>CM042818.1:15374533-16624533 GCA_009982885.2 Hyles vespertilio
AAATAAAAATATTGCAATACTTATATTTATAAAATTGTTAAAATATGAATTTTAATATTTTGTGTCTTCATTTAACTTTTGGTACATTGGATCGATAAGTAAGAAGTATTGTTGAAGCAAATTGCAAAGTCAAATGGTAGACCAATATACTTGAATGATATATATATACCTAATCTTTATCATATTAGCGACAGCAACAAACATAAATGATATTTGGCAGTCAATGTTCTGAATACACTTTCATTGAATAAGAGTGAAAGCTGGATAGTCAAAAGATAGATAAAGTAATAAAGCGCCGACACCTCGTGCAACAATCGATTACGAATATATACTACTCGCAATTGAGGAAATAAACATGAGAAAATCTTAAAAAAAGATGAAATTAGCTTTCATTGTCTTTAAAATAATATTTTTACGATCTACTTTCGTTGTATTGTTAATGTAATAAAGTGAAATAAGCATGTACCATGGCATAAGCTTTTTATCTTTTAAGAAGATGTGCTATAGGTCTACCAGAATCTCATAACATTTTGGGAAATTTGAATTTACCCATTGCAACACTGGGGTAATTGGATGAACATATTTTGATACTTTCAATAATTGTATTTTTATTTTTTATTTATTTTTTTAAATCTTTATTGTACACAGACTTAACAATACAAACAAACAGAAATTATAATAACAAAGAGTACAAATGGTGGTCTTATCGCTCAACAGCAATATCTTACAGACAACCATGGGATGGATTTAAATGAAGGAGAGGGTGAGAGGGCAGTGTAACAAATAAAGAATTACTTAAAGCTAAATAATACTAATTAAACATAACTACTAATATACATATACATATCCATAAAAAATACATACATACATATACGCAAAGTCAACTATAGGTATTTCTTCGTTAATTTCACGCACACATAAGCGACCAAAGCTGTGTGCGTAGAGCTGCCGCGTCAGCTCGCTATACAATCGGCTCAAACAACTTTGATCCGTGCGCTTCAAATATTCAATTGAAATGTAACTGTAATATAATATCATAAAAATATTTTATTTGCATTATAAGTAGACAAATATTACTGTGCAAGCAAAGAATAATACAAATTTTGGATACTAATCATATTTTCGTTATTATTACATTGTTAAGTTGCATTCAAATCAGTGTTCAATCAGTAGACACTACGGACGTTTTATTAATCATTTCGTTTTCGAACACATAAATAGTGTTAGGGGCCTTACAACCCCTTACAATTACGAAATATATTTAATTTTATATTACTATACATAACATAATTTAGCCTCGGAATTACGTCCCATTATATTACCTGAAACATAATTTATACTCACTACAAAATCATTGTAGGTAATAAAAATAATTAAATATTTTATTACCAAAGTACTAAGATGTGGTAATCGCATTCCGCGCGTGGCTATTTTTAGTACGCGCGGCATAATCGACTGCAGCTAGGCCGGAGCGACGAGCGATACGTCCTCCCTCTAGAAGGCCTTGCGGCGGTCTGATTTGATCCACGTCGGACAGCGTGTTTTATAGTGGTTTTTAAAATATTTGTAGAAAACATGAAAACTAATTTTGTTGAAATATAAAAATGGTAATTTATTGATAAGATGTTCTTCTATTATAATATGTAATTGTTATAAAAAAATATGTACGATAAGTTGGTGAAAAAAAATATGTTCTTGACGAGAGTTTCTGAATAATTTCGCATTGTTTAAATTTTTATTTTTCAGGAACTAAACACAAAAAGATTATTTTTCTCGGCAAAATCCCTCCATAAGGGTCTTATTAGTCTGATAATATTTTTATTTTCATCTTATATTTAGTGGTTAAGGATATCTTAAGCTTCTAAATTGCCATTTAAAGCCTAAATAACGAAACTTGTGTTCAGTAATCCTTATAGTACTCACAAATTATCCATCAATCTGTAATGTTTTCCACCAAAATCCCTAGATGACAACCTTTTCTAAAATTAGTAATAATTATTTTTCCTTTAAATTGTTTATTGGTGGCTATTAACTCATTTGAAAAGTCCTGTTTTTAAGCCAAAAAGCGCGTGCAGGGTATAAACGCTCTTAATGAAAAGAAGTAATAGTGAAGTCTGCTTTAAAGGGCTTTCCCTTTAAAGCAGACTTCACTATGTAGTGCTCTTTAATCAGTTTTTTAAATGACGACAGCGTTTGCGCCTGCCTACCACAACAGGAAGCGCATTCCACAACCGAACTGCTTTGACAGTAAAAGAATTATCCATTGCTGTCGTGGTATGCACAGGCATTCTCAGCTTAAGATTCTCAGACGACCTCAAGGATCTCGAATGGGAGTCATGAAGAAAAATGAATCGTTCTTTAAGATAAGATGGGGTGAGAGGATTAAACAAAATATTATAAAGAAGAGAGAGAATGTGAGTATTCCGACGAAGCCGAATAGGTAACCACTTGAGCTTAGCACGAAACTCAGAAACATGGCCATATTTGCGAAGACCAAATATGAATCTTATGCAGAAATTTTGAAGACGCTCAAGTTTATTTAGTTGGTCTTCGGTGAGATCTAGATAGCTGACATCAGCATAATCAAGGATGGGGAGAAGGAGGGTTTGCGCAAGCGTAATCTTCGTGGTAACGGGTAGAAAGTTGCGTAGCCTTCGCAAGGACCTAGCGGAAGCAAACAGCTTCCGGCTAATATCCGAGAGCTGTGGACCCCAGGTGAAAGATTTGTCTATGTGTATGCCAAGGTTGCGGACGGAGTCACTAAAAGGAATTTTGACACCTTCACAATAGACACCAGGTAATTGGGACAAGTCAAGCCTCGAGATCATCCTGGGGCTGCCGACAACAATGACTTGGGTTTTAGCGGGTGTTAGCGACAGAATGATAAAAACCCATATGGATGACTAAGGGGGTGCCGCGTCGGGGATCGGCGCCACTTGACACCGGGAGCGCCGCGGAGGAACCGTGCGGGGTCCGCTACGCCGAGCCAGCCGCACGCCGAACTACTACAAACAGTCCACACCGTTCTCCCAGAGTGTTAACACGTTACTTATAATTTTTTGTAATCACTATTACTATTGCTAATAAAACCAAGAAAAAGTCTTGCATTTATATTCAACCCTTACAAATTGGTCCTTCGAGCCGGATTGAGTACGCTGCATACCACCAGCAACGTTAATGGTTATTACGCGAAATAGCGCGCGTAAGGAACGCGAAAATAACTGCAAAGACGAAGCATCGACTAGCCAGCAGAACTCACCACAGAAGCCAACTTCGCAAGCAAAAATGAACGAAACCGGAAGCGTAAAGGCCGAACAACAGCCACTTCAGGTACGCGGAACAACTAGAGCTGAAAGTTGCATATCCAAGAAAACATTTTCATCCACGCGATCTCAAATAGCTTTGCTGAAATTACGTGCCGCAGAAGAAAAGGCAAGAATACAAATGGAGCTGGTCGACAAAAAATTGGCAATAGAAATAGCTGATTTTCAAGAACAAACTAGTGAACATCAATATGAAAAGACGCATAGTGAAGTGGAGAGGTGGTTAGATAGCAGCCAACCGGAACTGGAGCATTTGCAGCCCGCCCACGACAAAGGTCGCCAAGAGGGCAAGCTGTGCGAATCAGGGACTTTAAACCCTGATACTTGTGATCCAGTTCAGGAATCAGATGCCGCACTTAAGGATCTTACCGCCAACCCTGCTAACGTTACGTCTACAAAAAGGCGACAAAATTGCGACCGACATGAGCTGTGTCATCCAGGTACTTCAGATGGAACAGTTCAGATGCTAGCTAGCGCACTTAAGGACCTTGCCGCCACGTCAGTAAACACTACGTCAAACGCAAAATTATTGAGCTGTATAAGCACGCCGCGAGACCTACCAATATTCTCCGGTGACCCGATGGAATGGCTGCAATTCAAGTATGCGTACGAAGAATCGACGGAAGTGTGCAACTTTAGTACAAAAGAAAATCTCTGGAGAATACGCAAATGTCTTCGTGGACCCGCCAAAGACGCCGTGGCAGCTCTAATTAGTGCCACCGATCCGGATAAAATAATGAAAACTTTGGAGCTACGATTTGGAAATGCCGATGTCATTATCTCAAAAATAATACAAGACATTAAAAAGTTATATCCAATGAGTCAAGATTATCACAAGGATATCGTAACATTTTCCATAAAAATACAGAACTTCATATTTGCTGTAAAAGCTGTGAAACGCGACGAGTATCTACAGGGAGTAAATATTGTGTCAATAATACTCTCAAAATTACCTGCAGTCCTCATAGCAAAGTGGTCGGACTACAGTTTTCCATTGATCACCGAGGGGAAGAAATCGCGCATGGAAATTTTAGCAGATTTTCTAAATGAAGAAGCAGTGAAAATATCGACAACGGCAAATATTAACATGATAAGTGCCCGAAATGACTACTACAAAAACAACAACAATAACCGTGCGAACAACTCGGTACTAGTAACTACGGAAGCCACTCACTCAAAGTGTTCATACTGCCACTTATCAGAACATAAATTAACTGACTGCAAACGTTTCAAAAGATCACGACGCATCGAGCGCTGGCGCTACGTTAAGAGTCATAACATTTGCTACAAGTGCCTGCTATCGCGTCACGATCGAGATACATGCCCAGCTACCGCGTGCGATATAGATAACTGTGGAAGACCGCACCATCGCTTGTTACATTCACCCATGTGGAAAAACTCTCTGCCACAAAACAGCGTGAATATCACAGACGTGACCGAAGATGCAACAGTGACAAATATCAATTTGACGCACTGCAAAGTACTTTTGAAAACTGTATCCATCAACATTCACGGTCCTAAGGGTGTGGTGAACACAACGGCGCTTCAACAGTTTCATTGATAAGTCACGAGCTTGCGCAACAAATAGGACTCCGTGGACAAAAACAAACAATTCGCGTTGAGTGGTGCTTGGAACAATAACACCTTAGATTGCGTCAGCGAAATAGTAGACTTCGGAGTATCAAACAAAGAAGGAACTGTTTTCGACATCCGAGCACCCAGTATCAAAAATCTAAACCTACCAAAACAGGATGTAACGTCAATTGACTTATCGAGTTACGAGTGTTCCATGCCGAATATAACAAAGCTTATTAATGTGAACACATGCAAACCTCAACTATTAATTGGGCAAGACAATTATCATCTGCTGATGCCACTGCAAATAGTAAAAGGAAAAACCGATGGACTGTATATCACACGCACCAAACTAGGCGCTTGTGTACATGGCTATATACGCGAATCTTTACTTCGCGAACATACCTCGACCTCCGAATCAGCTACTTACTCCGCTTTGTTACTTAACGATAACCCAAAGATGGAATGCTGTGACAATAATCAGTTATTGAGAAGTCTGGAGGAATTGATACGTCTATCATTCAACATTGATTCCATGGGCGTCAGCATCAAACCTAGACAAAATGCCGAGGATCATCAAGCTATATTACGTCTGGAAAATACAGCCGTTCTCAAGAATGGGAGATGGCACGTCGGTCTACCATGGAAGGACATTAATTGTAAAATGCCTAATTCATACCCCGCTGCATCGTTGAGATTAAAAGCTGTTGAGAAAAGACTGAGGGAAAATAAGGACTACGCAAAAAGATATGCCGAAAGAATAAACCATTTATTGGACAATGACTATGCAAAGAAACTTACTAGCTGCGAAGACACACCTAGAACCTGGTATTTACCTCACTTTGGGGCGACAACCCTAATAAAAGTAAGATGCGCCTCGTTTTCGACGCAGCTTCAAGAGCTTACGGAAATTGTTTAAACGATTACCTTTTTAAAGGACCGGATCTAATTATAGCTCTCTTCGGTATAATGTTGAGATTCCGAGAGAACCGAATAGCCGTAAGTGGAGATATACGCGACATGTTTTTAAGAATAAAAATCCTACCTGAAGATCAAGATGCTTTGAGATTTCTCTGGAGAGATACACAAGATCATACGGGTCCTATTGGCACGTATACTATGACGTCACTGATTTTTGGTGCTAATTGTTCGCCCTTTATCGCCCAATATATTAAAAATAAAAACGCTCAACAGTATGAGTCATCTTTGCCGGCCGCTGTGCTCGCCATTCATAAACAACATTATATGGATGACTACATTGACAGCATTGAAAGTGAAAATATGGCTATTAAGATGGTTCAAGACATCATTTACATACATAAGCAAGGAGGATTCGAATTAAGAAACATAGCGAGCAATAGTCAGGCGGTATTGAATAGCCTGCCAAAAGAAGCCCTTGGTTCTTCTGCAGTAAGATTCCAAATTGAACAGCAAAGTCAAGGGGAACGTACACTTGGATTGATTTGGTATCCCAAAGAAGATTTGTTAGCATTTGATGTCTCGTTTAAGAAAATACCAGCGAACATAATATACTGCTCTGATTTAAACCAACTTGTAAATTATGTAATAATCACTTAATTGTAAACTGGTTTTGAAAAGAGCAACACTAGAGTTTCTTGCCCGTTCTTCTCTAGTGAAAACCGCTTTCCGAACCGGGTGGTAGATAAAAAAAAATGACTGAATCTAAACGATGTTGAACATTTTAATGGATTCAATAAATTATTTTCATTTCATTTCATTTCATTTCATTTCATTTCATTTCATTTCATTTCAGGAGAGACCAGAGGCGGCTCGTAATATTTTTTGATGGGGGTTCACAAAAAAACTAATTAAAAAACTAGAGCTTACTATTTATTATATTTGTATACAAAATCCATTCGCTGGTCTTTTTGGCGTGCGAAGATATCTATTTCTTTCTTCTGAAAATCAGAAATGGAATTGATTAAGCGTACAAACTATTTTTTAATACTTATTTTAAAAAAACCTGCGAATTAACTGAGTGACGCGTGAGCGGCGCTCCAGATTACACTAATTTCTCATACGATATCTTTTGTTTCACGCGTCAGCGCGAGTCGTAGCTCTCTTTCGCACTCATTGAATACAGTACTAAGAGTCGTACTAAACTTCGTTTCATAGGAGCACAATCGCTGGCGCTCCACTCGTTACAAATTGACGCTACATGTACCTATATAGGTAATATAATAGACTTATTATAGGCGTAGTAAAATATAAAGAATGTAATGTAAGGATTTATGTTTTATAAATATATATAAATTATTAAATTAGCTAAGTATGTAATTTTCGTGGGAGTGCACTGCACCAGCGCTCTTTCGGATGAGCCGCCTCTGGGAGAGACCCGACCCACTAAGAGACAAATGTTGAAAGTCCTGATGTCAATCTTCGATATATTTGGATTTTTGTCTCCATTCACCATTAAAGGAAAGATATTATTACAAGATGTATGGCGGCTGCAACTAGGATGGGATGAAGAAATACCTGAAAATATCTATGTCAAGTGGATCGAGTGGTTGGAATTTCTCAAAATCATTAATCAACGTCGTATACCTAGACACTACAAGATAGCCGCAAGAAAAAACCATAAGAGTAGTAATCAGCCCCACACTCTCCTCTGCGAAGCGACTACGCAAACCCGGGAAGAGCAACAATCGACGTGCGCAAACGAAGGAACTATTTGTAATGACGTCACAACATCTTATTCGAACCTGGAACTCCACGCATTTAGCGACGCTTCAAAAAAGGCGATGTGTGCCGTAGCTTACTTGCGTTGGACCGAGAACGGACGATATTGTGTCGCATTTGTTGCTAGCAAGTGCAAAGTGGCGCCGGTAAAGTACTTATCAATACCGCGCCTAGAATTACAAGCCGCTCTTCACGCCGCAAGATTAGTAGACACATTGATCAAAGAACACAAAATTAATGTGTCCCGAAAATATTTTGGTGCGATTCAGCTGTGGTATTACACTGGATAAGGAATAATACGCGCAATTATTCTACATTTGTTGCGCATCGCCTAGGAGAGATAGATGAATTAACAAAACAAAACAAAATGAATGGCGATACATACCTACCAACATAAATGTTGCCGATCTGGCCACCAGAGATTCCTGCAACTTAGCCACATTGGAAAATGAATGGTTCCACGGGCCGGAATTTCTACAGGAAGACGATAGCAAATGGCCGACTGACAGACATTTGACCGATATTGATCGACAAGACCTAGAATTTACCATGACTACTCACGTTATTGAAAAATGTTTGCCTGCTGTTCCTGACTCTATGCGATTTTCATCCTGGCTTCGCTTATTAAAATCAACCTGTAACGTACTAATGTTCGTCGCCAAATGTAAAAAACAGAAATTTAAAATCGACGGCGACGTAATGGACAAAGCGGAACGATTGTTGATGCTATACTCTCAAATGCAAACATTCGCTGAAGATATCGCCAACTTGAAAAATAATGGAAATATCGATAAGAAAAGTAAATTGCTGACTTTGTCGCCATTTTTGGACCAATATGGAATACTTCGCGTCGGTGGCCGTATTAATGCCGCACAAGAAGTCCCACTAAACATGAAGCAACCAATTATATTGGATGGTCGTCATCACATAGCAAAACTTATAGTACGATATTATCACATTAAAGCAGCACATGGCTTCAATGAGACTGTGGTTAATGAACTGAAGCAAAAATATTGGATTATAAAAATTAGACCTACAGTAAGGACCGTAGCTTCACAGTGTATGTTCTGCCGAATAAGAAAAGCTCAACCATGCCCACCCAGGATGGTCGACTTACCGAACGCCAGAATGGCGCATGGATTGCGCCCCTTCACTCATTGTGGGATTGATTTATTAGGCCCTATGGAGATAACGGTGATCAAACGAAAAGAAAAAAGATATGGAGTTTTATTTACGTGTCTCACCGTAAGAGCCGTTCACATAGAATTAGTACCGACATTAACAACGGACTCCTTGATTATGGCTCTCAGACGTATGGCTGCTCGCCGAGGATGGCCCAAATTCATATATTCCGATAACGGAACCAACTTGCGAGGTGCCGATAACGAACTTAAGAGAGCAACACTCAATTTGGATAGAAGCGGTTTACAAGCTGAAGCGATTAATTATGGGACAACATGGAATTTCATTCCTCCGGTTAGCCCCCACTGGGGTGGAGCTTGGGAGCGACTTATCCGATCAGTCAAGCAGTGCCTGAAAGTTGTGCTGAAAGAAAGAGCGCCGCGAGAAGAGACACTCATCACTCTGTTGGCTGAAGTAGAGCAAATCGTCAATAATCGCCCATTAACACACGTAACAGTAGAGCCTAATTCGAACGAAACATTAACACCGAGCCATTTTTTATTAGGCTCTTCATCGAATTCACCAACAATAGGTACATTTAACATGGCCGATTTGTTTTTGAGAAAACAATGGCGAATATCTCAGATGCTGGCCGACATGTTCTGGAGGCGTTGGATTAAGGAAGTGTTGCCTACTATGCTTCCCAGAAAAAGATGGCAACAAGAATCAAACCCACTGCGCATCGGAGATTTGGTGATAGTTGCTGATTCTGATGCACCCAGGAATACATGGCCTAAAGGCGTTATTCAGCGAGTAATGGCTGGAAAAGATGGACGTGTAAGATTAGTTGAAGTAAAAACGGCTTCGAACGTGCTACAACGATCAGCAACCCGCGTCGCTAAAATACCCACTGGTATGGAGTGCTAAATATAGCACTGGGGTGGAGAGTGTTAGCGACAGAATGATAAAAACCCATATGGATGACTAAGGGGGTGCCGCGTCGGGGATCGGCGCCACTTGACACCGGGAGCGCCGCGGAGGAACCGTGCGGGGTCCGCTACGCCGAGCCAGCCGCACGCCGAACTACTACAAACAGTCCACACCGTTCTCCCAGAGTGTTAACACGTTACTTATAATTTTTTGTAATCACTATTACTATTGCTAATAAAACCAAGAAAAAGTCTTGCATTTATATTCAACCCTTACAGCGGGGTAATTGTAATTAATTATTATTTCAAATTGACATTATTTTTTTAGTACATCTTTGTAAATTAAGTACATAATGTTTTAAGTAAAAATATATAGGTTTTTTAAACATTAAAATTACTTCAAAATTGTACTTTTAGTTTTATAGCCAATTAAAATAGGCAAATAAGATTTATTTCAGTTTTTAATTTAATAATATACATACGTGCCTTACGAGTATTTATAATATAGAGGGAGCGCTGGTACTTTCTAAACGTAGATAAAAATGGTGGTATAAATTATACGTACGGTATGGTAAAATCTCTGGAAACTCCTGTAAATAGGTATTTCATGCAAAACTGTTTAGTTTCAAAAAATGATATCAAAGTATATACGATAAAACACATGCACATATCTAACACTAACAAAAAAAATGAAGTATCAAAACTATTCACTCCGACTTACTTGTTAAAACGACGTCGATTTTAAAATAATCGATTTTGTTTAAATTTGACCAAATTATTCACGGATCTGGCGATAAACCTTGTAAACAATGTGTCGCACTTGCGATTGTAGAACTAATTTGTACATTTTCGCTAAGAAAGGATAGAAATCTTAAAATGATCACATCGAATGACATAACTCAAGTTTTGAATCAGCTGTTGACCGATGGTATTGCCACATAAAAATCATTGTTTTTTTTTTAATTTTATGCCATGAGATTCTGGTAGACCTATAACATAAAACTTGTGCAACTATATACTGAATGCAGAAAATAAAAACTGAAATGACTATCTGGGGGCACGGCAGTGCCCCAGCCAAGTCGAGCAATCACTTTTTTTATATCGACTTCAGATGTGTTTCATCAGGTATTTTTAGCAGATTGTGCAATTTTCATTTAATATTGGAACTATTTTCTACAACTATTGTCTTAAAAAAAGTAACAGATATTGAAGCATTTATAGATCCTATGGTGTTAGCACACCAATCATCTACCAAAACAAAAATACTTATGTATATACAATGTGGAACATACTTGTTTTCAACATTGTTGCTGAGGGTGCATGTTGAGAAAATAAAATATTTTCTTAAAATATTGTTAGTGTGCTACTGATCTTTCATCCTACTAATAATAAAGATGCGGAAGCGTCTCCGATTCGATGATTTGTTATACAAAATGAATGTAAATTCAGGCACCATCATTTAAATAAACTATGTATTTACATTACTAGTTGTACATACAGACGCAGTGTGATAGGGTCAACCTCAAAGACTCAGGGTTTGACTTCAAGTCCAACATTCCAATTTGTTTTAATTTTCGAATACATTTATTTATTTATTTTTTATTTATATATTCTTTACTGCACACAAAAGGACAAAATAATACAATATTTAACAAATAAAATTAAAGAGCACAGTTGGCGGTCTTATCGCCCTAGGCGATTTCTTCCAGACAACCTTTGGATGGATATAAGAAAAGGATAAGAAGAGAGGGCAGTATAGAATTTAAAGGTAAACATGCTCTGAAAAGGAATAGATAAACAAATTATTTATAATTAATATATTATACACAATATTTGATACATATTTATATAATATATTTTATATACATACAAATATGAATACTTCTGTAGATAAACATACATATATACATACTATAAATTACCTATTGAGACAAAAGTAGGAAATAAAACTTCTTCATGCAGCTGCTTATAGAGAAAGGTAATAATCTTTAACCATCTTTTTGAAAGATGTCAGTGTTTTCGCCTGTCTTATGACAACTTGGACTGTATACGACTTAT
Organism: Hyles vespertilio; assembly: GCA_009982885.2. NCBI lineage: Eukaryota > Metazoa > Arthropoda > Insecta > Lepidoptera > Sphingidae > Hyles > Hyles vespertilio. Next base: position 15,386,241 of record CM042818.1, read on the forward strand.
CCATAAAAGTCGTGGTATGCACAGGCATTCTCAACTTCAAATTCTCCGATGACCTCAAGGACCTTGAATGAGAATCATGGAGAAATATAAAACGTTCTTTGAGATATGATGGAGTAAGGGGATTGAACAAAATATTGTAAAGAAGATTAAGAATATGAGCATTCCGACGAAGTCGTATGGGTAACCACTTAAGAGCGTTTATACCCTGCACGCGCTTTTTGGCTTAAAAACAGGACTTTTCAAATGAGTTAATAGCCACCAATAAACAATTTAAAGGAAAAATAATTATTACTAATTTTAGAAAAGGTTGTCATCTAGGGATTTTGGTGTAAAACATTATAGATTGATGGATAATTTGTGAGTACTATACGGATTACTGAACACAAGTTTCGTTATTTAGGCTTTAAATGGCAATTTAGAAGCTTAAGATATCCGAAACCACTAAATATAAGATGAAAATAAAAATATTATCAGACTAATAAGACCCTTATGGAGGGATTTTGCTGAGAAAAATGATCTTTTTGTGTTTAGTTCCTGAAAAATAAAAATTTAAACAATGCGAAATTATTCAGAATCTCTCGTCAAGAACATATTTTTTTTCACCAACTTATCGTACATAATTTTTTATAGCAATTGCATATTACAATAGAAGAACATCTTATCAATAAATTACCATTTTTATATTTCAACAAAATTAGTTTTCATATTATCTACAAATATTTTAAAAACCACTATAAAACACGCTGTCCGACTTTGATCAAATCAGACCGCCGCAAGGCCTTCTAGAGGGAGGACGTATCGCTCATCGCTCCGGCCTGGCTGCAGTCGATTATGCCGCGCGTAGTAAAAATAGCCACGTGCGGAACGCGATTACCACATCTTAGTACTTTGGTAGTAAAATATTTAATTATTTTTATTACCTACAATGATTTTGTAGTGAGTGTAAATTATGTTTCAGGTAATATAATGGGATGTAATTCCGAGGCTAAATTATGTTATGTATTGTAATATAACATTTATATATATTTCGTAATTGTAAGGGGTTGTAAGGCCCCTAACTCTATTCATGTGTTCGAACACGAAATGATTAATAAAACGTCCGTAGTGTATACTGATTGAACACTGATTTGAATGCAACTTAACAATGTAATAATAACGAAAATATGATTAGTATCCAAAATTTGTATTATTCTTTGCTTGCACAGTAATATTTGTCTACTTATAATGCAAATAAAATATTTTTATGATATTATATTACAGTTACATTTCAATTGAATATTTGAAGCGCACGGATCAAAGTTGTTTGAGCCGATTGTATAGCGAGTCGACGCGGCAGCTCTACGCACACAGCTTTGGTCGCTTATGTGTGAGTGAAATTAACGAAGAAATACCTATAGTTGACTTTGCGCGCAAGGTGTATACGCTCTTAAGCTTAGCACGAAACTCGGAAACATGATCATATTTGCGCAGACCAAATATAAATCTAATACAGAAATTTTGAAGACGCTCAAGTTTATTAAGTTGGTCCTCGGTGAGATCGAGATAGCTGACATCGGCATAATCAAGGATGGGGAGAAGGAGGGTTTGTGCAAGGGAAATTTTCGTGGCAATGGGGAGAAAATTGTGTAACCTCCACAAAGACCTAGCTGAGGCAAAAACCTTACGGCTAATTTCCCGAAGCTGAGGACCCCAGGTGAAAGACTTGTCCATATATAGGCCGAGATTTTTGACTGTATCACTGTATGGAACAGTGATACCATCACAGGATACAGATGGAAGTTGGTCCTGATCAAGCTTCGATATCATCCTGGGGCTGCCGACAACAATGACTTGAGTTTTAGATGGATTGACCTTCAGTCCATATTCTTTACTCCATGAACATATATGTTGGATGTCAGAATTGATAGCTCCAATCGCGTTAGCCATCATGTCCAAGGATGCCCGAGTATAAATTTGCAGATCGTCAGCGTAAAGGTAGGAGGAGCGAAGATTATTGGTAATAGAATTAATAAAGACAGCGAAGAGTAAAGGAGATAAAACGCCGCCCTGAGGTACGCCAGCAGATACTGAGCACCAAGAGGAAAACATTCCTCAAAGCAGATGCGTTGCTGGCGACCATACAGGTAACTACGAAACCAATCAACTGCTGTTGGAGATATGTTAAGAGAACGCATTATGCCAAGTAAGACATCGAAATCGACGGTGTTGAAGGCATTACTGAAGTCCAGCAATGCTAAGACAGTCAGCTTGCCTTCCTCCATGCCCGGCCTAATGCCATCCGCAATATGAGTTAGAGTGGTAATTGTGCTATGTCCAGGACGAAATCCTGATTGGAGAGGATTAAGGAGATTGTGTTTCGAGAGGAATTCATTCAGCTGGGTATGGATTAGGCGTTCAAGGACTTTTGATAGAAAAGGAAGAATGGAGATAGGACGGAAATCTGTGAGATTGGATGCATTAGATTTTTTAGGAGTTGGGATAATATGCGCTTTTTTCCAAGCGGCGGGAAAGATACCAGAGGAAATGGAATAATTAAGGATATGTGAGACGATAGGAAGGATTTCGTCTAGGATTGGGAGAATCATATTGCGGCTGACACAGTGGCTTCCCGTCGCATTGGATGAAATGAGCATAATCGTCTTTCTAACATCACAAGCAGCAAATTGTTTAATGACGAAAGCAGAACATTCGGGAGTATTGAGGTTCGAAAGGAACTTAATAGTGTTATCTTTCATCGCCTTATCAAAGAAAGGCGATGTACAAAAATGATTGTTTAAGGAATTTAAATCAATTGACTTACAAAAGGGCTCTTGTCGTGACTTACCCACTCCCAGTGTTTTAAGAAATTTCCAAACCGTAGCTGGATCTCCGTTTTCCACAGAGTTGTGAATATGTCGGCGTTGAGCATTCCTACACACCTTACTGCACTGATTGCGGATAAAGACGTACTTCTGCCAATTCAACTCGTTGGGTCTGCGGTTGTACCGGGACTTGGCCAACGCTTTTTTAGACAGCAGTTCCTTAATATCAGATGTTAGCCAAGGATCCGGTAAATGTTTAAGTTTTATGGCCCGGATTGGTGCGTGCAAGTTAAAAAGCTCAATTTTTTTTTTGTTGAAAATATCAACTTTGTCGTCAACAGTGCTAGCAAGGAGAAGGGAACTCCAGTCAATGCTGCCGGCATCCTTGCGAAGATCAACAGCATTCATGCCCCGAAAATTTCTTTGCAAGAGGATTTTGGGTACATTAATTTCTTAGTGCTGTTTTTTTTAAAAGATTTGACATACATACATAAACTCACGCCTTGTTCCCAGAAGGGGTAGGCAGAGGTGCGAGGGCACCCACATTTCGCCTTGTATGTTCCGTCCCACAATGTGATAGGTGGCGAGCCTATCGCCATATCGGGCACAAATTCCTGACTCTGGGCTGATACTGAATAGAAAAATCCAATATCACTTTGCCCAACCCGGGATTCGAACCCGAGACCTCAGCTTTATAACCGTACCTTAGTACAACTACGCCACCGAGGCAGTCCGTTCATATGTCATTTGCATGTTATCCAAATCGATTTAGTGCAAATTTCATTTATATTTGGAATAAGGCAACAATTACAAATAAATATCTATTTAGTGATATACCTATATAATTCTGCAGTTGCTTATATTAAGATTTGCTTATAATGTGTCTTTCGTGCAAAATATGCAAATCTTCAATGTACAAATTAATTATAAAGAAAATAATAGAAACAGCTTATCATCATGCACAATATAGATTAGAGATAATAAAACCATTTTAAACACAAGTTTTGATTATGCCTATAGCAACCAGACAAAAACAACTTTATGTATCACTTTCATTATTAATTTTTAATAAAATATCAAATCGTAGAAACCAAAATAACCACAGCAGTGATAATTGTATATGTATATTATTTTTATACACATTGTGGTTAACTTCCTGACAGATACTTGTGGTTACCTTTATCATATTACATGTATAATAAACAATTTCACTAAATTTTAAGTAGTGTGATTATCACATGTTTTAGTAGCTTTCTGATTCCAGATCTAATAATTTGAAGGCAATTGCTTATTTAAATAATTTTCATTGTCCATTACTTATTTATTATATTTATTTAATAAAGACACACCAACAATATAATATGCATTAAATTTTACCAACACACTTTTAAAAATATATAATGCTGATGCACATGCCTAGTAGAGGTGTGTACAACATACACTAGTGGAAAAACATTAAACATAAACTAGTATACAAACAAAAATAACATAAAATAAAAATAACATCAAATCTAGGTAAAAATTAGGAAAAGAGACATAAACAATTGCAATTTTTTTTAATTTTTTTATTTCATTGAATGGCGAGACGAGCATTCCGTTCGCCTGATGGTAAGCAATACGACCGCTCATGAAAAGTAGCAAAACCAAACAACACCTTGAATTACAAAGCAATGCTTGGCATTCCACTTCGCTCGCCATCCTGAGACATAAGATGTTAAGTCTCAATATGTCCAGTAGTTACTCTGGCTACAATGTCCTTCGTTCAATCCGAAACACAACAGTGCATTTAAAATGCTATTTGAGGGGAGAAATAGACATTGCGGTGGTACCCACCCAGGCCGCCTCTCACATATGAGAGACCTACCACCAGTAAATTTACTTAATTTTTTTGCTATAGGGTCAGTGCTTATATTTTGAATTAAGATATTGGAATATTAAATATGTTGAGGCCGGATGTTTTAGTGTTCAAAGTATTGTATGTGCTACACATTATAATGATTGGTGAGTTGAATCCAGTGTAATAAATATTAATTGGAAACAATGAATACTCACATGAAGCAGAAACAACATATTAAATCACTTTATTCAGCAATATGTTTTTGCTATTACATATTGTTCAATATATTTTGTTTCCTCAATATTTTAGTCAGATAAATGTATGCCAGTGGCTAAGTTGAGACAAAATAGCTATCTGAACCTATTGCTAGTTATATGAAGGTTATAGCCAATGAACCAAATAATAAGCACACATACTATCAAGTTCACTAATATTACATAATCCTTTAATGTTAACAAGGACATTCATTACCAGCTCTAGAACATAAGCTGTGCTAAGGCTATCAAAATTAAATTAATGTTGAAAATGTTATACTGACCTACATGTTGGTCTTGTCCCACAACAAGTATCCGCTCAGGGACCTTCATGTCAAACTTTTCGTTGGCATAATCCCAGCCGGTGACCATTCCATTGGGAGCTGAATCTTCATCTATGATGTCACCAGTTGCCTATAAACAATATCATTACTAATTGACTAGGTTTGCCAACTATTGTTTACCTTAGTTTATATACCAATATCTATGCAAGTGTGCATTAGTATAGCAATTAATTACAATACTAAGGTTTTAGATATATCTTTTGTCTATAAGATCCCTTGGTGATGTTTATAATAATTGTTATCAACCCCAGAAAGTTTAGTTGTAACAAGTAGTTGCAAGTAGTAGGCCTCCCCAAGGATTTCCATTGAGATCTGTTAAAAGCAATTGGTATTTACATCCAAAGACTTCCTAAAAACAATTAATCTCCCATTGTGGCTATATCAAACTCTTTTAAATAAAGCCTTTAAACCATTGATATATAATTACATTATTTTGATCAAGACTGACGAAAATAAAATGTTCTATTTATATTACATTCAATTGCTATAGTTTCCAGCAATAAATAGTTGCCAAGTGCCACAGTATTGGGTACTTATATTTTCTGAGCAAAATTTTAATAAAAAATTGTTAGATCCATGCCATTAGGAATAGATGGATATTGTCTATGGAATTATTGCAATAAGCACTAAATGCCTAAATGAAAACCTCATATTAATAATCATAAAAATTCATGCAGAGCGCACAAAGAGGTGTTGGCGATTTTTGACTTTTCCTACCTTGATCCTTTGAGGCACAGTCATATTATGACTGATGAGACGCGCGTACGCTTCGTCTGATGTGTACTGCATCTTGATTACATAAACCTACGGGACAATACATTCATTGAATTCATATACAAATTCCTCTACTGTGACATTCATCAATAAACCGAGATATATGATTAACGGCTTACACACAATCAATGTGGGTAAGTCAATGTAATATACGTTATCAAAACTACACTGTCTGACACGAGTCACGACTAACGATATGCTTACCTACTAACGAAATAAACTATTTTTACTTTAAAACCTATTCCATTTGGCTTAATGTGAAGGGAAGGTATTTATTCAACAAATTATCAGAGAAATTAATTTATTACACTACAGCCTACAGCAGTAGAAATTGACAGGTTTTTTTTTTACCCACACAGATTAATAAAATATTAAAATCAATACTTATTAATTTTCCATCAATCCATCAATTTAGTTTGACAAAATCCTGTCAAGATTTTTATATCGCATTTGATGATTGATATCAATCTTGATGGCTTGACTGTTTGCGAGACTCGTTAAAATTGGAATGTCAAAAACATTCAACGTTGCAAAGGAAACCAGCTGGTTTAGTTGGCCAATACACTGGCATTACATTTTTTTTATTTTAGTTGACCAATAATGTGCGAGCCCTTTGTGCGTACTAGGCGGACAAGCTAGAACTACTGTCAAATACGCCGTGTTCAACTGTCATTGGTGGTTGTGTTGTCTTACATGAGTTTTATATTTTACATTTAAGATAGTACTACTTGGTCTGTGATTTAAGATAAACTCGTGTAAATTATATCCTAATGAAAAGTATGTCCACATCTACACAGTGTTTTGTAAATGTTACAACTTTAATTAGCTAAATTAATTAAATCTAAGTGTAAGATTAGTTATAAAATGAAAGCCACCGGTTTTATAATTCCTGTAGTTCTATTATTTTCTATTGCTGTTACACTTGCCTCTAGTCCAGATACTAGTAAGCGAGAGCAGAAAAAGTCCAAATCTGTGACGACATTCGTGAGCGCTAAATGGGAGGCTACACCAATTGTACTGGAACTGGCTGAGTATCTTGCTGCCGAAAGTACAGACTTATTCTGGTCGTTTGTTGACGGAATACACTCTCTTAAGTCTAGTCTAGACACTTTAGGTAAGTAACATTTGTAATAAAAATTAAATGAGATATGCTTACCCCGGTATATTGTGTTTTTACTGTTTGCTTAATCCCCTGGGGTATTGGGATTATTTCACAAGCAAATTGCTTTAAAAGCATAGCATTTTATATCGCTCACCTGAATAAATGTATAATTGAATTTGTATTGATCATGTAAAGGTAATATGAAACAAAAATGTTACATCTAGATATGATTTCATAATAGAATGGCTTAAATTGAGTTAAGTATCTTGCATTGTTATTTATTAAGTTAATATATCCCGAAAGTGCCAATGTATTCTTCTATAGCAAATCCATCCATTTTTCCTTTCTTAAAATGAATGATGTATATCATTTTCATTTTCATCCTGATTTTAATATAAAGGGAAAAGAGGTGCCTATCAAAACAAGTTTATACTTATTATTGTATATACAAATAAATTAATATTATGATATAATCCCAATAGATAAACTTTTAATAATTTTTGTTGTAAATCAAAATGAAACATACTAAAGGAACTGTCTACAATTTTTTTATTTTCAGAAACTGATAAACAAGTTTATGATGCCTGCATTGGTATTGCAAGTGGTTTGCTGGCACCGGCACAGCTGCGCATGGCTAAGCTGTCTCTCTCAATGCACACCACATCCCCCACTGTCCGGATGTTTGATCAAATAGCCACACAAAATGGGGCCAAAGATGTGCAATGTGATTCTTTTGTTGCCATCGCCTCTAGGAAAGTTTGTGACAATGATGCGTTGAAGGATATTTTAAAATCTTACAACCAGTATGAGCCTGTAAGTATGTTCTGATGCTTTTTTATTATTGTAACGTCAGTAGTGTAACTTAATGTCATCAGGTGAAGCTGAACATTTGAATGGTATAAGCTTCTGTAAGCATTAGATATTTTTCCAAATAAATCACTGAGTAAAACAGTGTTCAATTTTCTTTAAATGTTTGAATTTAATATTACAACAGTTTCATTAATGTTCACTTGTCTAATAATTGTATGTTGTGCATTTGTACTTAACTTGAGAAGTGATGAGTCAATTGCCGCTATAACAACAAATACTTAAAATAAATGAAAATATAAAGGGGGTTACCATATGATTCTGTGTTTTTCGTATTATCGTGCTCAATATTAATAACAGTAACAGATAGACGCTCAAAATTTTCACAGATTATTAAGTTGTTAATTACCTTTCAAAATAAATCATTAAATTAAAAAAAGAAAATATTGAAGAGCTGATGTGGTTGTATGGGATACAACAGACATATTTATTGCTCAATATTAATAACAGTAATGAGCAAACGCCTTAAATTTTCACAGAATATTTAGTTGTACATTACCTTACAAAATAAATAATTAAATAAAACCATTGAGGTATTATACTAGAGCGGACATCGGGAACAAAATCTCTGCGTATGGTGCGTGCACAAGGGTACACATTGAAGCGAGAAGGAAGATATGTTACTTCGTCGGCGTGACAGAGACAGAAATAGAATGTACCCTTCATTTTGTGACAAACATTTTGTTTGCAGTGTCCCCTCTAGTATATTATCTCAATGAATAAAACTAAAGTAAATGTTAAAGGGTTGTTCCGTACTACAAACATAATTTTTAAGCAAATTTTTATGGTTTCTACTGTAGATTATGGCATGGAACCCTACATGTGTGAGTCCGACTCGCACTTGGACGGTTTTAATTCAGTGTTTTTTGTAAAATTAAATAATAAGCACTAGACACAACATTTACTTCCCAGTGCACATTATTTCACGCTACATGGATGTTTCAATGATTCTAATACAATATAGTTTTATTATTTTATAATATAATTGGCTACCTGCATAATGTTTCAATATTTAATGACATTCGCCCCATTAGTTACGTTTATTTTATATAGCCATCAACTTGTCTATAATAAATATTTTTATGTTTTTTTAATCGAAAATCCAAATATGTATTTGCATAAGGAAAATTTAATTGGTTGCAATATTTCAATAACATAATTATAGTGTTGTTTATTTATTCTTGTTACTATTTTATAATTGATGTTTTAGGAGGAGCATAAACTGGAGACATACCTCTTGGATCATTACCATCCAAGCAGTAACAATGATAGTCTTACGGCTATTTTGTATGGTGAGCTTGGCATGAAGGATTTCAGTACAAAGCATAAGATACTAGCCACATATGCTGAAAAGGGAGCAATCAATTACGTTGTGAGGTGGAACGTGAAGGTTGGTATAATTATAAATCAATTGATATAAATTCTGTAGTTAAGTTGAAATTAACTGAGTAATTATGTACAACCTAATTTATAATTATTTTTCCTTTGTGTACTTGGTATTAATTATTTTAAAAATACAACAAGTCTTCTAGTTTGTATTCCTGTCATACCAGGTTAAGCCTTAAATACGTCTTCTCATAAACACTTGTGATATGGCAAGATGCCTTTTTTTAAATGTATAAAATAAATAATGATATTACATAATAATATATTTCTCATCAGAATAATCGAAACACCTTGCAACTTCATGATTTGTAAGAATTATCATAAAAATGTGAATAAATTTAATTTAAATTTAGAACATCAACATTAGGATTTAAAAACCTCATTTTATTCATTATTATGACATTTATTCCTAAATATATAAATTTTTCTGATAATCCTTGCAAAACATATTTTTTTCTGATGAGATATACATATATGATGTATATTTAATAAAATGTTGCGTCATCAGCCCCGAGGCAGGCCGAAGTTGCGTCTGTCGGGCTACGGCGTGGAGCTGCAGCTGAAGAGCACGGAGTACAAGAGCCAGGACGACTCCACGCCCAAGGAGTCTGACGACGGCGACACGCCTGCGCAGTCCGAGGAGGAGGACGAAAACGACCCACAGAACCAGATAGATGGATTCAACTTCGGCAAATTGAAGTGAGTAATTTTATTTACAGATTTTCTATTGAGTTTGCCAGAAACTTTATAACTGATGTTAGAACAGTATCATTTGCCTTTAAAGGATAGCAATCTCGGTATTTAAGGATGAAAAACCCGTTATTGATCCACGCAACCAATTGTTTGATTTCGGTATTTATTTTGAATGCCGTATACATCTAGACTGTGATCGAAAACGAAGCCAAATGGTAGTTTTAGTGATTGCAGACACATCGTGTTTCGAGCATATCTACACAATTATTTTATGAGATGATAACTCCTGATGTACTCTGAAGACACAAACATGATGATCTATGATGGGCGGGAGAAACAATACATTTACACAATAACAGTTGATTGATTGTCATCAGGAATCTATTCCCTGCTCTCCGCACGCCACTAGAGCGGTTCAGACGGCACCTGTCGGAGTCGAGCGAGGAGCTGGCGCCGCTGAAGGTGTGGCAGATGCAGGCGCTGAGCATGCAGGCCGCCGCCGCCGTCATGGACGCCAGCGACGCCGGCGGAGACGAGGCGCTCAAAGTGCTCACATCTATTGCGCAGAACTTCCCTATGCAGGTGAAAATTTAAATAAACCACAATATACGCGTTTGTACCGGGCTGGAAGGCCAGAGACACTGACATACCCTCTTTCGGTCTCCCCCGAGGTATCGAAAGGGGAGTTTAATAGCTTATCCTCATGAATAAAAAATAGGGTAAATGGTTTTCCAAAGCTGAATTGAGTATGTATTCGTTGAATTTTAGATGAGCAGTGTGGAATTGTGTAAAGAGTAGGTGAATCCAACGTGAATTAAACCGACGATAAACAAAGTGTTGTAGGGGAGGCTAGCAGAGCGAGGACGTCAGCTAAATTTTTTTAATTTTTTAATTACACTGATGATCAACATTATCGTCGCTCCGCTCGGAACTTTGCCGAACCTAGGTTTTAACTGTTTTTTTAGTCTTCGGCTTCTAAATCAGGCTATATATGTCCCACTCCAGTGCACGGCCCTTCTCTACTATCAAGAGTACGATTCAGAGGGGGTAGGCCATATAGATGAAACAGTTAAGTTACTTCAGCACGTTTAGTTCAGACAGTATAATTAATTGATAAGGAATAATTGGTCAACTTATTTCTAGATACAAATCCATAGTGTTAATATAAACTCATTTGCAAAAAAAAAACGGGCACCTAAGCAATGAACCATTTCAAATGTTACTATTGGTTTGTTTGATAATTATAGGTAGTTTTACTTTCACAATTTTGTAAATTAATAAGCAATTAATCGTTTTCGTCAGTATTATCATAAAATTTTGCTAAAATTTATGGGTTTTAATGCTAAAGTTCACTAGTAGTGTATGCTCGCTAGTAGTGCATATGCTCGTGAAGTAAAAGTTAACAAAGATTTTTGTTTGTTTTTTCTTTAATAAAGTAAAAGCAGATAAATGTTTAGTATCGAGTGTGACCCCCTCTAGCTGAAATCACAGCTTGAATTCGTCTGGGTATGCTAGCAAGGATATCCCGGATACTTGCTTGCGGAATACGTTCCCAATCCGCGGTAATCACATTCTTCAGCTCTCTGATGGTCTGCGGAGCCGGTTGTACTGATCTCACGCGTCGTTTCAGAACGTCCCAGACATGCTCTATAGGATTGAGCCTGGTTCTGGAAGAAAACCATGTACCCAACCACGGGATGATCGTTTTCTTGTGAGTTGCGCATTGAGAAATCGCAAGTCTTCGTAAGTGGACCTTAAGAACAACCTCGAAGAAGTAAGAAATGTGCCTATTAGTCTATGGACGGTCAGGAGGAGGCTTCTCGCGGCCAATATACGCAGTCATCGCCCGGCCCGCGGCCCTAAGTTACTCCGTGAGCACAGAGTTGCCAGGCTTAGGTTTGCTCGAAATTGTGAGTCATGGACTCAAGAAGACTGGAATAGGGTATTGTTCTCCGATGAAGCCAGGATATCTCTGTTCGGTGAAGATCGACGTCGGCGAGTGCTACGAAGACGAGGAGAACGCTTTGCAGAGGCTTGTTTTGAAGAAATCACACCTTATGGTGGGGGCTCTGTTATTTATGTTTGGGGCTGGAATAAATTCAATGGATCGTACAGAGTTAGTCTTCATTGAAAACGGCTCACTGACTGGACATCGATACATAACGGAAGTTCTAATTCCTCATGCACAACCCGCATTGGCCGCTTTAGGCGAAGACTCAATTTTTATGGACGACAACGCTCGCGCCCACCGGTCTGGCGATGTGGAAGCGTATATGCAAGAGGTCGGCATTCGTCGTTTGGATTGGCCAGCTCGAAGTCCCGATCTCAATCCTATAGAGCATGTCTGGGACGTTCTGAAACGACGCGTGAGATCAGTGATGATGAAGAATGTGATTACCGCGGAGTGGGAACGTATTCCGCAAGCAAGTATCCGGGATATCCTCGCTAGCATACCCAGACGAATTCAAGCTGTGATTTCAGCTAGAGGGGGCCACCCTCGATACTAAACATTTATCTGCTTTTACTTTATTAAAGAAAAAACAAACAAAAATCTTTGTTAACTTTTACTTCACGAGCATATGCACTACTAGCGAGCATACACTACTAGTGAACTTTAGCATTAAAACCCATAAATTTTATCAAAATTTTATGATAATACTGACGAAAACGATTATTTGCTTATTAATTTACAAAATTGTGAAAGTAAAACTACCTATAATTATCAAACAAACTAATAGTAACATTTGAAATGGTTCATTGCTTAGGTGCCCGTTTTTTTTGCAAATGAGTTTATAAAGCTGAAGAGTTTATTCGTTTGTTACCTCTAATCTCAGGAACTATTGGTTCGAATTGAAAAATTCTTTCTGTGTTGGATATTTTATCGAGGAATGCTATACAGGCTATATATTATCATACTAACGCCCGAATACTGGAACACCATTCAAAAATTAAGGTGCTCTTAACAGCGCACGGCCCACTTAGCCAGTACATTTAAGCGGGATTAACGTAGTTAAGCGCAACTTATATTTAAGGGCCGCTGGTATGTAATAATAAAATGAAAATAAAAATGAAGTTAGTGTTCTTATTTTTTTTTTGTATAATCCCAATTGTTCAGACCAAGTCGCTGATCCACGTGGCCGTGCCCGGCTCGTTCCGCGACGAGGTGCTGTACAACCAGGACGTGTGGGCGTCGGCGCTGGGGCTGCGCGCCGCCGAGCCGCTGCTGCTGGTGTCGGGCGCGCAGCACGACGCCGACGAGGTGGACGTCATGGCGCTGCTGGCGGCACTCAGGGACGAGATCGGACCTATGAACACGTTGCATGCGCTGGGTATGTTGAACTGATCACTACATAGTATAAAATAAAGTCGCTTTCTCTGTCCCTATGTCCCTTTGTATGCTTAAATCTTTAAAACGACGCAACGGATTTTGATGCGGTTATTCTTTAATAGATAGAGTGATTTAAGAGGAAGGTTTATATGTATAATACGTCCATATTAATGTACAGAAATCTATTTGTACACGGGCGAAGCTGGGCCGGGCCGCTTTAAGTACTTCGCGCACTATATTTGTGTACACTAGGCAAACTGGAAAACAATGTGTGAATGTATCAGCCCATATAGCACGTCCCACTGCAGGACATGGGCCTACCTGACTGCTAACTTTTACAATGATTTCGAGCCCAGTTTGTTGCTGTAATACTTAATCGTCTAAGAAACGCATACAAAAGCTGGTTAAGTAGGTATTTTTTAAGAAACATGCAGCTATATACATAGTTCATTTTATGTCAATCATGTGCCCAGCATGGTAGTTACATAAATTGCTGAATTCATAAACAAATTTCATAAAATTCGATCCTCACCAGGCCTATCAAAAAAACTGATCAACGCCCTAATGTCGCTGGAGTTGGGCGAGACCTACTCCAAGGAGGAGTACGGGCTGGACATCCGCGACTCGTCCATCACGTGGCTCAACGACTTGGAGACGGACGAGCGCTACCGCCGCTGGCCAGCCTCCTTCATGGAGCTGCTGCGACCCACATACCCTGGGATGCTGAGAAACTTGAGGCGGAATATTTATAATTATGTGAGTTGGTTTATATACTAAGAGACTTAGGATTTATGAAGGTAGTTGGATGCAAGCCGCTTCCAGAAGGGAATATGGAAATCTTATATCAGCAAAGGAGTTCCTGTGTTTGAGTCGATGGTGGTGGTGATAAGGGAGTTTAAGCATTGATGAGAGCAATTGAGTCATTTCTATGAATATTTTTTCAAAGACTGTTATTGTTATTGATTACCTTGAAAGACATAGATAGTTTATTAGTTAAAAAACAGAATATAAGTATGTGACTTACAATTTTATCAGCAGCAGAACAAATTGAATTCGAGGCAGTTTCTATTAAGAAGTAATCCACCATGCTATTAAATAAAATAGAAAATGTTCACGAACTTTATGGCTCCATTGGCCTTGCTTCATTCAACATTTCCATTGTTTGGTTTTTGTGTAATATGTTGTTTTCTAACGGGCGTATTTATAGACAGTTTTAAAACTTATTTAGTTATCGAAAGTTTTGTCCCTTTGGGTCATCCATAAACTACGTCAGACGAATTTCATGATATTTTGACCCCTCCTCCCTCCTTGTCACAGCTGGTCACATTTGTCATTACCTTACTAGAGAATTAGAACCCCGAATAAAAACAAGCATTCAGGGAATCTTTAGCCTAGTAGTTATCTTCCAGCATTTTACAGCTTCCTTGGCGCAGTTAGTTAGACGTTGGCTGTGAAGCGAGAGGCCGCGACTTTGATTCCCGCGTCAAAACAAATGCTTGTGTGTTCCATATGTCGGAAAAGTCAGTCGACAAATCTGCAATCCTTTGCGCCTACAAGGGCCATGTAGCATCTATTTTGAGATATGGTTTGATATTTTGGGAGTTCTACACACAAAGACTTGGCTTTCAGAGCTCAGAAGAGATGTATTCGATCCATGGTTAACATTGATACAACTACCTCCTGTATGCCATATTTTAAAGAACTTAAAATATTACCACTTCCGTCTATGCATATTTATGAATGTGCTATCTTTGCTAAATCACATACTCATCTACATCAATAAAGTAATAGAGCAAGACACAGAGAAAAAATTACATATGTACCCCACAAAACTGTTTTATTTCATAAACCATGTATGATGTAATTCCTCAGATATAATAATATAATAAATTACCAATATCAATAAGAGATTTGAACGATTTGAACAACTATAAAGGCAAGCTGTTTAGTTTTTTAAATTGATAAATGTTACTATAATATAAATTGATATATTGTATATGTGGTGATAGTCAATCACCACGCACTAAATCGGTGAAGGAAAACATCGTGAGGAAACCTGCATACCATAGCGATTTATAAGAATTTCTATGGTATGTAAGTCCGCCAACCCGCACTAGGCCAGCGTGGTGGACTATATGGCCTAACCACTCTCAATCGTATTCTCGATTGTAGAGGAGGCCCGTGCCCTGCAGTGGGACGTATATGGGCTGATACAGACTATAATATAAATGATAAGATTTCTTAAGTTGTTATTTTGTTTTTGTAGTTTTATTTGTAGATTTGTTTTGTATTTTTAATTATTAGGTTATGATTTATTCCTTGTACTTACCTTAACTTATTGTATGCCAGTAAGGCGGGTCATAGCTGCTCTAACAAAAAATTATGTAACACCCTTTATACCTATGTCCACAATAAAATGTTTTTGAATTTGAATTTCGATAAGTCTTTCGTAGTTCTTGATACCCACGATACAAGGGCCCTACTATACAGGGTATATCAAGACTGCTACCGAAAACGAAGCCGGGTGGTAGTTTTAGTGACTACAAACACAATGCAACTAAAAATTTCGCAAAGAAATGCGAAAATTATTTTTTATAATTTTTAATATCGTCATTTTTGGATGGTAAATCCATAGTTTTTGCTAAAATAATAATTTAAACTCTTTTATACCTTAGAGTATTTATAAATATGTATAGGTATACACTATTATTTTAGGAAAAAAATATATTTAACACCCAAATATGGCCATAGGAAAAAAATAACAAAAAAAATAGTCACGTTTTTTTGCAACTTTTTCTGTTGCATTATGTCTGAAGTCGCTTAAACTACCACCCGGCTTCGTTTTCGGTAGCAGTCTTGATATACCCGGTATAAATCCGAAACGAAGTTCGAATCTTCGTGACGTTTTTCGTTTCGAAACCTACTCTGTAACACGAAATTCGAAACTTCGGATCGAAGAATGAATTATTCCAATATATCGGCAATACGAACATTTACAGAGTAGGTACATTCGTATCGTCTCAAACTTCGTTCGTCCGAAGTTTCGAACTTCGTTTCGGATGAATATACTAAATAAAAATGTAAATGTTCGGATTGCCGATATATTCGAATCATTCATTCTTCGATCCGAAGTTTCGAATTTCGTGTTACAGAGTAGGTTTCGAAACGAAAAACGTCACGAAGATTCGAACTTCGGATTTATATAGTAGGGCCCCAAGACTCGATCTTATCGTGGGGTCAAAACTTATGTATGTGACTGTTGGGTGTATTTATTGATTGTGCTTTGTTCCAAGCTGTCGCTAACTGAACGTATCCTTCCAGCTCATAGTAGTGGACCCGACGACGCCACTGTCCGGTCCTCCGTTGAAGCTGGGCGAGACTCTGCTGAAGCACGCGACGCCGGTGCGCGTGGGGCTGGTGATCGCGCCCAGCGGTGACAACCCCGCGCTCGACGCCGCCGTGCGATCCGCCTTCAACTACATCGCGCAGGAGCGCAACTCCAACAAGGAGGCTTATTACTTCCTCGCACAGGTACTGCTGCTATAAGGTCTACTGATGTGGTATGGGAATTCATCATGATAGTCGATTTAATACAACCGTATTTAGTCTTTCGATTTGTCACTAAGTAAAATATATTAATAACGTTTTACTTACCTGGGTCCATGTGTGTTAAATATCTATTGAAAAATTGTTTTTATTTAGTACTATTTTTTAATCGAAAATGTAATCGATAAATACGTGAATTATTTTCAGTAATAAATCTATACATAGATTACATTTTGTGATAACGTGTCCTTTATTAAACTGTTTTTCCATAGTTAATGAACTCGCCAGAAGACGAACCTTTGTCTGTGGAAACCGTGAAGAAGCAGCTGAAGAAGTACACCAGCGCTAGTGCTAACATTGACGAGATAGTCTCTGAAGACTCCGAGTACAACTTCGGAAGACAATTGGCCGAGGAGTTTGTGGCCAAGATTGGATCCGACACATTCCCACAGGTGATGTAATCACGTGTACATCTTTTTTCATAGCTTATATTGTGACCGCAGTACCAGGTGCATTGCACATCTCATATGGTAACTACCGAGCTGTTTATGAAAATATTCAATGTGAGATGGTTACCTTTGACTGATCGACGTGATTATGTTGTGCCTCTAGCGTATTATAATTGTCTTGGAGTTGTATTAAAGTATTACATTACAATATCGAGATCTTAGGTTCAAATCTTGGATCAGCCAAAGTAATACTGATTTTTTCTTTTTATCATAATATCAGTCTAGAGTCTTTGCTTCTGATATGGTGATAGGTGCACCCCCTATCTAGGAATGGAACTCTAGGCGAAACGTGAGCGTCTTGGTAGCACTTCTGCTTAATTTTTTTTTTTTTTTCAATTTTCTTAACACCTGGTCGTCCTACGTTGGTAGGGCAATTTTATAATTTTTCGCATTTCATAAGACCAAATCAGTTATATTAATCAAAACCATATCGAAATCATAGAATGAATACGTAATAATAATGAATATAAATTATTCAACAAAATACAACAAATGTTAACATTCCTCTACCAACGCAGGCACGACAAGTGACAAGACACAAGAAAAATTTGAAATTTGCTTAAAATTACATCTTACCTTTAATTTGATGTGTGTTATTACTATTATTACATTATTGAATGGTGTAATAATACAGCAGGTGTTTTTTTTTTCAAAATCATTGGGTTCGATACATCTCGCTAGGGATATTTATTTATCAAAAATTTAAGTAAGCAGTTTTAGTTTTCATCAAAATCGGGCTCGTAAATCCTTTCAGCATTTTTTGCTATTATTCATAGTTTCGGATTTGGCCTACCACGCCCACTTGATAAACTCACCCTGTATATCCTACCTACCACCAGGAAACATTGTACAGTAAATATTATATTTCTGTACTAGATAGAGGATATGAAGTATGTATACGGAGTGTTCATAATGTTTCTTCTTACATGCTCACACACAATGCTTAAAGTCGAGTGTACATGCAGGTGGTGATCAACGGCGTGCCTCTGTCCGAGGAGGGCGTCCCCCCCGGCGGCGCGTGGTCGCTGGAGGCGCTGGAGGAGGCGCTGGTGTCGGCGCTGGCGCGGCACACGGCGCGGCTGCAGCGGGCCGTGTTCCGAGCCGAGCTGCACGACGCGGACGACGCCGTCAACTATCTCATGACGCAGCCGCATATCATGCCTAGGTACGTGTCATGTATTTTCTTTTATAGGACCGTGCAGTCAACTGTCTCATGGCGCAACCACATATTATGCCCGTGTGGGTATCCTATTCATTACATATTTTTTTTATAGCGTGTATTGTCTGGCTAATGAGTAAAGAGGTTATTGATGTTATCACAGCCGCTCATGAATATCCATAGCTATTAGTTATGTGATAATGTGACTCATGTGTCCTTAGAAATTTAAAGACGCACCTTACCAAACCCTTGACAAATATTTGTTTGTTATAAAAAGCATGTTTTCTATGGGAGACAAACTTTATATATAATGATGTAGGATCAATTTATGCTGGAGTATATATCTTGAATTATTTTGCTTGAGAAACTAAGCCATTGGTTTTGTTACAGACTGAATCGTCGCGTGCTGGGAACAGAACCTTCGCAATTTTTAGACCTTACCGGTTCACCGTCATCACCGGATCTTTTCTCAGAGGATAAAGTCCACAAATTGCTGCATTTGACAGGTAAGCAACAAACCTAGCGTCTAACTCTTCACTGCTAACAATTATGTAACCTATACTGAAATAAATCAATATGTTTTTTCCCCGCAGGTCGTGATGCTTTAGCCACTGCCCTGCCTATATTTAAGTACTTCGTGAAATCGAACAAAGTGGAGAAAATCACACAGACTATATGGGTAGCCGGGGACCTGAACAAGAAGGAGTCGAGACAACTGCTCAAAGACGCTCTCACCTTTATGGTAAGTAAATTATTATACTGAACTATCTCTACCTAATTCTATTTATCTATTTTTATTCATATCACATACTTACGCGAAGTTTTTGGAATGTTATTAGATACATTTAACATTACTAAACAATGTGGTAATATTGTGTTTTATGTTATTCCTAGGGCTATTCTGATCTACTGTTAAATTTTATATCTGAATTAATAAATTTTTTTTGTCAGTAGGATTTTTATGCAAAGATCGTTTTTATTCCAACCCTTTTCTCTAGGCAGCTTTTATGTCGAAAACACGAAACCCTTGGAATTGTGGCAATTTTACGGATGATACATACAGTGTAAATCGATCTCCATCCTGCTTAGTAAGTATTAGATTCCGACATAGAAATAAGAAATAAACACAGATGTAGGTCAATATTACAATTTGTTCATTGATCAACAAGAAAATTAACAATCGAACAATGACAATTTAGGACAAAATATATTGTGTGCTAGCAGCATCACAGCATGCAGCACAAAGGTTTGCTTAAAAGGCGTATCATTATCTCAGCCACAGAAAGTCCACTGCTGAACATGAGCCTCCCCCAAGGATCTCCACATCAACCCGTTGGAACCAGCCTGCATCCAGCGACTTCCCGCAACTTAAGCCAGGTCGTCCGTCCACCTTGTAGGTGGGCGTCCGACATTTCGCTTGCCTGTACGTGGCTTCCACTCTAGAACCTTCCGACCCCAACGGCCATCGGTTCTACGCGCCATGTGCTTCGGTTTGCTTAGAAGGCGCATGTGACAGTATTATAATAGGTGTGTATGTACAGCGCGAGTCTGGCGGCGTGCGCGTGGCCTTCATCCCCAACGTGGAGGGCGTGGCTGGCGAGGACCAGTCCATGAACAAGGTGGTGGTGGCCGCCCTCGCCGCGCTGCAGCCCGCAGACGCTACTAAATACGTCGCCAAGCTGCTGGACGACGAGGGGTGCCATGAGAGACAGGACTGCGATATACTGGTGAGAACAGCTTAGCAAATCAGTATTTTGTATTAATTTGTTATTGAAGTAACTGGCGAGGCAGTATGTCATTCGCCAGATGGTAAGCGATACGACCGCTCATGAACAGATGCAAAACCCAACAACACATTGAATCTAAACCAATGCTTGGCATTCCACTGCTCTCGCCATCTTGAGACATAAAAGTTCAAGTCTCAATATGTCCAGTAGTTAATCTGGCTACAATGTCCTTCAAACAGAAAAACAACAGTGCATTTAAACTACTATTTGGCGGGAGGAATAGACATTGCGGTGGTACTTTCCCAGACGGTTTTTCGCACATGAGAGACTTAACACCAGTAAAAGTGTTGTTATTTTTTTATCCTTAACATAGCACGTTTAAAGGGTTGTTTAATATATTGTCAGCGTTAGGGCTGGGTGCGGTTAGGCTATAGTCTGGGGTGTCAAGTCAAGTCTTAATAGATTTTGAATGGTTTTGTGTGGTGCATAGGGGATGCCGTTTATGTCAAAACTTTCATCGACGGATGTGTAGATAGAGCGTGGTATCAAACCCACGGCTACTTAATTGAATAGTCGCGTTTGAGTATTCGGGTGTTACGGAAACAGACAAAGAGGTTCACTCTTGAACTCAGCACTTCGTGGGTTAATATTTAATTATCTCATATTTGTGCAACCCACAGGTATTTGTGTCAGGTCTGGATGTTTGTGAGACCGAAATGTCTCTCGTAGTTCTTGACACGTCCACGACACAAGACTCTATCTTAGTGTGGGGTCAATACTATGTGTGTGACTGTTACCTTATAGAGCAATCAATACATGCAATACTTATTGTTCCTTACACTAGAAGGTTATAAAGGTGATGTGTTGTGCAGGCGGAGCTAGTCCCCGTGCTGAACAAGCTGGAGTGGGTGCTGAAGGCGGCGCGCGTGGTGTGCGCGCGCACGCTGCGGCTGCGAGCGTCGCAGCGCGCGCTCGTGCACAACGCGCGTCTGCTCGGACCACTGCCGACTGATGAAGCGTTCACTATTGACGACTTCATGCTGCTCGAGAGGTACGGCATCGTATGATTATAAAAACATTTTGAAGTTAAACTAATCAATCGACTGTCTTTCTTTCTTTCTGAGTTATGCTTGCCAAAAAAATCTTTCTAAAGTGAAAACATGTCGTAAAATTGAAATTACATTGCAAGCGTGCCCAGTTCTTAATTGGACCGAGTTATGCCAAAATGTACCAACTGCATAAAATTGATTTCGAGAAAATGGCGTTTAAAGTTAGATTTGTAATTACTCATAGTTCAACTATCTGTATTAATTTATTGTTATTACCAATTTGTGCCTTTGCTAAAGAGCTTAGGTACACATATAAGTAGATTGTGTATAAACTCATTTTTATTAATTTATTTATAAATATATGCAGTTGGTATGTTTTGGCAAAATTAGATTTTTCAGGTAATCGGACATAAATTAGATATGCCAAAATGTACTATTTTTTTCTTGTTTACAAAATAATTTAAAAAGCCCGTTTTATTTCAATAAACTATAACACATATTTTATCAGAGGGAGAGAATAACATATTTTATTGGAGGAAGAGGATATTTTTAATGTTCCTATGGTAAAAAAATGTAACAATAGTAATTTTTATAATTTAAGTGTTTCAACTGTATTTGATCCATGTTTGTTGACTTAGATAATTCAACTAAAAATTGCATACATGAACCATAATGGTTTCAGGCATTTATACAAAATAAATTTATTTAATTCATTAAACAAAAATCAATTAAAAAGAGTCAATTGGTTTCTATTTATATTATCAAGAGTGCACCACATGTTTTTGGATCATTATAGCAGAATTGTTTAAAACATAGTCCATATGTGTGGCTTGGTTCATACATACTTTTTTCTGTCAAATGTAAATATAGGATGAACTGTTTTTGCTGAGTAGTAATATATCGCATTCTGATCAGTTTGGTGTCAACAACTCATTTTTTGACAATTTGTGGGTTGGTACATTCTGGCATAACTCGGTCCAATTGGAGTATGCTATTATCAGTTTTGACACAAATATAGCCTGAGTTAAGATTCTTGATTGTTATAGTTTCATGTTGGCGGTTTTTTTTTTCATAATAACATCCGATTACAGATTCAGCAACCAATTGTATGGCGATAAAATCTCCGAATTATTGGACAAGAAGAAGTCTAAGAACGACGTTTTCGATGATGATGGTAAGAATACATTAATATGACCTTTTGTTTCTAATAAATACTAGAAAAATATACTAGATACACAGTCAGGTCATAAGTATTGTCACACAGTAAAAACTTTTCTTTTAGAATGCTGGCCACAAAAAAGTTTATTGAATTCGAATTTCGAATTGTTCATGAAAATAAAAATGTATACTTTTTAGAATTTTACTCATTTTTAAATATGGAGTGGACGCTTAAAGTAGACCGTGTTGCAGTTATTGCGTTGCATCGTTGCGGTTACGCGCCAATTCAAATTTTTGACATACTGAAAAATTTGAATATAACCAAAAGATTTGTTTATCGTACCATCAAACGATACAATGAAGACTAGTGTAGATGACAGGTCAAGAAGTGGTCCCCCTCGGTCTGTTAGGACTCCAGCAGTGATAAAAGCTGTGAAGGCGCGAATTCAAAGAAATCCCAAACGTAAGCAGAAACTGTTGGCCCTTCAGATGGGGTTAAGCAGAACCACGGTGAAAAGGATGTTAAATGAAGACTTAGGGCCTCGGGCATATCGAAGAAAAACAGGACATCGTTTGAATGCTCGTCTAATGGACCTGTGACTGAAGAGATGCCGCGCTTTGTTGAAGCGGTACGTGGGAAAAAAATATCGGGAAATTCTTTTTTCAGATGAAAAATTTTACCGTAGAAGAGAGCTACAACAAACAAAATGATAAGGTTTACGCACACAGTAGTGAAGAAGCGAGCAACCGTATTCCGCGTGTCCAACGAGGTCATTTTCCATCCTCGCTCATGGTATGGTTGGGAGTTTCTTATTGGGGCTTAACAGAGGTACATTTTTGTGAGAAAGGTGTAAAAACGAATGCAGTTGTGTATCAAAATACAGTCCTGACGAACCTTGTGGAAACTGTTTCCCATACCATGTTCAATAACAGGCATTGGGCATTCCAACAAGATTCGGCGCCAGCTCATAGAGCGAAGAGCACACAAGACTGGCTGGCGGCGCGTGAAATCGACTTCATCCGGCACGAACACTGGCCCTCCTCCAGTCCAGATTTGAATCCGTTAGATTACAAGATGGCAACACTTGGAGTAAAAGGCGTGCTCAAAGCCTCAACACAATTTGGAGTCACTCAAGACATCCTTGATTAAGGCAGCCGCCGATATTGACATGGACCTCGTTCGTGCTGCGATAGCCAACTGGCTGCGCAGATTGAAGGCCTGTATTCAAAATCACGGAGGTAATTTTGAATAAACTTTAGTGTCATAAGAATCTATGTTTTGTTAAGTTCATTTTGGTATATAAATGGTTACATAATGAATAAAGTTGTTTCAATTATTTTATATTAAACATGTGACAGAATTTATGACCTGACCAGGTACACTCAATATAGGTAATAATTTAGTAGAGCCCATCACAAACTAATCACAATATAATAGCACAAATTGGTTTTATTAGTAGGTAACATGTTTAATATTGCTGCAGATGAGGAATCATGGAATTTATCAAGCGACGTGCGTCTGAAGGTGATCTCGGTGTTGTCGTCGCGCACCCCGCGCACGCGCACGGCCGTGCCCGCCGGCCTGCGCACGCAACACTCGCTCATCGACTTGCCGCCCGTCTACCCTGACGAAGCTGCAGTCGAGGTAACTAATATCATCCGAAGGCTCTGGTGAAAGTGGTTTATTTAACAATAAACAAGAAGTTTGTTACTTCGTCCGTGTCTTGAAATTGATGACTAATATAATATTATGTGTACAATTGTTTGAAGTTCAACAATACTCGATATTGAATAAATGACATAAGGGTGTATTCTATTACATGGAAGTATATCTCAAATTCTATAATGCGTTCTAAAGAAAATTAACATCTTTTGTAAAGTGATTAGATGAGCACAGAGACAGTCTTTTTCAAAAAATTAAAACAAACCATAAGTTTTGCGCTTGTTAAAGTAAGACATTGCTTAAGTATTATAACAGGGCATAACTAGATCAGTATATATCTTGGAGCTTGGATGGCAAGCGCAGTAGAATGCCAAGCATTGCTTTGTAATTCAAGGTGTTGTTTGGTTTTGCTACTGTTCATAAGCGGTCGCCATTCACTGCAATAAAATATATATATGTGATTTTATTTCATGCCTGTAAAGTGATATTGTGTGTGTAGATAGTGGCGGTGCTGGACCCCACGTCGACGGCGGCGCAGCGGCTGGCGCCGGTGCTGCACGTGCTGCGGCGCGTCGTCAACTGCCGCATACAGCTGTTCCTCAACCCGCAGGACAAGAACTCTGACATGCCGCTCAAGAGGTAACAACACCTACTTTATGTTACACACCGCTATGTTGTGCAAAAGTTATATTCATATCAAAATATCTATTTTTATTATGTGTAACAACAGTTACATTTCGAATGCCCCCTTTACGTGATGGACCATCATGTATAGGGCGTAGTAGCATCTATACGCGCCACTCACTATTGGCTAATGGCGCGTGCGATGGTCTAGGAATGGTGTTGGTCGCCATCGTGTAGTTGCGTCTCCATCATTCATATGGTCATTGATGGTCAGCTCGCTGGTCTAGCGCAGGCCCATCGTGTAGAGGGGCTATAACCAGTATGCATGTGAACTAAGAAAGAAGAGTTAATTGTATTCATACTATGTAAACCATCAGTGATCAAAGTAGTTTTGTTTTGTCCATACTCATCATTATACAAAGTGTCGGTGTTATAAATGCTTTGAATTGCAACATCATTAAATAACGTCAATTAAAACAAATTAAAATGATTAGATTTTATATCGCAATAAAATTAAAAAAATGATATTTTCAAAGAAACTAAATAATAAAATAATTTAGTTAAAATACAACATGCCTTATATGTTTACTTACTGCCCTTTTATTTTTTTCTCGCGGGGAAAATCCCTTTACGGACCAGTCCCACCCCCGAAGGGGCGAGGGTGTGTCAGACTCACCGGCGCCTTCCGAGCCCAGCGAGATGTTGTGCCGCCCGTGGATGTGGACGGGCGTTCCGCTGGGTCGGGTCCCTACCACAATACGCGCCGAAATACCGACTAAAAACCCCGCGTCGGCCCATCGGTGCACTTGAGAGACGGCCCCGGGATACCGATGAACGGACGCGCCAAGACCGCCTCTTTGTGCACCGCCGCTTAGCGACGCGGCAAATGACGCGTATTGCGTCACGTCTCGGGGGCCGCCAAGGTAGGGACGGCGGCCCCGCGTGGCCTCTGCGGCGCCGGGTTAGTTGTTGTCCCGGCGCCTCCTACGTCTCCTGTGGCGACGAGCGGATCGGTCTGCTCCCGATCCCGCTCAGCGCTCTCCTTCTGCGACATGACACGTTCGCAGAAGGAGAGCATGGCCCGCCACGAACTCCGGCTGCCGACCATGGCGGCGACCACGGCCGGCAGCGAAAGGTCACTTCCCACGACCGCGATGAGAGCGCTGCGCTCCTCGTCCCAGGCTGGGCACTCCTCCAGCGTGTGCTGGGCCGTGTCCTCACGGCAGTTGCCACAGTGGTGGCACACGGCCTTTACCTACTGCCCTCAGTTGACCCAGACATAAGAGCGGCAACGCCGCATTTTTCGTCACCACGTAACGAATGGTATCATTTGATTTGGCGCGGTGATTCCTTTGTTGTTTTTAGGCATAATTTTATTCGTTTAATAACAAATGTAATAAAACATTCTCAATTAAGTCCCCTTTTACAAAAATAAAGTAGGTCAAAATTGCTTCGTCGCGCGATCAAATTAGCACATCGCGTAAAGTATTACTGCCACTAAACAGACCTTCAAACAAACCATATCGGTGTATTCCACAGCTGTAAATCGCGACATCATGAACATGAATAAAATGCTATCGTAAATTGTTGTGAGCAACGCACGCGCATTCGCAGAGAGCAAGCACGGCGCACTGACTAGGCGACAGTGGTCTCGAACGTCATAGAGCGAGATTGGTAGAGTTGCCAGCTAAAATCGGTATATTTCTACCTAAAATCGGTATTTGAAAAAAAAACACAATATTCAATCTAGTTCGTTTATTTTTAAAAAAACTTGCATACTAATTTATAACAATCACGCTTATGTATAATTATTTATTATGGTACCAATATTCTTTGGCCATAGCCGAGGTCATCTTGGAATTAATTTCAAAATCATAACAATTAGCTGTATTAAAGAGTCGTTTTGAATGTAATAGGCTAGTGATTGTTTCAGTAGTCAGTCTATTCCGCTGTTTTGTTTTTAAAAGATTAATATGTGAAAATATGCGTTCAACGTTAGCGGATGAATGGGGAAGTGATAAAATATTAAAAATGAAATTAGATAACAATGGAAACATTTGAGTTTCATCACCACGCTTTAATAAACTAACTTCATTCCAAAATAGTTCTACATCATCAGGAAATGTTTTGATTCGTTCACAATTTCTTAATATGCGCCACTCTGTATCAATTTCCTGGAAATCATTGCTGTGAATAATATTGGTAAAGAGCCTACTCACAGGAACTATCAAAGTAGTTTTACCAATTTTAACATTTTTCGGATCAATAATGTCTAAACCTTTTATTGGGTTGTTCTTTAATGGAAAACGCGTGGTTATTTGTTTACAAGCTTCGATATAAAAATCTAGGCATCTGCATTTAAATAAATTTACTTGATCTGAGTTTAGATTTTCTGAACTACTTAGTAGTGTATTAGATGCAGCAGCACCATAGTATGCGGCGTCAATATCCATAAAATTTCTGGGATTCTTAAAATCAACGTTTTCGATTGGAGTGCTACTTAAATATTCTCTTTTTAAAAAACAATCAAAAATAGTTTTTAATGTTCCAGTTATTTTTTCATATAAATTATGAATTTTCGGGTGTTCCGCTTGCATTTATTTATTTAAATCGGTAAATAATGGTAATACAAAATTTAAAAATTCCAAGAATAATATCGTAGTTGGATCTTGGAGCTTCAGTAATATATGTTCTGCAGCTAAAAGATGATCATTGTTAGAGATTTGATCTATAAAAAATAGTTTTAGAGCAGAGAGTTGTTCCGATATTCTTTTCACTGCTGCATGTACTGATAACCAGCGTGTTTGAGTGGGGTGGAGTATTTTATGTACTTTTAAGTCGCAAAACATTTGAAAATTTTTAAACTCTGCCACTCTTTTTGGACTAGAAGAAAAGTAATTGTAAATGTCTCTAACAAGATCCTCTATAAAGCGTGGCAATTTGGTACAAGCATATGACGCGCAAAGATGAAACGAATGGCAGGCGCAAGTATAAACATGTTGGGAATTTCATTTTGCAGCAACGTTACAACAGAATTATTACGTCCCATCATTACGTTTGCCCCATCAGATGCAAAACCTATTAGATTATTTTTAAATGGAATATTATTGCTTCTAAAAAAGTTTACAATGTGTTCAAATAAGCTTGCTGCATTAGCTTCTTCTAATGGAATAAGAGCTAAAAAAGAATCTTTAATACGATTAATTTTCGCATATCTCACAACTAAGCACAAGTGTTTGGTTGTACTAAGATCAGTGGACTCGTCAATAATAAGCGAAAACTTAGTTTGCCTTAGATCTTCACATAAATTATTGAAACTTTCTTTACCTAATATGATCAATTATGTCATGAGTTTTGGTCGAAGAGCAGTTTATTTCTTTTGCTATTTTTGATTCCATAATAGTGAATGGTAGATTGTGTTCAGCAACAAACGAGGCTAATCTTATTTCACCTGAAATTAAAAATAAATAATTAAAACTACGTAGGTATATTTAGCAGCGATTAGGGTATCATTATATGCACTGCTTATATAAATCGATTAGTAGAAAACAAAATAATATAAAAATCTAAGTAGTGAAATAAATTACTAAAAAAAATTACCTTGCTTAACCAGTATATCAGATTTTTGAGTTTTGGTCACAGTAAATGATGATATCTTCGGTTGTGATTTTATATTCTTTGATGATACTGAGTGTGCTTGTGAAGAACTATGTTTCTTTATAGCGTCTTTTCCTGATGTGATGTTGATATCTTTATTACATCTCTTACAATAGGCATAGCTTTCGCCTTTACGGCTATCTTGCAGCCAACCTGGAAATTCTTCTTCCCATTCTTTTCTATAATATTGTAAATATTTTTTTCTTTTTACACTCGTACTTGTGCTTGGCTCCTCGTTAGACATTTTATATAACTTAATTACTTTCTGATTTTGTAGGCACTCTTTAAGTTAGGTACTCTCTCTTCAAAGTTAAGAAAATTAATGAAAAAATAAAACCGAATTCCTGTTTATATAGACTAGACAGGTAAATTCCCGAACGAGAAGCCCCCTAAAACATCGAATTGTAGGACACAAGGGTATTCCCCAAAAAATATGATTTACATTCTGCACTAGTTCCATATTATTGAGGGCTTCCCCGTAACATTAAACATACATGAAAAGGGTTGCCAGCTTGAAAGTGTGAAATCGGTAGAAAAATCGGGAGAATTTCCATATATACTGTGAAATCGTAGAAAAATCGTTATATTTCGGTATTTCGGTAGAACAGAGCTCATATCG
Source organism: Hyles vespertilio (assembly GCA_009982885.2). Lineage (NCBI taxonomy): Eukaryota > Metazoa > Arthropoda > Insecta > Lepidoptera > Sphingidae > Hyles > Hyles vespertilio. Next base: position 15,415,338 of record CM042818.1, read on the forward strand.
GTAGAAATACCGAAAAATCGGTAGGTTCGAGACCACTGCTAGGCGACGCGACGAGTGGCGCGGGTACCGAGTCGCCACCCTCGCCCCCGCCCCTGACCCCCGCAGTGTTGCTAGGTTAGATTTTAAAAAATACGGGAAAAGTTTCGTAAAAAATAGTAGGCGGATGTAAACCACAGTGAATTATTATACTGTTCATTACTGGGATATTTACATAGTAAGCGATAATACACATACATTATTAAAAATTACAAGTATTCTGTAAAAAAGACTGTTAATCGCTGTATGTGTCACTATTCTATTTGTTCATAAAGTACTGGAGATATAATAAATAAATATTAAATACTCGCAACAGTTAAATACATAGTCATGACCCGACATTAAGATCGAGTTTATGGTTAGGTTGAAAATTTAAGGATGGCTCGGTGAAATAAAAACCCTATAAAATTATTTTATAGTACTAATTTTCTTTTTGTATTTGTAAGTTACAGAAATTGGTTTATTATTTATCTTATTAATCATATTGCAGTACGTTTTATACTTACTTAATACTATGTTTTGTTACTTGACAGTAAATGTAACAAATAGTTTTAGTTTAATTACGGCGCACCTTGCAACACTGCCCAGGAGTCACGTGTAATCCCAAATTTCGAACTGACAACGTCGCGTCGCGTCGCTGAGCTATTATGAGTTTTAATATCATGAATATGGGATCTGAATTCAATTATTGATTTTATTTCTATGCAACTAATAATAAAACCTTGTATTCTTTTGCGCTTGACTTTGTGTCAATGACCTAGCCAATTTGCTACAGCAGGTGGTTGAATATGAAAAACTAAAAACCTATCCTGTGGCTAAACGAGTCATGATAAATTAATAATATTTGGTGTACGGGCTGCTGATGCAATACCCTATATGTGGTCCAAAAAAAAGAACTTATGTCACCGACATTTTGTATACTACTAACAGACGGCGATCTTATTGTTTGGTAATAATAAATATGTTGTTATTGTTTAGTTTCTACCGCTACGTGTTGGAGCCGGAGCTGCAGTTCACTAGTTCCGGCGCGTTGACTGGCGGCGCGCTGGCTCGGTTCAGCCGGCTGCCGCACGCGCCGCTGCTGTCGCTGGAGCTGCGCACGCCGCCCAACTGGCTCGTCGAGTGCGTGCGCTCCGTGTACGACCTCGATAATATACGCCTCGCGGACGTCGACACGCTTGTGCACAGGTACGTCATATCCCCTACTCACTTCATTCGCTACTTAAGAAGACTTTGCTAATTCTAACTCCTTTTACCCCCACCACTTCTGCGTTATTACTTTCCCCCTCTATGTATTACAAAGTCGATCGACAATCTATAGGTCGCTGGTCTAAATCCGGCTCGAAAGGACCAAGAAGATGTATGAGATTTAGATCACATACCTTTTATGATAGAAATAGTTTGGTCTTGCTTGATGTATTGATAATAAATAATCAATGCTAATGATATGAGTGTCGCGAATGTGGCTTGATGACACACTAAAATTACTTAACAATACGCGTAATTGCTACGTAAAAATGCTGACTCTTATGTTTACGCTATATGGACTGAACACTTGTTCCAGCATCAGCTATTCCCTACATAAATTTCTTTAAACTCTGACACACTCTCCCTTAGTCTTAAAACATTTTCTTTTCTACTGTTTTCCTCCCATACTCATTTTTTATCAGGAAAAAATAATCCAATAATATTTTGCTTTATTAAATCTTGCTATTTTTTTTACCTAATATTTTTTTCGCACAGTGAGTTCGAGCTGGAATACCTGTTACTGGAGGGTCACGCGTGGGACACGACGCTGGGCACGCCCCCGCGCGGCCTGCAGCTGATCCTGGGCACGCGCGAGAAGCCCGAGCTCATGGACACCATCGTCATGGCCAACCTGGGCTACTTCCAGCTCAAGGCCAACCCGGGCGCCTGGATGCTCCGGCTCAGGCCCGGACGCTCAGAGGAAATCTATGAGATTGTCGGGTGAGCAAATGTAGATTGAAATTTTAATTGTGGTGTATTGGCAACTATCAAATATAAGTGGGGGGGCCTGTCAGTAATGAACCGGACGTAATACTTCTGGATGGTGGGTTGTTCGTAGTTTGATTCCTAACGCATACCTGTTTGCACTGTTTGTAATTGTGAGTATTTTTTGTGAATTATCATTTACCATATATTTAAAGTTTCTATGATATATCAAGGCTAAGAACCCGCCATAAGTTAGCGTGTTGATCTTTGGTGTTAAATTGCTGAGGAACCCTATACTTATCAGTGTTCCTATATTAGCTGATACAGTATAGTACATTTTACTGAATTCATTGCAGGCATGAAAACACGGATACCCCAACAGGTAGTGAGGACATCCAAGTGTTGATGAGTTCGTTCCGAAGCCACGTGATCAAGCTGCGAGTGAACAAGAAACCCGACAAACAACATCTAGATCTACTTGTCGAGAACGATGAGAAGAATTCCGGAGGCATTTGGAACTCTATAGCTAGGTAACTGTTATATAAATTGATGAAATGATTGCATACTTATATTTAGTTTTTATATAATGTCATTAATAAGTGCTTGATTAAAATATCAAGCTGGATTTAAAAATGTATAACTAGTCCTAGGTTTTTCATAAAATTTTGGATTAATACTAATACATTTTAAAAGTGTTTAGTAAGTTGCGTTGGGGGTAGTAGTGCGTAAAAGGAAAGAATGTATACTCATATAATATATAGGACCTTACGTTCTTACCCCATCTATCCTTGTATTATATTGTTATCCCAAAATGGTGCGTTGACACTTGACATAACAATTTCCATGCTATTTCCAAGAACGTACTGTTTATTATATTCGTCCGTCCAGTTCGTTCGGCGGCGGCGAGGAGCAGGAGGCGACTGACGAGACCATCAACGTGTTCTCTGTGGCGTCGGGACATCTGTACGAGCGGTTCCTGCGCATCATGATGCTGTCCGTCCTCAAACACACCAAGTCGCCGGTCAAGTTCTGGTTCTTGAAGAATTACCTCAGTCCGTCGCTTAAGGTGAGCATTTTCAGGAGAGCCCGATAATTTATAGAATTCTCCATTCTTCGCTTTTCGACTACTTTTCAAAGGTCTGCAAGATATTATATGCGATTCCCAAGCATTTCGAATGGCTTTGGGTAGCTGCGATCAATTTGTATTTTTCGGCTTAGGTCTTATTCGTTTTCCAGATAAACTATTCTATAATACCAATATTTTAACCTGTTTACATCTCTCCAAAGTTAAGGTATCAAAAAAATGCTATCTACTGATTCAATTTGCCTGACGTAATTTCGTCAACCTCTTTTTATATTCTCGTATAATAAACTCAGTATTTTAGCAATTACATGTTGTATTATCACTTAGTTTTAAACCAAATATGTTCATATTCAGGATATCCTGCCGTACATGGCTCAAGAGTACGGGTTCGAGTACGAGCTGGTGCAGTACCAATGGCCGCGCTGGCTGCAGCGGCAGCGCGACCGCCAGCGCACCATCTGGGGGTACAAGATTCTGTTCCTCGACGTACTGTTCCCGCTGCACGTCAAGAAAATCATATTCGTTGATGCCGATCAAGTAAGTTATATACCGTTATTCATAGTTCACTTGTTAAAAAATATATTAAAAATATATTAACAGAAATTATTTGTACCAAAATCTATTTTTTGTACAGACTGAAGAAATAAGCATTATATTATATTCGAAGGTATTTAAAACGACATCATTTTGACAGATTGTGCGAGCCGATTTGAAGGAGTTGGTTGAATTAGACTTAGGAGGGGCGCCTTATGGATACACGCCGTTCTGTGACAGCAGGAAAGAAATGGAAGGTTTCAGGTAAGAAAATCATGTTCGCATATGCGAGTCGAGTGAGTTTTCGTAATTTTCTATACATCTGTCAGTACATTAATTCAGTCACTGTCAAGACAAAAAACTACTTAGGTATTTATACGCATTAGAAATATAGAAGGCGTTATTTTCTTATTTACTGTATCGCCATTTTGTGAAGCTGGCAACGCGCCTACGATCCCAGTGTATAGTGTATATAGCCGTCTATTTATTATATGTGAAGTCAAAAAAAAGGTTTATCTGATTGTAAGAGCTATCGTATAGATATCGTCTTACAATCAGATAAACCTTTAACTAGTTTGCCGCACCCATGCAATTAAAAACTATATCCGCATTCAGGTTCTGGAAGCAAGGCTACTGGCGCACGCACCTGCAGGGTCGCAGCTACCACATCAGTGCGCTGTACGTGGTGGACCTCAAGCGGTTCCGCCGCATCGCCGCCGGGGACCGGCTGCGCGGACAGTACCAGGCGCTCAGCCAGGACCCCAACTCGCTGTCCAACCTCGGTACTTGTCTTATACTTCTACTGTTCTTCAATTCTATAGTCTGAAGTTATGAGGTTTATTTTGAGGCCTAATAGCTATAATTATTACGAACTTCATACAGGTAATATTTTAAAAAATATGGCATCGCCATACCAAATACTATATTGAAAATGTACTATTTTTTTATATTTTGAATATTAAATTAGGAAATCCCTCACAGTGTAAAATATATAAGTTCTTCTTGTTTATATTAATTCAAAGTGAAAAATAAGTTTTTTATAATAGATGACCAAACTTCCATAAAACCTGTTATAGTATATTTTCTAATTTGCTATGTTGACAAGAAACTAACTCATAAAATATTTTTCAGACCAAGATTTGCCAAACAACATGATCCATCAAGTGGCAATAAAATCGTTACCTCAAGAATGGTTGTGGTGTGAAACTTGGTGTGACGACGAGTCCAAGAAACAAGCCAAGACTATCGACTTGGTAAGATGTTACTATGCATATTACAGTCATTTGGTTTATTTTCATCAGTAGGTTTTTCTAATTTATTTTCACTGATTATGTATGGAACAACTAAACAGAACGACTCAAAGTTATAATCAAAAGTAATAGCTAATTCTTATTAATTCATAGATTATATTCTGCTTTTTGGAATCTTAGAATCATTTAGCACATTTAGAAACGTGATCCTTCGAGCCGTATGCCGAACTAACATTGTTTATTATTATTTACGATATATTTCTTTCTGCTTTCCAGTATTCTATAGACATTTAGCTTATTCAGAAGTCTTTAATATACAAATTAGATGTATTGACGTGATCCTTCGAGCCGGATACCAAACACATTGTTTATTATTATATTATTTAGGATATATTGTTCTGATTTCCACTATTACCTAGCCATTAAGCTTATTCAGAAAACTCGAATATAAAATTTGAATATATTGATGTGATCCTTCAAGCCGGATTTCAAGCTATATTTATTAGCTTCTAGAATTGAAGTAAACTTTGCTATAAGCATACTAAAATTAATGTACAGTATTGAAGTGATTTTTTTTAGTAATGGTATTAATGTAATGGTATTATTTATTTACGCTCTATTGTACACTAAAATGAAAGACGCATACAAAATACTTGAAAACTAAAGACATGGTTACAATAGGCGGCCTTATAGCTAGTTGCGATCTCTTCCAGGCAGAGTTGGGCAAAATTTATTCGAATGACGAATAACGAATAAATATTTTTTTTTATTCGTGAATAAAGAATAACATAGGTTATTCGAACCAAAGTTATTCGAATAACGGATAACTTTTTTTATTCGTTAATCGAATAAGAATAAAATAAACGACTGAATAATTGGTATTAAACTCGTTGCATATTTTATTTGAAAACGACTTGAAAAAACGAATAATCGCAACTGGACATGTATACACAGACTGCATACACTAGATTTTTTCTGTTATTGTTGGTGGGGAATTGTTTATCGTGAAATATTAAAATGTTTTCGTCACTAATTTATATTCGCCATTGAAACTGTGTGATGCAACTATACAATGGGTAATGCCCATCGTGGGCTAAACGGACAATGACAAACAGAAAAACGAATCAATCAAACCAACATCCACGCCTACTTGAAAAACTCATCCTGTATATTTCGTTAATAATATGACATAGTTTTTGACTAATCATTCGTAAAAAGGCTTTTTAAATAAAAACAGATAAACAATAACATTATATTTTCATGATATCTTTCATTTGAGTGTCATTAAATCGACTAATCAATGGTAAGTTTACAATATTTTTATACATAGGTATAGGCTAGGTACATGACAAAATGACACAGTTGACGTTTCATTGAACATTTTTGTTACCTTCGAGAATGATTTGTTTTATTGGATTGAATTTATTTATTTCTGGTAACGTTAATAAATGGACTCAGCTGATTCCACACTGTGGCGGAGAAATATGGGAATAATAAAATCCTGAACTAAAATAAGTATAAAGCAGCCAAATACATTTGCGGAGTAACTACTGGACAAATTGCGATTTAACATCTTATGTCTCTGGATGGTAAGCGCAGTGAAATGCCAAGCATTGCTTTGTAATTCAAGGTATTGTTTGGTTTTGGCACCGTTCATGAGCGGTCTTATCGCTTACCACCAGGCGAACGGCATGTTCGTTTTGCAATACAAAGTAATAAAAAAAATGTTTCATTGTCAATTTGTTAAAAAGATAAGGTCAAAATGTTATGGATTTCTTATTTTTTCTTCCCTTAAAAAGACAATGGCATAATTTTTAATGTATTTTCTGATAATAAATACCCTTATTCTGAAATAAGTCCCAAAGAACCCCATTGTAAGTGTTCGTTCTTAGAGCAAGAAACTATGAAAAATGGGCATTCCCCTTGATAGAGAAGTAAATAGGATAACTATGCCATGGTTCTTTCCTCACCCACCTCACCAAGTTTAGTATCTCTAGAACCAACCAGTACACCCAAATTCCCTACATACCTTACCTCACCGCCTCTAATCATTTGTCGGTCACTACTGTAATTGGCAATTTGTGGTTTCCACAACATACTAAGAACGTTCAGTCCCAGGTAACTATTACCCAATATAGAAACCAATTTGGAGTAAGTACTCGCCCTGGGTTCGAATCAAGGGCCTTGCTGACCCACAACCTATATGAAGTACCGAGCTAAAAATATTATTCAGAATAACGAATAAATCATAAATAAATAATTCGTGAGGGTATTATTCACGAATAAATTATTCGCAAATAAATCATTCGTGAATAATTTTGGTGCGAATAAATTTTCATTCGAATAATTATCTAGATAACGATTCATTCGAATAATGCCCAACTCTGCTTCCAGGCAACCTTTATTATGTAAGCTGTATACGAATATTGTATGTGTGTGCGCAGTGCAACAACCCCCAGACGAAGGAGGCGAAGTTGTCGGCGGCGCTGCGCATCGTGCCGGAGTGGGCGGCCTACGACAACGAGCTGCGCGCGCTGCAGGCCCGCGTGCGCCGCGGACTCTACCAGGCCGCCGACCACGACCAGGTAGCACATGAGACCAGCACTACCTACACTCTCCTCTTGCACAATATGAGGAGATATAACTTAACTAGCGGTCGCGCCCAGCTTCGCCCCGGTGGACATGGTTTTTGAGTTCAATCCACATCTATTATCACAAAACTTATAATTCGCGTACTGTTTCGTCCATCCCGTCCGTGTAGTTTTATCTGTACCGTCCTGTTATATGACGTTCTGTCCCGGCTCATTCTGTTCCATGACGAAAAGCATGCATCAAGACTGCTACTGAAAACGAAGCTGGGTGGTAGTTTTAGCGACTTCAGAAAACTGAATTTTGTGCAAAAAATTGTGACGAAATGTTTTAATTATTTTTTTCTATCGTCGTTTTAGGATAATAAATACATAGTTTTTTTTTCAATAATAGTGTACACCCTTTCATTTTTAAAGATGCTATTGAACGCAAGGCTTTAAATTATTATTTTAGTAAAAACTATGGATTTACCACCCAAACTCGGCGAAATTTAAAAAATAATTTAAAAAAATTGTCGCTTTTCTTAGCGAAGTTTTTAGTTACATTGTGTTTGTAGTCACTAAAACTACCACCCGATTTCGTTTTCGGTAGCACTCTTGATATACCCGGTATATATATTAGAAATCCTGATTAATCCTACAGGAACACTTTATTTTTTCGTTTAAAAAGTAGCCTACATACTGGGTATCTCAAGACTGCTACCGAAAACGAAGCCGGGTGGTAGTTTTAGTGGCTACAAACACAATGCAATTAAAAATTTCCCATAGAAACGCGACAGTTATTTTTTATGATTTTTTAAATATCGACATTTTTGGTTGGTAAATCCATAGTTTTTGCTAATATAATAATTTAAACTCTTTTATACCTTTGAGTATTTATAAATAAACGGGTATACCCTATTATTTTAGGAAAAAATGTATTTACCACCCAAATATGGCCATAGGAAAAAAATAAAAAAAAAAAATTTTCACTTAAACTACCACCCGGCTTCGTTTTCGGTAGCAGTCTTGATATACCCTGTATGTGTTAATCTAGGGTGTTAGCGACCTCTATACCAAATTTCAATGAGTAACAAACATCCACACATCATACATACTGACAAACTTTCGGGTTGATTATATTAGTAAAGATAAGCTTTATTAACATTTTTACAAGTGCGTGGTGGCCTGTTGGTAAACAGACCAAACGCGGCTGCCAACATTTTCATGGTGGTCGCGGGTTCGAATCCCAGGACACTGGTGACTTTTCTGAGTCATGCACTACAACAGTGAAGGAAAACATCTTGTGAAAACCTGCATACCATAGCGATTGGTAAGAATTTCTATGGTATGTAAAGTCCGCCAATCCGCACTAGACCAGCATGGTCGAGTATATACCCTAACCACTCTCAATCGTAGTCTCGATTGTAGAGGTGGCCCTTGCCCTGCAGTGCACCGTATATGAGCTGATACAGATTTACGGTTTATAAGTATTCTATGATTAATTTTACCGAAAACATTGAATATAATGTTTTTTAAATTCACAGGAACACGAAACGGGTCAAGATGAGCTTGCAGGTGTAAACCAAGATAGTAAGTTCATTCCAGGCATTATTAATTAACCAGTACGATCCTAAGTATAATACTTATCGATGCTCGTTTGTTGCAGGTAAACCCAACAAGCACACCGAGTTATGATGAACTAGCGTGGTGATAATTTAGTTTACATTATAATTCCAAATTCGTTGTATTTGTATGACGTGCGTGATTTTATGAGTGAGTGCCAGTGAACGTTCCGTAGTATGCTCAATATGTCGATATTTTAGCTGTCAATAAATCTTGTAATTTTAATGCCCAGTGATGGATATGTGAAACCAATTGCTTAAGTATCCTATATCCATTTCATTCTATTGATTTGTTCTAAAATAGATAATTTGGCATTATTCTAAGATTTATTTTTAACTTTTGCTAACTGTTAACGATTAGGTACTAATGAATTTATTACGTCTTATTCAACTCTATAAATTGATTGGTGTGGAACCGCTGATAATACTTGAAATGCAATTTGATTCAATCAATATGAGGCAGTGTGTTTTGAGTGCATGTGCCGGTGCCATGTCTATTGCCTTTTGTAAAAACACTCGCTGATTGTTTTTGTCGCACGTTTTCTTAGCATTTACATAATAAGAAAAAGTGATGTTATTGTCCTATTTTGTACGTGTCAGGCTGTGTACCTTCTAGAGATTTGCGAAGCTAAACGATGCAGAGATAAGTAGCTATCACATATCTCTTATTAAATGACATACATGATACTGTCACTTATGCAAAAATGCAACTTTTCAGGAGAAGCATTTGAAACTTTGACATCGTATAAAAATATGATATTTCAAGACATAGACAAGAGCTTATATTACAATATCATTTTTTAACTTATTATTAAAAAATAATGACCACATAATAATGTAAAAAATATACTATAAAATTATTTTTCATCTTCCAACCTTCGCAATTTTTCCACAAGTGACGGTGTTGCACTGGGGATGCTATATATTGCTTATTCCTATCCTTAAAACTCATCAAACACTTTTTTCTAATGTCTCGAATTTTACCTGTAATTATACGTCTTTACACTAGCCCTTTTTGTAAGTAACTTTGTGTAACTAAGCGATGCTTGAAATTTAAATAGATCCCATTGGTGGATGTCTCGCATAACGCTCGTGATCTACGCACATCTCTGATCGATATGCAGCCTTAATCATAGATTTGGTTGAATGATGCTACGGCGTCTTAGAAAAATTGTTTTATTTATACATTTAATTGTAAAAATGCTTTGTGTCTATTTGTCACTGCACATTTTTGTATAAATATAGTCACCTGTTGTTTTTATTAATTAATGGTTTATTTGTTTTTTATCGATAATAAGAAAATGATGATAATTATTATGAAATGCTTCAATGCCCTTACCGGCGTTCTTTTGGCTGATTACAAATACAGTGTGATCTCAAAATTAGCGAATTAATAGATTAATTTTGAGTAGTTTTGTTTGCCGCGCGCAATTTACGTATATCACCTAATAGATACAATTTCATACAATTTTGTGTAAATAAATACTTTATGAAAAATTAAGTTTTATTACTTTTTAACCTTTGTAAAGGAATAAGAAAAATGTGCGTGTGTTAGTGCAAGTTAAACATGACAAAAGTGAATCTTCTGAAAAGTAACCTACGAGTAAATTATACAAATATTAAACGTGGGTATCAGGAGAATTAGTATAATTGCAATATTTATTAATTTAATTACATTGTAACCAAGTTCCAAATGATGTTATATTTTGTTATAAAATTGTATCACTTTTTGTGCAATGATGACATGACATATTCTTAGTGAGGGGTGAGTAGCTGGGTAGATACAAATAGCGGTTAAGCTGAGGGTAGAAGTCTCTAACTACGGTAACCTCCTCCATTCTTTGTCACTCTAGTACTTGTTCGTCTTCTGTGCAATATTTATGGCAGGTTTAACGAAACTTTCCTTTCTCTGTCGCCCTAGTACATTTTATGCTTCGAGAAAAAATATAACCTTAGTATTTTGTATTTCGTTTTTTCATCAAAATTTCAAATCACAGCGGTGCTAAAGAAATGTCACATCAACATTCTGTTATCTTCTAATTTAAAATTATTGTGATGTTAAACACGGAAGTTGTATAAACTTAACGAAGTTCATCCTGCCAAGTATTTTATAAAAACTTGGGCAATACATACCGATAGAGAAAACCCAAAACATATTTTTCCATAATGTATGCAATAATAATGAACCCTCGTTTCAGCAAATTATCATCGCACGTGTCAATGACTTTAATGATTCCAAGCATTTTGTTTCTTGGGCACACTGTGACTCTCATAGTAAACGTCTGAACGAAAAAGAGAAAATGGAGTGCAATAAATAAAACACAATCATCTAAGTACGATTTTTATTTACAACGTTTAAAGTAAGTTTAAATCTACATATTAAGAAATAGATACCCACAATTAAACAACGGGATCTAACGTCTAAACTTTATTCACCATCACTATGTTACAAGGAATACTGAAGAATAAATATTTGGACAAGAACTATTCTATGTACAGTCACAGCTAGCTAATGTTAACGACACTACTTGATCAATATTAAGCTATATTTACAGCGCTTACATACTACACGCTACAACTACCGAATGATTACTTTTATTGTCTTTATTAATCTACTTTATCCCTCAAATCTTTCAATCATTGCCAAATAAATTCCGTTCATTTTGATAAATAAATAACTTCATTTAAATAAATATTACTATTATAAAAATAAAGTTGAATCCTTTGAGTTGCAATAAATTATAAGTACTATTTATTTGGTGGTATAGTAATTTATAATTTGGAGCACAGGACTACATATAATAACAAATAACCTATAGGAAATATTATATTGAATCTACACCTGTATAGTGACTAGCTTTAGAGAGCTTAGCTTTACATAGGTAAATTGTCTCGGAAATATAGACCAACGATTTGACATAATCTTCATGGTCTGTACTAATAAAAAAAAAGTAGCATTCTGTTGAGATTTAACATACATCTTTGGTTTATGTTGATTGAAATTATAATGTTATAATTTAATATTATACCAGTAATTATCAATACCTTATTTAGTCTACTTCTAAGTTAAAACATGTACAAATCAACATGCGATGTTAGCATTACCAAATGGTAATGTCACATATTCACGAATAATTACATCATCAGAATTCTTTTAGACAATACTAATTTCTAAGAGCTCGCACTTTTAACAGCAAAACTTGTGTCTTTAAACGAGATCAAACATTCAGTGCCTACCCGTAAACGTTACAATAGATTGTAACAGTTCGAGTCTACGAAGCATTTTTTTTCTGAAAATGAATTTCTTCTAGCTAATGAAGGTTAACGTTGAGTAGGACATTCATAGTTTCTCGCGCGTAAACAATTAATTCCTACAATCCTACAAACGTACTTTTTTTTTTTATTATTGCATTGAATGGCGAGACGAGCAAGCCGTTCGCCTGATGGTAAGCGATACGACCGCTCATAAACAGTAGCAACATTCCACTGCGCTCGCCATCCTGAGACATAAGATGTTAAGTCTCAATATGTCCAGTAGTTGCTCTGGCTACAATGTCCTTCAATCCGAAACACAACAGTGCATTTAAGCAGTGTTGTTTCATGTACTTCATTAAATGAGGAGTTTAATGCTTTCGAGATCAATATGTTGTGGTATTATACCAGAGTGGACAGCGCGAACTAAATATTTGCACAGTATACTTGTACCAACCAAGACAGAAGAGTGGGAGGAAGTAGAGGGGAGGGAAGACTGTTTAAGAGTAACAGAGAAACAAACACTCAACAAACACTCAATAGTCCTAACTCCGCGGAAAAATACAAGTTTTGACGATCAGAAATTACGAGAGATATTTTTGCCTCACATTAAATGAAGGGGTAACGATATTTTTTCCATACATGTTGTTCGCGGTGTCCGTAGTATAATATCCGTCGTGTGTGGTGGTCGAGTCAGTTGCAGTAGTGTTCCTCTGTGGTGAGCCTGCAGAGTTGGCAGTCGACGCGGCAGCACCAGTGGTACCGGCAGCGGCAGCGCTCCAGCCGCGACGAGCGCACCGCGCGCCGCCCGCGCCCGCAGCACAGCCGCGCGCACCCGCCCGCCGCGCTGCCCAGGCTCGCGTTGCACTTCCTGACCATACACAACACACACATACAGTGGAACCTCGCGACTGACAGTCCGTTCGAGGGATGGGTTACTGAATTGGTTACACACTGGCAGTTTATCGAGCTTATTTTCGTCTTTAAATGCGAAAAGAATTGATCCGCTCATAATATCGGGCGGTGTTTCCATTCAAACCTATATGTGATATCGGTTTCAAAAGCCTTGCATGCGTGCAGGCGTTGGGTTTTTACCAAAGTCTTCAACCTACGACTATAACCTGGCCATAACACGCATTATGTGGGGCATCAGAAATCCCAGGGTGACAAGCGCGTATGATAAGTAACTAGTAGAGTCAGTGGCGGATCCAGCCTTAAAAAAAGGTTGTGGGCATGGCAACTCGAAAATCAAAGAAGTGGGAGTCTGGGTATGATCTTGCTCATGGTTTTTATAAGCAATAAAGATTTAACTCTAGAGATTTTATTATATTGATTATATTATGGCATTCGATATAGTATTATCACTCTATTGATCTCATAAAAGAGTGGAAGTATGACGAAATACGTCCGTTAGGGTTGTGGGCATGCCCATAATGCTCACTATGGTGAATCGGCGCTTGAATAGAGTACAGACCTGCCGTGCGTGCCGAGCGAGCCGGCCGCGGGGTCAGGCTCGCAGTAGTCGGGGCTGGGCGTGACGTAGCGCAGGCGCGGCTTGGCGTTGCGCGCGGCGTGGCGGCGCGGGCGCAGCGGCCCGGCGCGCGCCGCCTCCCCCGCCAGCACGCTCGCCACGCGCGCCAGCGCCGGCAGCGCGCGCCAGCACGTGCGCACCGAGCACGAGCCAGACACGCCGTGACACGTGCACTTGGTGCGCATGCCGCTAGACACCACCTGCACAGCACAACACGACACATATACGCAACCTGCATTTATATATCTCAGCCATATGCTTCTAAGCTTTAAACCTTCAACAAGTTTTCAGAAGAGTACTTGAACGAAGCAACTTTAGTCAATTTGCGGCTGGAAGCATACCTACTTATAACAAATACAGGGTATATCAAGACTGCTACCGAAAACGAAGCCGGGTGGTAGTTTAAGCGACTTCAGACACAATACAACAGAAAAAGTTGCAAAAAAAAGCGACAATTTTTTTTTTGTTATTTTTTTCCTATGGCCATATTTGGGTGGTAAATACATTTTTTCCTAAAATAATAGTATATACCCTTTTATTTATAAATACACTAAGGTATAAAAGAGTTTAAATTATTATTTTAGCAAAAACTATGGATTTACCACCCAAAAATGACGATATTTAAAAAATCATAAAAAAAATTTGTCGCGTTTCTAGGCGAAAATTTTAATTGCATTGTGTTTGTAGCAACTAAAACTACCACCCGGCTTCGTTTTCGGTAGCAGTCTTGAGATACCCGGTATATTGGCAGATTACCCGTCTGTTCATCCACCACTGTAACTCTGTTCAGCTAGAGCTTATTGACAAGAATCAAAATCGAGGGCTGAATGTCGGTGAAGTTCGTAGCCTATGGTAGATATACCCGACACTAACTTATCGTTTCGAAATATAATTAACAAAAGGATAACAATATGAAGAATATCAAGTTGGTAATATTACCGCTTCCTAACCGCTGTAATTAAGTAAGCGACAAAATATCTGGCTGAGATATATGAATATACAACTGGCAAATGTAGAGCATCACGATGGATGCAATAATAATATAATTATAAAACCACCAAAAATCAAAGGAATTCTTCCTAGATTCTACGATATCCGGGAAATATTGTATAAAATACCAGATGTGTCTATAACTTGGCAATAAAGTGTACGATGCGGTAACTTGCCTTACAGAAAAACAATTACTGCATCTATACATACATATAAATAAAATTGAAGTGTCTGTTTTAAATATGAAAATTAAAAAAAAACCAACTACATATCGTTATATACACGATACCTGTGCCGAAAATGATATTTTAAATTTTTTTGTCTGTCTGTCTGTCTGTTTGTTCCGGCTAATCTCTGAAATGGCTGGATCGATTTTGACGGGACTTTTTTTATCAGGTAGCTGATAAAACAAGGAGTAACTTAGGCTACATTTATTTTAGAAAAGTTCTTTTAGTATTTTAGAAAAAAAAAGTTTTTGATTATTTCCACGCGGACGAAGTTGCGGGCACAGCTAGTCATTAATAAAAATTGCAAAGCTATATTGCATGTTATTCAAATTTATGCTGTGTTCATCTGTTCTCAAGGGCCCTACTATATTACTCCGAACGAACGAACGAACGAAGTTCGAAACTTCGGACAAACGAAGTTTTTTTATACGATACGAATGTACCTACATAAAACTTATGGTCGTTATTGATTTATGGTCGTAACCATAGACTTATAGTTACGGTGTACGTTATACAAATCGAACTTTTACAGAATAGATACATTCGTATCGTATAAAAAACTTCGTTTGTCCGAAGTTTCGAACTTCGTTCGTTCGTTCGTTCGGATGAATATAGTAGGGCCCTTAGTCACATGCTCATGAGATTTTTCATAAGGTTACAAAATTATATGAAGGTTTGCCATACATTATAGAAATTTGATTCGCACGACGCAAATCAACCACTTTTGTTGCATTTCGCTAAGTCGACATATTGTATCCTACATTATATTGTAGCTCACAATAATTATCAAGATTATTTAAAGCCAATATTTTGCGGAACAAACTACATTTACCTACTTATTCGCTTTTACATACGTAGGTGCGTATAAAATTACAACTATCGTTGCAAATTACTTTATTGCAACATATTGCATACGAGGCCATTAAATGATCCCGTATTACGTATTTTAGTCACTCGGAAGTTGTCTGTCACAAAATGTCTAACAGCCACGAGAATATTTTGGGAACTAGCCTAGCAATAAATCTATGCAATGCGATACAAGACTGCGCACTGATGCATGAATTATAGCCTCGTTAACAAGCACTGCTATAATATACATTAAATTTATACATAATTATAATTTGAGTTAAAGATGTTCATGCAGCAAATTTCAAACCGTGCACCAAATTGCCCTTACATCATACATGCAATTACAACATTTTTTTTTAAATTTTAGTGATATGTATATTTAAAGATGTAGTTAACACGAGCAATGGACATGGTCCAGTAGTGACTGGTTGTACGCTAATAT
The DNA here is from genome assembly GCA_009982885.2 of Hyles vespertilio. Taxonomy (NCBI): domain Eukaryota; kingdom Metazoa; phylum Arthropoda; class Insecta; order Lepidoptera; family Sphingidae; genus Hyles; species Hyles vespertilio. The sequence continues at coordinate 15,431,678 of CM042818.1, forward strand.
AATAGTAAATTCAACCTACATTTCATCAATTAACAATAATGCCCTGAGTAAGTCTATCTTACCTTTCTTCCAAAGCGCCCGTTGATGAGGTTGGCAGAAGCGATGAGAGGTCTCAACCGTTCGAGTCGTGTTCGTAGGTCCACCTGAGGGTCGAAGCGGGGGTCGTCAGCGGCCATGCGGTATTCTATATTGCGGTACCTGGAATCTCGGTCTTCGTACTCGTACCTATTACAATATATATTATATATATTTTTTATTGCAGTGAATGGCGAGACGAGCAAGCCGTTCGCCTGATGGTAAGTGATACGACCGCTCATAAACAGTAGTAGCACCGTCCACTGCGCTCGTCATCCTGAGACATAAGATGTTAAGTCTCAATATGTCCAGTAGTTACTTTGGCTACAATGTCCGTCAATCCGAAACACAACAGTGCATTTACAATGCTGTTTCACGGGAGAAATGGACATTGCGGTGGTACCTACCCAGATGGCCTCTCACATATGAGAGACCTACCACCAGTAATTATTTTATGGTAAAGGTTTAACATGGTGCCCTATATGCTTGATTCGTACTTGATAATTAAAAAAGAGAGCACGTAGATTACAGATTTAGAACATCTACTAAAATTTCACTCTACACTTTATAGATAAGGGATTTCTATGGGATAATGTATGGGTAATGTACTCCCATGGTAAATAAGGTTCAATGCTCTCTTGGTATAGATAATTATTTACAGTGGATACTTAAAACGTATTCTTGAGAACAAGAAAATTGTTAAGTACTTACATAGCTATGAAGGTTATTCGCTACCATAGTAAATAGGCGAAGATATTATATTCAACCATTGCTGTTAAAGCAATATAACATAACTAGAAATTATGCAAATATTAACAGAACTGTAAGCAAGTTGTGGCACAATTTCAGTATTGGTCAACAATTTCGTGGCGGGCGAATACTCGATTCATGGAATTTAACTCTATCTATTGACACCCATTCCACGAACTACAGGAGATTATTGCACAGAGCTTTTAGGGGCTGAAGTTTTCGCTGAAATAATTAATCATTTCCATCCCTAGAGGAAATACCAGTGGGCAGTCTGATATTAAAATGAATGAAAATAAGCTTAACATTTCACATTTACCACATAGAATAAAAGTTTACGTTTTTATTTAAGAAAATTCTAAGCTTACATTCGGAATCTAAGTACCTAACTGGCTTATTTAGGGACTCTGGAAAATACACATTTTTCTTATTTTCTGCATGCAGCATGCACAGTTTATTCGAGTCATTTAAAAACCGATAACCTCTTTTTAAAATATTGTTATGAGTTGCGAGACGAGCTTGTCGTTCGCCTGATGGTAAGCGATACGATCGCTCATGTACAGAATCAAAACCAAACAATATCTTGAATTACAAAGCAATGCTTGGCATTCCACTGCGCTCGCCATCCTGAGAAATGTAAAGTCTCAATATGTCCAGTAGTTACTATGGCTGCAATATCCTTCAATCCGAAACACAACAGTGCATTTAAACTGCTGTTTGGTGGGAGAAATAGACATTGTACCTACCTAGGTGGCCCCTCACATATGAAATATCTACCATCAGTAAAACAACTGCAAAAATAAGTAGGTAATTTACTCACACCCCAGTTAATTTTGTGTACGGCACCCAGATCGATGAAGACTTTTGACATTTTGTTAATAACCACAAAGTTCAAGGTTAATTTGAAGCGCCCATCTTTCTGGAAATATTCGATGCATCGTCTATCATGTACATATCTGTATTCCCACGAGTCACTTTTATAGCATCGTTAATATTCTTTATTATAATTCTTTTAAAGCTAAGAATTGTTGGTTTGATCAGTTTATTTATTTTTGTCTTTGCATGCTCTGCTCGCCATCGTTACGAGTACATAATTATATCTGTATGTAGTTGCCTATTGAAAACCGAAATGTGTCTAGTAGTTACTGATAACTACGTATGCGACTGTTGCGTATATTTATTTAAAGCAGAGCTTTCCTACAAATTGTAATTCTTCTTCTTCAAACACACGAAGTCCTTTATACACAGGATTCTACGGAGGCAAGGATTGTAAAAAAGCCTGCAAAGAGTCGCTATAACTTTACGAATGGAAAATTGATATAGAAACTAACCTGGAGCGAGTTCTAAACCGTTTCCTAGTGGGCCTGCCACGGCGTGGGGAGCGCGGCAACCTCTTGCGTCCGCGCCGGTTCTTCCTCCTGATCTTGGGAGCCTCGCTGGCGTTGACCGTGGCCGGCTGATCGTCTACTAAGATCACCACTGGGGGTAGAGTGGTGGCTTCTACAGTGGAGGTCGTGGTGGGTAGTTCAGTTGTGGTTTCAGCTTCGAGTATGTCTTCGATTTTGCCGTCACGCACGTCGATCTCGTGGGCGTCCAGGAATTGCCGGGCGAACCTAAAAATAGATTCATAATTTTTCATTGTTCCTTTAATTATAAATTATAAATATAAAACATGTAATCATATAAACTACGGAACAATTTGCTTTGTAACAGACATATTGCAATAATATAATAAATTATTTTGCAGAAGAATTAAATATGTATAAATGCCTTTGGAATGTTTTTGAATGATGAAAGTTCATGTTCTTATTTTTAACAGTCTACTAGGTACCAGGTAGAGCAAATTAAACTTATCTTTTAAAGATTTTCAAATACCTAAATAGGCCAATAATATTTTTTAAGGTCGGTACTAGTTGGATGATTGAAAGCTCTTTAACACTATGAACTTTGCGGGTAAAACCGCGGTAAAACCTTCATTTTTTTAATTTTTCTTAAGTAGTAAAAGGTCAAATGGTAGAGAATACCTAAGACAGACGTAATGTCTTTATATAACATTGTATTCAAATAATATATTATAACAAAATAATTAAAACTTATTACTATATTTTTTTAACCCTACACATTTTCCTGGTGAAAGATGCATTCGTATCTTAAGAGCGTTTATACCCTGCACGCGCTTTTTGGCTTAAAAACAGGACTTTTCAAATGAGTTAATAGCCACCAATAAACAATTTAAAGGAAAAATAATTATTACTAATTTTAGAAAAGGTTGTCATCTAGGGATTTTGGTGGAAAACATTATAAATTGATGGATAATTTGTGAGTACTATACGGATTACTGAACACAAGTTTCGTTATTTAGGCTTTAAATGGCAATTTAGAAGCTTAAGATATCCTTAACCACTAAATATAAGATGAAAATAAAATATTATCAGACTAATAAGACCCTTATGGAGGGATTTTGCTGAGAAAAATAATCTTTTTGTGTTTAGTTCCTGAAAAATAAAAAATTAAACAATGCGAAATTATTCAGAAACTCTCGTCAAGAACATATTTTTTTTCACCAACTTATCGTACATATTTTTTTTATAACAATTGCATATTATAATAGAAGAACATCTTATCAATAAATTACCATTTTTATATTTCAACAAAATTAGTTTTCATGTTTTCTACAAATATTTTAAAAACCACTATAAAACACGCTGTCCGACGTGGATCAAATCAGACCGCCGCAAGGCCTTCTAGAGGGAGGACGTATCGCTCGTCGCTCCGGCCTGGCTGCAGTCGATTATGCCGCGCGTAGTAAAATAGCCACGCGCGGAATGCGATTACCACATCTTAGTACTTTGGTAGTAAAATATTTAATTATTTTTATTACCTACAATGATTTTGTAGTGAGTATAAATTATGTTTCAGGTAATATAATGGGACGTAATTCCGAGGCTAAATTATGTTATTTATTGTAATATAAAATTAAATATATTTCGTAATTGTAAGGGGTTGTAAGGCCCCTAACACTATTTATGTGTTCGAACACGAAATTATTAATAAAACGTCCGTAGTGTCTACTGATTGAATTCCTCTGATCTCCGGGGACGGAAAACGGTTGGACACGACTTTTTTTTTTTTCAAGAGGAAAAGCTATTACGCTGCCCTTTCGGTACCCCGGGGGAGGCCGAAAGGGGTATGTCAGTGTCTCTGGCCTTCCAGCCCGGTACACACGCGGATATTGTGTCCGAACTGGGTCCCTAGCAATATCTACGCCAGCATACTGACTAAAAACCTCTTGATAACCCTCACACGCATTGTGGGCAGCACCGGACATCCCAGGGCGAAGGGCGCCCCGATTTACGTCCGCGAACCGCCCCGCGCAAAACCATTGCTGGGCCTTATGTTATCATTATGAAGGCCCAGATTACCTCCATTTACACCCCCTTTTCGGACGCCCGTAAAGCTGTTATGGGCGTCCATGACGGAGACGAGGCTCCATCACACGTCTCGGAGTCCGTTATACGCGAGGGCGCACGGCCCCCGTCGTGTGCCCAGTGACTCCGATGACCCCTTTAGGTCGTCTCTTACGACGGGCAGAGGATACCGTGGAGGGATTCTTGTACCCCCAAACCACAGGGTAAAGGATAAAGGCGTCGGTTCAGCCAGTTATTACCCGGCGCCTTCTTCTTTGCAGGCGGCGAGCGGGATCGTTCCGCTTACGATCCTGATCTGCGCTCTCCTTCTGCGAAATTACAATTTCACAGAAGGAGAGCATTGCCGACGACCTCCGACGACCTCCGACTCTCGACCATGGAGGGAATCACGACCGAGAGCGAGAGGTCTACTCCGACGGCTGCACGTAGTATCATACGTTCATCACCCCAGGCTGGACACTCCGAAAGAGTGTGCTGGGCTGTGTCCTTAGCGCATTTGTCACAGTGATGACACACGGCTGTCGCTTCCTTTCTCGCCACCCGCCACAGATATCTGCCGAAGCACCCATGCCCCGATAGGACCTGTGTCAGGCGGAACGTCATCATGCCGTGGCGCCTGTTCAGCCACTGGTCTAGAACAGGACGCACTGCTGCAATGGTCCACTCACAAGCACTAGGATTGTCCAGCCTGGAGCGCCACTCCTCCACGGCGGCCACGCGCAGGGAGGCCCTTTTAGCCTCAACCTCTCTGAGGGCTGGTAGTTCCCCTCGGCGAGACGCTTCCTCCCGCCAGTAATAGACTGACGAAAGGGCTTTGGCGTCTATGTCCCAGGGAAGAAGACCAGCCAAAACGCAGGCCGCCTCATGAGAGATCGTGCGATATCCTCTGATCATCCGCTGTGCTACAACTCGTTGCGGTTGACGCAAGAGAGCAGCACAGCATCTCAGTGATTAAGCCCAAACGGGACTACCGTATAAGGCCATCGATCGCACGATTCCCGCGTACAGTCTCCGGCAAGAGATGCCGGGACCTTCGAGGTTAGGAAGCAGGCTAGACAATGCACCTGCTGCCTTGATTAATTTCGGTCTCAGGCTTTTGAAATGAGCATGGAAGTTCCATCGGCTATCTAGGACAAATCCAAGATACTTCATCGATGAACCGACGGAGACCTCCACGCCATCGACCGTTATGTGGGCCTGCGCCGGTGGCCCTCTCCGAGGCCCGTGAAAACAGATAGCCTCAGATTTATGAAGAGCCACTGCGAGGCCCAACCGCCGTATTCTCCTTACCACGTTGCCAGTGCCTAACGCAGCAAGGGTGGCGGCTTCCTCGAATGTCCCGCCACACGCTGTGACCAGCGTGTCGTCGGCGTAGCAGACTACGTCGACGCCCCGGTAGTTGGCACCACGGAGCACCCAGTCGTAACCGATGTTCCACAAGAGAGGTCCAAGGACCGACCCCTGCGGAACACCGCACGACATAGCTCTACGGTGCCACCCTTCAGCGCCCGGATACTCTACGTACCTGTCTGAGAGGTACGAGTGCACCAAACGCCGAAGATAAATGGGCACCTCGTGGTACCGCAGTGCTTCCTCGATGCAGGGCCAGGGCAATGTGTTAAAAGCACGTCTGTCGTATCTCAAAAACTACTGGTCCGATTTTGATGAAACTTACAATGCTCTTAACTTCTTAGTTCATCAACTATGCCGAATGCAACTCAACAATTTTTTTGCGGTCCCACTTATACTTTTTGAGCTGATACGCCTGGTCAAACATATAGACATACAAACATAAATTCATTTGTATAGACTAACATATCCAAAAACTGTGCAATTCTAACAATATTACTTGCAAAAAGATCGAATGAATAATCTCGTTTTTAGAAGTCGAATCAAAATAGTGCAAGGCAAGCATGAGTCACCATATTAGACATAAGTGAAAAAAATACCTTTCAGCCCACTGAAAATTATCCCCGCATCCGCCCCATTTGAACTGTGCATGCGGCTCGGCGCGCGTGATGTGCGCGTGTCGCGGCGGGCGCGGGGGCGCGCGGGGCGGCGCCGCACACGAGCACGCCGCCAGCGCCCCCGCCGCGCACGCCCGCGCCACCGACCACGTCAGCGCCGCCGCTGACATCGCGTACACGTACGCTTGCTCGCGAGTACCTGCATAAGGATTGTGGCGAATGACGAAACATCCCAAAAACAACATCAAACTGCCTTCAACATTAATCTAAGACTCATTTAACTAATTTATGAAAATTTTCTTTTTGGGCAAGTAGTTACGGTGGTTATGTCAAGAGCGGAGAATCAATGTGGAGAAGATATGGGTAATTTTTCTTCGACACATAATTTTGATTAAAATGCACATAATATACTTTTTGTATGATGACACGATTTTTTTATTATATCATGGTCCTTAATTTCAGAATAAAAAGGGATTATACTTTATATCCGTGTTTAAAGATAATATACGAAAAAAATTAAGGCTTATTTATATTTACTAAAAATACACGTGATGTGGGATGGGGGGGGGGGGGGGTCAATCAAAATCTCACCACTTATCACCAAAGGGGAGGGGGGGTAGAGTAAAAAATGGTAAATAAAAGATCACGTGATTAATGGACGGCCCCTAACTAAAATTCGGAGAGGACCCGATAGTCTTATACACATTACCTATATTTAGCGCTATATTATAATAAGGAATTATACCATTCGTTTATTTATTTGTGTTTTACATCCGTTATTGCCCTTTATGGCATGATGGATGGTAACTAGGGAGAAGAGGCATTCTTAACTTTAAAGTTCTTAAAAATGACATTTTGAATTAAAAATGTGTTTTTGATCTTGTTTATTGGTCTTGGAAAGGGAACCTAACCCGTCATGACTCCGTGAAATTTTATAAAGTAACCTGCCGTCATCGGAAATTCAAGTAAAATAAATATTTCCTAGAATAAGGTAAATACACGTACAAGTATTATTTCTATCCATAATTTCAATCAATTTTCACATTATAATCAATCTATAGTTTGAAAAACTAAAAAAACTTTACTAGAAATAATTCAATTCGAGGTTGTAATTAATTTCATATCCATATACCAGAAAGATTAAGAAGAGCCCAAATGTTAATAGTTAACTACTACGCAAAGAGTATTTCTGTCTGCGCTCGGCATCCTGAGACATAAGATGTTAAGTCTCAATATGTCCATAACAGTGCATTTACACTGCTGCTTGCCGAGGGTTTCACATTGCGGTGGTACCCACCAAACGTCTTCTCACGTATATAAGACCTCCCATCAGTAGTTGACTAAAAAGCAGAAAACACTAGCCTGATATTATAACTATGTACCAAAATGCATAGCTATCCAAATCGACGTGCCTCATAGATAAAAATAAAGTTATTAATCTAACAATTTTACATTTCTTGGAGCGATAAATAGATATAATAATTAATTAATATTCACCTTTGTTACCTACATTGATTGTGTACATGATAAATGAGATACAATATTATGTACTTAGTACTTACTCAAACTTTCTACTTGTATAAATTACATGTAGTAACAAAAGTTAAACCAGCTAGAATTTCTTAATAAATTAAAAATATTACCCGAAAATGAACATTCATGATATTAATCTGATTTTAAATGATTTTAAGTGCTTAAAACGCACGACGCGTACCCTCTGTCCAGTAACAACACATGTATTTATATGTAAATAAATTATAATCTTGACTACGCAATCAGTTTTTAATTACAAGCAATCTCATCACGATAACGCTGGGCGGAGGGCGGCGGGCGGCGCCCCGTGCGCTGGTCTTCAGTCAAGCTAAACAATAGCGGCGGCCGAGCTTATCGCTTGGCACATCGCAGCGCGGAGAGCGCGTGAGTGCACAACTCACTCACGGTTATCGCTGAATGACGCCCCTACAGCCACCTTCACCCGCTCCCTGGACGCTTGATTCATGCGTGTAATTAAATCTTTTGTCCGCTTCACCGTGCCTCAACCCTCAACCTTGCTGATCGCATTGTAAGACAAACGCTCCACGGCCTTTCCAATTTAACAGGCCAAAGACCGACATACGACTTTCAGATATCAACTTCTGTCTTCACTCTCGTCCATCACGATAAGCCTTTTGATTTACTATTTTAATTCGTCGCTAGACTTACGAAGACCACGATACGAAGTATCGTCCACAAAGCTCCGTAAAATTAGATCGATTTACGCATTTATCTAAAATGTAAACTAACATGGAATTTGTTCGATGTTTTAATGAAGGTACATCCGCATCTATAAATACAAGTGGGTACTTGGTGTCCTAATGAAAAGTTATCTTCTGTTCGCCGCAGACGTTCGCTTGGTAAAAGTTTTAATTAAAATGTATCAAGCGGAGAGCACTCCAAAGATTCCTAACGGTTTGTTTGTATCCGGCGACGTTCTGTGTCAATTAATTTCCTAAAGTGGGTACACGGACGACGTAATAGTGACCAGAGACAATGGAGTATATTTTGCAGTCGGCATCCGGGCCGCGGTGCGCTGCCAAGTGCACAACGTCCACCGCGCTACACTACTCACTCGCTGCTCGCTACAGCAACAAGAAAAACTCCTCCATTGTCTGTTTTTTCTATTTCTAACATCCACACTGTTGTTTCGGAACTAAGCGATTGTGGATCGTTTGCGATGACACGAAACTAATGTATACCATGCAACTTTGTCTGTTTTCTTTTTCACATAATACGTATTCGGGGTGTTTATAGAATGCAATTTTGTTGAAAACCATAAAATATATTGATGTTATCTATTGGGTTGTACTGGTACCAACTTGGTAATTTATAAAATACATTACGAGAATATGAAAGAGATAAGCTTTAGCTCGTGTTTCTTCTGATGATTAGGCGGATTTTGATAATAAATAAACCGTTAAATGTAACCGTCGGCTATGAAACGCGAAATGTAACACGAAAAAAAATGCACGTCGATTTTTAAATTTACTTTTATGTAACGTTAGATACGTTACATGTAGTACAATGTAGATATTATATTCGTTTTTATACAAATATCTAGAAATATATACCTGATACGTTCTATATAACTTTGAAAGCACATCGAAACTTTTGTCCATAAAAAAAATTGCATAAGCTATTTATATAAAGCCTTAAAAACCAATAGTTAGCGCAAGTATCGAACAGCGCTTCCTGTCACGACAGCTACGGGCTACGTTGCTACGTCGCTGCAGCCGCGCTGTTCAACTTCCGTGAGCGGTTATGGACACATCGCGTGACGTCTTCCTTATTTCATAACTAATTTCTTTACTCCACGTTCACATTTTGTCGCAGGCACGAGAAAAAACTGTCTAGAGATAAACAATAGAGTAGTTTCAGAATTAATTAGCCGACAAGTGATAAATGTAAGTGTGCTCGGTGCGGAACGTGCGCCGCCGGGAAGAAAGGGTGTCGACTCGTCACGCTGTCCGCGCTCACACAATGCGTCTCCTTTAAAAACTCGACAAAACTTTATGTTTCATTACTGACGGAAGTTCTCACTGCACTTTAAGTGCGTCTACATTAGACATTTTTGATAATGCGAGGTAGCTAATCTATACACAGGGCCGGCGTTAGGGTAGGGCGGGCACGGGCGACCTCCCAGGGGCGCCAGACCAAGAGGGGCGCCGCAGGCGCCCCTTATATTTGCTTGTTTGTTGGGCAAGTCTCACTTATTTGAAATCCCTAAATCTAGATACACAATCAGAATGTCAGAATGAAATCCACTTTTCGGTTGGAGCACTGCTGTTAATTTCACCAGGAATCCTAAATAATAACATATACTACAAATCAAGTTACATATTTTTGAGTATCAATAAGATGGCCGTGAAAATCGAGCCATCTATTAAATACTGTAAGAACCACTTCAAAATAAAAATGCTGAAATTAATATTGTAGAATTAAAAATTTTGATTTAAGTAATTTTTTTGTCATACTACAATCAACCATTTTCAAATTTGTTGTGAGCGACTACTAATTTCAGTAACGCTCCACTGGATATACACTGCAGCGCCGTCCGCACCACTACGTCGGAACATTTACATGTCGCGTTTCTCCATGAATCGCGCTGGAATAGTGGCAAGTCTCGGGATATCAGGCAGAGCTACAATCTGATTTACAATGGATCTTCTGGATTTCTTCTACTGGCCGGAACGGGATTGCCGTAGTGCGTCCGGGAGAATATTCTTAAGTCGACATACGAGGCGACCGGCTTGTGCGGGTTATAATAATGATTGAGAGGGTTGTTGTCAAGTTGATCAGCGCTTACGCCCCACAGGTGAGTTGCTCGCAGGCGGAGAGGAACCCTTGTGGACCCTTGTTGATTACGCTATGTGCAATCTGCCCGACGGCGACAATCGGAACAGGCGTGTCGGAGTCTCCGGCCTTTTAGCCCAGAACACGTGGATGTTACAGCCAGGCTGGGTCTCCACCGAGATCTAAAAAGATCTTTTGCCGGAATACCGCCTAAAATCCTCGCGGTGGCCATCGCGCGCATTACGGACGGCAGGCTATGTGGATGGGCGAGTAGCGCCTAGATGATTCGCCGTGCCATCAGGCGCATTGGCTCCTCACAACTTGGAAGGGCGCAGATGTTCCCACTTTCCCTATTTCAGACGTACATGGTCGGTGATCCGCGACAGATACGAGACCACGCGTTCTGCTGCCCATCTCAAAGTTGCTCCTAACATGAGCGCACGGACGTACGCACTCCTTTGTGTGCCCAGTGACTCCGATGACTCCTATTAGTCGCCTCTTACAACAAGCAGGGGATATTGTGGTAGAATGCTGACACCCCTTAAACACTAAGCGGGGACGCCAAGTAAGCCGTTGTCATTTACCCAGCGCCTCGTTCTCGGTTGTCGGCAGTAGACAGGATCGTTCCGCTCATGATCCCGCTCCCTGCTCTCCTTCTGCGGCGATCATGGCCTGCCATGACCTCGTCCTCTCGACCATGGAAGGAATTACGGCTGAGAGCGAGTGGTCCACTCCAGCGGCTGCGTGAAGAGCTGCACACTCCTCTTCCAAGGCTGGACACACCGAGTAAGTGTGCTGGGCTGTGTCCTCTAATCAGTTATCCCGATGGTAACACATAGTGGATTCTTCCCTTTTCGGCACTCTCTACAGGTATCCGCCGAAACAACCATGCCGCGATAGTTCCTGCATCAGGCGAAACGTCATCACACCGTGACGCCTGCTCAGCCATTGGTCGAGGACAGGACGCACTGCCGCGATGCACCAGTACTGGGATTGTCCAGCCACATGCGCCACGCCTCCACGGCTGGCCGCGCGGAGTAAGGGCCGTACAGGCTCGACCTCTCTAAAGGCCGGTCGTTCCCCGCGACGAGACGTCTCCTCTCGCCAGTTTTAGGCTGAGGTGAGAGGGCTTCGGCGTCAATGTCCCAGGGAAGGAAACCGGCCAATACACTGATTATTTGCTGCGCTATCGCTCGCTGCGGCGAACTCAGGAGGAAAACACAAAACCAAACGGTGGCCCAAACGGAGAAACCGTAAAGAGTCATATATCGGACGACTCCCACGTACAAGCTTCGGCAAGGGATGCCAGGAATTTCGAGGTTTGGCATTCGTAATGTATAGGAGGATATGTGCTCAGAACCTGATTCGTGTCAGATCTGGCTGTTGTGAATACGTTCTACCAAAAGATTCCCAAACATCTCATCAAGGTAACACCGTAACCCAAAGTGGGCGAACACCGACCACTAAGGACAAAGTGGTGTTTGCTGGATGGACCTACTGGGCGGGGTTTCCGCGATACTTTGGTCCCCCTACTGGAAAACAGTATGGAGACCAAGGAAGTGGGGAAATGTGGGGTGGGGTTCAGTCAGCAATCTACAACCTTACGAAGTCTAAGCTCTGAACCACTAAATGCGGTCTCATCCTAATGTATTTCGCAGGAAGAGGACAAAAGTGTCTCATTCCTCTGTATGAGAAGTTGGTGACCGTGGAAGTCACCGAAGTCTATCGTTAAATCTATCGGCTCGCTATTTCTTGGGAAAAGGTGACACTCAATATTACCAAATGTCGCAACTGTCAAGGATTCCCTTGTGTGGTATTTGAGGTTGGCGCAGTGAAGGAATGGTGACTGGTGGAGCTCGTACTTCCACGATTTATTTAGCATCGTATATTTGAGAATGTCCGGTCCAGAATTGCCCCCGAATCAGGGTTATGTGGCAAGAACTGGAGAGTGGTAGGTAGGGCTTTATCTCCATCAAGGCGTGAAAGTCGCTAGTACTTAATGGTGTGGACCTTTTTACTGCGCTGTTTAACCTCATCCTGGATACTAACAACCAGACCCTTGGCGGTTCAGTGCTATAACTTCCGTATACAAGGGCAAAGGCTATGTTCAGGAATGCGGTAATTTTCGTGGCATAAAAATGCCATTCCATGAAAGTTGAACATTTTCCGAAAATAAAATTCCGAAATTACTAAACAATATGATACAATCTATTATAAATGTTCAATGATATTAAATATAAAAATTTTTTTTTTTTTTTTGGATGCATTTCAATGGGAGCCAGGGGGCGCCGTGTAAATCTCGCCCAGGTCGCTGGTACTGCTAAAACCGGCCCTGTCTATACATCTATACATATAAATAAAATTGAATGTGTCTGTTTTAAGAGTGAAAATAAAAAAAAGTCCTACTACATCTACACTAATATTATAAAGAGGAAAACTTTGTTTGTTTGTTTGTTTGGTTGTAATGAATAGGCTCAAAAACTACTGGACCGATTTTAAAAATTCTTTCACCATTCGAAAGCTACATTATCCACGTGTAACATAGACTATATTTTATTTTGGAAAAAAAATAGGGATCCGTAAGATATTTGGATTTTTCGGACACAAACTGAAAAAAATCAACCAAAGAAGTTACTTATTTTGCGTACGCTGCCTAAACTACAAAAGATAGAACCATAAAATGTTACAATTAATTGTAGATCTTATAAATATCTACAAAAAAGTCCGCGACACACTATACCTATCTATGTCGAGTGAGGCACAACAACCACATTTTTATTTAAAAATCTTGAATTTTTTTTGGACTACATTTAAACGCGTTTATTTTACTCATGCTATTAATCCTTATCAAAATAAATTATTTCATCAATAAGTACAGTTTATGTTGATAATATTTGGTCTTTGAATGATTAAAATTGGACGTTTGGTTTTGAAGTGGTGGTGAAATTAAAATATTACGATTTCTGCTGCACAAAAATTTCATAAGGCCATCTTTATATGTACATGTATATTGAGAGACGGGATATAATAGAGTGGAAGGTACGGGAGAAGGCTGGGATAGCTGACAGATTTGATAGGACGAAATATAAATGCACGTTATAAGACGCGATGGATAATAAAGAGAAAGGACGGGATGGATTGGGAAGAGACTGAACAGACGGATGAGACGGGATTGAGCCGGACAGTAGGACAGCTACGTCAAGTTTAGGTATACAAGAGTTTATACGAAAAATAACATGTATTTGGTGTGGAGTGGAATCAAAAAATATATGCACCCAGACGAAGCTGGGCCGGGCCGTTAGTATCGTTATATACTCGATACCTGTGCCGAAAATGATATTTAAAAATATTTTGTCTGTCTGTCTGTTTGTCCCGGCTAATCTCTGAAATGGCTGGACCAATTTTGACGGGACTTTTTTTGTCAGGTAGCTGATATAACAAGGAGTAACTTAGGCTACATTTATTTTAGAAAAATTCTTTTATTTTAGAAAAATAAAGTAATGTTGCAATGCCCGCGCGCAGCTCACGCGCATGCCACCACTGGGCCGTCACGTCGGGCGCCTCCCACCACTTCTCCCACCAACGAATCAATATCACACTTACAAAATATTGTATATAAATAAATTTTTCAATAAAGCTAATACAAAATAAAATAATTTAATTAAAAATTAAAAGACCGACTTCAATGTACACTACAAAGTAATAAATAATATATATTTCATTGTGCTAGTACACATTGATTAATTTTCTTATTGACTAGACTAGCCAACAAATCTTAAATTATACGTAATATTTTGCAGGCGGGTCGCCAAGTGCCAAACGAGAACAAATTTAAGTAATGTAACACAGTTGAATATTACCTGCTTGTAGATGTATCGTTGGCGCTCAGTTAGGTCCATATGTAAACTAGAAACAAATTAATTTAACATATTGATCCTACGTGTACATTTGTTGAAATTTTAATAGAATTAATATGTGTCATATGTGTGGTCTAATTTTAATGTATTGCAGACGATCAAAGATACAGTGGTCAAGGGTTTCAACTCCAGGGTATACCATTGACTTATTGGAGTAATTTGCATATTTATATACAATTACTTTAACAGTGATAGGAATCATAGTGAGGAAAGTATAAGAAAGGGAAGGGTTGTTAAGTTTGTCTGTTTCCCTCGATTGTAGATAAGTCCGATACTCAACAATGTTGATTAAGAGCTGATATATTAAGGACGGGCGATTTTTCTATTAGTTATCAGGACAGGGACTGGAATTTGCACCCGATATGACTATAGACTCTCGCCCCCAATCACACCGAGGGACAAAACACGCAAGGCGTAACGTGGGTGTCTTGGTTTATACCAAGAGAATCTCTGCATACCCCTTCTGGGAAAATGAAGAAGGGGTATCCCTTCTGGGAAAATGGCGTAAGTTTATATAGATTAAGACAAATTAATATTGCGTGTAAAATTGCGTGTTTTTCGCTAGGATGTTTTACACAAATTAATTTTTTTGTGTAGGTCGTCGTGTTTGTCACTTGGCGACCCGCCTTCAAAATATTACGTATTTAATATTTGTTGGCTAGTCTAGTCAATAAGTCAATAAATTAATCAATGTGTACTAGCACAATGAAATATATATTATTTATTACTTTGTAGTGTACATTGAAGTCGGTCTTTTAATTTTTAATTAAATTATTTTATTTATTACCTTTTAGTTTTCATAAGCATTGTAATGATGCCAAAGGTAAATATATAATGAAAACTGGAATCAATGTATATAAAAAATGAACCATTGTGATCCTTTACAATTTCAAAAACGAAATTAATATTTTATGATTTTTAAGGAAGCTACACTGTCATTTCGTTTTTATGATAAAGAAAATACTAAAATCGGATCAACCTGCTAGAGATATTGAGTACACTTATGCGTGGTAATCATTCGTTACCCCCTCACCTCTACACCTTCTTCACTTCCTATTTTTAATAAAGCACATATACTTAACCTAATGGACGAAAAATCATTGCGTTTCTGCAAAGTTTTGTGGAGGTCTGCTCTCCAGATATGTACCTATTCATCAGATCATCACCATATTTTATGTGACCAACATAATGTATAATTCGTTCCGAAGAAAAGTTATTTAAAATCATTTATTTACTGTCGCAGATATTTAGTATTTATATTTGTATTTATCCCCCCCCCTTCCCACGCCCCTTTCTACTTTCCCCTTTCCACCCCCCCCCCCCTTGTAGTAATAACCTAATGTAAAAAGAATTATTGCTGTACTGTTCAATTTTGAGGAGTTCTGCCCTTCAGGTCCAAAGATATTCATCAGATCTTCACAATATTTTTTTGGTCTTACCTATCATATAATACTCTTTGACAAAAAAGTTATTTTTAAGTCGGTTAAGAACTGCCGGAGATATTGAGTATTAACAATTGTAGCTATTTTCCACCCCCTCACCCCCGCCCCCACCCTTTTCCCATTTTCCCACCCTTTGTAATAATATACTTATACTTGATCTAACGCAAAAAGAATTATTGCTGGACCGTTTAATTTTGAGGAGTTCTGGTCGGCAGATCCTAAGATATTCATCACGTCTTCACCAATTATATATGGGACCAAGCCTGTATCATGCTTTCCGACAAAAAAGAAATTTTCACAATCGGTTCACAATTGCTGGCGTAATCGCGTAACAAACATACAAAAAAAAAAACAGTCGAATTGATTACCTCCTCTTTTGAAGTCGGTCAAAAATGAAAACAAATGTGTAACGGGAGTTTACCGCCGCTCGCTAAGAGGTGGCGCCACCGTAGAATTAGATCGCGGTATGGTTTCGTTACAAAGGTAAATAAAAATGTAAAAACAAAAAAAAACTAAATTAACTAATTAACTTTTTTGTTAAATTTCACGCAGGCTAAGTCGCGGGCACAGCTAGTTTTAAATAAAATGTTAAATTATCATTAAATCAAATTTAAATTACAATTTTGTTTTAATTTTTATATTGCACATTTTTATTTCTGATTTTTCTTTGGAGAGAAAAAGACGTTTGGCTTTGCTAATAATAATAATATGTATTTGGCCTTTACAGCTTAGTTTTCTAAGTAATTCACTGATCCTCAACAATCGAGTTATTAATGAGTTAATTTACTGTGCAAGGTAGAGCTACTATTGATCCTGCCTTACTGGAATTGGTTTAAGGGTGTGTGGGTGGCGTATTCTCAATTGACATTTATGCATTATTGAAGGTGTATTGGGTCATCGTGGTGGGCACTGGACTAATGCTTAAATCGTTAAAGTATTAGAAACTTGCCAGATGATGATGCTCGATTATCGATATTCAGATGTGGATCCTTAAATATTGAGGGTATTCGTTTGTACAACAATATATTATAAATATAATAAATAATTATACTGCATAGCCATTGAACTCGGACTTGGATCAAATATTATGTAGCATTTTTTTAATATTATATTGACAATTTTCACAGAAGTTTTTTTTAAGTATTTTAGAACTAATAACTCTAAAAATCTATTTAAAAAAGTGGTAGAGCAACGCTGTCGCTGTCATGACTCAGCATGAATGGGCAGGCTTGTCTCGGGCAGTACGACTGTGTCTCAGGAGATAGATTTGAACCGACAGCTGGCTGTCACGTTTCGTTAGGTGAGTGAGACTGACGGATGCCCAATATCTCTTTCCTCCTCCCATCTTTTTCCTTCCCTCTCACCTTCCGATTTGATGGTCTGGCAACACATCTACGATCTATCTATCTATCATTTATCTCGTTAAGGATGTTCAAGAACAGAGTGATCACTTACCATCAGGTGACCTGTTTGCATACACAAGTTATTCAAGAGTGTTTAAAATGTGATATCTCTATGTTAATTGTATCTATTTATATCTATAATAATAGATAATGCAAATAATTTTCAATGGTCAAAAATCAATCTGACTGAGCCATGACGATCAAAATATCTTCTTAGGGTTTTCAGCTCAGTTTCATCATCAGCATCAGTTTTGAATGATGTTGATGTTTCGACGGCTATACGGCTCGACTTATTGAGGTACATACCAGTAAGCAAGTCGGGTGTGAATTTGGGCGCGAGCTGTATGGAGGAGCAGTTCCAGCGGTGGCCGGCGTGTGCAGCGATACAGGCGGCGCGCGCGAGCCGGGCGGCGGCCGCCACGTGCGACATGGCGCTGGGCTGGCGGCGGCACGCGCGCGCCTGCCCGCCCCACAGCGCGCCCGCGCCGCGCCACGACACGCACTCGCGCTCCGTCCAGTTGCCTTCGCTCGCATGCAGCGCTCTGCGTTCAAACCATGTCTGTTACTTACTATTTAAGAAGGACAGGTTCGATGAACAGGCAATATTGATGTTTACATTTCTAATAAGGAATTGGATATGAAGTAAGCTTTATTAAAATGTGTAGTTGTTTGAAAAGCACAATTGAAGTGAGAATCTCTCTGCTGTGTGTGCAAGTTGGTTAATGAAATAAAACAAATAATATGCTTATCCAATTGTTTTATTGCGTAGATTTTAACTACCTATAATGATTTAATAAACCTACGTGTTTTGATTTAAAAATGTCATTAACTATGAATTATTTGTGTCCTTTATCTTCCGCCGATCTCGCCGTAGAATGTCCGTGGGAATCAGGTCTCCTCGCGGAGTCAGTCCGCGTGCCCCGCTGGAACGCTTCGCACATTTCATACAGATAGTTGGGTAGGAAGTCAGCCGCCTCACCTTCTCTGCGACGCAGCACGCGATACGCGTCACGCAACGTGGGCTTCGGAGTTAAACGCAGCTCCAACTCCACGGCAGTGGGGAAATGCGCCGCCAGCGAATATACTATCTCCAAGTCTGAAGGCGGCGGGGTCAAGTGCCGATAGTTTGATACTTTATGCAAGAAATACTCAGACATACTCATTCTGGGTCTCTCCTCATCGTATTTGCCCAGTTTTAAATCGTACAAAACAGCCTTTTGTCTATCTGGACCCCAAAACTCTTGCTCAAATGCATTGTAAAAACTTTCGATGTCTTTGAACTCGCTTCTGAAACATCGCGCCCACATGAGGGGCACGCCTTCCAGACACGATATTATAAACGGCAATTGTTTCTCCTTCCTCATGTTTAATTCGGAAATGTAATATTTGAGGCTTTCAAGAAAATCCATGGGATGCATGTCTCCATTGTCGTCAAAATGAGGTCGCTTATTTATCGTAGCAACAATCCAATCGCTGAGTTTATCTGAAGGTATCTGTATGACCGGTTTGTTGCCCTCGCTTCTTTCATCGTCTATTTCAATGATTTTCGGCCTGTCTTTGTGCCGTGACATGGATGGCTTATCGTAAGCCCCGTCTGCTTTACCCAAATTAGGGAGCGACATATGGCTGCGGAGTCGCGACGACGGCATTTGACATACGTCTTCCTGACTGGAAAAACGAACGCCGAAACCCAACGTAGTCGGCTTATACGTTAAAGGGTTACTGAATCCAGAATCTTCTCGCTTCGGCAACTCATCTTTTTGTTTGTCTTTCGCCGTAGTGGATATTTTGTCTACCATTTCGGATAGGTTAGTCACTGACGATTTGATTTGACGCAAGTCGACGAATAAACTCATGTTCGTGTTTTCAATACTTCAAAATTCTACAAACATTATGTTTATCCAAATATTTATTCGCCGTCGCTGCAACAAATAATAAATTACATTAACTACTAAAATATTTGATTATCCTGGGTATATTTTACCCTTTTGGACTCATTTGTCAAATAAAATTAAAGCAAAAAAAGGCTACATAAATTCATAATTCCGTTTGTAATAAATTTTCCACCCTCTCTCGCGATCATAAACACGTTACAAGTGCGCAATAAATTGTAACACAAAAAGGGAGTGCAAGGCGAAAACTTATAAGTTGAACGATGATGTGAGGGGTAGTGCGAGGTAGTGCGGGTGCGTGCGTAGCAAGTCAGCAGTAAGGAAGGCTTACGTGCGGCGGCGGCGGGCGGGCAAGCGGTACTACTCGCTGCCACCCAGGGATGCCCAAGTACTCGCCGCTTTTTATACACCGACTTACCTTACCAAAACTGGGTTATCGTAGACGGTATATTAAATTCCATTGACGTTCTGTCGTGCCTGCCAAGGACACGCGTTGCCGATGGCACCGTTTCCAATATTATGAGGGGACGCACGCTCTGCGAATGTACATTCAAATTTACTCGCGGAGGGTGGTTGTAATGCTGCCGGAGGAGTCGCTAACTTGCCTAAATATTATTTGATGACGCCGTGTAAACTATTTGCACTTGTTTGTTTTGAACCGTATGAATAAAAGCGTGTGTGCCACAGCTAAGTACTTTACCATAGCCCCAAGGAAAAACTCATTATTGATGCATTAGTTCCGCGACATGCCGCCGTCGACGCTTCGTTGCGCATATTTTTGCAGCTGAAACAGCGATAGCTCCATAACTTTTCTTATTTAACGTAAATCTGAATATTAAAGAAAATTGTGGATTCGGTATTCACTTAAGCAATCTTTCGAATAATAAATTCAAACGAATCTTCTGCATAGGAAAAAGCAGATCGATGGATGTCTGTTGAAATTACACTACTTATTCTTAAAGTTGTTCGCCATTTTCATTGTCTCAAGGAAAACAAAAGAAAAGTAATTAAAATTCGCTCCCGCTACAAAATCAGAAAATAGAACAATCGTGTTACGGTCGAACCAATATAAAAAGGCTTTGTTTTGCTTGGAGTACTAACAACCGCGTAATATCACGGGGGATGGGCACCGGGCGCTTGCCGGTCGCGTACCGAGCCGCGCGCCGCACGCGATGTCAACTCACTGCACTCTACATGCGCTCCAGGCGCTCATGACGCGCGATAACGTACAGCCCGGCGCTGCTGGTCTAGCGCACCGGCACTTCATCTCCAGCTCCCTCACACCAAAACAGATATCAACAATGTGACGTACAAAATTATAGGTTCCATTCGCCAAATCGTATAATGCCAATTGACTCCGGGACATGAAGTCAGGGTAATGCGGGCACAAAGCTTCCGCAGTGGAGCTCTATTATGGTTAATTCATGCGGAATGTAATTGTTCCGTTGTCGGGCCGCCCGGAGCCCGGACAGCCCGGTGCCGGGAACATTATCGCATTCGTCACGCCGCGCACGTGTACGTTTGATCTAATAAAATAATTCCCGTATCAAATTTTACGCGCCTATCTCGATTCTGTAGACAAAGCTGCCGAGCGAAGGGGCAAAGGGATTCGCTTTGTTATAAATAACTGGTCGCTCGCACAAAAGACCACCCAACTTTTTATACAATTTATTGTATTGTATAGTTATAGATAAAATAGGCCGCCAAGTTTCAAATTCTTTTGTTACTATTATTCCGAACGAGTAGTATTGAATGCGCAATAATTATGCAAA
This sequence comes from Hyles vespertilio, assembly GCA_009982885.2. NCBI lineage: Eukaryota > Metazoa > Arthropoda > Insecta > Lepidoptera > Sphingidae > Hyles > Hyles vespertilio. The sequence continues at coordinate 15,452,650 of CM042818.1, forward strand.
GCAGCGCCGCATTTTGTTATTTTTATTCATTTTTTCGAAATTATGTTAATCCAACGTGTAAATGGAATACGTAAGGACCAGATGCGTAGCACTTACGGTGTCATATAACATTTTTATTAAACCGCGATGTGATGTAGAACAATAGTATTGTCATAAGCGTTCTAAAGTGCAATGCGTGACTTCCATTTTATTTATCTACATTTATGCACCCCATGTAAAAATCGTGTTCAAAATGGCGATGTAACTCATTTTAAATAAGGTGATTAGTCTTAAAAAGTTGACAGAAATGTAAAACCGACGACAAAAACAAAAACCACGTTGCGGGGAACGTTACAGCTGACGCGAGTGGAACTGGCTCGTCGCTGATTCCGCTTTAATAATGATTAAATGCTGTATGATTGTCGTAGCGTGCTTGCGCCGCCCCTGTGGCCGCCGCCTAGCCTGCACCAACCAAACCAGGGGGAAAGTAAAGAAAACTTTTGCCGTATTAAATGCGGCGCCCATTGTTTCCCTATTAGCTTACAGTAATCCAAGTTTTATTATCGAATTTAAAAGTAAATCTTCTTTACCCCTTATATTTTTAAAATCGTAGAATCATTCTCAAACCCACATATTTATATTGTTCGTGTAATTGACTGCTGGGTTCGGTCACAGTACTGAAAAATTACGATTAGTCACAATCAGATGCACCGGGCTACCCTCGAGTGACGATGTGCCGGTCGCCGACACAGTTCATTAGCCACGGGACAATGATACTTTAATTGCGTGCCATTTGACACACGCGCTGTACACACAGCGCCTAATGACTATCAGCAATCAGGATCAAAGATAACCATTCATCCCAGGTCCCTGCAAACCCTTAACCCACAATATATCGCGACCCAAATATAACTCACATTTATGCGAAATGTGCAGTGGAGAATACGAATTAATGTGTGGGCCGCTGCCCTAGTCTTATAAAATTTGAATTATATCTGAATACGAGTATAGTCTCAATAATAATATTCAATGAGTATGCTGAACATGTATCGGCAAATCCCATTACAGATGTAAATTTAGGTAAAGCGCCGTCAAATGGGAAGTTGGAATAATTGAAACAAATGCTTGGATTACTCAACAATTTGTTTAATATAAGGGCGATTTATCTAAGTCTCCTCGGCGAAAGGAACAATTGTACCATTTTATTGGTATAAATTTGATGCTGTGAGTTTAAATAAGAGTTTGCTGCCAGCAACAAAGGATTGTCATTCAACGGATTTAACATTCATTCATGTTGCATAGTGACTAACATTTTAACTCTACAATAAAGATATTTATGCCATACAAATTTTTATTATTACTATTTTAATTCGTATTTTAGAAGGAGTGGATGTGTGTGGAGGATATGCATGGAGAAGCAAGCATCAACTAGTAGAAAATGAAGATATTTTGTTTCAAATCGTACGGAAATCTGTTTCATCTACGTGTAGGAACTGGTTCCTGAAAATAACGCAGCGACAGATATTTCATATTTCTGCAAACGCTCCGACTGCACAAGGGTTGTTTAACAAATGTCGTGCCTTATCTTAACACGAACGAACCCTGGCCGAGGGCTATATTAGGAAGATTACCGAGAACACTACAGGGGTGGTCATTAACCGTGAAAACTGATAATTATCTACATGGGAATAATTACACACCTGATTACTCCAATATTATTATGTATATTATGAAGGGTTAACATTTTACCAGTGAAAAAGTAGGTTAGAAACTGCTCCCCAATTTTTCTAAGTAAAGATTATAATTATTGACACACCTTATAGGCAATATAAAAAATTGTTACAATCTAGGGATAATTTACAAGTCACCAGAAAATAAGAATAAATACCAAATAAATCAAGTAACAATATCGCAATTTGTTATGTTTGATGGTGAAAGTCCGGTCATTAGAGTAGATTACAGTGGAGGATTGCCGTTTATTCCGCTGCCCGCCCCCATAAAGCTTTGTCCGCTGGGCGGGTGGTGGAAATTCGCGCGTGAGTCAACGCACGGCCGCGCCGCGCCGCACCGACCCGCCAGACTGCTTGCCGCCGCGCGCTCTACGCGATGTTCTTAACGGACAGATTATAATAAAACCACCTATTAGCTTTATATCCAATTAAAGTTTATCAAGGATTTATAATACATTACATTTCAAGTAAGAATTACGCGCTGAAAGCTAGTATTTAACTTACCTATTAGTACCAGATAATGTGACTACTAGATTAACAAAGCTTTTGAAAGAACACTACCTATCTGATTAGGATTATTTCCTCTTATAGATTATATTGGTAATGTATATATGTGTATATATATGTATGTTTATTCGTCTATAAATGTATATAAGTATGTATATTTACAATACTTGTGTGTATGTATACATACATCGGACAACTGCTTTCCGAGGTAGTTTTCGATATGCGGCTACTAAATGTTGGAACAATATACCTCCACCGCTGCGGATACTTCAGTCTATTGTTTCTTTTAAATTAAAACTAAAAGAACATTTTTTAGTTCAACAAAAACATTTATAAGTATTTTAATTCTTATATTTAGCTCGCCCAAATAAGTTAGTCATACTTTTATATTAAATATCAAAATTTATATATTATTGGACCCAATTATATATTTTATTTTTAATTATTATTATATATACCGGGTATCTCAAGACTGCTACCGAGAACGAAGCCGGGTGGTAGTTTTAGTGGCCACAAACACAATGCAATTAAAAATTTCACATAGAAACGCGACAATTATTTTTTATGATTTTTTAAATATCGTCATTTTTGGGTGGTAAATCCATAGTTTTTGCTAAAATAATAATTTAAACTCTTTTATACCTTAGAGTATTTATAAGTAAAAGGGTATACACTATTATTTTAGGAAAAAATGTATTTACCACCCAAATATGACCATAGGAAAAAAATAACAAAAAAAAATTGTCGCTCTTTTTTTGCAACTTTTTCTGTTGCATTGTGTCTGAAGTCGCTTAGACTACCACCCGGCTTCGTTTTCGGTAGCAGTCTTGATATACCCTGTATATACCGGGTATCTCAAGACTGCTACCGAAAACGAAGCCGGGTGGTAGTTTTAGAGGCAACAAACACAATGCAATTAAAAATTTCGCCTAGAAACGCGACAATTTTTTTTTATGATTTTTTAAATATCGTCATTTTTGGGTGGTAAATCCATAGTTTTTGCTAAAATAATAATTTAAACTCTTTTATACCTTAGAGTATTTATAAATAAAAGGGTATATACTATTATTTTAGGAAAAAATGTATTTACCACCTAAATATGGCCATCGGAAAAAAATAACAAAAAAAAAATGTCGCTTTTTTTTTGCAACTTTTTCTTTTGCATTGTGTCTGAAGTCGCTTAAACTACCACCCGGCATCGTTTTCGGTAGCAGTCTTGATATACCCTGTATATACCGGGTATCTCAAGACTGCTACCGAAAACGAAGCCGGGTGGTAGTTTTAGTGGCTACAAACACAATGCAATTAAAAATTTCGCCTAGAAACGCGACAATTTTTTTTTATGATTTTTTAAATATCGTCATTTTTGGGTGGTAAATCTATAGTTTTTGCTAAAATAATAATTTAAACTCTTTTATACCTTAGAGTATTTATAAATAAAAGGGTATATACTATTATTTTAGGAAAAAATGTATTTACCACCCAAATATGGCCATAGGAAAAAAAAACAAAAAAAAAAAAATTTTCGCTTTTTTTTTGCAACTTTTTCTGTTGCATTGTGTCTGAAGTCGCTTAAACTACCACCCGGCTTCGTTTTCGGTAGCAGTCTTGATATACCCTGTATATATTTCTTTATTTTTTAATAAATTTTACATTAAATTGTAGCACGACGGCAGTCCTGTAGGCGCAATGCAACTACTTCCAGGGCATCGCTGAAAATCAGCGCTGTCGTACCTATTGGTTCGACAGCACCTCATGCTGAGTCGGTGTCCAGATTTGGCATCACATCGCTTTCGCATGCACAAAAAATATTAATTGTCATTTTTGTCTTTTTTTTTCTTCTTTAAAGTTCTCACATTATTATTTGTTGCTTACTAAATATTAGTTTTTGTATATCTTATTGTATATGTTGATGCCAAATAAAATTGTGTCTATGTCTATGTCTATAATATGTATTTATATGTTTTAATTTCATTTGTCTTTATTTTACACTGCCCTTTCTTTTTTCCTACTCATATATCCATCCCATGGTTGTCTGGTAGAAATTGCCTTAGAGCGATAAGACCGCCATTTGTACTTTGTTGTTTTATACTGTCTCTAAACTGTTATTTCTTTTTACTGTGTACAATAAAGAATTAAATAAATAAACAAAGGGTATGAATGGAATCATTATTACAAAAAATATTATATATTAATAAAGTATTACCTAGCACTATATAGAAATACTTCAAAAACCAGTTCTTAATACTGTTATGTCATAACTCACACGCAACATAAAACAAGAGCGTCAGTTATTTCGCAAATATCAAAGTTCAAACATTTTAAAAGTAAAACAATTCATAAAGCATTTGGTACGCAAAATCCAGCGGCAATGTTGATTAATGGACCCTAACATCAAAGCGTAACGTCGATACGCTCGAACGAGAGATATCTGTGACAAAAATAAAAGCGGTACAAATGTGTTGCACTGAGGATGTCGGTAATTTATGAATTTGTCAGGACAAACTGAACATCGGCGGCGGTGTAAATAAAGAGCCGCGCGGCGTGGATAAATTTGTGTCAGATCAAATGAATCGTGCGAGAACTTATTTGTTTCATTGCACGTGCTCCGCCCTTGTGCACTCAATAAAAGCATTACGACCTGAGGCGATTTTCAAACGTAACTTATCTACAACTTATATCATGTTGAAAGTTCATGTCTGTGAACTTTAATCACTTAATGTTCATTTTAGTGGCAGACTCTGCCTCGTGACCACGAAAGCTTTAAAAAAATCGAAACGCCATCTTTTCGGGAAGTTAAAAAAAATGCAATAATTAAACCAAATCCGCGATAAAATCCGTAAATAATAGTTATATTTCAATTTGTAACATACATACATAAGCTCACGCCTTGTTCAAAGAAGGGGTAGGCAGAGGTGCCAGGGCACCCACATTTCGCCTTGTATGTTCCGTCCCACAATGTAATAGGTGGCGAGCCTATCGCCATATTGGGCACAAATTCCTGACTCTGGGCTGATACTGAATAGAAAAATATACCAATATCACTTTGCCCAACCCGGGATTCGAACCCGTGACCTCAGCTTTGTAACCGTACCGTAGTACAACTACGCATCCGAAGCAGTCAATTTGTAACATTCGCGTAAATCCAAGAAACCATTAAGTGTCCGTCAAAACCTAATGATACATCACTGCAATTTTTTTTCAAGGTGGTTACTCTATTCTCCAACACAAAGTTCGAACCTTCGATCGTTCGACGTCCACGTATAAGATAAAAGTTTACCACTTCTAATAAGCTATACTATTCTCTATGAAACTTATCATTCACTTCGGACTTAGCCTAAGGTTACGACGTACATACGATAGAGGATTCTAACAATTTGTAAAGTATTTACGCATATTCGTACAGTTTTACGTATGATGTTCGAACAATCGTCGTTTTGTCGGAGTATAGAGTATCTAACCCCTAAGGCAGGGGTCGGCAACCTGCGGCTCGCGAGCCAAAAGCGGCTCTTTGGATGTGAAACTCAGCTGTTTAATTCCCTACGCCAATACAATTTATGTAAACAAATAAATTAAGAAATAATTTAGAATCGGCACTATTTCTATCAACGAGCCATGGAGGGCTATGCTCGGTTATCCCTACGAGATCGAATCAGAAATGAGGGGATCCGTAGGAGAACAAAGGTTACCGACATAGCCCATAGGATTGGCAAGTTGAAGTTGCAGTGGGCCGGGCACATAGCTCGTAGAACCGATGGCCGTTGGGGCCGAAAGGTTCTTGAGTGGAGGCCACGTACAGGCCGAAATGTCAGACGCCCGCCTACAAGGTGACGGACGATCTGGCTAAGGTTGCAGGAAGTCGCTGGATGCAGGCCGCTTCCAACAGGTCATTGTGGAGATCCTTGGGGGAGGCCTATGTTCAGCAGTGAACTTCCTGTGACTGATATGATGATGATGATGATGACTATTTCTATTTCTCAGCCACTTGTCCTCGCTTTTTACCGCACCCTTCCCTTTAGACATGACTCTTTAAAAAGTAAAAACATAGAAATGTAATATATATTTTTTGGCACTACCCACGTAAAGGGTTGCTGACCCCTGCCCTAACGCAATAGTTATAGATCAATCAGCTATCTACTGTCTACGCATAGTATAATAAGTTATAGGTACTATGCGTATTTACTAAGGTAAAGGCACAGTGAAATCGCACCTGCACTTATATAAGTTCTACGAAATACGAATTTATGGAAAATCTTTGTCTAGGGCTTAGGCAATATTCATGGCTTATAAGTTTTACACGTAACTGCCAACATCAAAACAAACTATCAAGATTTATATGTCTGAAGACTGATTATTTCACTATTATGAATACTAGGAATAATAGGATTGGCTACCTCTACGTTGTTTGTGAAGCACGCTTTGACATAGTAATTATGAACTTAAGATATATGAATTTATTAAAATCTTATGTACCTATATTATTGTTATATAAATTCGTATTAGGTACCCTCCCATACCGATTTACATAAACAGCACAATTTCTTATGAATAGCCAGACAAATTAAACTGCAACACAACTTGTAAGCTTAAAGGTACTACACTTATGTGCAGGTACTAAGTCCGCAATGTTCCTGTCCACTTATGGCTTACGTAGCGGGTACACCACAAAGTTTGGCCCTTGTGAAGCCATACCTGTTTTAAACTATTCAATACACCCATTGCTTTTGTGGGATTTCCAGCGTGTAGATTTTGGCTTATAAATTATGATGTATCATGTTCTAGTGGTGAAGATTTGTAATTAGCACTGAACTGTTAATTGTACTACATAACTATAGATATTATTTGTCTGTAAATCTTCCTCAAATAAATAAAATTTTAAAAAACCAGCGGCCGGGGCCGGCTTCGTTTGGGTGCAGATACTTTTTGAGTCCATTCCACATCAACAACATATTATTTCGTGTACTAACTATTGTTCAAGATACTGCTTTTCCCAACTCTTTATATCCCGTTCTGTGCCCGTCTCGTTCTGTGTCCGTCTCATCCTGTACCCTTATTCAAGGCATGCAATGCTGTCCTCCGTGCCATTCCTTTGAATTCAAAAGAGTAGCAAATATGTATATCTGAATTTCTTTCTCATCCCACAGTAACACTACATTTATGGAGATAAAAAGTGGTTATCCTAGTGGTTACCTTTTATTAAAATATCATATAGTACTTTTTGCTTGAAAGAGTATCTCACAAACATCCATAGGCTTTTAGACAAACTTTCTCGATTATGATATCAGGTAAGGATTACATAATAATAAAAAAATACTGGTGGTAGGTAAATTTTATAAACGTCTATGTTATGAAATTTTCCACAGATTACAGCGATTTCAGTATTCGTAGGACGAATAATAAAACAATATAATAAAATATTATACGATGTCGAGGTAAAAATTAAGCCTCGCCCAATCGAGTTACTATACTAAACACAGAACAGATGAATATGGTTAGAAAGGAAATACAAGCGTTTGACGCGTCGCAAGGTGGTGCATAAAAAGCATCACTGCCGCGGAACGGATCAAATCAGTCGTTGTCGAAATGCCTTGGAGGAGTTCCGGCGAAATAAAGTAAAAATGCAGATTTGTGCTATTTTAATTTGCAGTTCCAATACTAAAGCGTCGAATATCAATAGAGGAAGAATTTAATACCACTATTAAAGCCGATTTTATTGATATTTACCTTTATTTCCAAAAAATTAAGTTTATAATTACGACATTAGGAAAAATTCGATAATGTAATAGACGACAAATAAAAAATATACATTGCTGATTACGCGTACATACAATGCACGCGAATGCCAAGTTCCTACGCAATGCAAACGACTCATTATTGTTATGTCAACTTCGAAATTTGTCACATGTCACACAGTGCTGTAGTCATGTACATAGTAACTATATCGATGTAGTTATAGATTTTGTATACTGGTAAATCAGTTTTCATAGGCATTAAACAAAGAAAATAAATCAAATCCTTTAGTAATTTTAAATTGTAGTACTCGTAACGTTTGATAACGTTGACGACCTATTCTTATGTTCTAATCTCATAACTCCGCTAACTAGAGAACATAAATTGTGTCTGAATATACTTTACAATATTAATTCATTCGTTTTTAGGTTTCCGCGAGTGAGTCGATAAAGGCAACAGGTAGAGACAACCGGGTTCCTACAAAATTCATTACGATTTGTTCTAAGTATTCATATTCGTGAAACAGAAGACGATAAAAAAATATGTATCATAAGTAATATACAAACCAAAAATAATTACGGGCAACGCTTATGGAAAAAATGTATCACAGGGGTGAAATTATGAATTATTGTATGAAAAATCCAAACCACTGAAGCTATTGACGTAAAAAAACATAATTTTATTGCAATCATTGCATATATGTATGTGCTTTTCCAATAATAAAAATGTTAATATGTCACACACAGCTGAAAATCTTAAAAATCCTATACATATAGATTTGTAAAATAGTATACTAATTAAAATTAACTTTCAATATTGAATATTGTAAGTAGTCTTATTTATTTTCCGTCTATTAACATAATACTAATTAAATAACTGTATCAGGAAAAAACATTAAGCATATCGATAAAATAAATTCCGGTCTTACAACAAAAAAATATTTTCATATTTTATTGATACTTTAAAGCGACTATTGCCAGCTTTCAATATTGGATTTGTAGAGGTTTTGTGTTTCGAAAACGAAGACACTGGTTTTCATACAATTTGACGGCTATTGCCTTTCTAACAATATTCAACTGTTCTGTGATACTAAACGTATACCGGGTATCTCAAGACTGCTACCGAAAACGAAGCCGGGTGGTAGTTTTAGTGACTACAAACACAATGCAACCAAAAATTTCGCAAAGAAACGCGACAATTATTTTTTATGATTTTTTAAATATCGTCATTTTTGGGTGGTAAATCCATAGTTTTTGCTAAAATAATAATTTAAACACTTTTATACCTTAGATTATTTATAAATAAAAGGGTATACACTATTATTTTAGGAAAAAATGTATTTACCACCCAAATATGGTCTAAGGAAAAAAATAACAAAAAAAATTGGCGCTTTTTTTTGCAACTTTTTCTGTTGCATTGTGTCTGAAGTCGCTTAAACTACCCGGCTTCGTTTTCGGTAGCAGTCTTGATATACCCTGTATTAAACGCAATCTTTGTTTATAAAAGAATTTAGAAATTACCAACCTTGAACTTAATTTTAATGCACCAAATTCTCATTTACATTGGTATATAAATGAGAAATAACTATAGAATGGGATCTACACCTGATTTTCTTTCATTTTTCCAATATCTTCAATATTTACTTAAAACTTCAAACTAATTAGCCGTTAAAATGTTTTTCAAGTATAATTTTACAATCTGATGCCTGTCTGACATCAATCCTTTCAGGAGTAGGCCTTCCTGACACGGTGGTATAGCCAATTACCTATATCACATGAAAATATTCATAATTCCTATAGAAAACTCATATGCAGAGCATAAAACAGATATGTAGGTTTTTTCACGTGGTTTTCCTTGAATGTTGCAGTAGGCGATAACCAACAAAGACTTATAATGAAATATTTAAATTACTTGTAAACAGTTGGTGAACTTGTGCCTTTAGTTTTCAATATATGGTGTGGTTTGGTATTCTGGCGGTACAAATATGTATATTTGATTTCGTTACTCATCCCACAGATACATTATTTTTTTTCGGGACTAAAGGTATCCTGCCTGTTAATATTAAAGGTGTTAGTTACCACTATGACAAATTTTATCAAAAATGGACCAGCCGTCTACGCGTGAAAGAGTAACAAAATTCTACACATATAAACTTTCGTAAAAGTAATTTCAAATTAAAATTCATCAAATCAAATTACTAATATGTAATATTAGTAAGGATATACAGGGTATATCAAGACTGCTACCGAAAACGAAGCCGGGTGGTAGTTTAAGCGACTTCAGACACAATGAACAAGTTGCAACAGAAAAAGTTGCAAAAAAAAAGCGACAATTTTTTTTTGTTTTTTTTTTCTACGGCCATATTTGGGTGGTAAATACATTTTTTCCTAAAATAATAGTATATACCCTTTTATTTATAAATACTCTAAGGTATAAAAGAGTTTAAATTATTATTTAAGCAAAAACTATGGATTTACCACCCAAAATAACGATATTTAAAAAATCATAAAAAAAAATGTCACGTTTCTAGGCGAAATTTTTAATTGCATTGTGTTTGTAGCCACTAAAACTACCACCCGGCTTCGTTTTCGGTAGCAGTCTTGAGATACCCGGTATGTTCACAATTGGTAGCATTAGGTAAATAGTTAGGTTAGACTTAACGTTACTAGACCACATTTCACCTTTTTCATACAGAAAATGAAATTGTAAGAAATGTGTGTTCAACATGGCGGAATAAAATAAATCTCGTACAAAGTGGCTCGTATTTCACTTTCGTCCGCAGACATATATCGGGGACCTACACGCTGTTGAAGGGGGAATTCAATAAAAATCACAATCGTAAAAACTAAGACGGCAGCCATATAAAAATACCTAAGAAAGCATTAAGAGCCGTCCCCTAATAATAGGTCCCGCCAGATGCACGGGACGGCCGACTGGAAAAGTCACAGTGGCAACTCGAGCGAAGGAAATTATTTTTTTCGGTCTGCCACACACGGCCCTTACTAACTCAGCGAAAACTTGAATACGCTCTTTCCGTACCCGCATATAGTGTTGAAGATTTTTAGGAATTCGTATAGGTTAAATGTGATCCTAAACAGTTGATGACCACGAATCTCTTCTTACAAATTTCTCTTGCGTTCCCCGTTCAAATGAGAAATTTATTAGTAGTAAGTTGACAGCATCATGTCTATTTTAACCTGAGCTGCGAAGTTCTAAGTACTCTTCCGGGTTCTAAGCCCCGGGCACACTATCTGTCATCGTTTCTAGGCTTAATTACTCAACATAATTTCCACATCTATATCAGCCCATATACGTCCCACTGCAGGGCACGGGCCTCCTCTACAATCGAAAGTACGATTGAGAGTGGTTAGGCCATATAGTCCACCACGCTGGCCTAGTGCGGGTTGGCGGACTTACATACCATAGAATTTTTATAAATCGCTATGGTATGCAGGTTTCCTCACGATGTTTTCCTTCACCGTTTTAGTGCGTGGTGATTGACTATCAATACACACATGACTCCGAAAAGTCAGAGGTGTGCCCTGGGATTCGAACCCGCGACCACCGTGAACATGTTGGCAGCCGCGTCTAGTTCGTTTACCAACAGGCCACCACGCACTTTTTCACATAAATTACTAAAAATATACGGAGTGGTAGAGGCACGACGACGTTAAACTACAACAAGATCTCTAGCTCTCTCCAACTCAATCAAATTAAATTACATTAATCTTATCATCTATTTTTATATTAGGTGCCAAAAATTGTTTATTTCTTATTTTCTAAGAGGAAATAATCTACCCGATCCATCTAATAAAAGAGATCCAGTGCGTATACCTACAATTATGGTTGGATATAATTTAATGCCTGTTGTATGAATTAGTAACGCGAAATGCTACCTAGTGTGGTTTTAATTGATGTCATGTCTCCTTCACCCAATTTGTATTGTACATCTTAATGAAGTACCACCGTTAATGAGCAACACATTTTCACGTGTATAATTACATGTTGGCGACGGAATACCTTTTCCTTTTAGTACTTTAAATCAAAGACACATATAGAGATAAAAAGAGCAGACAAGACATCAAATTAGCTAAAAAGCTTTGATGCGCTTACGGACGGCCGCGCGTTCCGTTAACGTGCTTTATTTGTATAAATGCGAAAATAAATACATATCAACTCTACTGCTTTTGGACAGACATGTAACGTATCTTTTTGTGGTATTAAAAATGACAAATGAGGGCTATGTCTTGTGAAACACTCCGTCAGCCAGTAATAATATCTTTCATTTAATTATAATGAAATTGTAGCTAAATTATTTCTACGTGAAATGATATTTCCTTCTCTGTGGCGATAATAAAGTTTGCCAAAAGAACGTTACCTACTCTTTGACAAGAAATTACTTTGTAGGTAATAGCTACAATAACTATAGCAGCAAAGAAATGGTATTTCTTCGAATATGAAATAGGTGCTTTTTATGATTCGATTTATTGCTTTCCTTTACCTAGATTACAGAAGTTGCTTTTTCAATTTGAGTGGAAAACGAATGTCCGTCTTTTTAAAGCGATATAATAAAAATGATTTTGTTATTGATTACCAACAGCAAAGAAAGCAGATAGACTTGTCTTGGTCACATTTTAGAAATCTAAAATAGAAAGCATTACCCCAAAACTGAAAATTACAACATCATATATTTTTCTTTTCAAGATGGTAAAAACGAAGATAAACCTTTTTTAGAATGTTTGTTCGGCTCTTCACTAACTGATCATTAGTGTCACATGGAATTTGGTTAATTTTCAAGGACGTTAGTTCATTCGGAATTAACAACCGCATTTAGGCTCAATTGCACAAACTAACTTTGCCAATACCTTTGCCCTTGAAACTGTCAATTCCATACATTCGCAAGGTCAAATACATCTCAAATGTATGGCGATGACATTTTCATAGACCTGAGCCTTAGTTTTATTGCACGATATAGCTTGAAGAATGAATTCCATCAGTTGCGGGATAACGCACGATGAAGAAAATGCGACATAGGTAGAGTTCGCCTTTCTTGGTTGAACTTCTATAATTTCAACTATAGTTTATATTGTGCCGGGGTTACTTTGGCTTTATCTCTTTAATATTTTTAATTCTTTAACCATTTTGTCGATACTACGTCACCGCGAAAAGTATTATCGAGGTAGATTATGATCTGTTAGGTACACCACCCGGTTTATGAATAAATAATTATATTTTATAGGAAAGTATTTGTTTACACCGAGTGATTAGGCATTATCAAAAAGATTAGATATTTATATGCTTCTTATGTCCATAAATGGAATTTCATCAAAGATCGGGATAATAGTTCCTAGTAATAAATACATTGGGACATAGAGAAATTAAGTACCGCAAAATTAAGACAATACGAAATAAAAAGGTATGAAAATTAAGTGCATGCGAAAAATCCTTACATAATTTTTTGTCTTTGTATAAACTTATCTTCGCGAGAAATTTAAATTAAATGCGATATAAACGTTAACGATAAAACATAAACGTTGCAAAATGCCTGTCATAAAAGGGTTAAATGTAAATGATATAATAAGCGAAAATCTCTTAATCCATGATGCAACAATCACGGCAAACGAGCTTGAACATAACGCTGAAATAATTAGGGTAGTTGAACCGATTTCCGAAAATCCGGTTTCGCAACCGGAGCCCGCCATTCCCGGAACATTACCGGGTGATCCGGGTGTAATCTCGGGGGCGAATAATTGCGGGCTGCAGTCGAACAACGCCGCTCATTAGTGCAATGTTCAATTAGGGCGCGTCGATGGACGCGCTCCGCACTCCACAAACTACTCCTGTTACACTAGTTTTGTATTCTACACATTTCCAATTACAAAATAGCATTGTTGTTTCACGGTAAATGCTTCCCTTTGTTCCGTAATTAGTTGCTAATTGATTTAGATTGAATGTTATGTTTGATTGTGCATTCTAAGTTATGTATATTAGTATTTGGTAGATTGATGTGTAATTGTATTGAAAACTCAAAGTTGTTCCTAACGGACTGCAAAAAAACTTGTTAAACTAATTGATGATTTTAGTGATGTGTCTAAGCCATATTTAAATGACAACCTCTGTTTTTTATAAATTAGTTAAAATATTATTCCACTGCAATAACATTTAAGCGTAGACATCACTCAAAACTTTTTTCAAATAATAAAATTTTTATCCGAATTTAAAGTGATTGCAGATTTGGATGCATAAGTAACTAAATTTTAACTTACTTTATTTAAACTTGTAAAAATTATTTTATTCAAAATAGTTTAAATTTATACTTACAGCCACCGAATCGCCTCAGTAGATCTCGGTAAAAACACAAAGAAAAAACTCAAAAACACAAAATAATAACGCATTTTAAAGTTAACTAAATCACTTTATGGCCACACTGCAAATGCATAAAAATAAAACATAATAAAACGCAAATTAAAAACGTCGCGAGTTTAGGCGGGAAAATGTCGAGAGGCTTGAACGGGCGGCCACCGCGTGACGTGGTCGAGCGGCGAGCGCAGTCGAGATACGTCTGCGACAGGCGCGGGCCGCGACCACCTCCGCCATACGCGTCACGCGGCCAGTGGTCAGACAGCGCCGCCGCCCGCCGCCCGCCGGCATCGACACCGAGCCACCGCACAGAATACTAAGGCACAGCAGATCCGATACAACATATAAAATATCCTTATAATAATATGGGGATGGAAGTTTGTTGGGAATATCAATCAATTGGTAGTAGAAGTACTGTTCCTGACGGATGTAAAATTCAAAAGAAGCACTGTTTGCTATATTTTCTTTGCTATAGGCACAGACTGAACATATCGCAATAAAATGAAGTAGCCCCCAGTTAAAAATGCTGATTAGTTATAAAATTGAACTAACGAGTTCTCTCTTTGTCAACTTGGTCAGGTCAGGTCTTGGTCATAATTCGACATAGAAAAAAATATGAAAAAATAACTGCATGTGGGTGAGAGAGGCGAGCATTTTCCGTACCTATTAAATTGGATAGGATCTCTTGAAATATCTAACATGAAACGCATTGCTATCGACAAAGTATGGTCATTATTGTGTCTAATTTGGAAATGCCTTCGGGCGGCCTAATGCGAGTAGGCATTGAATAGTGTTTGCAGTAGGCGGCCGCGCCGCGCCGGCCCGTCCGCCGGGAGGGCGGGAGGACTCGCTCCCCACGCGAGCGGTACAACCCACTTATCAATTCAGTCGAGTGGGCATTCATTCATTGTGAAGCATTGTGTCTATTATGCGTAGATTCGGTGCTTATTTACCCGTTGCTGCTTGTATCCGTGAGCAACAACTCTTCAACGTTGCTTTATTTTAGTCATGGACAATGACCCGCTTGCGAGCACACCTCCCCAAACCAATTAAAGCTATCGGAAATGAAATACATTGCTTCTAAATATAGTCATTTATTGCCTTATAATAACGTTTCATAGAACAGAAAACAGTCACTAAAAAGTCATACTCAAGCCTTTCACACCAGTCACCTGTCGGCTGTCACTTAGAACTAGCTTAAACAAACGCACAATTACTTAAACAGAAAATGTGTTTATACTTCAAATTATTTAAGCTTAACATGTTAATAAACATTCAATAAAAATGCTATAAATATACTTACTCAACTTAGATATGACATATATGTATAAGAAAAAATATTTAAACTCTATTTATGTATGAATACAGGGCAAATTTACATTAAGATACTATACTACGGGACATAGAGCCTGCATATATACATAATTGGTCAGTGAGGCCGTAGCTAGGGCAGAAAAAACAAAACTATCTGCTTCTACCCCACATAAAGTGGATTTACACACAGTAATTAAATTTTCTAAATACAAAATTACTACACTCTTGAAACTACTTTTCTATCCCTGGATAGATGAACACCAATCTGTAATGTACATTTAATTCAGTTCTCAAATAAAAAATGGAACCACCCCGAGCCTTCAACAAAACTGCAGAGTGGTTGGACACTAGTGATCCCCAGATCTACGGCCACGGTGATACGAAAAAAGGCCCGCTACGGTATCGCTAGTGTGAAAGGATATTGTCAGCAGTAGTTAAGGCATCATGAAGCATTAACTGTTCTTTTTCCTAGTGTACTGCTTTATGATGGTGAAGTTAAAGGCTCGGGGCTGTCAGGCGAGATGTGAGAGGTCGTCCAGCTCCGGCGGGGGCTGCGGGCCGCTGTTCCCGCGCGCGAACACGGGCTTCGCCACCACCGACACGGGCGCCTGCACAAACAAAAGTATATTAGTCGAGTCTACGATTAATTAGCAAAACATGTTACGTCAAATTCTCACGTGTATTAATTTCTATACTAAAGGAATTTGGAATAAACCAATCTACACTCACAGTGCGGTTGTTATTGTTGTTATACAAAATCGTAAAATGTGTCACACTAACGGACGAAATCAAAAAACCATCCTAATCGATATCTGAGGATCAATTCCAAAAATAAATAAAAAAAGTGAATTGTGGGCGTGTCGATAAATCTGTGCCCCGCTTGATCTATTTTTGGGAATTATCCTTACATAGAGACCAAGAGAGTGAATTAATTTCGCCCAAAAAACAAATGCTGTCGGTACTGTAAACACAAACACACAATTCAACGTAATGTATGGGAAGTTTCTATAATCTCTAAATCTCAAAAGCAAAAAAAAACAAAGCATATACTCAGTAAAATAACACATCAAATCGAATTAACATACGAGAGTTTCACTATAATAAAATCAATTGAATCATTTAAAAATAGCAAGGCTGTACGATTTCAATTTCCTTTGCCGATAATTTAGTAAAGAAATTAATATAAAACAGAGTTTCCAACGATACCTGACTGACCTGTCCGGGGCCGGGCGGCTGCATCCCCACTACCACGACCTTCTGCGGCGCCGCGCCGCCCGCCGCCGGCCCGCTCGTCACCACCACCGACTACGCAGAGCACGTGCAACCCCGAGGTAACTACTGCTAATGCACTCCTCAACACACCACCACACATACACGCTGCACTATACACGCTACTTGTTCACGCGCAAACACTTCCATAGTTCATTTAACTGTATTCTATCTTATATTTAATCATGGCTGTGTCAACCCATAAATTACACTAATAACAAGTCCATTTCATATTTTTAATGTATCAAATATTAATTTTGATAAAAATAGCACTAAAACAGTTTCATTTGTCTTTTAAAATTCATCTTATTTTTTTTCATACTGGCAAGAAAAGTTGATTTCAATTTTCAGTACACAGTTCAGTGCAGTCGATACAATTTCCACACCCTTGAGATTGTCAACTTTTGTCGGTCTAAAAAATGTTGCCGGCCTGAGAGTATCTGGATATACATAGAACTCGAAAAATGGCAAATTTAAATAAGTCGTTATGACGGGTTTTTATCTACTTGGTACTGTGGTCACTATTACAGCGCAAAAAAAATATCCGAATAAGGCTTCTTAGTTTGACCGCATTAATTCCTGGAACTACCGGTCAAATAAACAAATATTGATAGCCTTATTCTTCAGTAAAGTTAAAGACGATTTAACATCACTCTACGACCTTTTAAAGATAAAAAAGAGTTGATTTCATAAATGTGTTTCTTTATTTGAAACTTAGTATCAGTTTGTAGAGCGAAGTAATTGCACCCGATCTGTACCAGGCCGCTAATACTTTTATTACTGGTGATATTGATTTCTTCCTTTGTATTTTCCTACGTATTTTGAAGGTATCACAAAACACCCTGTATACGTGCTGGGAGTAGACTAGCTTTTACATTGATTATGCGTTGTTATGTACATGCTCTGTGTGCATGCAAGCTACGTCGCGGTTATCACATCTACGTGTGCATTCGTCATGTGCGTGTACGTACCTGCACGTTCTGGTTGCGCACGATGGCGGGCTGAGAGTTGTGCACCACTATGTGCCCGGGGCCGCTGCTTGACTGCGACTGTTGCAAACATTATTTTTAGAGCCATACCTTGGCACAAGTATAACATATCCACTCTGGTAGAAATATTATAGAATAAGCTATATTTTAGTTTGTTTTACGAAATGAAATGAAAATATTTTTTGAATCTATAAAATATAATACATTATTTAGATTCAATCGAGGACGAAGGGGTTGGTAATGCTTTGACTTTCGGTACAAACACATCACTCCCAATAGATACCTAATGCAAGGCAGCGGTTGCGCCCAACACATATAAGCTATCAGATAGATATAAACCGATGCCAAATGTCGCGTCATCAGTGTCGTCCAAGTAGTGGACCCGCACATGTCGTCGCACGTTAGCGAAAATTACATTTTGGGAACATAATATTACAGTTAAAAATGATTTGTTCAATAAAATGGTGTGCAAAAAACTCAAAAAATAAAGTATCTAAAAATACGCAATAAGTTTTCATCGATAACTAATATTCTTTAAATTAATTTGGTCCCGAGCGAGCTCAATTTATACTGGTTAATGTATCAATGTCAAACAGTCGAGTTCGGATGGAGAATCAGCCGTCTCTTTTTCGCATAACAATAACCGTAATAAGCCATCTTTTTTTGGCGAAATCACGCGTTCTTCTAGTGTTTGACGCATGTTTATAATATCATTCCCAGAAATATCGATATTGTAAAACAATAATGTAAATTAATTTTATTAAATGACAATGTCACAAAATATATATTGATTTAAATAAAAATTGCAAATTACCATAATTACGTTATTTTATGTAATTTGAAATAGTTGAATTTGTTTACAAGGTACTTTTAAAATATTTTTTATTTATCATTGGCGTAATTCAATTTCCTTTTTTCCCTCTAGTTGTATACGTTTTCAAATATAATAGGAGGGTATTTATCATAAGTTTTAGTATACTAAGTTTATTGAGAATCAGTAGCACAAGCTTTTGCACTAATTTTAACATACGTTGTATATATCGTCTCAAAAACATTCATAGTTCGTCAAGTGGGTTTCATCGTCACTTATTGATATTATCTTATCGAGAGAAACGGAATAAGTTATTGTAGCCCTTTAGGGCGTGAGGTTTAGTTATTTACTATTTCATATTTTCATCTCATCTTTTATATCAACACTTAATTTGGGTATTTCGCCATTATGGTATACAAAAATACACGGTGAATAATAAAACCGTTACATACTAAAGTATAAATCTTAATCCAATTTTATTCGTAGTTAGCGGTTGCCGGTTGGTATAATTTATCAGATCAAGCCGGTGAAAAAATATTATCAAACATTTAACAAGTTGGTAATTAAGTTATAGAAGCGATCATAACACATGAACTTATAGTATAGGATCCCGCCATACATCGACCTTCACCGAGATGTTTATTTGGTGAAACCTATTTTATATGCAATGTAATATGTCAATAAATATATTGTATATGGGTTGCCTTGCAAATTTCAGTCCAGAAAACGATTAATTAATTATTTAAAAAAAAAATTTTTACACATTTCACCTGTTTGATTATTATTAAACAAAGTCTATACCAATCGAAAGTATGAAGCCCATAGAATATGTAAACGTTAGGTTGCCTATTTTTTTCCGGTCACAACCCTCAGGTTGCCAGGTATAAACAGGTAAATCGCTACTAGCATTTTGCACCGATCTGATTATTGAATGAAAATTAAATGAAAATAAAGATCATTTTATTACGAACACGGTGGTATAGGGTTGCCTGCGAAAAATCAGTCCCGAATTGCGGTTGTCGAATTTAGAAAAGTGAAATATTGCTCCGAGTGACCATCCCACGCGATAGAAAAGGACACAGCATAGAAGCTGTTCGAAGTCCGCCCATTTAAAAAAAGAGGGTGCGCATGCTATTTATTGTTGAGAATGAAAGGACAGCGATAGACTCGTATATGCTGTGCATCATTTTGGAGTAGATTGTGGTTATAGTTGCAATTGAAAAAACGTGCTACTATTTATTGTTAAAAAAATGGCGAATAAGTGTTTTTTGTGTGATTCGGATGTTGATTTAATTAATTTTAATGACATTTTTAAAAGCTGTTGGCTCTGGTGCGGTTTCTGGTTGATTATTGGGAAAACGACCATTTGGTAACAATAATCCAAAAGAAATGACTCGGAATCTGACTATTTTTTTTTTGTTTTTACAATTTTTTACAATAAACAGAAGTATTTTTTAATTGTTGTTTTTTATTTTGTCTTCTAATAATAAAGATACAATTTGCAAGAATAGTATTATATATGTAATAATATAACCTTCTTTTTTGCTAAAAATGTATATATACTTTAGTACATACATACATACATAAACTCACGCCTTTTTCCCAGAAGGGGTAGGCAGAGGTGCCAGGACACCCACATTTCGCCTTGTATGTTCCGTCCCACGATGTGATAGGTGGCGAGCCTATCGCCATATCGGGCACAAATTCCTGACTCTGGGCTGATAATGAATAGAAAAATCCAATATCACTTTGCCCAACCCGGGATTCGAACCCGAGACCTCAGCTTTGTTACCGTACCTTAGTACAACTACGCCACCGAGGCAGTATATACTTTGGTGTCACATAAAATATATACACACATAAATAATTAATTGATTAACCAAAATTAAATAACTTTTCCTCTATTTTACTAATAAACTACTCCAAAACACAGCATATACGAGTCTATCGCTGTCCTTTTCATTCTCAAGAATAAATAGCATGCGCACCCTCTTTCTTTATGAGCGGACTTCGAACAGCTTCTATGCTGTGTCCTTTTCTATCGCATGGGATGGTCACTCGGAGCAATATTTCACTTTTCTAAATTCGACAACCGCAATTCGGGACTGATTTTTCGCAGGCAACCCTATACCACAGTGTTCGTAATAAAATGATCTTTATTTTCATTTAATTTCCATTCAATAATCAGACCGGTGCAAAATGCTAGTAGCGATTTACCTGTTTATACCTGGCAACCTGAGGGTTGTGACCGGAAAAAAATAGGCAACCTAACGTTTACATATTCTATGGGTTCATATTTTCGATTGGTATAGAATTGTTTAATAATCAAACAGGTGAAATGTTTAAAAAAATTTTTTTTTTCAATTTTAATTAATCGTATTCTGGACTGAAATTTGCTAGGCAACCCCTATACAATATATTTATTGACATATTAAATTTAATATAAAATACGTTTCATCAAATAAACATCTCGGTGAAGGTCGATGTATGGCGGGATCTTAGACTATTACTGACAAATCGAACTATCGATACATTTTTTTATTTATCGACTTTGCCTCATCTCTCCAGTGAAGTCCACGTGACCGCGCTGCAACCCGCCCACCCCCCGCGCAGTTGCCTTCGATGACGTTTTCGGTTTAAAACAAAACTATCGTAATGCGGTATCTATTGGAAGTGATCTGTGGGTACAAAACAGTGTGAAAAAATTAAAAGTCCACAAAGGATCTGTAGGGCGATTCACGTATATAATAAGTTCAGCTGCAGTGCAGTTACGGTTAAGTTTCGATCAAAACAGCCCTTTTCGTATTCTCGTAATACGCTCGCGTCAAGTTCGCGTCACGCGAGCGCTTTAGTTTAATCTAGTGCTGCGCCTATATGTCAATGTCAAACAAATTTCATACGTCTGACGTGCAGTTGACGCGCAGCTCACGCGCACCTAAACACTTACAAGAATACCATTTTGTACCAAAGCGTAAAGTTAATTGTAACCGCACCGCAACTTGATCGGCGCGTCAAAAAGTTACGTGAATCGCACCACTGGAGCATTTCTGCATCAAAATTAGAGTCCCTACTCAGTACTCCCATTATAGCCGTAGGTGCTATATAGTACACAACAGAATTTTTTTTCTTATACATATTATTGGATATGTATCAGCCCATATACATTCCACTGTAGGGCACGGGTCTCCTCTACAATCGACAGTACGTTTGAGAGTGGATAGGCCATTTAGTCCATATATTATTGGATATGATTCTGAGTAATTTGTAAACCTTTTAAGTGGTATAACATGTACCTGCGGCGGTTTCTGTTGCGAGGTGACGATGACGAACTTCTGCGGCGGCGGCGTGGACGGCGCGGGAGACTGCGGCGCTGGCGACGCGATCACCACGTTACGGGAGGCCACTGTATCTGCCAAGTAGCTCCGTTAAATACTTTATTTTATATCATTACTAAAACGGTTACCAACGGTGTGAAGCACCTGAAGGCATAACTGGAGGACGTAACTCAAAGGCCACAGGCTCAAAGGCACACAGCACGTCGTATTTTTCGAAGTTCCGTTCTGGTCGTAAAATTATAAACCAAATCATTCTTAATCCATAATGTGGTGAGCGGCGAAGACCAAATTAATATGCAGGAATTTGGTAGATGCCGGCCCATTCATAGAGGTTGCTATGGAGATTCTTGGAGAAATCCCATTAGTACTGAAAGTTTGCTGCTAAACATGCATAACAAGCAAGTAGAGTGTACTGTTCATAATGGTTATAACAGGCTTTATAACATCTTGTTGTGATGAAATTGGACAAGCGCTAGAAAGGAAATACGATTGCAAGCTGTTGAAGACACCTCTAGTGTAGTTTTCTGCTACGGGGCCCTACTATATTAATCCGAAACGAAGTTCCAAACTTCGGATGAACAAAGTTTATATACGATACGAATGTACCTAGACATACCTATGGTCGTTATAGACTTATGGTTACGATGTACGTTATACAAATTCGAACTTTTACAGAGTAGATCCATTCGTATCTTATATAAACTTCGATCGTCCGAAGTTTCGAACTTCGTTTCGGATTAATATAGTAGGGCCCAAGTATGTATAAGTTATGGGCCAAGTGATTAATCGAGCAATATTCATAATGTCCGGGCAATATGAATAATGCCCAATAAGAGCGGGAAATGTGATTATAACCAATCAATTTATCACATTGCCCGGGCATTATGAATAATGCCAAGTGCCTATTGGGCAGAGTGATGTAAAGCGAATCAAAATCTAAACAATGAGCCGAAGTGGTAGAATTTAGAATAGGGCAGCACGAGGGGGTAGGTTGGGAGGAGTGGAGGGGGAAGGGGAGTGTCGCACCTCCCCTGGTACCATACCCATGAAAAGGTAATGCACTATTCCTGAGAAATATCTATTATAGCAACCTAACCCTTTAAACACTTGTTGTCAATACAAATTAGCTTCTGCATCGTCTCCAGCGCTACGGGAAGTTCAGCCCCTTCGCCCTTGCGTAACAAAAATAGGCACCCATACTCACCTCCGCAGCTTCGGCTTGCTCAGCCGCTACGGCTCGCACGGTTGCCTATCCTTCGTTACAGCGGGCGGGGGCTGCTCTCCCTCCGCACCTCCGGCTTTTTATATACACTCTAGGGTCGGTAGCCAAAAGACTACATGAAGTCGGGGTGTTCCGAGTCGGTTTTGGGGCACAGTCGACCTAACTGATTCATAAAGTGGGTACACTAATTTTCTTCTGAAGATAATGTTTCGGACGTTAAAAAAGAACTAAACATAAGCAGATCAATTCAACCTTTCTAATTTATGGGTCTATCGCAGATGCGACAATGCAGCAGCGCACCACGTAAAAAATCACCTATTAATCACATTGCCCGATCATCATGTAGCCATATTCATATTGCCCGGGCAATGTGATAAATAGGTGAGTTGAGATTGTAATTAATCACTTGGCCCGATATGGCTCGGCAATATTCATACTGCCCGGGAATACTGCCCGCATTAATCACTTGGCCTATAACATATATGTATATCGCACCACCGCGGGTGCGACACTGTCACTTATGCAAAAATGCAACTTTTAAGCAGAAGCATTGAAACTTAGACGTATATAAATATGATATTTTAAGACATAGACGAGATAGCTTTTATTAAAAAATCTACTTTTAACTTCCCGTTAAAAAAACGCCCACATATTATTGTAAAAAATATACCGTAAGATCATTTTTAACCTTGCAAACTTTGCAATGTTTACATAAGTGACAGAGTTGCACCGGGGTGCGATATGTGAGCGTGTGCGTCACTGACCGACAGTCTTGGTTGCGTGCGCATGCGCTGTGTGCGCGAGCGCGGGCGCGGGCGCGGGCGCGGCGGGCAGCAGCGGCGGCGTGCACGTGACCACGGCCACCGCGCCGCCGCCGCCGCCGCCCCCGCCCGCCGGCGACGAACGGATCTTGCTCACCGCCTGCTGCAGGCTCGGACCCAGGTACCCGTAGTCGCGTCTGTGACAAACCATTTTTTTATTGCCATTGTACGTAAACGAGCTACCGGTTCGCCTGATGGGAAGCGGTGACCGCTGTTCATGGACCACTGCAGCGCTAGGGGTCCAGCACAACAAAGTCGCTACCTACCTTGAGGAGAATACTCTCTTTAAAGCTCGTTTGAAGAATTTTTTATATTCGTCAAATGAGGTTTAAAGAAAGTATTTGTAAGCCTAATGTAACCTAAGGAATAGTAACAGCAACCGTAACTGGTCCCCCTCAAGACTTCTCCATTCCCGACCAGAGTAAAATCTAAAAATTGAAATGCATACAGTCTAAATTGTTTAATTCTTACTAGATTTAAAGAAACCATAATAAAATTATATACAACCGTAATTTTTTTTTTAAAAAAGACGCAAAAACAAATAATCTGTATCAGCCTATATACGTCCCTCGGCAGGGCACGGACCTCCTTTACAATCGAAAGTTAATAATTATTTTTTAAAACAAACTATTTTTTGTAACAAAATACCCTGGACACATGCAAAGAAGGAAGAAGAACCTTTGAAAGGCAAATGTGGAGTAAAAAATGTGTGTGGCAAAGTGCGTACTTGTACTCGTCGGGTAGGTCCGGCGGCTGGCGCAGCTGCTTGACGACGGGCGCCAGCACCTTGAGCAGCTGGTGCTTGAGGTTGCCGGCGGCGAGGCGGTCCGCGCCGCCGATGCCGCTCAGCGCGCCCTCCACGCGCTCGCCCAGCCAGCGCACGCGCGGCAGGATGAACACCTGCACCACACACTCATATAGCACGGCCGCGGTAATCGACGGCGAATTATAACTTGGTAAAACAGAGTACAATGCGGTGACAATAGGCATTAAAGAAAAACAATTATAGCGACACTAAAATGTAATTGTGTTCTTTGAATAATTTTATAGGTACGTAAATATTTCTACATATATCCGTGCGGTTTTTGTTTGTTATGTGATTTAAAAAAAAAACAAGGTGAATGTTAACAACAATAAATAAAAACAAGTTTCTAGATATTTTCGATTGTAGTAAATCGGGTTGCCACATTAAAATAAAAAAATCGATCATAGCGCCCGCATTATCAGACTCAAAACAAGCTTTTTTTTATAAATTACTTATTTGGACTGTACTAAGTGTTCGCCTGCAAGGTTGACGGACGACCTGATTTTGGTTCAGGGAAGTCGATAAATGCAAGCTAATTCCAACAGGTCAGAGTCATGGATCAAGATCCTTGGGACAGGCCTTTGTTCAGCAGTGGACTTCCTGTAGCTGACGAGAAAAAGAATATTTGGAAAGTACGTTAAACATGCTTTCTTCCTATCTATTTTTTTATAGGTTTCATAATTTCAAAAATGCTCGCCTTCGACTGTTTCTGTCTTTTCGATTACAGAACATGTAGGTAAATTATCGTAGGCATTGCTAAAGGTCGTAAAACTACAGCAGGTATAGCTCGGCTCAACCAGGATGATACTATTGTCTCACTTCGACTTTATCAAGTATATTTATTGTTGGATTTTGTATGGTGACCCAAAGCGCCTAGCGCTAGAATGATCGCTACCTTTCGGATAAGAGTACCTACTTTAAATAGTGGTACACATTCACAAAATCATACCACCATTTAAAAAACTGCTATTGGACGAAAATCAATGCATAATAAATAATATGATGTCAATCTCACCTTGACGACCTCCGGTCCGAGTTCTGCGAGTCCCTGCACGGCGCCGTACAGCGACGCTAGCGGCGTCTTCTCCGACTCCTTCATGCTGGCCATGGACGGACCCGACTCACTGTTGGTCTGCGACGGACACTGCAGCGCTTTCGCGAATAACCTAGTGGAACAGATTAAAATTGTTTAAATTTAAAAAAATAACAAAGTTTCACATGTAATGCTACTAATACTTATAAATGTGAGGTGTGAGATGTGTGTATTTTGGCATCAGGTTAAATAACCTATTTTATTGCATATTTTTGGCATTAGGTCAAATAACCTATGAATGTTGCTCTTACACGCATAATCTGCTTCACAAATAAAGAAACTATTATTACAGCTTTCACATCAGAGTAACATATAGACAATGAGCATGGAGTGGAGAGACTAATTAAACAGAAAGGTCAGGCCATAAATTTAAATTATTTAACAATACAAATTGGATGAAAAGATTTCATACAAAGGGTGAAAGACTTCACACATTGGTTTTTCAAAATATCTAGGTAATTAAATGTAGTATCATATGAGAGTTAAATAAATTTACCTTGTCACTCTAGTCTGTAGATTGTTAGTGGAAGTGTTGAAGGTTTTGCATATTTGCGCCATCAAGCGGGCCGCGAAGTCGCGCAAAGCCCAGTGGTTGTCCATTTCTGGTCGGGGGCAGTACTGTCGTGACACAATACATGTGGACACCGCCGGGATCAACTCGTGTAACTGTACAGAAAGACATTACATTACTTTATTTGCCCACTGGTCCCCTTGTTACATGCAAAGGCCGTTGCATTTATGAGGACACTTCTGCTACATAGCTAATCTACCTCCGTGTTTCGGTTTGGTGTAATTTTTTTTTTATTTATGTAATTTATTTTGTGAGGTTTGAGGCGTTCTCGTGACTTCTAAGTGTGCATTTGGAGTGACTTAACCGTCCTAGGATATAGGCTTCGCTATTTCATTCGGCAGCCTTAATGGTGTGTTAGACAATAAGTGGGTAGATAGGACGACCATTGATGCCTGGGTCACCACAAATGAACGGGCACTAAAGCTCTTTGCCGGTTTGATAGCATGGACGGCGGATAAGTAGTTAAATAGTAAATACGACTCTGTATCAGCCCATATGCGTCCCACTGCAGGGCACGGGCCTCCTCTTCAATCGAAAGTACGATTGAGAGTGGTTAGGCCATATAGTCCACCACGCTGGCCTAGTGCGGGTTGGCGGACTTACCATAGAATTTTTATAAATCGCTATGGTATGCAGGTTTCCTCACGATGTTTTCCTTCACCGTTTTAGTGCGTGGTGATTGACTTTCAATACACACATGACTCCGAAAAGTCAGAGGTGTGCCCTGGGATTCGAACCCGCGACCACCGTGAACATGTTGGCAATCGCGTCTAGTCCGTTTACCAACAGGCCACCACGCACTTATGCAAATACAACTAGGGTGCCGATAGTTACAATACTATCTGTATTATGGTGTTTAATACATAACATTGTTCTAACATTTTCTAGCAGACTGCCATCGGTTTTGATTGTGTTATAAATCAATTATATTATTATACATAATTAAGTTCAATAGTTCCATGATTACTAGCTAGCAACATTGTATATTATAATAATGTATCTCATAACATGATCACCAGGCAAGTTACACAGCTAAGGTAATAAAAATATAATTAATAAAGTAGATGACATACTCACATATTTCTCTAAGTACAATGATTGATTGTCCAGGAGGGCTTTAACCATCCGCATCAGATATATGAGCAGAGCCAGATTGTTCTGCACAACATTCACCCTTACTCCCTCCGATATAAAGGTGCACATTCTCGGCAACATCTCATGCAATCCTGGATCACATGCCAATGATTGCAAAGCTTCCTGCAATAATAAAAAACAAATGAAAATCATATAGAAGATCCTGCAAACAATTTAAGAAAACTACAGTCAGTGTGCCAAATAGTAAACTTAAAATCCCACAAAAATGTAACTATTTTAATAATAAAGTATCAGAAAGATTCCAAATTCTATATAAAAAATAAAGTTTCACATCCCATAGTTTTTAAATGAAGTCAATAGTATATATTACCGCTCTACGAGCTTCGTCACTCCCAACACCTGCTTCGGTGATTTCTTTATAGTATAATTGTTGTTCAACACTCAGCTCGTGTGTGGCAAGTTGCTTCACATGTACAGACTCTGAAGCTTTCAATCGAGCCGCCTTGCCACACATTGGTTTTCCTGCAACATTAACAAAATGTTGTACACAATGCTACTTGTATGGTTACTTTGTAATAGAATTAATTCCTTGTGCTACTAAATTTATAGAATAGACATTATACATATTGAATCAAGCATTATTTAATATAGTCTTAGTCATTCATTATGTGTGCTTGTTTTTGGCCTTACAAACAAGTCATAAGTCACATAGTTAGAAAAAAATAGGACAGTGTGCATCCCATATTCATATACTGTAAGACTTTATTTTACTTAACATAAAATAAGGAAATAATGTGATGGAACATTGGTAAGTTTTTGAAAACAATTTTATCCATGCTATTAAATCATAATAAAAGGAGAATGCCCATCCTATTATGTAACTTAGAATCAGCGCAAAAATTTTTGTCCCTCAATAAAACCAATTTTTTTGGGTAGAGAAAAATATATCTTTTCAATAAATATAAACATAAATGCGACCGAGTCCCGGAGTTCTTGGAGAAAAGCACTTAGTAGTTAAATAAAAATAGTTTTTTGTCTTCGGCAATGCGAACAAAATGTAAAATTTGGCAAAAAAACTCCTTTATTTTATACAATCTGTTGTCTGGGATTAAACAAGTTAATGTTCAAAGACAAACCATAATAAATACTATAATGAATTTTAAGCAGTATTGGTATTGGGATCAACTACATTTTTTACCTCTACCATGAATGGGCATTCTCCTTTCTAGCCATAATCTATATTCATACCTGCAGCATCCTTATTAGCAGGTTTGCTTAGTTTACTGATAGGATCAACCGATTCAAGTTTTTGAGCCTCCTTGGACAATGGTGGAGGATTCTCTGGTACAGTAGGTTGCACACCATCAACACTGAGCCAGTGAGCCCTGACTGACACGTCAAGAGGTATCTTTGGAGCAGGTGCTGACAATATTTCAGATAAGTCTATCTCCTTCTCTTCAATGAAGTGAAGTTCCCTCCCACCACCAGATGCAAATCTAAATGGCAGGGAGTCTGGTTGTATAAAACCATATTGACACTGGAAACAAAGTTCAATTTGTAAAAAACATAGTTTCTAAATTCTTCAATGACTGCTTATTATTTACATGTTATTGCTATTATATGGTAAAAAGAAATTACTTAGAAATTGGAATCTGTATTTCTTATAGTATATTTTTCATAAAATATGTTGAGTTATTCATATAAACAATTTATAGCCTGGAAGGATATAAAAGTGACACAACTGAAAAAGTGTCAATGAGTGGTCATATTACTTACCATCGGGCGAAGGGTATCTCACCATTAATTGCATTAAAAAAAAGCTAAAACTTTATGGGTATAAACATTCATCTTATTATGCTCATGTCACATATTATTTGGCATACAACTTCAGACATTGTTAAATTGAGCCTTAGAAGCTTTCTTAGGACTAAGGTCAGTCAAGACAACCTTGTGTATAGTGGTCTCACAATTTAAATTATGTTAGAATATCTAATATGATATTGAGAATATGTTGTAACAATCTATTAATATGTTTACTTGAAATAGAACTACATTCATTAAAAACAACACAAAAATCATATGCATTAAATAAAAATCAGTGTCGAAAATAAAATGTCTACATGGCAATACTACTCAATTCAGTAACAGACCTCAATATTTTTAATTTTCAATGCATGATCAATATCCGATATGGAGAGCTTCTGTCTCTTGGAGTGGTGCATGAACTTCATCGCATCCTGAACGATTATTTTGAGGCGGTATGTAACATCGTCGGCGAGATCCTTCGCTGCATCGTCCCCGAGACTCGCGATCCCCACACTCTCAGCTATCACTTTCATTGAGTCCATGGACAAAGATGATCCATATGCAAATTCAGAGTCACCCATTTTGTTATATTTCTCTAAAACGTATCTCAAAGTTCTTAGTTTAACATTTGTTCACCCAGATTGAACATTCTTTGATGTGTACGAAAAGTACATAGTGTGTACAAACTACAATGTATGTAACACGGAACCATTGCACGGAACCCAATTGTTCTGCAAAGTCAATAAGTTTATAACGTCCCAATTCAGAATTCAATGCAATCCATGTATTCTACAACCTGAATAAGTCAAAATATTATGAAGTAGTTATGATATTTTTAAATTTGTTTCCATTATAATGCAAAAAATACGAACAATACAAGAAAAACAGTGCACAATCCCGTTGATGCCCGTTGACGTACTGTAAGTCAATGTTGCAAGCTTTTATATTAGCATCGAGTTATAATAAGGCATGTGGTGTTAACAATTTGCCGCTAGCGTCGTGAGCCTAGCCGCACCGATCATATATGTTAAGTATAGTGCGACACAAAAGAGTAGAAAATAAATGAGGGCGCCACCATCATTTGTGTGGCAACACAGTTAGGGCGATACAATCCATCTTGATACTTTGTTTAAATTATTATACGGTAGACCGTATAAATAAGAAATAATAAAGGTTATTTTTCCTGACAAAACATATGAAATCGCCATAAATATATTTAATTAGTTATAAGAGAATAAAAAATACTGTTTCTTTAAAAATATTTTATTTATTATACAATAGTCTGCAGTATCGCTCATCATAACAAATGTATTCCCTTTATTTGGCTTATATTTAACTAATTGTAGGCACTTCTTTTTGAACGATATAAAAGAAATAAATTTTCTGTCGAATCGCACATGTATCAAAATCATCTATTGCCTTTGTAGGACGACCCTTTCTTTTCTTTCGATGAAAACTTTCCACCTTTTTCAGCACCATGTTACGCTATCCGTGCGTAATGAACTATCAGAAACACCTAAAACAATAACAAAAATATATTATTACACCGAGATGTACAATCAAGAAATAAATAATTTAGAAAAAAGCACCAGATATATTTTACTTTTCCTGTTTCCGTTATACTATGTATTTTAGACTAATGTGGACAAACAAAGAATGTTATTTTAAAAATAATGTTTCTTGAAATAGTTTACGTCTTATTGAATTATTTGTACTTGTGTATATTTTTTTTAATAAATGAAAGAATAAGTGACGATGCTCAAAATGTGGCAGTCGTGCTATAAATACTCCAGGTTATGTTTATGTTAGTATAACCTCAAAAATATGGTTAAATAAACAATATTCATTGGTAATCACAAGAATATCCATTATATGTATACGTTAGTTCGTTCTTTTCAGTGTTTTGTACAATTTTCAACTATTACTTACCAGTACAATCAGCCCTTCGTTTGTAAACATCGTCTTAATTTGTTAACAACTTCTCGGCTTTATATTCGTCCATACACCACATGAAAACATTGTATATTATTTCACGGGCACCGCCTCGAATTACTTTGTTCATGATAACTTAGTTTTATTGTTCACGATTTGAAATTAACACAATATTCTAAAAAAACTCGTGAAAAATGTCGAATAATAGCAATGACTGACAGCTCGTGTACTCCATTCTGGTGTTGCTAGGAAATGTTTTGCTTTTAGTTCCCAATTAATTAATTTCTACTCTTTTATGTCGTGCTATAAGCTTTGACTAAAGTGTTAATGAAATAAAGAAGACTGAAAATAAATTATACGTTTTTATTTAACATCTTGCATCTTTCGTATAACATTTATAGAATCTAATAATTATTTAAATAAAACCGACTCATAATCAAACTACTTACAATTTGGAAATTGAAAGTTGTTTGATTAAGTGAAAACTAATAAGAAGAGAGAATTAAAACGAAACTGGTGGCTCCGTACCACCATTTTTATCTACATCTACGTTTTGAAAGTACCAGCGCTCCCTCTATATTATAAATACTCGTAAGGCACGTATGTATATTATAATTTAAAACTGAAAAAAATCTTATTTGCCTATTTTAATTGGCTATTAATCTAAAAGTACAATTGTGAAGTAATTTTAATGTTTAAATTACCTATATATTTTACTTAAAACATTATGTACTTTATTTACATAGTTGTACTAAAAAAATAATGTCAAATTGAAATTATAATTAATTACAATTATTGAAAGTATCAAAATATGTTAATCCGATTACCCCAGTGTTGCAATGCGTAAATTCAAATTTCCCAAAACGCCATGAGATTCTGGTAGACTTCTTTCTTCATTTTGAAATATAAGTTGTGGAGGCCGTATTTATATTAGATTGTGAGTTACATACTTGTACTTTATGCTATGGCACTTGTAAGATTTGACAATAATGAAAAATCTGTGCACGTCATGGTGCACGTTTATTGTTGTGCACATGTTGTGCATTCACACAAATCCTGGCAACACTGTAAAAAAAATGACGAAGACCGAATACCGATCCTTGGCCCCACGCGATTTTTCCAGTGCAAAGTGATAAAAGGCGTTAGTTTTTAAATAGTTCGGTCATCATACGTAAAAATGTATAAAAATAAAAAGGACGTTGATAAGCACGTGGAAAATTTAAGATCTAAACTAACTCCAAAGGAGGTAAGCGGCGTAAATTCTGAGAGTTTTGCAAGGATAGAGCGTCATGACGTATGTTTTACTTTATTGGTTATTTTCAGTTCAAAACCCGAGCATTTTCCGTTGCGCGATTGTATTTCGAAGTAGGAGACTACGCAAGTTGCCAGAAATATGTCGAGCAGTACCTTACTCAGAAAGACAATAATGCAGCGGCATACAAACTCCTCGGACAAGCTTTGCAGAAATTAGGACAAAAAGAAATAGCGTTAGAGCATTTCACTACATCATTGGACATAGACCCGGCACAGACCAGCACCATCCTCGACAGTGAGTACAATATACCCTTTAAAGTTTTTAGTAATACACACATACCCACAATCTAACCAAATAGTTAATATTGTGATATTTTTTTCTCAATTGAAAGCACTGGTTCTGTCACTTTCTCGTTATTATTATCTTTGTAGGACTGTAATTCAGTAAAATTACTTAATATTGATAGATAGTTCTAATTGGAAAGATTCATAACAAATTGGCATATGGGTTTAAAATTATATTTTTTTAAAGATATCTATAATATGAAATCATTATTTGTTTTAGTTTGTGAACTCCTCGCAGACAGTGATGTTATAATTGAACCTGGCATTGCTAAGTTTTGGTGTGAGAGAGCCGAAGCTGCATTCCCAAGGCACCCTGTAATCTTCCGTCTACAAGAGAGGCTTGCCACCATGTCTAATACTGATCCAGAGGCATTGACCAAATTATTAACAGCTGAATTAGCAACAAGACCGAAAGATGTTCAGCTTCATGTCCGGTTGTTGAAACACTATCTACATACTAATAAAGTCAAGGAGGCATTTGAGCACAGTACCAATATTGAATTTAGTGGAAATAATTTTCTTAATAACTATGCTTGGTATGAAGTCCTTGTAGAGCTATTTAAACATCAGACACATAATGAAAATAATTGGCTCTTCCAGCTATTACTCTTAACTGTCAGGGAAAGAATATGCATGTTGAGTTTGAAAGAGACCCCTAGTGATACATCTAAGAGTTTAGTGGAATCATGTGAGCTGTTACATGCTTATGATCAAAGCATAGGAAGTGTAGCCAAATTGGGAGCCCCTTCTGGATTTGGTGAGTTTCATGCAAGTTTATTACAACACCACCAAGGTCAATTTGCTTTCCATGCAGCCACATTCCTCCTAAAGAAAGCCAAGAAAGATCAACTGGGCTGGAGAGATGCTATGAAATTTGCTGCACCATTAATGCTTATTGCGTGGCACACAGTCCCTCTAGATCCTAAAGTGAATTGGCTCAAACATTCTGCTGAAAAGCAGATCAATGCTGTTATTCGTTGGTATTCCGAGGGCACATATAGATGCTCTCAGTCTGGACATTACCTTAAATCATGTACTCAAGACAGAAGTCAAACATTTTTAGACCAAGTTTCACAGTTTTGTTCTGGAACACATTGGAGAGACAAACTGTATGAAAAGTTATTTACTAGTCAAGATCAATTAATAAAAATTAAATCCTCACATTTGGTGTCAAATGCTTGTGTATCACCACCTCTCAGATTACCACGGAAAAATGAAGTTGAAGCCTATGATGCTGATGCCCAAAAAGAATATGGAAATTCTTTACATCATTTTGTTTGGATTCTTTTGAACTATAAAGATTACACTCAATTTAAATGCACACTTTTTGATATGCTTAAACCTACTAAGACTAGTGGTGGACCGGAAACTTTAAACCGCTTAGATGTCTACACTTTTCTATATTGTGCTACACTAACTGCCCAGCAGCAAAAATCTCGTAAAAGTTTTTATATATCAAATGACAAGCCAAATTTGCTTCCGGCAAACATTACTGACTTGCTGTGTTCACTTTCTCAGATGAAATGGTGGGATTGTGCTTATAAATTTAGCCAAAATGGGTTAGGTACAGAGTTAACAGATATACGATCAACATTAAGTCGCGGGATTGAAGTTGTGCGTTGCATTGATAATCATGGTTTGGATCCAGAACTCCTGTGCAGTCTAGGTCAGATATTTGACAAAATAGCCCAGAAAACAACAAATATTGAAGAAAAAACACATTTAGAAATGAGAGCCCATTTGTTTTACTCATCTGCAATACCAATGCTTG
The DNA here is from genome assembly GCA_009982885.2 of Hyles vespertilio. Classification (NCBI taxonomy): domain Eukaryota; kingdom Metazoa; phylum Arthropoda; class Insecta; order Lepidoptera; family Sphingidae; genus Hyles; species Hyles vespertilio. The sequence continues at coordinate 15,487,389 of CM042818.1, forward strand.
AAAAAATGAAGAATAAAATGACCATCCACATTCCAGACAAAAGAATGTTTGACTACACACACAAAGAATTGAGTGCCAAAGAGCTTAATTCCTTGATTGAGGAGAGCAAAATATATGTAGCTATTCGTTATTTTAATGATTGTGAATATGATAAAGTAATAGATATTCTTTCAAATTTAACTTCACCTAAAGCTTACTACTATCTTGGTCAAACATTGAAAAACGCGGCATTAGAAGAAATGAATGTATCAAAAGATATTCATCCTGAAGCAAAATCAAAATACACAGCTTTAATGCTGAAGGCCAAAAATTATGCTTACAAGGCCTTAAACAAGTTAAAAGAAAATGAATCAGACCAAATGCAACAATTGTATAGTGAAACTCAGGAATTAATTGAGAGTATTCACGTTTGCTTGAATAAGACAGATTTGGACTCATCTGGGAATATTAACTATGACTTAGATGACAAATATTTGTCTGATGATAATATATCAGAGGGACCCTTACCTATGCGATCTCAACATCATCTACGAAGTCTTAATTCTACCCCAAAGCTTCAATATAAATTTAATACCACAAATTATCGTACAGCCATTGACTCGCATACCTTGGATAGGTCTCACATTGATCAACAAGCTTTAGAACGCATCGAAAATGAAGTCAGAAACTTACATAAAAGAGACACAATGATTAATGACTTCATAGAACAAACAAAAAACTGGTTCGAAGAAAACCGAAGATTTGGAAATCAGATTATGAGTATGATACACTCCAACATTCAAAATACTACAGATCAATTTAAGCTACTAAAGATTTCTATCGACCAAGTTAAAGAGCAAATAGATGCTTGTAGAAATGATTGCAAGGATGTTGATGACCTAAAAAAACGAATTGCTGAGCTTAAAAAGGAAGTTAAAAAGTTGGAGAAGACTTCTTCAGAACAAATGATTGATGAGGGTGATTTATATAATTTGGAAGATGATTACAGAACAAATGAGGGTGCTCCAACTTTTGCAGCACAATTACCATTCACACCATCTCAAGTAATGCCACCTTTAAATCAAAGACTTGTGCCTCCATTCCATGTTGCACCAAACCCTTACCAGCTATATGGACAAAGTCTATATAATCTATATAGCCAGTATTCTCAGTTTGCACAGCCAACATCTGTACCAGGAGCACAACCTATGTTTGACCCAACAAGGCCTCACATGAATTACGCTGGTGTATATCCAACTCCAGACCAAATGTATCTGGATGTCGCCCAGTTAGTGCCACCACCAACTGTGCCTACAGGGCCTGTAGCACCTGTAATTACTAGTGCACCAATAGGCCACACATTATCTTCAGGGCTACCAACAATGCCCCCTGTGCCAACAGCGACTTCATCTGTTGCAGCGACAAAACCATCTGTATCAGTCCCACCTTCAACATCTCAAATTACAAACAAAACAACCATGAAAGAAACTAAAGATATTCCTCGAACTTTACCGGTTAATGTAGTGATTACATCTTCTGATCCATTACCTACTTGTACTACTGTACCAGCACCAGTGCTTAGCGTTACCATTCCTCCTAAGCATATTAAAGGAACTCCACATAACTATCAAATACAAATGCCATCTGTGAATGAGACGAAAACAATTGCACCACCCGTGTTTAGTTTCCCAATGCAAGGAAGCAAATCAAATATGACTTCAACTGTAACACCATCAATAAATTGGGGCCAAAAAGTAACTTTCAGTGCTACCCAATCTACTCCTACTATTGTGGATTCTCTTAATAATTCTTTACCCTTTAAAGGAGGAAAAGATACACTTGATGAGTCTAGAACTGTTGTAGATGGAATGTCTGCTAGTAACACCTCAAATACAAGTCTCAACAAATCACGGACTCTATCTGAAAGAAGTAACACTTCAATAGAAAATTACGACCCATGTCCAGACTTCAAACCAATAGTGCCATTACCAGCTGAAGTGAAAGTTAGAACTGGTGAAGAAGATGAGACAGTTATATTTGCATCTCGAGCTAAACTATTTCGCTTTGTTGATAAACAATGGAAGGAAAGAGGACTTGGTGAAATGAAACTGCTTAAGCACAATGTTACAGGTAAGGTAAGGGTTTTGATGAGACGAGAACAAGTTCACAAAATTTGTGCAAACCACATCATATCTGGTGAAATGGAAATTAAACAAATGAAAAACGAAACAAAGGCATACTTTTGGGTAGCAAATGACTTTGCAGATGAAACTGTTGTCCTAGAAAAGTTCTGTATACGTTTTAAAACTGCTGACATAGCTCGCGACTTTTATAACGCTTTCGAAAAAGCAAGGCAAGAATGTTCAGTTGGAATCACGCAAGATCCTGTAGTCACAAATATCGCGGCAACCAAAACATCTGACAAAATTGAAACACCTATAAAAGAGAAAACGGAATTTACCTTCGCTACTCCTGGAAAAACTGTAGCTGGTGGGTTTACCTTTAGTAGTACACCTACTTTTAAACCCGTTAGCGACAATAAGGTGCCTGATGCCAAACCTTTGGAAACAACGCAAGCCACGAAATCAAATGTTTTCAGTACTTTAACTTTCAAAACGACTACTAGCAACCCATTAAGTAATTTATTTAATGTTGCACCTACACCTATTGTAAATACAGTGGATTTAGCACAAAAAGAAGAAATTACAAGTAAATTAAACACATCTGACCATGTAGAAGAATTTGAACCAACAATTGAATTTAAGCCAGTTGTACCACTTCCGGCATTAATTGATCAAAAAACTGGAGAAGAGGATGAGTCCGTCTTATTTGAACATCGAGCTAAGCTTTTAAGATTTGATGCGGGAACGAAAGAATGGAAAGAGCGAGGCTTGGGTAATATAAAACTGCTTGTTCACAAGGATAACAATCAAAAAGTTCGCCTGTTAATGCGACGTGAGCAAATCATGAAAGTTTGTTGCAACCATGCACTTACTAAAGAAATGATCTTCCAAAAGATGCCCAATATGGACAAAGCCGTCACGTGGTGCGCTAAAGATTTCTCAGACGGTGAACTTGTTGCTGAAACTTTCTGTTTGAGATTTAAAACTGTGCAGCTATGTAATGATTTTGTAGAGGCTATTAAATCCGCCCAATCTAAAATGCAAGATGAGTCAAAAGCTGCTAAAGAAGAACAAAATGTGGCTAAACAAAACAATCAGAGTGGATTTGGTGATAAGTTTAAACCAAAACCTGGCTCATGGGAATGCAAAGATTGCTTAGTACGTAACACAGCTGATCTAGAGAATTGCAGTGCTTGTAATAGTCCAAAGGATCCTTCTGCTGCTAAACCGGCTGTAAAAGCATCTACGGCCGATGTTCCGAAGTTTAATTTTGGTATTCCTCCAAAAGAGAGCAATAGTGTACCCAAAAAAGAACTATCTACAAGACCTGCCACATTTGGATGGGGAGACCAATTTAAACCTAAAGAAGGGACTTGGGAGTGCAAACAATGTCTTGTTAGAAATGAAAGCAATCTTGAGGCTTGTAGTGCCTGTAATAGTCCAAAAAATCCAAATGCTATTAAGACAGACAACAATAGTTCAGTTAAGTTTCAATTTGGCCTGCCTTCACTATCTTCCAATAATGACAGCTCTACTTCTATATTTGACGGTACTGGAACGCATAAATTTAAATTTGGAATACCATCTAGTACTTCCGAGACGCCAGTGAAGTCTACCCCCGTAGAGCTAGTTAACAATCAATCATCCATATTTGGTACTCCAAAATCAAGCACTGAAAATGAGATGCCTCTTAATTTGAAGAAAAATGATGGAGAAACCAAGACCGAATCAACTTCCAAGCCAGCTTTATTACCAACCCCACAGATAGACAACCATGTGTCATTTGGTGCTAAGGAAAACAGCACCTTCAGTTTTGTATTTAAGCCAAAAACTCCAGTGAAAGCTAAAAGCCCAGTAAAATCTCCTAAGAGTCCTGGTGAGGAAAGTGATGGCAATGAGTATGCTGTAGAAGATGAAGGACATCATATTCATTTCAATCCAGTTATCCCCATGCCGGACAAGGTAAGCACCTAAAAAACACAAACAATTGTAAAATATATAGGGATGTAGCATAATATTTACCAAATAGAAATTATAATCATCCTTATTTTTTTATTTATTGAATCTTATATCCCGCTTAATGTCTATGATGATGGCTAATATTGTATTTTACAGATGTTTTAATGCAATTACTGTTATAATAAAAGAAACTGTATTTTTATAGGTGGAAGTAGTAACTGGAGAAGAAAATGAGTTGGAACTTTATGGTCATAGAGCAAAACTGTACAGATTTATTGGTGGTGAATGGAAGGAACGTGGTATAGGCATTGTAAAGATATTGAAACACAAGGAAACAGGGAAATTGAGGTAATATATAATTATTTTGTTTATCTCGTATATTATTAAATTTTCTTTTCTTAATATTCAATTTGTAGACTTGCTACAAATGGTTAAAAAGCACAGAATAAATATAATAGATATATTTTTGTTTATAAAAATAAAAGCCTATTTTACACCATGCAGTGTTTTAAATAACGTACATTCATTTAGGACTCTTGAAGTTGTAAACATAAAAATAAACAATGTGTTTATATAAGTAAAAAACTTCTAATAATACGCCGGTTGCGTAGTCGTATTTCCTCTATTTACTTTCCAACATCATGTATATTAAATACAAGTCTCTCTACTATAATCTCTAACATACGACTTGCATATTAAAATGCCTAAAATGTCTACTCTTAAACCATCAAAATATACGATTCAAAAGATCTTGTGAAAGACTATTTGAATAAAGAATATTTTGATTTGATTTGATTTGACATCATAGCATAATTTTACCAACTCGGCTATACTTCACATCAACCCTTGACGACCTATATTCAAAACCTTATTCTATTCTTCTTAATGTAACTGTCAGCACCATCTTCATACTAGACTAAATTGCTTTGCACCACACCTATAAAAATCATCCATTACATAATTTTACAGAAGTTGCAATTTTACTCACATGATGAAACTAACTACTGTGTTATTTATTTTAGGGTGGTGATGCGGCGCGAACAAGTACTTAAAATCTGTTTGAATCATGCTTTTACTCCAGAAATCACCTACACACCAAAAGATGAGAAAACTTGGTTATTTGCAGCCAATGATTATAGCGAGGGAGAATTGAGCTTACAACAGTTTTGCCTCAGATTTGCAAGTAAAGAAATTGCATTGGAATTTAAAAAGGCTGTAGATAGCGCTAGAGAAGGAAAGGCTTTAGAAATCAAAGAAGTAGAACCAGAGAAAGATAGTGACAACAAAGATAATAATGACGAAAAAGATAATGCCAGTGACGATGTAGTCTTTGTTAGTGAAATACAAGCGAGCTCAGAAGAAAAAGAAAAAGCCAAAGAGCTCATGTTGCCAGAAAACTTTTATACTTACAAAAATAAAAACCCGTGCAAGGGTTGTCGTGGTTGTGAAAAAGAGGATAAAGTTGAGGAGAAACAAAAACAAATGACACCCGAAAAGTCAACAGAAGCTTCAGCTGCTGTTTCTTCAACAAATGTTTTGTCCACCCCAGGCAAATCTCTGTCGACTCCTTTCCAGAGCCCTGCAAGTTCCATGTATGGAACACCTGCAAATTCAGAAAAAACATTTGACACATCCATATTCCGCACACCTCTGAATTCAATTGGCTCTAATTCGAAACTTGTGGTGCCCTCAACCATGTCCTTAAATGAGAATGACACAAATAAAGAGAACGCATTTAATAGGAATGCAAGTATTTTTGCACAATCAATCAATCAAATGCTGAATGAGTCGAAACCTACATTTGATACACAGCAAAATAAAACCTCTACCCTATTCGGCGCAGGCGATTCACAAAGCGCAAATGCAAAAAGTTCCATAATTGCCCCACCAAAGTTGAATATATTTACTACATCTCCACAAACTGAACAATCTGAAACCAAAGCTAACCCAGAATCAGTGAAGCCAGTATTTAGTGATGCGAAATCATTATTTGCAAGTGCTAATTTAGGAACATCAAGCAATAAATCTATATTTGATTACTCTAGTGATAAAAAAACAGACAATCAGAATGGAGGAATAAGATCTATATTTGGTGGCGACAGTGCAAAGTCTGTTAACGTATTTGGTGGTTTAACTCAGGGGAGTGTATTTGGGTCGGGGGCAGTGGTAGGCAGCAACATAATGAAACCCACTGCTACTAATTTTGGAGCAGTTGGTGAGACTACATTCAGCGCCTTGGCATCACAAAAGGATTCTGATGCTAAGAGTATATTCGGTAGTGCTGATGTGAAATCCACAGATCCTTCAGTTGATCACAAATCAAATAATGTCACAGACAAAAAGCCTCTGTTTGAAGGTGGTAGTTTATCCTATGAAGCATTGTCGTCAACTGCTCCCAGTACCTGTTTCCAAAGTAAGCATTTTTTGGTTTCTTAGATTTACGCGAATGTTACACATTGAAATAAAACTATTATTTACGGATTTTATCGCGGATTTGGTTTTTTGGTTTTTTTTTTGGTGGAGAACACCGTTTCCTGCCCAGGATGTTTCGCGAGGCTATTGAAATTAAAAAACATCCAAATTTCAATAGAGAAGATGGCTTGAAGCTTGCACAAGCATGGGATCCAGTACTACATTTAATTAAATCGGAACCCAAAAGACCAACTGCCAGACCTCAAGACACTGTGAGCTCCTTCTGCGTAGATCGGATCGCAAATGCAGATTAGCTATTTAAATTAATTTTTAAATTAATAATTGTAAAATAAGGGTAGTTGAATTGTAACAGTCACAGAGCGGACGTCTAATACCTCAGTCCGCCCCGTGACCACGAAAGCTGTAAAGTAATCGAAACGTCGGGAACTCAAAAAATGTAAAATTAAACCAAATCCGCGATAAAATCCGTAAATAATAGTTTTATTTCAATAAGCATTTTTTCTTAAATTATACTACATCGATAAAATAGAAAGTGTCGTATTTTATACTTAAAATATTGATACGACATTTTAATTTGTTTAGAACAAGCTGATTTCAAATGGGAGGGCGCCGGACAGCAATTGTTCGGCGGAATGCGGAAGGCGGGCGGGGACGGGTCGGGAGACAAATCAGCCAATGAGAGCGGTGCCGTCGACGACGCCAGCAGGACGTCCGGCGCAGACGAAGAATATGACCCGCATTACGAGCCAATAGTGCCGTTACCTGATAAAATTGTAGTCACTACTGGAGAGGAAGACGAGGTGGGTAAAAATTATTCAAATTCAAATTCATTTATTTGCAGTATACAGGTTACATAAATTGGTACAGATGTTCCGTGGGTAGAAAGTTTCACTGTATTCAACTCTGACTGGGCATGCAAATTACAAATAAGTCGATCAAGTAAAGTATTGTATAAAATATATATATATATATATATATATTCCATTATTCTACATGTTTGTCACTTGTGGCCTAAATGTGGGCCTAAATTATACAAAACAATAATTATTAAAAATACAAACAATCAGGACGAGTCACGGTCAAGCAAATGTCACAAATAATAGATTATTAAAATTTCAGTACTAAATAACATAACTAAATCAAATTATTATAATATAAATTGTGTATTATTTGGAACTTACTGTTTATAACATTTTGTCGTCAAAAAATTCATTTAATGAATAATATGCTTTATCTATTAAAAGGGTTCTTAAACTACATTTAAACTTATGAGCTGAGCTAAACTCTTTAATATTTCCTGGTAATTTATTGTAAATTTGTATATCTGTACTAAATATACTGTCCTTATATAATTTTGTTCTAGTTTTCAGAGTCGAAAGCTGCGTATTGTATCTAGTGCTTTTTAGTGTTTTATATTGTTTAATTTCACTTCGAACTAAAAGAGCTGCTTCATAAATATAAATCGAGGGAAGTGTTAATATTTCCAGAGTATGAAAATATTCTTTACACGAATCAGTCTGGCAGAGGCCACACATAGCTCTAATACATTTCTTCTGGGCTTTGAATGCAGAGTTTTTATTGGGAGAGTTTGCCCAACATAATACACCATATCGCAACGTAGACTCCACATAAGTATGATAAGCTGTCAACACAGTAATGTGGTTAGCTACCTTTCTAAGTATGTATAATGCGTATGAGCATTGACTGAGCTTAGTACATATATGCTGAACGTGTGTTCTCCATGACAAGTTTGAGTCTATATAAATGCCTAAGAATTTGGTACATTTTGTCTCGCTAATAAATTTATCATTGTATTGTATTGTCAGTGGCTGTCTTCGAGTCTTTATTTTTAAATGTCATATAAACTGTTTTGTCCAAATTCATAACAAGATTATTATTTTTTAACCATTCAATAATGTCTTTTAGTGCTTTATTAATTTCATTTCCTTGATTGTGACAATTCTTATCCGTAAATAGTGCTGTGCTATCATCTGCAAATAGGACCATGGGGTGGTTTATAGCTTTGGGAAAATCATTAATATAAATTAAAAATAGTAATGGTCCCAATATACTCCCTTGAGGTACTCCACATTTAACAAATCTGGCATCCGAAAGAAACTTTCTTTGAGTTGCAGTTTTGGGACAGATTCTTGTAATCTCAGTGTACTGTTTTCGGTCCGTAAGGTAAGATTTGAACATGTCTAAAGTGTTACCTCTCACACCATATATTTCAAGTTTTTTCAGAAGTAAATTATGGTTTACATGGTCAAATGCCTTTGTCATATCCATATATAAAGCTGTGACTTGTTTCTTGTCCTCCAGCCCTGACAAGACAATTTTCAAAAATCGTTGCAATGCCATATTTGTAGATTTACCTTTACGGAACCCCAACTGATTGTTGGGGTTGGGATTATGTCCCTAGTGACTGACTAAATTATATACCCATTCGTTTTCAATGTTCATTTATTAGTACGTAAACTTTTTAGTCTAAGCTCTGATAAATTACATTAATAAAATAGCAAATACACTGAATTCCAGTCTTCTTAGAATTTGCTACTAATTCCTTTTATTTTTGCAGCAAAAAATATTTGGTGAACGTTGCAAGCTGTTCCGCTATGACCATAAGAGCCGGGAGTGGAAAGAGAGAGGTGTTGGAGAACTGAAAATCTTGTATCACCCAGAGAAAAATACGTACAGATTACTCTTGCGCCGGGAACAGGTAATCTGTCCAAGTCGAGCTAAAAAGCGGCACAGTCGTACCATTCTTTTCTCGAAGCAATTCAGACCATTTTCAACTCCCCAAAACTTCGTTGTGGTTAAAGCAAGAAGCCTGAATTTTCAGTCACTAAGCAGCCATTGTGTAAACACGGTATATTTAAAATTTCATTCAATTTGAACCAGTAGTTTAAGAATTGTAACTTTCAAACTTCCTTAATTTTGTCACTCACTGACTGACTGACCGATCATCAAAAGTCTAAGGCACTTCTAGCAGACATAGAACCTTCAAATTTAGAAAATAATTAGTGGTTAGTGTCTAAAGTAAGGCAAAATTTAAACATTTCGTAATTTCTGTCTAGTTTTCTAGATACACCAACTGCATGAATAACTTTGTAATCCCATATAAATGTATAGGATTTGTTAATGATCAGTTTACCCGTATATAATGGAATAAAAGTTGTAGATATGTATCTATATATATGAGGCATAACAGGAGGGGGCTATAGAGAGGGAACGGGTGTATTCAGTCCATGAAACTGTTCAACATTCCTCTAGAAAAACATGACGAAGAAAAACTTGCAAATAAATAGACTCGAAATTATCAATTACCATGAAAGAAAGAACACTAATAATCAAATTCGCTATATCTATACATATAAATAAAATTGAAGTGTCTGTTTTAAAAGTGAAAAAAAAATGACCAACTACATATCGTTATATACACGATACCTGTGCCGAAAATGATATTTTAAAATTTTTTGTCTGTCTGTCTGTCTGTTCCGGCTAATCGCTGAAATGGCTGGACCGATTTTGACGGGACTTTTTTTTGTCAGGTAGCTGATATAACAAGGAGTAACTTAGGGTACATTTATTTAAGAAAAAAAAATATTTTAGAAAAATAAAGTAATGTTGCAATGCCCGCGCGCAGCTCACGCGCATGCCACCACTGGGCCGTTACGTCGGGCGCCTCCTACCACTTTTCCCACCAACGAATCAATATCACATTTACAAAATATTGTATATAAACAAATTTTTCAATAAAGCTAATAGAAAAAACTGAAATAAATGTATAACGGGAGTTTACCGCCGCTCGCTAAGAGATGGCGTCACCGTAGAATTAGATCGCGGTATGGTTTCGTTACAAAGGTTGATAATTAAAATAAAAATGCAAAACAAAAAAAAAATACTAAATAAACTAATAACTTTTTTGTTAAATTCCACGCAGACGAAGTCGCGGGCACAGCTAGTTTATGATAAATTGATACCTACAAAAATAAGAAAAAACTATAAGACAGAGGCTTTAAGAAAAATCGTTTTATATGTTCTAGAAGTAAAAAGTACCGAAAAGGAAAAAAGTAGGACTACAAAAAGACGTGAGATCCCATCAAAAACATCCTGTAAAAAATTCCAAGTCTCGCAGCTCAGTTTTACTACCGCAAAAAGTTGTGAGATCCATATAATACCAAGTCGATTCATTTATTTAGTCCTTGCTTAAGGGACCTTCTGTATAAAGTTATTACGTAAGTTATTATTATATCAATATTAAAAATTATTTACGTTTTAAATAAATAGATCGACTTGGCTATGAAAACATAATGTATCGTACAATTTATACATAACGCTGCTGCTGGTGGGTGTCATACAACACGACAAATATTGTTTCTTAGGTTTTTGTCAATGTTGCGTATTGAAACATTACCAATTTACGTACGTTGTGTCCATTATGTAGTACTTTACGAATTTTCGGGAAGTTTAAAAATCTTTATAAGTGAAATAAGTTTTATTTGAATCATGGACGTTGTTTTAGGTGCTGAAAGCAGTGCTAAACATGCTGCTATTCATGGATCTGGAGTTGTTGCCGCTGAAGACGTCGGACCGCGCGTGGACGTTCGGCGGCATGAACTACGCCGAGACGCCGGCCGGAGAACAAGAGACGCTCGCCGTGCGATTCAAGTCCATAGAGCTGGCCAACTCGTTCCACGAGAAAGCCACCGAATGTATAAGGGTGAGTTACATTGGAAAACAAACTAGAATTTAACAATTACATGAATGTGTACTAGATTCTAAAATATTATGTAATATTAGTTCCGACATTGATTATTTAAAAAAAAATGTTATCCACGGATACTGGGCGCGTAAGATTCGGCAACTTGCAAATACGCTCTAATATCGAAAACGCTCAGGGAGCGGAAAAATAGCTCACAACACGTGGGCACATTAAAACATCCACTTGGCGAAATTCGTGTTATGGCTCTATTGAAAACGCGCACGACGCGTTGTGGCAATCACAGAAAGACCAAATAGCGAAATTCGTGTCGTGGCTGACATGCTATTCGATCTCAACGCGTTGTGGCAATGAAAAAAGCCATGACGCGTTTTGAGCAAGTGTCAAAACTTCGCTCTGCATCCACTGCATCCATACCACTGCAAAAGATATAGTATTGATAAAAGTGCAAGTGAAATGCATACTATTTGTAAAATATTAATATATTTTATTATATCTGTACAAATATATTTGATATTTAAAGTTTAGATTGATTCAAGTTTAGATATGACTATAAAATAATTGCCACTATTATTTATTGATACTATCACTTAATATTACTAATATTATAATTCCTTGGGGGAGACCTATGTTCAACAATGGAAGTTAAGACAAGTTGTACGGAACACCTCTTAGTGATAATTAAATACACTTGATAGAGTCTTGATAGTTATATTTGATAAAAGTTCTTAAATATTAATGATTGATGATATGAGTACGCGATCGCCTTCAATCGGGTCAATTTACGCACTAAATTAAATTTATACAAATTGGCAATAAGCGCGCGATTTGCTAACGCTGCAAAATGTACGGTTGGCCCGTACATGCTCCCAGGCGAGAGAAAAGAAAAAGCTGATGAGATGGGTTAGTGCTAATGAAAATGGTTTACAAGGTGATTAAACAAATACGAGAATATGTTTTTTGTTAGAAATGTGCACTATCACTAAATTTGATGGTAGTATAACTAGGCGAAGTTTTCTTTGTCTAAAACATGTGCTCTAGGTATTTGTCTTATTTGCTCACTCGCGCACTGACACTCACTGAACTGAGGCACACTACCACTTAGACACTGAACACTATCAATGCGTGATGCGCGAGCAGCTGGGGTCGGAGTCAGGGCTCCTGCTGGCGCTGGAGCTGGCAGCTCCGGCACCGGAGCGGTTGTCCCACGGCGAGTCCGGCGAAGCCGCCGTAGCGCATATACGACGCCTCCGACTCCGCACGAGCATACTAACACGTAGATTAGTGTGTAGTGATGAACGTCGTGTGATGACATCTGATCTAATTGTACGTCACTAGTTCGCAACTGATCGATTTGCTTTCCGATCTCTCTCAATTGTTGTTTCTGATCCTCATAATCCTTAGATAGCGTTGGGTCTGCGGTAGTTACGGTTATAGTTAAATTGATAATGTTGTTGATGGGTGGAATGTCTATTTTGGTAATCGGTGCTTCGAAATTCATTTGATTTGATAATTGGTTTTGGGAGAATATTTTAAATGACTCTCCTTTGATTACACAATCATGACCCATAGATATAAAGGCGCTTTCCTTTACATGTTCAGTTGTAACATGATCGCCACACATAAGGCGCAGTATACATTGACTGCAGCAACTGAATAAATATGTATTAACTGTCGTCAATTCTTCCCAAATTTCTTGACATGGATTTATAACAGTCTTACAAATTCCAGTAAGATCTTTAAGGCATAAGTTTTCATCATGCTTTATGTGATAAATGGGTCTATGCAACTCACATAGCTTTGTATCAGAATTAAAGTTAAGGCATTTTAATAAATCTGCTTGGAACATTGACAAGTATGTATCTTTCCTAATATTTATTGCAACATATTCAGATATCGGAACTATGCTCACTGTCTGGTTTTGAACTACTTTTGGAATCGGAATAACTTTATAAATCTCATAATTTTCTCTGGTTAATAAAGGCATTTTTATCTCAAGAATAAGATATTGATCTGTTAATTTTGCTTTTACTTTCAATAAACTGTATAACCCAGTTATATCCGAGTGTATGTTTTGAATAGGTAGAGATAAATCTTGAGATAAGTGGCTCGAAATGATACTCAGTTCATTTTTTAGTTGATCCGGAGGTATTAAATGTATATTAAATTTTCCATGATATATGTCGGTGAGGGTCTCTAATAGCGTGGATTGTATATTTCTCACATTCATCAATATGTTGTTGGCTATAAACATTGATAAGGTGAAATCCGTCGCGGTGTCCAAATTTCGTACTTCAGCTTTTAGTGTGTTGATATTGTGCTCCATTTTATTCAAATGTTGATTAAATAACTTATGTTGCTTGTCCATAACTCCTTCCATTCTTTGCAAAAAATTGTATTGAGCTTCAATTACCGATGTTTGATTTTTCCATAAGCGTGCGAGATGTTGTTGGTTTGATTGAATCATTTCTATGTCGTTTTGATATTGTTCAGCAAATGTATCGTCAAGTATGCCAAAGAGACTATGCGCCAAGTTTCCCACTCCATTGATAAGTCCTCGACGAACTCTCTTGCCAAAGTCAGGCTGCTTGCCCATTAACATTTGATCATAGTACATTAATTCACCAGAGCTATGACGTAATTGTAATAGGATCATGTCACATTGTGTATGATAATGTTGTTTTTTACACGTATCTTCCAAATGATTTAAATATTTATTGAATAATTTAGTAGCTGCCCAATAAGGCTCCATATTATAGTAAACTATGAGTTTCCAATTGTCTTGCACCTTGCGCATGTTTGATAACTTATCAAAATAAAGGCTCTGATTAGTTCTGAACTTAGTTATATTGTATGCTCCTTCTGTTGATGCTACCAGCATACTAAAACATAGGAAAAGTAATGTTAGAAGATGGTACCATTTGCTTTTGCTAAGTGTTGATGATTTAGTACTTGTAGGAATTTCCAGCTTTTCGTCACTGATTATTGTTGCTTTGGAACTGGTCGGCTTATTGTTATTACCGGACAATATTGATAATTTTGTGATCGGTCTTTTGATAACGCCACTTTTTGTTTTAACCGTAGCTACTCTTACATAACCATCATTTCCGGGATGAAGTTCGACTATTCGGCCTAACGCCTATTTACCTGGGGGCAAATTGGCATCATGTATGACAACTATATCGTCTAGTGAGAGGTTTTTCTGTGGACTACGCCATTTGCTTCTCGTTGTTAACTGACATAAATATTCTGCTTTCCATCGGTTCCACGTATCTTGATATATTCTTCTTACTAATTGCCATCTCGTCCTTTCGTCCTTTTCGGTCTCAATGATTGTAAGTGTTGGCCCGCTTGATAGAAAATGTGAAGGTGTCAGGTAGTCTATGTCCTCAGGATTCTCTGTTAGAGCACAAAGAGGTCTTGAATTGAGGCATGCTTCTATCTGTGATAAAAGTGTGCTGTACTCCTCAAACGTCAACTTTTGCTCTCCTATGACTCTTCGCAGATGGAACTTGAGGCTTTTGACAGCAGCCTCCCAGAGTCCTCCTGCACTGGGCCACGACGGGGCATTAAAATGCCACTGAATTTCCATCTCGCCAACGTCTGATAAAAACTCTGTGCTGATAATGTTTTTGAGTTCTATTATCTCACATTGTAATGACTTGTTAGCGCCTACAAAGTTGGTTCCGTTATCGCTATATATATGGCGTGGCGTTCCTCGTCTTGCCGCCATTCTTTTCAGCGCTGCCAAGAAAGATGATGAAGTCAAATCAGAAACCAACTCGAGATGTACAGCCTTGGTAACCATACAGACAAATACCGCGATGTATCCCTTTGTTGTTTTGATGTTGCGACCTTTACTTGCTTTTATATCCACGTAGCCAGTGTAGTCGACCCCCGTGTTATAAAATGGTCGCGTAGGGTTGACTCTTGATTCGGGCAAATCTCCCATTAATTGATATTGCCTTATAGGAGACTGCCTTCGGCATACAATGCATTGTCTTATCCTCTTTTTAACGGCTCTATTACCTCCGACAATCCAGTAAAGTCTTCGCAAACGTGCTAAAGTAATTCTGGCTCCGCCATGGAATACCAATTTATGGGCTTGGTCAATAAGCAAGTCCGTCAGATGACCATTATGAGGTATAATGAGTGGATTAACCATATTTTGGTCTAGGTAAGCGTTTTTAAGTCTGCCGCCTACTCTGAGCATTCCTTGCGAATCTAAAAATGGGTTTAAATTAACTATGTTACTTTTGTTTTTTAATTTATTTTCCTTGCGCAACTCTTCAATTTCGTCCTTGAACTCGTTTCTCTGTATATGTTTTATTATAATCATTAGTGACCTATTTAACTCATCAGCTGTTAAATATTTCTGTTTACGATTATATTTCAATCGCAGTATCCATGCGAGTATTCGAGTTACTCGCGTAATACTGCTGTGTCGGCTAATCAAGTCACTAAGGATATCTTTGTGTGGATATGTCGAAACATTTATTTGTTTCGATTTTCTGATCTCCTCATTTGTGTCAAAAACTGGTTGATTTTTAGGATGATCTTCGTAAGCAATTAACCATTCCGGTCCATGCCACCAGTTTGATTGCTGAAGCAACTGCTCGGCTGATATACCTCGACTTGCACAATCAGCTGGGTTGTCACCCGATTTGACATATCGCCAACAGTCTGATGGTATTATTTTTGTAACTTCCCTTATTCGATTCGCTACAAAAGGTTTCCATTTGTTGGCATCGCCTTGCAACCAACCTAACACAGCTGTAGAATCGGACCACCCATATACAAGTATTTTGTATTCTGATAGACAATTTATCACCTTCTGAGTTAATTTTCCTAATAAATTTGCTGCACTGAGTTCTAACCGCGGTAATGTAATTGGTTTATTTGGTGGTACCAATCTTGACTTGGGTGCTACCAGTGTTATAGAAATAGAGGGATGTCCATGCTTATTTGTCATGCTAATTTTACTATAAATGACGCATGCGTAGGCCTTCATTGATGCGTCGCAAAAGCCGTGCAATTCAATAGTATCATTTTTATGGCACTTTATCCATCTTGGTATTTGGAATTGTTTGATATTTATTAAATCTTTCTTGATTATAGTCCATTCCTTATTTAAGTCATCGGGTAACTGGTCATCCCATTGAAGATTCCTAAGCCAAACTCTTTGAAATAAGATCTTTAATTTCGTTGATATAGGTGTGAGCCAGCCTAACGGATCAAATAGCTTTGATATTTCTGATAAAAGTGTGCGTTTGGTTTGTTTTTCTGATAAAGTACATAACTTTGAATGGAATGTAAATTGATCTGTACTAGGTATCCAATTCAAACCCAAAGTCTTTGTAGATTCTTGGTATTTAAATTTGAAAACATCTTCTGTGCTAGTTCTAACATCCACATCTTCTAATAATTCTGGACAGTTTGACGACCATTTTCTTAGATTCATTCCTCCTGATTTGAGTAATAGTATTAAATCTGTTTGTACTTGCTTTGCTGATTGCAGGTCATGATGTCCACTAAGCAGGTCATCCATGTAAAATTGTTCCTCGACAACCTTGGCGGCGTGACTTTCTTGATATTTGTAACACTCATCCTTAGCCAGTTGCCTCAAAGTCATCATGGCTAAGAATGGAGCAGCCTTCGTGCCATATGTAACAGTGTTCAACTGATATTCGCGTAAAGGTTCTTGTCTAGATTTACGCCAAATAATTTTCTGTAAATGCTGATCCTCCTCGTGAAGCAAAATTTGACGAAACATTTTTTCAATATCTGCTGTGTAAGCGAATTTATATTGTCTCCATCTTAAAATTAATGATAACAAGTCTTGTTGCATATTGGGCCCCCGTTTCATTACATCATTTAAACTATAGCCCGTTGATGTTTTCGAGGACGCATGAAAAACTACTCTTAGGGCGGTGGTTGTCGAATCAGAGCGCAGCACACTATGATGGGGTAAATAATATTCTTTCAAAGATTCATCCGTAGATTCACGCATATGGCCTAATTCCATGTACTCCTTCATAAAAGAATTGTAATTATTTTCTATTTCTGGATTTTTTGTAAACCTCTTTTCTAACTGTAAAAATTGGGCTACCGCTCTGGACTTTGAATCCCCTAATTTTTGTCGTGCGTTTTCAACTAAGGGCAGTTTTACTCGAATACCTCCCACTTTCTTCACGAGTAGTAGTGGCTTGATAATGTTGTATACATTGATTATCTTCCTCGGACATGTCGGTATTTGTTGTATTACTAGATATGTCTTCAATTTCCCAAAAGCGTTTTATCTGATCTACATCGTTAATAACCACGCTACATTGAAATGATCTGTTGATAACATTTCCACTTACAACCCACCCGAGCTGTGTCTGTTGAGCAACATAATGAGAAGATTCGGGTTTTATAATTCCCTCTAAAATTATAAATGGGTATACGTCGGATCCCAATAAAATATCTATAGGGCTGCTAATATTAAAGTTTGGATCTGCTAGTGTGATGTTGTCTAGACACGACCAAGATGGCTTTCTAAAGGATTGGAATGGCAAATTCTTTGTTATACTTTTCATTATAAAAGCTTCGACCATAAATGAATAGTCGTTGTTGACTGAAAGGCAAGTGAATTGTAGGATACCCTTACAGTTGCTTTCCTTTTCCCCAACACCGAAAAGAACGCCCTTACAACGTTCTCGTGGTAGCCGTAGTAATTGTGCCGCGTTTTCTGTGATCAATGAACTTTGCGCTCCAGGATCTACTAGAGCGCGCATAAGATGATGGGTACCGTCGGCGGACTTAATTTTTATTAAGGCCGTTGCTAAAAGTACGTCGTTGTTATAAGCAGAGTTAACATGCGAGGTGTTTTTACGTGGCTGAGTCGCAGTAAACGCTGACTTAACAAAAGCTTCATGCAGTAAGGTATTGTGGCGGCCACTGCATTCTTGACATCTTTTTTCTGAAATGCATTGTTTGCCTTTATGGTCATATAAACAATTTGTACATAAATTCAATCGTGCCACTGTGTTTCGTTTTTCATGACTGGGTAATTTTAAAAAATTATCGCAGTGAAATATGCGGTGTTGATTATTGCATAGTTGGCACATTGTTTGATTAGTTGCATTGAATATTTTTACAGTGGAAAATTTTGGCGTGTTTCGAGCATTATATATTGGCTTGTGAAAATTAGCTTTCTTGCTATAAAATGCATCCGACTGTAGAGGCAATGTTTTAGATAAATCCTGTTTTCTGCGGGATGATTCTAGAGATGTAAATTTACCTTCTAAGAAAGTCAAGAAATCTTTCAACGTAGGTAGTTCCCTAGGGTTAGGTAATGTCTGTATGTATTCATTGTGTGTCTCGGCGTCAAGTTTTTGACTTAAAATATGTACAATCAACGGATCCCAAGTAGAAATGTCTACACCTAAGTTCTTAACAGCGTGTAGACTTTCATTAGTAGTGTCATGAAATTTTTTGATAACAACAGCTGATTGCTGATTTATTGTCGGGAGGTTAAGAAGAAGATTAATATGCGATGAAAATATTAATTTAACATTATTAAAGCGGTGATTGAGTATGTCCCAGCAGACTTGGTAATTCTCTGAACTAATGTGTAGATGTTGTATCAACTTTTCTGCTTCACCCCTAAGTTTGCTCTTCAGATACTGTAACTTTTGAGCGCTGGATAACGCGCGATTGTTATGTATAGATTCGCAAAATAAATCCTTAAATGATAGCCACTGGTGATAGTTTCCGCTAAATGTCGGTATTTCCATTTGCGGAGTGGATTTATCCCTATGTTGTGCGGACCACATTCTATTGTTGAGTAACTTTTTAATAAAATTGAATTTTTCTTCATATTTAGAGAATGACTGTTCATAATCTGGATTTTCACCTATCATTTCGCTATCTATCTCCCAATGCAATATATCAATAGCCGTCCACCGACTCTGGACAGTTTTGAGCAAATCTTCAAATTCCCATTTTTCCGAAATTACATCTAAGTCAATGTTCGCAACTGTACGTGAAAATGCCTTAAAATTACTTTTTTGTCGACGTAACATTTCGTCTAATTTGCTATTAGTGCTTTTGTCTACGTTGCTAAATGATGTGGATGGTACACTAAAATCTCCTAACTTCTTATCAGCTCCTGGTACGTTTAGTTGCTCGGCTCCAGGTGATGGAGTTCTAATTGTAGTAAAAGGAGTTGCTGGTTTTAACATAACCGGAGTTTTTGGTTTATCAACGTCTGCTAACGAAGAAAACTTTCTTATGTAAGCTTTAGTCTCATTATAAAAATTAAATGTTTGCTGATAGTAGTTTTTAAGAAAATATTCGTGAGACTGATCATCACAAGTAGTTAGTTGTTCATGGTTTGACTGAAACTCCTGCCAATACGTTTCTAATGTATCTAATCTTCTTTTCATATAGTCCGGAGTTTTACGCTCCGGGCCATCCTTTTTAAAATTGCGGAGGAGCTGTTGCATACCCTCCAAGACTTGGAATTGTGTTGTAATAAGACCCTCCATTGCCTAATTCTTGACTTAATAAATGGAAATCTCTTACTTTAATAGCTGCTACTTCCCCTTCTGCTTTGATGAGCCGTAGCGTGCTGCAATATCCACGTGCTCCTCAGTAGCGCCACGTGCACAAGTTAAACGAGACAGTATTCACTCGCGACGTGACCCAGATCCGGCTCGAAGGACCAAAAAGATGTACGGAACACCTCTTAGTGATAATTAAATACACTTGATAGAGTCTTGATAGTTATATTTGATAAAAGTTCTTAAATATTAATGATTGATGATATGAGTACGCGATCGCCTTCAATCGGGTCAATTTACGCACTAAATTAAATTTATACAAATTGGCAATAAGCGCGCGATTTGCTAACGCTGCAAAATGTACGGTTGGCCTTAATTTAAATTTACATTTTAGCTTATTGAAGTTTATAACTTACTCTCTTAAGATTTCTCTTCAAGTTAGATCATAAAAAAATCATATATTTTCATTCACAGAAACTGCAAGCACTAGCAGCAAATGCAGTAAAAGAGACAAAGACGCCGGTAATCGAGCCAGTAGCTCCATTGAGACTACCGAAGCACTTGCAAGACAGCGCTCGGGTCGACAGCGTGATCCTGTCCAAGGCGGAGCAGCCCATACAGAGCGAGGCGCCGCCGCAAGCAGACTCTGATGCGCAGACTGCCGAGGAGAACGCCGCGTCGGAATACTTCAAGCAGGTGCACTTCCAAGTACCCGAAGAGGAAGAACATTATGAGGACGAGGAAGACTATGATCATGAGTATGATCATAATGATTATGACGGTTACTACAATGAGGTTAGTCTAAAATGTTAACTAATTATTTACTAAGTAAAGCATTAACTAATTTCTTTAATTTTACTGCTTTACAACCCAGTGGACACAAGGTCCCAAATTTTAAAATATCTTCCTGCTTGTTGCCAATGTCTGAGTTCCTGAAATCTCATTTGACTAGCTCTTTACCATCCCTCGCATCTCTATTAGCCATTAATGTAATGTATGAACCTGGCTTACAGGAGTTGCAGTGGCGGGTGTGAGTTCGGGCACCTCCATAAAGCCATTAATGAAATGAAATTGGTTTATTGATCATGTGGGCAATTGAATATCTCTTATGACAAATCCATACATAGCACTTATTCTATATTTACAAAAACTTGATTATATAAATAGTATAAATTAAATTTATTTAGATAATAATTTACCATCTCATATTGACAGGAGGAAGAAGACGAGGAGTCAGGCGCGTACTACTCGTGCGAGGGCGAGGCGGTGATCAGGCAGGGCGAGGTGGAGAGCCGCTGCGAGCAGGCGCGCGTGCTCGTCACGTACGACCAGGAGGTGTACTCGCCCAAGATCGTGCTCACCGACGAGGCCACCGGCGAGGTGCTCGCCGACATGCTCATACACACAGAGACTGAGTTCCAGGTGCGTTTTGCACATCTGTCATCTCGTTTTATTTATTATTTTAGTTTGGCAACAAACAGTCATATTTAAGTAAAATACACGGATATGACTGTTTGTTGCCAAAATAAAATAAAATAAAAATTCTGTGATTGTTTCTTTTTATTGCTATGAATGGCGAGACGATCTGCCGTTCGCCTGATGGTAAGCGCGATACGACCGCTCATGAACAGTAGCAAAACCAAAATGCGCATTGAATTACAAAGCAATGCTTGGTATTCCACTGCGCTCGCCATCCTGAGACATAAGATGTTAAGTATCAATATTATCAGTAGTTCTCTGGCTATTATTATATTGTTCAAACCAGAACACAACAGTGCATTTATACTGCTGTTTGGCCGGAAACAAGCATTGGGGTGGTACTTACCCAGGCGGCCCCTCTCATATGAGATACCTACCAGTGAACGCAATACTTTACGCACCACCAGCGTGCGTAAAGAAGTTTTACTTCAATAAGTAGGCACCATGTTATGAAGTATGATTGTTCGCAGCTGGAGGGCGAGACGTGCACGTGGTCGGGCACGGACTACACCACCAACGATCCCGTCGAGAAGACCGTCAGCGTCAACTTCTACGACAGCGAGATCGCCATGCGCTTCTACGACAGTTGTGAGGTAAATTATATCCCACTTGATGATATTTTCGGGTATTTTAATTCATCTACTAAAGTGAAATTGACTATTATTATGTTTGATAGCCTCCGTGGCGCAGTTGGTTAGACGCCGGCTGGAAACGTAAGGCCGCGGGTTTGATTCCCGCGTTGAGACAAATATTTGTGCAATCCATAGGTATTAGTTACGTGTGTGGGTGTTTGTGAGAGACCAAAAACTATTGTAGTTCGTGATACCCACGATACAAGACTCGATCTTAGTGAGGGGTCAGGACTATGTGTGTGACTGATGGGTGTATTTATTATTTATTTATTTATTAAAGTTCGGGCGTATTTTTGTCTGGAAATAATAAGCAATAATGAGAGTGATACCCACAAAGGCGTGTAATTTAAAGAGCATTTGGATATTAATAGCTCTGTCATAACAAGTAATTTAATTTTATTTATTTTTGTTACAGACCAGTAAGGCTGCAACGTATTCCTCAACGGACCCGGAATCGTAAACATAATTTGTAATAAAAGTATTGTAACTTTAATATAATTCTCGTTTTGATATAGTGTGTAGATCCAGTGCTGTGTATTGATTGGTACATTTGGGCTTAAAAATACAGAATTAATTTAGAATTCCATTACGATTACTTCTATTCACTCTTTGGTGGCAAAAGTGTTGTTAACAATTATGTTAAACCCAATGTGATTGTGTGTGGAAATTATTATGTGGAAATCGTTAAGGTTAAATTAAGGAATTGTGGATTAACTTATACCTGCATGATGTCCGAGCGCTCGTTTATTCGAGCCGAGGTTAGTGTACATTTTTAGATTAGTTTAGACTCTTAATAATATTATGTTTACATGCCGGAAGTGGAGTTTTGTTTGCGGCTAGTGTCCGGGAGTGTAAACGAGCGCTGTGTATATGTTATTATTTTCTCGTGCTACTTTCTGTTTTTCTAATGTTTTATAACAAACGCAAGGAGGTCAAACCAACGTTTGTTTATATTTTGAATCTGTGAAGTAAATGGCTTTGTAAGACAAAGTTTTGTATCGTAAGTAAATTATGTAATTTTCATGTTCCTAGTTGGTTAGATCTTTTTGTATTTTTTAATGTTTTCTATTGCCCCGTTGCTGCGGTTTATAAATATGGATCGTAGTTATATTTCGTATTGTTCAGTGCTGATTACTTGATTCATAATTTTCAGTATAATCCAGCGATATTATATGATCAGCTATTTTAAAATTTCAATGTGACGCTCTGCTTGTAGTTGATCATAAAAAAAATGTGATAATATTTTCTTTCCCTAAGACTGCAAATTAATTTGTATTTACATTAAGTTCACTGTGTTGTGGCCGTAGACATGATAATACGACGTGAAGAGACGATTAAAAAGAGTCGAATTATTCATCGCGCATGGTTTTTGCATGTTTGCAACTTTGGTAGTCAATTGATATTCAAAACTCATTAAATATCGTATGTCTTCTAATAACTGTAAGGATATTTGTTTCGAAAACAAGCAATCATAAATTCATGTACGTTCGAATCTCAGTTTTGGTAGTATATGTGTTATAAAAACATAACTTCTTATTAATTAAGAGACATAATTTAAATATTCGACATAAAATAATAATCTACTTAATTCTATTAATTAGTAACGAATATTCTTCTAATGTACTAACAGCGTAATTTATTTTATTTATACTACATTTTAAAGCCATACCTAATAAGTAATATTTTTCTTACTAACGATAAACAATGTTTTAGATGTAATGATTATGCTACACCTATCAATACAATGGTTATAACATGAGGAATGCCCGTCGTGTCTGAGATAATCCGTAATTAGGTTTTAATTTATACTAAATTTTAGCCAGATAATTATTGTAATATTTTAAATAGTCCTTTTTAATCCATTACGTTGTAATATCGAGTCTGTGGTCACAATAGAATATTATGAATTTAGTAAGCTAATCCTTGGGATATAAAATGAGTAAAGGATAAATATTGAGAAAACGTAAGTGAACTAAGTATTATACTAGTGATGTTCTTGTGTATAAATATTATAAACATTATATTGCGAATATAGGAAAATCCTTTCCTCATTTTTAAAGTTTGACATTGTGACATCATTATTCTGGAACTTTAAATAAATATTAGCAATTAAAAGCAGTTTTGTTTTTACTTCCCATTTGCTTTTCTATGTGAAAGTGACATCCTGGTATCTTGGCATTCCACCCGTTTGTACTGCGGCTTGCAACAAAAAAAGGAAAGAATAGGCAATAAGCATTGAGCATAGTTCATAATACCTCAATGTTTATAGGTCGACGAAATATGTAAATCAGATGTCAAGTACAATCATCCGTACAGCTGTAAATATTTATTCATTGTGTTATTTGCTGCATTACGTGAAACCTCTATTACAAATACTATATTTACGCATAATGTCATAGACATTAAACGTAAATATTATGACTTGTCCATGACTTGTCTGCCAAAATGAACTTTCATTACACATTTCATTAGAAAATCAATGGAAAATCATTAAAAAAATACATACGATTTTTGAATTATATATTGTTTATCCACAGACTTAGATCATATGTATAACTAATATTTGCGATGTTCTTCGGTAAGTAAACCTCTATTCATTTGGAATAAATTAAAATTAACAGTTTAATTGCATTGTATTTTAAATTCCAGAGCACTTGACTTTTATACTCCTGCTTTATTCACAAAAAATAGCTTCTCAAGATAACCAAAAAGACAGAAATGTTGAGATGGAAGTAAGGGCTGTATTTATGAATTGTGCAGTTAATGTAAGTACATATTTAATGTTTCACTTTATGATAGCCATATGCATAGAATCGCTTTAACCAAAAGCCGAGATATCCTTTGCCCAACAATCAAATCCACTTAATAATTATTAATAGACTTCGTTACCAGAAATTACAGGATCTCTAAACGTGTATATACAGGGTATATCAAGACTGCTACCGAAAACGAAGCCGGGTGGTAGTTTAAGCGACTTCATACATAATGCAACAGAAAAAGTTGCAAAAAAAAAAGCGAAAATTTTTTATTTTGTAATTTTTTCCCATGGCCATATTTGGGTGGTAAATACATTTTTTCCTAAAATAATAGTGTATGCCCTTTTATTTATAAATACTCTAAGGTATAAAAGAGTTTAAATTATTATTTTAGCAAAAACTATGGATTTACCACCCAAAAATGAAGATATTTAAAAAATCATAAAAAATAATTGTCGCGTTTCTATGCGAAATTTTAGTTGCATTGTATTTGTAGTCACTAAAACTACCACCCGACTTCGTTTTCGGTAGCAGTCTTGAGATACCCAGTATTATCTTTAACACTTAACGATAGCAATATTAAGTACACGTTTATAGGTATATATTTTCTAGGATAATGATAATAGTTTTCCGCAAAGCGAAGATATGCGACACGCTCAAGAGGAGTTATTCAGACACGGCTCGCTCACTAACTGTAAAAAGAAACTGGCACTTACAATTAAAATGTCCGGAGACATAGACGTAAGTAGTAAAAATATTATAATAATTATGTTATTATACTAGCCAAAATATCCCACTGCTGAGAAACGGCCTCCCCTAAGCTCTTCCTTATATCTCTATTGAGAGCAATTTTAGTGCAGACCCCTGTTATAGCTGTCGAGATCGACCCGCCATCGGGTTCTGCCTTTTCGTCGATACCCGCCTATACACCGTCTTACGGCGCCCATTGGCCGATGATTTTGGTCCATCGATCAGGATGCAGCCTAAAGACGTGTCCCTTCCAATGCCACTTGGGTCCTGTGGTCGACGATCTTGTCATTTCTCACCGTAAGCAAGAACGGGCAGGTTCCACACGCCGAAGAACTTCCCTTTCAAACAAAGAGAATCCCTTTCAAACAAAGAGAAAGGGTGCCTTTCATGTGATGTTTCTTGTTTATATTTTCTATCCGTACGTCCACCTAAAAATAGGAAAGAATATTTATTAAAGGTTGATTTTATTTTCTGAAAAGGGCAACTTTGGAGATGAATACATGCCTATCGACCATGTCATTAGCGGTCACAGTAAAATACGCACACGTCTTCTTAATCCTTACGTATTACGCCTACGACGAGAACCGCCGTTACAAGCGTATGAGCTCCGACGAATTGATGTAAGATAATAAATATATGGTAATTAATGGAAAAATTGAACATGCTTTGTCTTGATCTACCTATGTTTTTGCAGACTGTTCGAGGCGTGTTAACAAATAATGATTATCAAGAAGACAGTTCAAACATTGTACGTACTGTAGATAGTGTTCGCTCGCTCTACCAAGTGCTGTCCGAGACTCCGTCTTTTTAGTGCTGTAGATACTATAATAGAGCTTAAAATATAAATAAAGAACTAGTTGTATTGCAGAAACGCCAAACGCCATCGTTTGATAAAGGGGAAAATATGAACAGGTACCAAAATGAAAATCAGGGCAATATTGAAAATGTGAACCCTGGTAGAATACAAGAGTTAAAGAAAATTAAAAATAGTGTACCGGAAGGTAAAGTGGTTTAATTATAAAAGAAAATTATATAAAAAGCTAATGAATGCTATCTAAATTAATCATCAGATTAAATAAGTTATAAAATCATAATTTCTCCCTATGGAAGCTTAAACATTTTTTCTTTTCCCTATGATAGATGAGCTAAATAGAGCAGAATTCAAATATAGTCGGTATTAGGTTTATTTTCACGTAAGCGTTTTAGAGAAAACTTAAATATTGCAAGCATATTAACAAAATATTTCTATTGACAATAGATTTCTACAGTTTAACACCCACTAGGCAATGGAAACATCTGATTTTGGTTTTCAGAAACTACAGCTCAATTTTCCAATGGTTCTTATAAAGATAGACTTAAGCGAGCTGAAGATGGCAACGCTGAGCAAAACCAATATGACTATAGAAGTGGAACGTGGATCACCGATAGTTTAATCTCAGAAATGAATAATTTTCAACAACCCATTTACGGAAATGAAAACAAACAGTGCGCGAAAAAGCACGATTACTCATATAGTGATACGCATAAAATAAAAAGAAGACATAAATATAAATCTCCAATTCATAGAAATTTTGATAATGAATCGCAAAGATCGAAGCCCGGATTGTTGGTTGGTAATAAAATGAATAGAGAGATCAATTCAAAATACGACGATAGGATGAATAATAATTTTACTACATTAAGTTCTGATTTTGACAACGAGGGTTCCCTAACAGAATTATGGGAATCTACTCTGGATAAAACGGACTCTACAGAGAAAGCGTATGCGTTGTATGAAATCGGCAATCCCGATTTGTGGTCAACAGTAAATGTACAACTGTTTGAGAAGTTAATGGCACCGAATGGTCAAATTGTGTGGAATGATATTACAAAAGGAGAATCAGCAAGGTTTGATAACACTATTTAGTAAGCGAGTTTAATCATTATTAATTCTGTATTTATACTAATTCAACTATATTTTCCAAAACTCTACAGCGTTAGCTCATCACTTCCGGATTGGGGTAATCAGGATATGAATATAAGA
Organism: Hyles vespertilio; assembly: GCA_009982885.2. Lineage (NCBI taxonomy): Eukaryota > Metazoa > Arthropoda > Insecta > Lepidoptera > Sphingidae > Hyles > Hyles vespertilio. The sequence continues at coordinate 15,514,792 of CM042818.1, forward strand.
TACCAAAATACGGAATGGGTGGCGCGAGACGATTTCATATTACCAACAACAGACCTTTGTCTACTTAAACCATTAAAGGATAATGATAGGGATGGCTCAATTGATAACTTGAGATCCTTAAATGGTAAGATTCGTTATGTGTTTCTCGAAACTTTAGTCTTTCTCCTAGGTATTAATAAATAATCGTCGATGGTGCCATAATCTCTCTTCCAATACGCAGATCAAGAATACTTCGTACTGCCAATGGATGCAGTTATAAACTTGGATGATTCTAATAGTATTATTAAACGGTATAGCAATGATTCTGATTTGTCATATTCTACAGAAACCACGAGGAATGATCAGGTACCAATATATTGCTTATCAATAGCTTATTATGTTTTTGAGGTCCATTGAAGTTGATGTATAGGCATGTTGACTTCTTAGAGCAATATCTGTAATAAAATCTAGATTTATAAACTTAGACTTGTGGGTCTGATCTAACAAGCCATCGTAGGTATGCCCAAGGCGAGTGCGGAAATCTATTTAAGAATATTGGAGCTATAATGCTATAAAGGTCAAGAACGGATATTTACGCTAAAATAAAGGCCACGCCTTCTTCACACTGGAGAAGATGTAGGGTATCAAACATAATACTTAATGTCCCTTCTACACGATGGACCATGGCGATGGTTCACTAATCACTATGATAGTCCATCGTGTAGAAGCCGTAGTACCGCATATGGCGCTTAATAATAATAATAATAGCTTATGGCGCGTGCGATGATCATGGAATGGGTGGCGTTGGTGTCGGTTTTCCCGGCGCACATCAAAGGGAGTTGGTGATCACAACTGAATGTCGCCGTCGTTTAGAAGTAATAGTTTGATAGAATTTCGATAGAATTCACATGGCCATTAATGGCCAATTCGTTGGTCCAGCGCCGGCTCAACGTGTAGAGGGGCTGTGAAATATAAATCAAAACATTTTTTTAGTTCCACCGTCGTGTACAAATTCGATTATCACGGGCATTATTGAGTGGCGTTAATAATACGATGGGCATAGCGTCCCGTGGTAACGATCGTTTTCTAACATTACCATATCGACGCTCTTGTCGCGGACAGATTGATCTAGAAGCCAGAGCAGATGACAACGAACTTGTGACTATAGGGTGAGCCAAAAACTATACCCAACGATGATGAATACCTATACCAAAATACACACATGGAGTCTAAAAATATAGCACAAGGATCTTGTTCAGTATGACATTCAGGCGCGGTGACAAATCATTTTTTTTTCTGTACTAATGCTAATAATTGTTTTCATATACACTTAGGTATATTATTATCATCTATTAAAGCTCGTAGACTACACAATTTAAAAATATGATATTTTAAAAGAACATTGATTCTGTAGCGTGCGTTTTGATGCGCGTATAACGTAATACCTACATCGTCTCTCTAGGGAACATATTCCTTAGCGGCTGTATCTGATTTAAATACATAAGCATACACATAAGCGTTGCTTAAATTAAGACAGAATTATAAGTAATTTGTTCTGTTTTAGTTCCTCGGGTTGCTTAACTACCGCAGTATCAGATAGCACACGACCTACGACAACAACTTTAACAATTCAGGCTACAAACAATGGATTGGCTGCTGCTCGTTTTAGGTTTTATTTTATTTTAATGATCGAATCAATTCGATTATACGCAAAACTGCGCAATAAACAAAATTTATTTACTGATTTTTCAGAGGGGTTGTTCGCGAATGCCACCCAACATTGACGAATGAGAACAAAAACTCTAAAGAATTGATTACAAATAGAATTTTGATTCCACCGAAACATACACGCTCGATGCAACTACAACTTTTGAATGACATTCCAGTGAATACTTTTCACTGTTCTGGTTAATCAATATACCTTACTACTTAAAATGTTTTGACTAACCAGCTTGAAGCAATTAATCGATTTAAATGTTACTTTTCCAGTGGGTTTAATGAATGACTACGATGTGCAAGTTGCTGTTCGAGATGTAACAATTAAGAAGGGCGATCGATGTTTTTGTGTGTGGCACTGTGATTGCGTTTGCCTAAGTAAGTGCAAAGTTATACCATATTCTTACAAAGTCCGCTAAATATGTGCCTAGGGCAACATACCTAGACAAATAGCCGCTCTGACATAAAATATTTGATTTGTATCAGTCTATTAGCTATATTCAGTACGTATTTGTAGACACATCGAGCTAATTTTCAATTTGGAATAAACAACAGATTTTTTATGTTCGTAGGCGAAGATCCTAAACTTCTTTGTCGAGAGATGTCGATATCCCACCAAATGGCGGCTGGACTGTCTTCACAAAACCGAAAGCGCCACGCTCGCTCTGTCTGCTACAATGATATTGTCACCATTGATATGTTCGTTACGTTCATTGGTGTCATCTGTACTTTGCTACTACTGGGTAAGTGTCTGGATTTATTAACATCAAGCCTTTTTTTTTCAATGTTTACTCGCTGTCTACCTCTTATTTATTTACCTTCTTTCGTTCTTCACCCTATGTACTGTCATGGAAGTTTCAGCATGTGCCTAATGTTAAACGCATTACGTGTAAGATGCATTACAAAAAGAATTTATGGCGATGAGGGCATTATTATGAACAGTGTGTTTTGAAACTGTTGAAACCATAACAAATTTTCATATAAGATGTATATACTACACAGCCCAAAATTCACAGTCCAAATTTTGTCTTTGTATCATCTGGGTTCACATTTTTTAAGAACCTACATCAAAATATACCTGTTTAATTTATAGGGCTACTGAAGGCTTTTATTGGATTATTCAGTCCTACTGTGAGGAACTGGGGATTAGATCACGTGTTGCAGACACCTCGAAAACTCGAACGCTACTATGAATGTTTACTTCGCTCACGTCGGGTGGTGTACGATGATGACGGCTGGCCAGTGCACCCTGATACTAAACAGAGAACTGTGCATCTCGTTAGCAGGTACATTATCGTTCAATTATAACAATACAATTATTCGAATCATGTACTAATCTACTATGCATTTTGCAGACCAATGGGATTTATTGTAAATATAATATTCTTTATCATAATACCTTGCTTGACTGTTCGCAATCTCTTTACAACAGTTAAAAGTCGTTGTAATTGCACAGACAAAGCTAAAGCGGTAAAAAACGTGCTGTCCAAACAAAGAAGCTAAAAGTGTTTCAGCTCTCAAGACATGCAGGTATATTCATCGTTTTTCGATAAATTACAGTGAGGAATTGCACTTGTAACGGTGTAGCTGTTAAATAGCTAATAATTTCAGATTTCTTTCACATGTAGAACATGAAGTGCAATTCCTGACTGTTTTTAGAGCGTGCAACCACGCTGGCGGCGCCGCAGAGGAGGTTTGCGGAGATGGATGACCCCTCAGGCTGAGGAACTCTCCACCGATATTTGGCAGAAAGCTTTACCCTCTCCACGATCCATAAAATGTGAATTTGTAAGAATATAGCTACCCTTGTAATTACTTATGTTATTTCAGATTGAAATAAATGTTATTTAAAAATAAATAAATTAAAAATTATTATACATTTAAGTAGAAAATATACCTATATTTGCACATGATAAAAGTTCAATTGAAAATATAAATATATACTACATACCAAATGACGCGATGTGAACTTATGAATTGCTGTTTTAGATGCGGCCGTTGCTTCATGAACATCGGTATCATGAAAATAATTCAGTGGAGTGTCCTGATTCATGTGTGGACTCAGAACAAGAGGACACTGAATATGTTCTCATGCAGATGCAAAAGAGTAGAGAGTCGTTGCGGGTAAAATTGAAAACGGTTTCCGAAAATGTGCCTTATTTTAGTTTTGAGACAATTGTAACCATAAAAGTGATACTTACTGATGTCTTCTTGAAGTAACAAGTGATGCAAGGAGAGGTTAAGGGCTGTACTGAAAGCAATCTCCTATGCAAAAAACCGAAATTTTATGAACGCAATCTACTATAATGCCGGTCAGAATGCCAATGGACCATGCTTTGTTCTACACTTGGTAATATTAACAATATATTTTTTTGTTCCAGCGAAGTCAACAAAAGATAAATGATTCCGAAAGTTTTCTTGCAAGAAATGGTTCCAAGAATAAAGACATAATATCTAATGTTAGAAATAATTGATTGATCTGGGTTGATTACTTTATAGGGACTTACTATGTTATTTTTAATTCTAGATAATATTAATTATATAATATATGTTACCTTTTTAAATAAAATAGGATTTTCTTATTACCAAACTAAGTAGGTAGGTACTTCTTCTAAGTATATCTTCAGAAGGTTACCTAATGACGAATTATACGTGGATCTTACCTACTGGAATGATACGTGGATTGTATATTCAAGACCTGACCCAAATATTTATATATTTTACCTATCTATGTTTGACCTTATTTTTATGAACCTTATGTTTTATAAAACGTGCCGATAGGACAGAAATAAAGAAAATCAGGTTTTTATTAACAGGGAGGGCCACCTGCAGAGGCTCATGTAAAAGTGCAGTCAACTCTTCGATGAAATATCTTGGTATGTTCTTTGATAGCTTAAAGTTTTGAAGTTCTTTGATGAAACTTCCACGCGTAGGTTCTTCGAGCCTTAAGCCATCGCACTATTTCGCTGAGACTGCCTCTGTCTTGGCTGGATCGTTCTTTTGCGACATCGACGTCAAAGAGCCCAAGAGGAGTGCTGAACGAGAACGCCCTTTGCATGGTCTCCGTGGAGGAGTGGCGCTTTTGAATAAACAATTCGAGTGCTGGTGCATGAATATGCACTGCAATTACCCCATGCAATGTTGTATTGTCCTTGATCAGTGGTTAGACTACCGCCACGGCGCTATGACGTTCTGCCTGACACAGGTAATCCGTAGACCTATCGGATTGCTTCAGTAGAAACCTCATACCTGTGTGGGAAATTAAAAAAGAAGATGAGTGCAGATATGAATATGAAGAGCCCATTATATTATGTTATAACTATGACAAGAAATAGTTGTCCGGAAGACACAACCCAGCACAATCTCTTGGAGTGTCCAGGCTGAGCTAACGAGCGCACAAAACTGTGAGCAGTCGTCGTAATAAACCTGTCACTATTGGCCAACATTCCTTCCATCGCCAAGACACAGGGACAAATACGGGGATAAATCACGTGTTCAGACAAAACGAATAGAAAAATCTTAGCCGAGATACATTTCTATTCGTTCGTTACAAGAGAATAGAATATAGGTAATCTTTTTCTATAACGACCGAAGCTAACTCCCATATAAATGCTATCCAAGTTGCAACTTGATTGGCGAAAACGAAAAGTTATAGCATACGCCAGTGTTAACGATTGTAGAAAGAGAATAGATTGGAAGCGCTTGTAACTTGGCTAAGGGAGCAGGTCCGACAAACGAATAAGCAGGTCACCTGATGGTAAGTAATCACTGCCGCCCATGAACGTCCGTAAAGCTTGGATTATGATTTTTTGCCGGCACATCAAATTGGGAATAGAATGGGAAGGAAAAAGGATAGGAAGAGGAAAGGAGCATCCGGTATTCTAACTCCCAACTAACATCCGAACGAAACGCGACAGCAAACCTGTCTTCGACAGTAGTACCGCCCAGGACGAGTCTGCCCATTCTAGTTGAGTCATGACTGACAACAGTGTGGCTCTATCACTTCCAAAAAGCACAACAGTCTTCCTCTCGACGAAAACAAAGGGGGGAAGGGCATTCGATAATGTTGCCATGGGCCTCAGATTGTATACTGGTGTAAGTATAGCACTGAGTCAGCGTTTAATAAACAGCCACGGAGGCTGTCTGTATCGGTTTTGAAGTATATTAAACATATTTCCTATAAAATTGTATATCATTCACTCGCAAAATTAACAAGGTAACTTTTGATTACAAAATACTAGTAATAGTCTAGAACGCAGAACTGTCGCAAAAGACCTTGGCATTTTATTTGACGACACCCTATCATTTCGAGACCATTATGACCACAATTATGACTATATTGTTGGTAGGGGTTCTAAAATTCTTGGTTTTATAGCTCGAGTAACTAAACCCTTTAAAAATCCCCGCAGTCTTATTTACCTTTTCGAGGCCTTAGTTAGGATCATATTAGAGTACGGCGCTGTGATTTGGTCGCCTTTTTATCAATTACATATTGATCGGGTAGAGCGTGTTCAGCGCAACTGTTTGAAAATATTATGCTTCCGCCTAAACCTTCACCGTAAATTAAAGTCATACGAAGATAGATTAAATCATTTCAATATGTTATCATTACAATCGAGACGAAAAAAAAGCGATTTCGTTTATCTCTTTAAAATAATGCATTCTAGGATTGATTCTTCTTGTTTATTATCTAATTTAAGCATTAACATTAATCTAAGAAGTCGCAAGCCCAATACTTTCTCCCTTAGAGTATATCGCAATAATACTTCTTATTATAATCCCATAATACGTATGTGTAGACCTTAGTGTAGACAATATAACGAAGTCAGCAAAGAATATCCTAATGTCGACTTATTTAATAACTAGCGGTCGGACCCGGCTTCGCCCGGGTGCGGATAGCTTTTGAGTCCAGTATTGATTGAGCAACAACATATTATTTCGCGTACTAACTATACAGGGTATATCAAGACTGCTACCGAAAACGAAGCTGGGTGGTAGTTTTAGTGATTTCAGAGACAATGCAACCAAATATTGTGCATAAATTTGTGTCGATTTTTTTTATTTTTTTTTCTGTCGTCGTATTAGGATGGTAAATACATAGATTTTTCTTAAATAATAGTGTACACCCTTTTATTTTTAAAGACGCTATGGTATGCAAGGCTTTAAGTTATTATTTTAGCAAAAACTATGGATTTACTACCCAAACTCGACGATATTTAAAAAATAATAAAAAAATTGTCGCGTTTCTTAGCGAAATTTTTAGTTGCATTGTGTTTGTAGTCACTAAAACTACCACCCGCCTTCGTTTTCGGTAGCAGTCTTGATATACCCGGTATTTCCCGCGCGCCGTCGACTATATTTCCCGTCCCGTTTTATCCAGTTTATGTCCCGTCTCATTCAGTCCCATGATGAAATTTTAATTATCATTTATTATCAGTTTTTTGTATTAGCTTTATTGAAAATTTTCTTTATATACAATATTTTGTAATTGTAATATTGATTCGTTAGTGGGAGAAGTGGTGGGAGGCGCCCGACGTGACGGCCCAGTGGCATGCGCGTGAGCTGCGCGCGGCACTGAGCATTGCAACGTTACTTTATTTTTCTAAAATAAATGTAGCCTAAGTTACTCCTTGTTATATCAGCTACCTGGCAAAAAAAGTCCCGTCAAAATAGGTCCAGCCATTTCAGAGATTAGCCGGAACAAACAGACAGACAGACAGACAAAAAAAAATTAATATCATTTTCGGCACAGGTATCGTGTATATAACGATATGTAGTAGGACATTTTTTTTATTTTCACTCTTAAAACAGACACTTCAATTTTATTTGTATGTATGTATAGATAATATCAACTCTTACAAACGACAAATTCACTATATCCTCAAAGATTCACATCCCATAAACCGCACATAATGATATTGTTTAGTTAAGGTTACTTGTTACTCTATCCATTAATCCATTACCTTATTTAACTCTGTAGTGTGTAGCTTTACTTATTATTTACTTTTTGGAACACATGTTTTGGGTTATAATTATTGTCCAACTAGCTGTGCCCGCAACTTCGTCTGCGTGGAATTTAACAAAAAAGTTAATTAGTTTATTTAGTTTTTTTTTTTTATTGTATTGAATGGCGAGACGAGCAAGCCGTTCGCCTGATGGTAAGCGATACGACCGCTCATGAACAGTAGCAATATTCCACTGCGCTCGCCATCCTGAGACATAAGATGTTAAGTCTCAATATGTCCAGTAGTTGCTCTGGCTACAATGTCCTTCAATCCGAAACACAACAGTGCATTTAAGCAGTGTTGTTTCACGGGAGACATAGACATTGCGCTGGTACCTACCCAGATAGCCTCTCACATATGAGAGACCTACCACCAGTTTTTTTGGTTTTTGGGTGTTTTTCAAAAAAGCTGACCGTTACGAAACCGGAATGTTATTATTTTTAGTATTCATATTTTATTATATTTTGCAATTTTTGGATAGTATATTAAATTAGCTTTTTGAAAATATCAATTGTTTTATATTCGAATAAGCAGTTAAACAAAAAAAAAATATTTTATAGAGCTCGCAGGGCAGAAGTAGTTCCAATTAGTAACACTTTTCATATATCTTTTTTTAAATAAAAACCAAGTATTTTGTATTTTTTAAATTAAATCTCTTTTTGTTTAAATCAGTTACATTCATTATAATAGCAAACAAAAACTATTTATAGCATTTTTAAAAAATTATTGATGAAAATACTTCCGATTAGTAACATTTGTTTGATAATGTCTTCAAATTATTCTCTGTTATGTAAAAAACGCAAGGTATAGAATTAAATCTCTTAGATGTGCAGGTAAAACATGTCAAAATAAACAATATTTAGTTGTTAAAATAATCATCTTCTTCTAAAATTACAAGAAAAATAACATTTTCTAGACCAAGTCTTACTTTAACAAGTTGCTAACTGGATTTCTTAGTTACTAACAGGAACATAAAGTTGAGTTCACAATACTAACTTATTATTACTTCTACAATTTTAATAAATAATTTATTTAAAGTTAAACCACAGTTATCGATTAACAACATCGCTTAAGCTACTTAAAATTAAGATATATATATATATATATATATATATACAGGGTATATCAAGACTGCTACCGAAAACGAAGCCGGGTGGCAGTTTAAGCGACTTCAGACACAATGCAACAGAAAAAGTTGAAAAAAAAAGCGACAATTTTTTTTTGTTATTTTTTTCCTATTGCCATATTTGGGTGGTAAATACATTTTTTCCTAAAATAATAGTGTATACCCTTTTATTTATAAATACTCTAAGGTATAAAAGAGTTTAAATTATTATTTTAGCAAAAACTATGGATTACCACCCAAAAATGACGATATTTAAAAAATCATAAAAAATAATTGTCGCGTTTCTTTGCGAAATTTTTAATTGCATTGTGTTTGTAGTCACTAAAACTACCACCCGGCTTCGTTTTCGTTAGCAGTCTTGAGATACCCGGTATATATATAATTCGCCCTTTTAAATAACACATATCAATTATTAACTTTGTACGCCGTAATGTTTACGCTAAATTCTGTCTGCCTTTTAAACTAAAAAGGCCTTATTCGTAGACAGTTTCAAAATCTATTTTCGTTATCGAATGTATTGTCCCTTTCGATCGAATTTTGAATTTACTTTGAACGAAGAAGACAAAACATTCGATTACTAAAAGGTTAGTTATTACAATATTCACATTCGTCGTCTGGAAATATTCATAAATAGAGAATAATGATCAGGTTTAGTCTATTTGTCTGCCACTAAAAATAAAAAAATGAGTTGGTATTCCGGTGTTCGTGTCAGTATTAGGGCCGAAACTGCGTTAAGCGGGCGCCCGCGACGGGCAACCGTCGCGCGTCTCCTCGCGTGGACACGCGTGCGGGCTCCGTGAGAACGCGACGGTCCCCGTCGCGAGTACCCGTCGCGGAGACCGGATTTACGCAGTGTCGCTGATTCAATTTTAAAGATGTGCATGTACAGTCGTGTCGATGGAGAGCTTAATATATTATTACATAGCAAAACGACGACTACCAAAAAAAAAAACGACAGCCAGGAAGGCTGTTTATTGAATTTAGGTTGCTAGGCGGAGAATTTGTTGTAAAGTTCAGTAAATTAAGAGAAAATGAAAACTCATTGTACAAATATTTTAAAGTTTCGATACCGGTCTATGGCGAATTATCTTCCAAACTGGAACCATATTTGATGGTCAACAACTTAAGTGTAAAATCTGTATCAGTCATATCACCAACGGAAAGGCTAAAAAATCTTTATTTTTGCTCAAGTATATTCATCATCATCATCATCTCAGTCACAGGAAGTCCACTGCTGAACATCGGCCTCCCCCAACGGTCTCCGCATCGACCTGTTGGAAGCAGCCTGCATCCAGCGACTTCCTTCAAATGTATCCAGGTCATCCGTCCACCTTGTAAGCGGGCGTCCGACATTTTGCTTGCCTCGTTGAGTGACTTTGAGCCTTCTAATGAAGCCCAAAGTGAGAGGCCACGTCTCGTTGCCCTATGCCATCACCGTCATGTTACCGCTGGCGGACACCGCGCGCTTTACCGCGCGTGCCCCCGCGACGGGAGCACTTTTGTATGAAACCGCGCGAGTGCCCGCTTAACGCAGTTTCGGCCCTTAGGGTTGCAGTTTTTAACATTTTCTTGCTAGTATAAAGTGTGTTCTTTTCCATGGCCACTTCGTTATTTTTATTTTTTTTTATTTATTTTATTTATTAAGGAAAACTAACAACTAGCATTATACATTATCAACATAAACAGTAAACAAAGAAAAGGTCAATTACAAGTTTTCACTGATATGAACTGTATGTAAAGAAAAAGAAAAAATAAATATAAAAAAATGGTTGCCTGTAAAGTCGGTTTTACGGGCGAAGATTTTACGTGACAACGTCTTTTTCTCGGTAGAATATTTATTGATATGAATATAATTAAATTGCACAATAGGAACAAGGAATTGAATGAAAATAAGAATTGCACAAATTTTAACTATAGAAATATATTTTGTTTACTAAAACATTGTACATGTAATGACGAATCTAAGCACTCCATATTTTCACTACAGACACAGCTGACGATACTTTAACCACACGTGTGAACTTGTATTGTGACGCTTTCTTGTTTTTCCAACGCCAAGAACGTTCGAGAAAGACAAAGACAGAGACACAAGCATGCGCCGATTCAATGCGCCTAATTCTCTAGTGCTGCGCGCGCACCGTTACGTTACCGGGCGTTACACTTTTTCATAAGTGACTCCCAGCCGCAACCTAATTTAAGACGTTGTCACGTCAATAAGAAAAATCGTATTTTGCCTGCTCTCGATTGTCGAGCTCGTCAAGACGATTCCTCTGACTCCAAACACGGGGGGTTTACTTTAAGAAATGACGGAGTTATGCCTGGACAAATATTTTAGGGGAGAGAAGGAGGAATTTGGGGATTTGGTTGGGGCCAATCTGTAGAGCTCACCGAGCCGGTTCCAAAGATACCAAACTCGGTGGGTCTACGATCTATATTGGCCGAGATAGGATTGGGGGGGGGTGAGGTAAATTTTCGGGGTGGGGGTAAGGGAGGGGGGGGGAGGAAGGTTTCGTGGGGAGGCTAACTTAAATTAATTTTTTGGAGGTAAAATATTTTTTTTTGGGGGGGTAATTTTTTGCGTAATTTGGGATTTCTGGCGGGGTCAATTTGTAGCCCTCACCAAGACGGTTCCGAGGATACCAAACTCGGTGGGTCTACGACCTATGTTGGTCGAGATAGGATTGGGGGGGGGGGAGGTAAATTTTCGGGGTGGGGGTAGGGGAGGGGGGGGGGGTAGGTTTCGTGGGGAGGCTAATAGGCACTATTTCGGAATAAGGGTGGGGGAAGGCAGGGGGGGGGCTATGGGACAATTTTGGAAAAAGTGGGTGAAACTGAAAAATAATTCTCTAGTGCTGCGCGCGCACCGTTACGTTACCGGGCGTTACACTTTTTCATAAGTGACTCCCAGCCGCAACCTAATTTAAGACGTTGTCACGTCAAAAAAAAGAAGGAGGTAAACTATAACTAACATACCCCCAAATACTGGATAGCTACTCAGCCACCGAACTCATTTGATATGACGTTATTTTGAGGTTCTATTAAATTTCGAAATGAAATACTGGATAGCCATTTAGCTCATAAATCGGTCTACTCAGCAAACATCCAGCTAAATTTCCACAGATTAACGAAAAGTTTGTTTTCAGTTACAATTTTTATTGTATAAATATAAACGTTCCATTTGACGCAATATTCTTCATACATGATTTCCCTAAATTGGAAATTTAACCCTTTATATTAATATGAGGAATCATTGTAACGTTTTTACTTTTGTTACGATTATGTTTAAAGCCATATTATATATTGCCATGTTATTATTTTAAAAATCTGTTAATAAAATCATGTGGGTGAAAAAACTTATGTCCCTATATCCGTAGCGAGTTTATTAAAAATATTATGATGTTTGTTTATTTTATTTATTGTTTACAATTGCACTCGGTTTTAAAGTTAGTTTTTGGAATATCTTTTCAATAAATAGGTATATAAAATACCAAACAACGGCTGCAGAACCACCTAAGTACCAAATGGAGAAGACTATGTAAATAAATACGATATGAGAAAGAAGCTGTGCTGGATATTATAAACAGGTAAGTATACACGTATTCCTCTAAGTTTTAACGAATTTATATGATAATTAACTATTTAATACATAATATGAATCGATTATTCACACATTTTAAATCATCATCATCATCTACAGCCTGTAGGATCCCACTGCTGGGTACCTATAGGCTTCTCTCATATTATGCCTCCTATATATTATCTCCTCCTCATATAGTAGTATTATGTAATAAATATGGAAAATAAAGTATGGTACAATGTGTATAACTATAAATACTCCTTTGTTTCAGGAGCTGGAGTGGAGTACATAAATATTCAATGTGTACCTATATAATAAGACCGTCCAAGAAATATGGCTCATATATATAGTGCCATGTATATCAGCTATAGACTGAATAAGGCTCAACAAATATATATAAAAATTAAAAGAGATATATAAAATTATGACATACTTTAACTTAAACACTTTTGCAGGTAATGCTATAGAAATCATGCATACAACAAATCATTTGGACAATACACACCCTTTTGAAATGAGTATGTAATATAAAAATATACAAAAAAGAATGAGACAAATTGTGTCAAGGAAGAAATATTTGCATCAGAAAACAGTGTTTTAAATCAAAGTTGAAGAATGTTATGAATTTTAATTAATATGTAATACATAAAATAAATTGTTTATTTCACCTATTTTCAGTGTTAAAAAATGTCATATTATATTTTTATTGTACATTTTTAATAGTACATTTATTAATTTAGTTTTAAATTAATGTTAAAATAATTGTTATTATTTTGTGTTTATAAAGGAATATAGATATAAATGTAAGACAGATCTAAAGAAATGTAGATAATTAAAAAATATAATATGTACTAATGCTGTTATTAAAATAAATATACTACAATAAAACATAACTCATTTTATTTGTATTCATTCCATGGTAATTCAATATAATGCACTGTACGGTTTAAAATATGTATTTTATTATATTATTCCTTGTTGCAACATTTTCATTGGTTATACTATGTGGAGCTGGTGGAAATGATTCAGAAAGATCAATCTCCAATATATGATCATTCTGGGAACATGCTATATTATGTAACACAGCACATGCCTCTATAATAGTAAGCTAATTTTCAAAAACTTATAGCCCAACTTGCAGACAAGAAGATCTTTGTTGTAAAACCAAAGACCCTCTCCACTGGGTTTCTTGTTTTAGTATGGTCTTGATTGTAAGCTTCTTCAGTCTCCCCTTTCCAGAAATGCACATAAAGGAGAATCATTGAAATTTTTACTATCATGCACCGCGCCTGGCCATCGGCCTATAATGTTTCTTATCCTCAAGTTAGGGTCGCAGACTGCTTGCACATTTATAGAAAAATGCCTTTTCTGTTTCTAAATGTTTCTGCTTGTGGTCCTCCTAAAAACAAGATAATAAAAATTAGAGCTCTAGCAAATATTCTTATTTCAAACTACAAATAATTTTATGTAATTGAAAAAATATATTCATAAAATTGAATTCTTTATAGGAAACTACTATTGTAGTTGAACATTGTTCCAGTATATACTGAATAGCTACAATCAGTACAAATCATTGTATGATTAATTATATTAGATTATATATTTAGCCCTACAACTATTTAGAGAGCTTGGTTATATGGGGTACAGTGGGCTGGGGAAGAGCCAATTACCTGCTAAATGTTTTGATTCCAACACGCATATATATATAAATTATTGTGTAGAAATCATTTAGAGTGTGTCTTTATACTGTGCATAATATATTATTCTATTCTTTGATTAATAATATAATATTATGTACAGTAAAAAGGGATACTCTAAATGATTACTACACAATATAAAATACGCTAGGCATTTTAGAAGCACATTTAGTTAAAATAGGATAAGAAAACATATATTTGTGTACATGTAAAAGCTTAATAGTTATGTATACATTATTATAAGTAGAAATTACCTGGAGATTTGATCCTTATATGTATGAAATTTATAACTTCAATCACTCCTGCGATCGCATAGAAATCATTCGCAATATGGCATTGTTGTTGTTAGTTAGGAATTTTCATGCCACGATTTTGTAGTTTAACTAACTCTGCTGCAACTTTGTGTTGTACAGTCGGCTGTTCCACATGAAATACATCTCCAATAATCTTCTGGTAACTGCCTGTCGTAGAATATCATAAAGCAAGTAACAGTTGGTCGCAAGTTTTTATCAATCGACTTCTATTTGTAGTGGGTTCTATTTTGCCTCCAGCAAGGAACACAGATGCAGAACAGTTTCTTTCTTCAGGCGGAACCTCACTTTGTTTGAATGTTTTCTTCTTTGTATTTGTCAAAAGCATTGATTTTTTTCTTGATTGACTCGCCTTGATGAAGCTATATCGTCATCAGACAGCGATGAAACCGACGCGAGAATCATTTTAGTAAATTTTATGTAGAATTGATAAAATTAAGAGTGGTCGCAGGCGGCCTTAAGACGACGGCTGCTTAAAACTAGAAATTCTTAAAAATTTGACTGTTTGACAGCTGTCAAAACTTTTAAGTTGCTTTATACGAATCGAAAGGGGACTTTGCGTTTTGACGTTGATGGGATAACTGTCAGTGTCATTTCACAATTGTTATTTTTTGATATTATTGGATTTTTCCAAGTAGATTCTTTAAATATTTGTCTAATTTTGTGTTGTGTGTCTGTCTGGTATATGTGGTGAGATTTATTACTAACTATTTTTGTTGTTTTACTAAACTTTTCTTTTTTTTACAATTATGGAGGTAGATCCTCCTGACCCTCCAGACCCTCCGGATACTCATGTTCCTTTGGTCCCTCCCGCAGTGTCGTCTGCTAAACGCCGTTTAGTAACAGATGACAATGTAAATCCTAAAAAAACAATAACGGATGTTGACTCGGCCTCAGCCTCTATTCAGCGCCTATTTGTACACCCTAAGTTGGTCATTGGTATCAACACATACTCCGATACTGACAAAGGCCCTTTCATCGTGCAAGTATCCAGATCCGAACCGGAACTCGCATCAGGGTTATCTATACGACCCATTAAATTTGGTCAATTTTTATTTAAACATAAAATTAAAAATATCAAACAAGATGGCGTTAAACGCATTGGCAGAAACAAAATTTCTGTCGAGTTCTGCTCGGCAACAGATGCAAATAATTTTTTGGGCAATGAAATTCTCCCTAAAAACAATTATACAGCCATCATACCGTCATATAACATCACACGTATGGGCATTGCCAAGAATATCCCTGTAGACTTCTCCATGGATGAGTTCGTAGAGAGCCTTGTCCTACCCTACGGATGTGGCATCGTACTAAAGGCTCGCCGCCTTAGCAAAAAATTAACTAATAATGAGGAAACTACTTGGTCACCTACTCAAACTGTAGTCCTCACGTTTCAGGGGCAGATCCTGCCAGAAAGAATTTACTCGTTCCATACTTCTATCCCTATTGAAACATATCAATTCCCAACTATTCAATGCATGAACTGCTGCCGTTTGGACATGTTAAAATCCAATGCAGATCCCCTCCCCGTTGCTTTAAATGTTCCCAACCCCACGATGCACTCACATGTAATGTTGCCGAAAATCAAGCCACTTGTTTGTCATGCTTGGGGCATCATTTTGCCAACAATAGATGCTGCCCTGAGTATGACAGGCAAGTGTCTATCAAAAAAACAATGGCAGAGAAAAGCATATCATATGAGGAAGCTCAGAAACAGTATCCACGTTTAACCAAAAAAAGATTTTTCTGAGGTATTATCACACCCTGCTACTAATATTATTTCCCAATCGCCCATCTCAGTCCCCATTTCCCCCCCACAAATATCTTCCTCTCAATCCTATAATAAAACCATATTTCCAATCCCCGTCCCAAAGCTCCTCTGAGTAAATCTTTTGACAATTCCTTACACCAATCAATCATTTCTGACCCTCCCTCCTCCCAACCTAATGGTTGTGCTCTTTTAAACTCTTCTTCTTCCTCACCTCAGATCAATCAATTTGAGAACCTTCTTAATTTATTTGTTCAGATTATAATCAATTTTATCTCACAAAATAATTCATCTTTACCGTCCCACGTTGCCAGTACACTTTCTTCTTTAAATAACCTTTTAAGTAATTATGGACCCAGTAACAACAATAATTCAGTGGAATAGTCAAAGTCTACACTCTAAAAAACACGAAATAATTCATCTTATATTGAAATTCTCCCCTTCTGTTTTGGCCATCTCCGAGACATGGCTGGTACCAGGATCGAGATTCAGAGTCTCCGGTTATGCTTGTCTTCGAGATGACAGATCTGATGGATATGCAGGATGTGCATTACTCATAAAACGCTCTTTAACCTTCTCTAAAATCTCTCTTCCTCCTTTTAGCGCTAACATAAACATAATTGCAGCTAAAGTAGAAAATATTTCCATTATAGCAATTTATATCCCTCACCCTAATATATCTTTAATCCAAGACATCCGTAACATTATTTCATCTATTCCTCCTCCTATCATCCTATTGGGTGATTTTAACGCACATCACATGACTTGGGGTGGCAGTCATAATGATGGTTTTGGTTGCTCCCTTATTGACATGTGCGATGACTTGAACCTGTGCATTTTAAATGATGGGTCACCTACTCGTAGGGTACTACCCTCTCAAAATCCTAAAAGTGCAGTGGATCTTTCTATCTGCTCTGCTAACATATCTTCTCTTATGTCTTGGTCTATTCTTTCCTCTTCCCATGGCAGCGATCACTTCCCTATTATACTAAATATTTCAAATAGAGTAATTCCTACTACTAATTTTACCCCCACCCTAAAGTACAGGGTCTCCCATGCAGATTGGGAATCCTACTCTGCTTGTCTCGACGATTCAATAAATAATCTTCAAATGCCTAATAACAACAATGTCCTTTCATCATATTCAAATTATTTAAATGCTATTATATCTAGTGCTAACAAACATATTCCAAAAAAAAAAACACAATTTTAAAATCTCAACCCCTTGGTGGGATTCAGATTGCTCGTCTGCTATTCGAGAGAGAAAAGAGGCTGAACACATGTATAATTCAGCAATGACCATTAGTAATTTTATTAACTTTCGCCATAAAGTGGCGAAAGCAAAAAAAATGTTTAAGTCTAAAAGAAACTTGGATGGCGCAGTTTTTGCGAATCATTGTCTCCTAGAACTCCGTCTACATTAGTGTGGCAGCAAATTAGACGTTATAGGGGTTCATTTGGCATTGAGAGTGTCCAGTCCAATGATCCTTCATCTTGGCTAGATGCCTTTGCTAATAAATTGGCTCCTCCTACAGTTCCTTATTTAGATACCTTACCCACTTTGTTAATTCCGTCATCATCATCCTCTTTCTTTGATAATTCCTTTACCCTCAATGAGCTTAATTTAGCTCTAGAGGGTCTCTCTGACTCTTCACCTGGTTTAGATAATGTTCCCTACTCCTTCCTTGTAAAATCATCCGAAAAAAACAAACAGTATTTCTTAAATTTAATAAACTTGATATATGATTCCCAGGAAATTCCGAAAGCATGGAAAACCCAATTAATTATTCCTATTTTGAAACCAGGAAAAAATCCATCTGACCCCAATAGCCGAAGACCAATAGCATTATCATCCGTTTTATTAAAAATTGTAGAACACATGATTAAACATCGCCTGGAGTGGTATCTCGAAAATAATAACTTACTATCGGATTCTCAATTCGGCTTTCGAAAGGATATGAGCACCATGGACAGTCTTGGTATTCTTACCACCGACATTTACTCTGCTATCCTCAAAAATGAATTTCTAGTTGGGGTTTTCTTGGATATTACGTCTGCTTATGATAATGTTTTGCTTCCAGTCCTCAGGAACAAGCTTGTTCAGCTGAGGATTCCTGCCAAGCTGGCATATTTCATCTGCAATCTCCTTATGGAGCGTAGTATTGTAATAAAAACTCAGGATTCCTTATCAAATCCTAGGATTGTGTGGAAGGGTTTACCCCAAGGATCTGTCCTCAGTCCCATTTTATACAATGTTTATACCCGAGATCTCGATCAAGCCGTCAATCAATATTGTTCAATCCTTCAATATGCAGATGATCTCGCGCTCTACATCTCTTCTGAGAATCCGAATCATGCATCTTCCCTTCTTAACGACGCTTTGTCTTCTCTTGAATCTTGGATGAGTAATCATGGTCTTTCACTTTCCCCCTCAAAATCTAGTACAGTGGTATTCACTAGGCGTAGAAATACTCCATTAATTAACGTATTTGTGAAGAATGAGCCCATTCCCCAAGAACATAAAGTAAAATTTCTGGGTATCTGGTTGGAGTCCAGAATGACAGGAGCCTCTCACTGTGAATATTTAGTTTCTAAATGCAATAAAAATATTAATATTCTTAGATCTTTGTCTGGTGTTTGGTGGGGATCCCACCCCTTCACCCAAAAAATTTTATATAATGCTATCATTCGTAGTTATCTAGATTATGGCTGTTTTCTATTGGACCCTGGTAACAAAGGAGCCTTGGAAAGGCTATCAAAAATTCAATCAAGTTGCCTTCGCTTAATCTTGGGAGCAATGAAATCCTCCCCTATCAATGCAATGCAGGTAGAATGCGTGGAACCTCCTCTATATCTGCGCAGGCAATTTATCGCAGATAAATTTCTATTTAAATTGTCTCAAAATTCGCACACCCTCTCCTTGCAAAACTTAATTCCCTACTTAATATTGTAGAAAGTAGAGGCTACAATTCAATATTTGATTTACCCTGTTTACTTCGTAGCTTCATCAAATTCTCCCGCCTGACTGACCCAATTCTCCAATTTCCTTTCAATCTCTTTTTTTCTTTACCATACAATGCTCTGGCATTCCAACCTAAAGTACTTTTAGATTTTGGTATACAGAAAGGCACTGTAGGAGCTGCTAAATTACTGAAACAAAGGCTGTCTTCAGAATTCCCAAACTGGCTATCAATATATACCGATGCTTCCAAGCTATCAAATGTCAGTCCTGTTGGGTCTGCAGTGTGGATTCCTGCATATAGGACTATTTTGAGCTATAAATGCCCTTCGGTAACCACTGTTTTTGGAGGTGAAGCTATTGCAATCTTGGAAGCCATTAATTTTGTAATTTCACATAAGTTAAATAATGTCATTATCTTTTCAGACTCCAAAAGCTGTCTTCAGTCTATTGCGTCAAACTCATTTAAATTAAAATCTAGATTTCCAGTAATCCTCAAAATCAAAGAATATCTTTTTAAATGCTACCAAATTGGCCTAAAAGTTGTCTTAGCCTGGATACCTGGTCACTCGGGAATCTTAGGTAATGATACAGTGGACTCTTGTGCTAAACAGGCTGTTATTTCTGGCTGTCTTGAGCACTTCCAAATTATCCCTCTTGACGTATGTTCAAACATGAAGGAGAGGATGATGGAAGCATG
Source organism: Hyles vespertilio (assembly GCA_009982885.2). NCBI lineage: Eukaryota > Metazoa > Arthropoda > Insecta > Lepidoptera > Sphingidae > Hyles > Hyles vespertilio. Next base: position 15,534,630 of record CM042818.1, read on the forward strand.
GAGTAAGGAGTGGGAAACTTCTAAAAACATAAAGGGAAAATTTTATGGCTCTATTCAACCAGGAATCCCTCCTAAGCCATGGTTTTTTAAGTTTCCACATCTAGACAAATCCTCCTCCTCAATAATATGTCGGATGCGCTTAAACCATTGCTGCACTCCAGTTCACTTGGCTAAAATCAAAATTCGAGATAATTCCCTCTGCGAATGTGGATTGGATGAGGGCGACCTGGACCATATATTTTTTAGCTGCCCTAATTTACGCCTCCCACTTTATGAAATTCTCCCTCCAGAAATTCCCCGTCCCACCTGCATGAAAACGCTTCTCACCCTCACTTCTACTCCATTTATAAATTTATTAAATAAATGTATTAACACTAATAGTATCAAAATTTAATTTAACAATATTAATATTAAATATATATACATAATATTCTTGTATTATACTAAATTGTCTATGTATTTATCATTTTTACCCATAGTTAGAAATGTGTTCGTCTCTGTGTGTTGCAGGTTTATGTCGACTTGGAAAATAGACTCCACAATTTTCATTTTCATTTTCTGTTTATATAACTTGACACTGGCAGAATTGCGGGGTGGTAATAACGCAAAAGCCAAAAATAAGAACTGAACTGAACTGAACTGAGAATACGAATCGGATGAATAATGCCCCATTAAATATTTAATTCTTAAGTGGTTTAATCGAAGTTATATTTAACTGGAATCAATTTAACAGGTCATTAGAGCTAGTTAATCGGAGTTAAAAGTTAATTGGCTTTCCAGTATTTGGGCATTAATAATACATAATATTTACCAAGTACAGATATTACTTATTAGGTACGTGCGCCAAAGTAAATATTACACATTGTTTTCTTAAATTTCTTGGTATTGGTATTAAATAGATCTATATCAACATCTATTTTAAGTAGTCTTAAATCTTTGCGGCTCAAAAACTTGTCAATGTCCAGAAATACTACCATTATTTCCAGTAAGCGTGTACACTTATGCGTGTTATGTCGAAAACCTGCAATGCAACTTAAAAATTATTTTCGAATACACCGTGTAAAACGCTATAAAAGTGGCTTCAATTTGAATATTTCTAGTAAGTATGTACCTTGCACAAAAAGTAAATCAAGAAGTACTTAAACACTGTTTTAGACTTTCACGGTTATTCGCTAAATATTAACGTACGGAAATTCCGTGTCATAGTATAGTCTACCCGCGATCATGGCGCTTGCAACAACGTCGAAACATTAGGAGCTCAGAAAATTATAATAACGGAAATCCCTAGATGAATATTTAAGATAATCATCATCATCATATCAGCCACAGGAAGTCCACTGCTGAACATAGGCCTCCCCCAAGGATCTCCACAATGACCTGTTGGAAGCGGCCTGTTGGAATTTAAGATAATACTTTATTTTTATTTTACTGAGTACTCGACCTTATAATTCCAGTTAGTAACAAAATCCATTCCGGCTATATGTAACGTTACTTAACTGACGTTACGAAACTACATTTTATAACTTCACATCAATATATTTTATATAAAATACACAAAAAATATGATTCTAATAAACTTCAGTTATTTTTAGATACTTAGTGCTAACTTTAAACAATGTTCGTGTTAAAACAATAATATACTTACTTTCAAAATCACTGTACTAATCGGAACACGTTAATGCTAACACGCTATTCTGAAAACTAAGTAACGGTAATTAACCATTAAAGGCCGGAAAAAATACGATCAAATGATTTTAAACTGTCAAAAATTAGTTGCTAAATTAAAAAGAATATCTGAATTACTTGTTTCTTTTTGTAAAGTCGACTAAAATCGTCGTTACTAATTGGGAATTCCGGTATTATCAAAATTCGAGGACAAAACTAAATTTCATTTATTTACTTATTTTGATACAACAGCAAGTTAAAAGACATTAAAACATATTTTCATATTGTTTTACCACAAACCAAGTGACTTTAGTATAAGTTTGGAGAGAATATTTGAGGACTATGATAGTTCAAAGTTAGGAATGTATGCATGGGACATCGTGAAATTGGGGGGCATGTACTTACATTTTATGTGTTTTTTTAAAGTAAATTATTTATTTTAAATGATTTTTCTATGTGAATTTACTCTTATTGAAATTTGCTATCGATTGCTATTTTAAACTTGAAATTTTCACTGATAATTATTAAATAATTTGAATGATGAGTCAGTGGACATTATGATTTGGCCATGGTCAAAAGATTTGAAAAATGCCCTTTTGCATTTTTATTTAGGGGAGAGCGGGGCTGAAAGTGCCGATTTTGACAAATCCTAATTTCATTCGGATAACACAAGTACTATGTCTGAACATATTGGTTCATCCTAAGCCAAATTTTGTCTAAAATACGAATTTACCTACAGATTTTGCATGTTTTTAATAGATTTTAAGAAAAAGTGATTTTTTACACATCGGCGACAAGGCACTACCAACCCCACTTTGGGGCAAGATGTGCCGTAGCTGAGGTCGGTTGTGCCGTTGATAATGCTAGGTGTTTTACATGAATAAAAATTAATGTAGAAATTAATAGATATCAATTTTATTGTAATATATTTATTCGTTATACTATAAATCACCTGTTTTAAAAATTGTGTTACGTTATGTCGGTTAAATGAGCTCGCGCGTCCTGCACTGGTAGCTTCGGGTGTTCTTATAGAAAGTGTCGAGTTCCTCTTCAGAAAGTTTGTCAACCAATCCTTGCCAGCCACACCATTCGTATGCCAAGATGGTGGGATATTTTGTACATTGAACTTCACGGCACACTGGTACGTAAGTGGTCGTACTTCTTCGGGGAGAAGACCGCAGTAAATAGAAACGCTTTTTAAGACGTACTTCGACAGTAGTGCCTCTTGTTACTCATTAAACAATGGTCTTGGTTTGTATCCAACCGCAGGAGTGCAGCTGTTTTTAATTTGCGTCCATCGTTAATGACTGCATCAGCAGCCCTGTGTAAAAGATCCTAAGATGTAGTCCCCCTTTGAGTTTTTCGCTTGTATGTCCTCATTCTATCAAAGACGATAAATATACCCATTTAGAATCATGTCAAAAAGTATTTTCTTTCTTTCATAAGTGCTCGCGTAAACATACACAATATTAAAACAATAAAGGTTGCTTAGGGGATGGTTGTGCCGCGGCACAAGCAGCCCCACAAGAACGGCACATTTTACCCCACTTAGCAGAGTCTGAAATTTTGTCTCACATATAAAAAGTATTTTGCTCAAAGCAATAAAATGGCACTGCATAATAAACTAGGATAAATAACAAAAATTTTACTAAAAATATCATATTAAAAGCATGAATAATGCTAACTTGCGACCAAAAAGTATCCAAACGAAAATATTTACTTACTCGGCGCTGGAGGACCCTCACATGCACTGCCACCCGGTCCGCGTTGCTGGCGCATTTAAAACCACCGTCGCATGTGCGCGACTGTTAGGCAATACGCGACACAATACGATCGAATATCTATCTATTTTTGTTTTCGAGATATTCGCGTCGGCACAATTTACCCCCGGCACTTTCAGCCCCGCTCTCCCCTACCTTTGTAACGAAACCATACCACGATCTAATTCTACGGTGGCGCCATCTCTTAGCGAGCGGCGGTAAACTCCCTTTACACGTTTATTTTATTGAAAAATTTATTTATTTATTAATCTTTTTATACATAATGTTGTATAAAGGCGGACTTAATGCCTAAGGCATTCTCTACCAGTCAACCTTTGGGTGATGCAGAGATTGTACAAAGTAGGTGTTAATAGTATAACGAAGTGCAAATGTATATTTATATATATATTTAAATTAATATTATGCATATACGTAAATATAAGTTTACATATATATTCAATGTTTTCAAATATATACCCATATAATATACATACATACTTACATACATATTTAAAAAGTGGTGAAAGTTAATTTGACGATTCTGCAATTTGTTTGAGTAGAAGTTCCCGGACCTTCACTTTAAACGCGTAACGGATTCTGCATAGCCTGATTTCGAGGGGAAGCGCATTCCAAAGAAGTATCGACTGTATAGAGAAAGAATAATGTAAGAAATCAGTAGTATGGGGAGGACACTGGAGAAGTAAATTGTAGGTAGACCGAAGGTTTCTATTGTGGTTGCAACCGAGATACTGAAATAAAGAAATTAAGTAGGATGGGGGAGAAGGAGATACAAGAATAGAATGCAAAAGAGTGAGTGCGCGTAGACTACGACGCTGACGAATGGGCAACCACTTTAGTTGGGAACGGCAAGACGACACATGGTCATACTTGCGAAGATTAAAAATGAAACGAATGCAGTTATTAAGAAGTCGGTCAAGTTTGTTGAGAAGATCTGCATTCAGATCAAAATAGCACACATCGCCATAGTCGATTAATTATTAAAAAATTTCATTATATACAATATTTTGCAAATGTGATATTGATTCGTTGGTGGGAGAACTGGTGGGAGTCGCCTAACATGACGGCCCAGTGGTGGCATGCGCGTGAGCTGCGCGCGGTACTGGACAGTACTACTTTATTTTTCTAAAATAAAAGATTTTTTCTAAAATAAATGTAGCCTAAGTTACTACTTGTTATAACAGCTACCTGACAAAAAAAGTCCCGTCAAAATCGGTCCAGCCATTTTAGAGATTAGCCGGAACAAACAGACAGACAGACAGACAATTTTTTTTAATATCATTTTCGGCACAGGTGTCGTGTATATAACGATATGTACAAATAGTAGGACATTTTTTTTATTTTCACTCTTAAAGCAGACTCTTCAATTTTATTTATAATATATGTATAGATGTATAGATAATATGTATTTTAATACGTATGAAGCTTACATGATTGTAACCTGTTTTGTGTTTAATAAAATAAAATAAAAAGCTAGGCAAAAATAATGTTTCAACATTGTTTCAACATTAAATATTATAATTAGTTTAAACAAAAAATCATTAGACTGGATATAAATTATTTCTTCCGGCGACAACACTACCGGCACCTACCGAGTGACAGTGACAGTATTAATTTCACAAGTGTCAAATATATAACCAATGATTAAAGAATAGAAGGATAAAGCACAAGGTCACGTGATGCGTACTACTTTGATGAACAAACATGGCGGCGGCTCCGCCCCTAAAAATAGTGATACGCTAGTACCGAATTTTCTATCGATATCGATCATCAACGGTGGGATACGAATAACATTAATATAACATTTTAATTTTCGCTTTACATGGCAATTAAGTATAAACAGGGGATTTTAGGATTTGACAGTAAAGTCATTAAAAATTAAATCCGATAAAAATAGGTCAATGTTTTGGTATTTTTTTCATGCTATGATTTATTTCATGGGTAAGTTTTACCTGATGATTGGATTGGATTTGTCAAATAATAGGCTATTTGACAACATTGAAAATATACTACGAATTGTGGTCATCCTGCAAGATAATAGCATAAAAAGCATATTTCACGACAATTTGGACTAAATTAAGTTTACTCTTTGTAAAATACACGAAATAAAATTGATTAAAAAAAGACATTTTCTCTGTGCCGGAACGCTCTGTGATTGGTTGCAGCTCTCATGACGTCATCGCGCAGTAAAACGCTTTGTGAATTCATTGTAGTAAGTAGTTGGGACTTGTGATTGTACAATTAAGTTAGTTGTGGTTGAAGTTCGGGATTTTTCTGAAATAGTTTTCAAACTTTATCTAGGAAATCTTTAGACTTATTAAGCAATTTCGGGGGCGAGTCTCAGAATGGAGTGAAGGGAATCATATGGAGACGACGTTATTGCATGCGTAAGTTTTACATGATGATTGGATTGGATTTGTCAAATAATACACACGTAAGATGAAATACAACTTTATTAATATCTAGAATGTGCTTGCGACTTTGCGTGTATAGGACAGCCTCCGTGGCACAGTAGGGTAGATGCCGGCTATGAAACGAGAGGCCGCGGGTTCGATCCTTGCACTATTTATGAGGCTGAAAAGTATCTCGTAGCTTCTGATACCCACGACACAAGTCTTAATTGATCTTAATGTGAGGTTAGGACTATGTATGCGACTGTTGCGTGATATTATTTATTTTTTTATAAAATAATGTGGACGTAAAAGAAAACTACATGAAATCACAACAACTATTTTATTGTTACCTCTACGTAAATTTTGTACAAAAATCAACGTGCAACATAAACGTAAAATCATCCAACAAGCAAAGGTCGTGTACGCTGTCGTCACATAGTGGTGCAACCATTAGAGTCGCGTATCGAAATAATTGCACAGCAAATTTAAAATATCACTTTTTAATTATTAATTAAACCAATTTAAAGATTTCTTAGATTTACGCGGACTCAAATTGTCCGCCCCGTGACCACGAAAGCTGTAAAGTAATCCAAAGGTCGGGAAGGCAAAAATGTAAAAAATTAAACTAAATTCGCGATAAAATCTGTAAATAATAGTTTTATTTCAATTCAAAGATTATTAAAATTAAAAAAAAATACTTAAGGTATACCTCTACATCAATAAATATTACAAAAAAATATATTCACTTATTTTGGAGCCTCATGCATACCTAGCCTCGTGCCTTTTGCCCAATTTGATAATTGTATCTGTAAAAGCGACAAATTTTTTTTGTTATTTTTTTTTGTATCGTCGTAAGAGGGTAATAAATACAGTTTTTCTTAAAATAATAAATTGACTGCCAAATTTCCGTGACAGTTCGTAACAAAATTCAAGGTAGTTTCAAGTTATACCAATTTCTTTAGTGACGTTTGGAAATTTATAAGAGTAAAATTTATGCCATGTGCGCGCACATCGACATCGAAAAAGCGACATCATGAAATTTAAAGTACCAGGAACGCATGAAATTAGCGGATATATCTTTGTCCAAAAGAGGTAACTGCTTCCTTTAAGCAATATAAAAAAATACCTATTTCATATTTCAAGTACCAGGAATCTGAAAACGTACATACGTACGATAGTTGTTTTCGGCATAATTTCTAACGCGTGTACAACATACATACTATTGGGTCGTGAAATTATTCCGAAAAATTAAAATTTTTCATTCGGAAAATTTTCAGAAAAATATGTGTATAGTGCCGGGATATTTAAAATTTGAGATTTTACTGAATTACGGAATGAATCAAAACTCGCATGAAAACATAATTTATCGTACAATTTATACATAATGCTGCTGGCCAAGACGATATATTTATTTAAAACGTTAATAATTTTTATAGTAATATGATAGTAACTTACGTAATAACTACATACAGAAGGTCCCTTAAGCAAGGACTAAATAAATCAATCGACTTGGTATTACATGGATCTCACAACTTTTTGCGGTAGCAAAACTAAGCTGCGAGACTTGGATTTTTTTTACAGGATGTTTTGATGGGATCTCATGTCTTTTTGTAGAGTCCTACTTTTTTCCTTTTCGGTACTTCTTACTTCTAGAATATCACTAACGATTTTTCTTAAAGCCTCTGTCTTATAGTTTTTTCTTATTTTTGTCGGTATCAATTTATCATAAATATAGCGGATTTTTTTTTTTTTTTTTATTGCAGTGAATGGCGAGACGAGCAAGCCGTTCGCCTGATGGTAAGCGATACGACCGCTCATAAACAGTAGCAACATTCCACTGCGCTCGCCATCCTGAGACATAAGATGTTAAGTCTCAATATGTCCAGTAGTTACTCTGGCTACAATGTCCTTCAATCCGAAACACAACAGTGCATTTAAGCAGTGTTGTTTGACGGGAGAAATAGACATTGCGGTGGTACCTACCCAGATGGCCTCTCATCATCATCATTTGATTATTAGTGTTCTTTCTTTTATGGTAATTGATAATTTCGAGCTATTTAGTCTATTTATATGCAAGTTTTTCTTCATGTTTTTTTAGAGGAATATTGTACAGTTTCATGGAATTGAATACACCCGTTCCCTCTCTATAGCCCCCTCCTGTTATGTCTTATATATATAGATACCTATCTACAACTATTATTCCATTATATACGGGTACAACGATTCATTAACTGTAAATGTAATTGGTGTATCTAGAAAACTAGACAGAAATTATGAAATATTTAAATTTTCCCTTACTTTAGACACTAAACACTAATTATATTCTAAATTTGAAGGTTCTATCTGCTAAAAGTGCCTTAGACTTTTGATGATCGGTCAGTCAGTCAGTTAGTGACAATATCTACACAAACCTAACAATTAAAATGTAAAAATAGAAATGAAACAATCAGCAAAATAAAGGAATTATAGCGGATATTGCGAACGAAGGCAAGAAATCAGCACTATAAAAAATATTTTTCAAATCAATCAATCAAACAAAAATACACTTACGGTACATACATACATAAACATGTGTGCCATAGATTTTAACTAATGGTGAAGTGAAGGTCACGGGCGCGCAGTGAGGGGCTGTTATTACACCCATTGTACATGAGAACAAGGCGGCCCCGAGATGTTCGGCAGCAGGAGGAGGAGAAAGCAACTGCCTGTTGCCGAGGAATGAGATGGCTTTAGCCTTCAACATATGTTACATGCCGCAAATTAAGCTGCAGTGAAGCAGTAATGGTCCCGGTAGAAGCTGAAGCGTTCTTGATTCGGGTTCCCGGAGCCGTTCCAATGGCGCCGAAGACGGCAAGGCGTGGTTTTGGTTGGTATGTCGTATCTCGTTGAACCCAACACAATCGCTCCACTTTCCCCCGAGGTGCCGCGTTAGCGGTAAACCGGTATCCCCGCGCCAACAAAAAAAAGGCTATGTTTGTGACGGTTGGTTGTATTTATTTGTTCAACAAAAAGTTAATTAGTGTTTTTAACTTATTTTTACAAATAAAAGAATTTTTCTAAGTTAAATGTAGCCTAAGTTGCTCCTTACTATGACAAAAAAGTCCCGTCAAAATCGGTCTAGCTATTTTAGATTAGCCGGAACAGACAGACAGACAGACAAAAAAAAATCTAAGGTCATTTTCGTTATAGGTATCGAGTATATAACGATATGCAGTTGGACATATTTTTTTTTTCGCTTTACAAACAGACACTTCAATTTTATTTATATGTATAGATATATTCTAAAATATATACTAATACTTTACAATTATTGTTACTATTTTAGCCTCTACCATAATATAAATATATGACCAACTAATACAAATTTACATGTTAGAACCGTTACAAGAAGATTATACCTGTTCCACAGATCACTTCCAATAGATACCGCATTACGATAGTTTTGTTTTGAACCGAAAACGCCAACGAAGGGAACTGCGCGGGGGGTGGGCGGGTTGCAGCGCGGTCACGTGGACTTCACTGGAGAGATGAGGCATAAGTCGATAAATAAAAAAATGTATCGATAGCTCGATTTGCAAGTAAGTTCATGTGTTATGATCGCTTCTATAACTTAATTACCAACTTGTTAAATGTTTGATAATATTTTTTCACCGGCCTGATCTGATAAATTATACCAACCGGCAACCGCTAACTACGAATAAAATAGGATTAAGATTTATACTTTAGTATGTAACAGTTTTATTTCTATTATTCACCGTGTATTTTTGTATACCATAATGGCGATATACCCAAATTAAGTGTTGATATAAAAGATCAGATAAAAATATGAAATAGTAAATAACTAAACCTCACGCCCTAAAGGGCTACAATAACTTATTCCGTTTCTTGAATTCTGACGGCGGCTGTAGTAAATGTAATATCGACAAGTGACGATGAAACCCACTTGATGTACACGTATGTTAAAATTAGTGCAATAGCTTGTGCTACTGATTCTCAATAAACTTAGTATGCTAAAACTTATGATAAATACCCTCCCATTATATTTGAAAACGTATACAACTAGAGGGAAAAAAGGAAATTTAATTACGCCAAAGATAAAATTATATAATTTTTTTTGTAAAAGTACCTTGTTAACAAATTTAACTATTTCAAATTACATAAAATAACGTAATTATGGTAATTTGCAATTTTTATTTAAATTAATATATATTTTGTGACATTGTCACTTAATAAAATTAATTTACATTATTGTTATACAATATCGATATTTCTGGGAATTATATTATAAACATGCGTCAAACACTAGAAGAACGCGTTATTTCGCCAAAAAAAGATGGCTTATTACGGTTATTGCTATGCGAAAAAGAGACGGCTGATTCTCCATCCGAACTCGACTGTTTGACATTGATACATTAACCAGTATAAATTGAGCTCGCTCGGGACCAAATTAATTTAAAGAATATTAGTTATCGATGAAAACTTATTGCGTTTTTTTAGATACTTTATTTTTTTGAGTTTTTTGCACACCATTTTATTGAACAAACCATTAATAACTGTAATATTATGTCCCCAAAATGAAATTTTCGCTAACGTGCGACGACATGTGCGGGTCCACTACTTGGACGATACTGATGACGCGACATTTGGCATCGGTTTATATCTATCTGATAGCTTATATGTGTTGGGCGCAACCGCTGCCTTGCATTAGGTATCTATTGGGAGTGATCTGTGACCTGTTCAGACAAACACCCAGTAGCATCTAATATATTTTGTTCATTACAATGTTGCACCATTCTTTGCTAAAATCAAAAATACCTATCAGGACATTTAATACATATTAAATAACATGAAATAACATAGGTAGATTTATATTGCCAATTCAATCAATGATTATGAAAGTGTTGGTTAAGATAAACAATTATAAAAAATAATAATTTAACTATTTCTGTTTATTAAAAGGTTCTCCAGAATATTAGAAATAGACTACCAATTGTCAAAATTATCTTGCATTTCAGCTTTGTTATTGATTAACAAATCTGTTATTAATAGGATTATTAGGTAAAAAATCATAATTATTACAATTTCACATACCTGGAATATTGTTGGGAAGCTGTTATCTTTTAATCTCGTTAAATTCAATGTTTTATTGATGCAGTCTTTTTCAAAATGTAAGGAACAGATAAATGTATTTATTGGAGGGTTCCAATTGTGTCCTCCGATTTTTAGTATCCATTGTGTTCGGACTTGTATGTTTAAAGGTAATCTAAAAAATAATTTTGATTTAACTTTGTGGGTCTGAATATACTATCTATATTCTTTTTTGAAAAAAATACCCATCAAAATTAAACATCAAAATATTTAAAAATGATAATATCGATATGAATAATTTCGTATCGAATCCACTCATCCCTAAACTTATATGTAAACAAACAACACGGTTGTTAATGATACAACTTGTTTAAATAACGCCTAGAAGAGTCTAAAACTTAATCAACAAGATCCATATACAATTATAAGTGATAAAAGCAAACCCAAATGTAAATTTAGACACATATTTGTTATTATTTCGTAAAATCAGTTACTAACCTACGAAAAGAAATGTTGGGGTTCTTTTTCCTTGAATTCGATCTGCATCCTTTAACGCAACACTGAGTCATTTTAAAAACTTAACAATAAAACGAATAAGCAAACTGAACAAACTTAAACAAACGAGATTAACTATGAATAATCTGAAATTCTTTGCTTGTGCAGATCAATGATTAAAGAATAGAGGGGATGAAACATAAGGTCACGTGACGCGTACCACTTTGATTCACAAACATGGCGGCGGCTCCGCCCCTAAAAATAGTGATACGCTAGTACCAAATTTTTTTATCGATATCGATCATCAACAGTGGCATACGACTAACATTAATATAACATTTTTAATTTTTGCTTTACATGTCAATTGAGTATAAACAGGGGATTTTAGGACTTGACAGTCAAGTCTTTAAAATGGTTTCTTAGATTTACGCGAATGTTACACATTGAAATAAAACTATTATTTACGGATTTTATCGCGAATTTAGTTTAATTTTTACATTTTTAACTTCCCGACGTGGTCACGGGGCGGACTCACCCCGCCCCGTGACCACGAAAGCTGTAAAGTAATCGAAACGTCGGGAAGTTAAAAATGTAAAAATTAAACTAAATTCGCGATAAAATCCGTAAATAATAGTTTTATTTCAAAGTCTTTAAAAATTAAATCTGATAATAATAGGTCAATGTTTTGATATTTTTTTCATGCTATGATTTATTTGATGGGTAAGTTTTACCTGATGATTGGATTGGATTTGTCAAATAATACACACGTGAGATAAAATACAACTTTATTAATAGCTAGAATTCGGTTGCGACTTCGAATATACCACACTTTTTTCCTTAAGCACCAATTTTCACCATGTCAATATTTCTTTTGCCAAATTATAACTAAAATCTAAAAAAAAACAGACATTTAGCAAACAACAATGAAAATATGTACACTAAACTAACAACTTAAATATATAAATAGAAATAAAATATCTACACAAAATTAACAATTAAAATGTAAAAATAGAAATTAAACAATTAACTAAATAAACTGACATTATTGTGTTCTGTGACATGAACCATTGTAATTTTAAATGGCGATATAAAAAAAAGAAAAAAGAAGACAGTTCGTGTTGCTGACGAAGTTTCTTGCGCCACTTCTTCTTCACAGCTACAACACGTTCCGAAGCGGTGGTAGCAGAAATGAACAATCCAAAAGATCTTTTGAAAGACTATTTGAATAAATAATAATAATAATAATTAATCTTTATTTCATTACAACATGTTTACAACATAATAACACCCTGACTCCTGAACTAGGAAGCCCTGTATAACAGAAGTCAGTCTCTTTCGACAGTTATTTATTTAACAGCTGCTTTATATAAAAAAATATGAAACTCGAAAAAAATAAAAATAATTAAAAGACTTAATAAACTATGTAAATAACTAAACAACACTAGATCGCCAAATGAAATGAACTTAAATTATAAAGAATATTTTGATTTTGAATAAAGGAATTGTAGCGGACATCGCGAGCGAAGGCAGGAAATCAGCACTAGAATAAAAATATTTTTCGAATAATTCAATCAAACAAAAAAAACATAAGGTACATACATACATAAACATACAAGCGGTGAATAATGTGGACTATAGATTTTAATTTATGTATAAATATTGACTGCCTCAGTGGCGTAGTTGTATTATGGTACGGTTACAAAGCTGAGGTCTCAAGTTCGAATCCCGGGTCGCGCAAAGTGATATCGGATTTTTCTATTCATTATCAGCACAGTCACGAATTTGTGCCCGATATTGCGATAGGCTCGCCACCCACAACATCGTAGGACGGAACATACAAGGCGAAATAAATAAATAACACCCAACAGTCACATACATAGTCCTGACCCCACATTAAGATTGAGTCTTGTGTCGTGGGTATCAGGAACTACGAGAGACTTTTCGGTCTCACAAACACACAGACCCGAGAGAAATATTTGTGGGCCGCACAAACATTTCTCTCGGTGCGGGGATCGAACCCGCGGCCTCTCGATTCACAAACGGCGTCTTACCGCCTGCGCCACGGAGGCTGAAATGTGGGTGTCCTGGTTGCACCTCTGCCTACCCATTCTGGGAAAAAGGCGTGAGTTTATGTATGTATAAATATTAATATTATGATAAATAACAAAACTAATAAAAATGCAACTGCTACATAAACAATAGTAATATGATGTATTAAACATTTTGATCTTAGTGTGGGGTCAGACTATGTATGTGACGGTTGGAGGTAATTATTTCTTGATATTCCTAAAAATATACTTATACTTTACAATTATCGTTACTTTTTTAGTCGCCATAATGTAAACATATGACCAACTAATACTAATTTACATGTTACAACCGTTACAAGGTTATACCTGTCGAGACAAACACCCAGTTGCATCTAATACATTTCGTTCATTATTACGTTGCACCATTCTTTGCTAAAATCAAAAATACCTATCAGGATATTTAATACATACCAAATAAAATAAAATAACATAGGTAGATTTTTATTGCTATTATTTGACTGAGGAAAATCATTATGTCTCACTTAGAATTCAATCAATGAATATGAAAGTGTTGGTTAAGATAAACAATTATAATAATTAATAATAAAATATAAAACTATTTCTGTTCATTAAAAGGTTCTCCAGAACATTAGACAATAGACTACCAATTGTCCAAATTATCTTGCATGTCATCTTTGTTATTGATTAACAGTTGTATTATTAATAGGATTATTAGGTAAAATATCATAATTACTACAATTTCACTTACCGGGAATATTGTTGGAAAGCTGTTTTCTTTTTCAAAATGTAATGAACAAATAAATGTATTTATTGCAGGGTTCCAATAGCTTCCAATTTTTTGTATCCATTTTGTCCTGGTTTATATGTTTATAGGGAATCTAAAAAATATTTTTAATTTCACTTTGTTTGTCGGTCTGAATATATATTTAAATATAAACTATTTTTTTCTTTTTTTGAAAAATAAAGATCAAAATATTTAAAAATGATAATATCGATATGAATAATTTCGTATCGAATCCACTCATCTCTAAACTTGTGTGTAAACAAACAATGAGGTTGTTATTTACACTACTTGTATAAATAACGCCTAGAAGAGTCTAAAACTTAATCAACAAGATCCAAATACATTTATAAATGATAAAAATAAACCCAAAATGTAAATTTAGCACATATTTGTTAGTATTTCGTAAAAACAGTTACTAACCTATGAAAAGAAATGTTAGGGTCCTTTTTGCTTGAACTCGACTCGAATCCTTTAACACAACACTGAGGCATTTTAAAAACTAAACTAATAAGCAAACTAAACAAACTTAACAAACGAGATTAACCAATGAATAATCCGAAATTCTTTGACTGTGCAGATTTGTTTACTCCGATTGACAGATAACGCCACAGTTTGACATTTCATGCAGTTTTTGGTTTAATAGTCTGTGGTTTCGAAAGCATAACTAAAATGGCGTCATTTTGGTCTATGGGCGGTCCCAGTGTGGTTAGTGAACAAAATATTGCCATATTCGAAACAAAGGAATTATTATTTGTCTCTTTCATTAAGGGACAAGTCAGCTTTGTGTAAATGAGACAGATACATAAATGTACATTCCGCGTCGATATTCTTAACATAACTATAACTTGACATATATAGCTACATTTGTGCGTCATCCTTTATAATTCTTTTATCATTGGTGCAGATTTGTTTACTTCGATTGACAGATAACTCCACAGTTTGACATTTCACGCAGCTTTTGTTTTATTAATCTGTGGTTTCGTATGAATAACTAAAATGGCGTCATTTTGGTCTAAACTCGACGCCACCAAAGAAGTCCCGCGGAAAAAGTAGGAACTAAAATTGACAGCTCCGCCATGTTGTAGGTGTCAACTCATGTCATTGTCGTGTCATTGTTCGTTTGCTTGTTTGGTGCCGTCGTTACGCTCCCAAGTATTTCGTGATTTATTCATTTATAATTTTCGTTTACGATGCCAAAAGTGGTCAAGAGTGAAGGCCAGGAAATGATTCTCAAGGTGAAGGAGTTTTGTGAAGCAGAGATGAAAAATAAAGACGTGTTGATCCCATTAAATAATGTTCGTGCACGAGTCGCCGCCATGACCGGTAAGTTTTGGTGTTAACAACAAATTAATAATTTACCTCAGGAATCGACAAGTGGTTTAATTATATTCTTATTATGATGGTCCTAAGTATGGAGAGTTCCTTCTGTTTTATATATATTACATTATTGTAGATCTCTTGGGATTGTAAAAATATTTAGGCAAAAAAAATAACACGCGGGGATTACTTAACATATTTCAGAATGTAAAACATTAATTTTAGTTTGTACTTGTTGTCTGCGCAAATCTTTGTTGACCGGTCATACCAAGCCTATTCAGTTAATTCAAAATTATCAAATAACTAGTATTGAGATTTATTTCTTTTTACTTACTAGGGTAGGTAAATCCATGTTTTCTATTGGAATTTAAAGGTTAGAATAGATCTAATCCAATGCTGAAAATTTGTTTGATACAACTAGTTTTGAATACTTTTTAGCTCTCATAACTCATAAGAGTGAGTAATCGTGGAAAATTTAACCTTTTTTGTTTCCATTTCAGGTGTATCTGAGAAAACGGTGTCAAGGATCACAAAAGAAGGAAAAGTTGCAGCAAGTACATCTACAAAGATTGTGACACCAGGAAAAAGTCGGCCACATTCAAAGAAAATTGATTTGGATGACTTTGGTCTGTCGGTAATACGTCAAAAAATTCATCACTTCTATTTAGTGAAGAAAGAATTGCCAACTGTGAATAAATTGAGACTTGAACTGAAAGAAGATATAAATTTCCAAGGAAGCAACACTACATTACGCAGAATATTGAAGTCCATTGGATTCCAATTTAAGAGGTGTCAGACAAAACGTAAGGTTCTCATAGAAAGGTATGATATTACTGCTTGGCGTGCTAGATATTTGGAAAAAATAGGTTGGTAGATAAGCGACCAGTTGTATACTTAGATGAAACATATATACATGCAACCTATCACATGAAAAAGTGCTGGCAAAGCAATGAAGAACAAGGAGTTCTGGTATCTGACTCGGTTGGAAGTCGCTGGATCATTGCGCATGCCGGTTCCGAAAATGGTTTTATTGAAAATGCCTTGCTAATTTTCAAATCTCAATCGAAGTCCTCTGATTATCATGACGATATGAATGCCAACAACTTTTTAAAGTGGATGACAGAAAAAGTTGTGCCCAACTTGCCAAACAACTGTCTTGTAATGGATAATGCTCCATACCATTGTACACAAGTGAACAAAGGGCCAACCATGTCTACTCTAAAGAGTGAGATGCAAAATTGGCTCAGAAATAAAAACATATATTTCGAGGAAAACTGGATCAAGCCTGTTCTTTATAATATTATAAAAGCAAACAAAGATCCACCCAAATATGCGGTTGAAGAATTACTGAAAAACCACAATCATGAGGTTTTAAGGTTACCCCCTTACCATTGTGACCTTAACCCTATTGAAATAATTTGGAGCCTCGTAAAGAGAAGAGTTGCGGAAAAAAAATGTAGCCCAAGATGCTAAAAATATAGTTCAACTAACCGAAGCAGCTTTTGAAAGCATCACTCCAGAAGACTGGCAAATTCAATGTAAGCATGTGGAGCACATTGAAGCTGAATACATAAAAATGATGGATTAATGGACATGGAGATGGAACGCTTCATAATAAGTGTTGGAAGTGACAGTGATACTGACTCCGATAACCACAATATTACCGAAGATAGTGACAGTGATTGTTCCATGAGTGGCATTACCCAATGGATGACCACAGTTATGCAAAAAAAAAATTGAATAAAATATATTTATGACTACGTTGTTTTTTTTTTTTCAGTCTCCAAAAATAAATATTACAAATATTGGTTTTCATTCATTTATTCCTTATATCATATCGAATATTTTTTCCATATATTTGCATTAACTAAAATATGTTTAGAAATATTATATCTTCCTCCCTTTTAAAGGGTTCCTATTTAGATCACGCCCAATTTTTCTATGTTAGGATCCATCACCAATGTAATATATATATATATATATATATATACATAGCAAGCCTATTGATTTGATAGGTTGGATCAAATAGGGTTGGTTGACACCTATTTATTACTCGCTGAACAAAGAACATAAATCATTTTACTTAGAGGGCACGGAAATATCAATTACCATATAATTACGGGAAAAAATAGAAATGATTACTGGCAACATTGTGTCTTAACGATATGTATAGCTATTATACTTTTGTGCGTTATCCTTTCTATTCTATAATCATTGTATAAACAAAGTACTCTGTGGTGTCAAATTGACAAACTGGATTAACAGCTGAGATGGAATGCGTCTGATTTTTATAGAGCCGCGTCGATTTCACTTCGCTCCTCCGCTATCTTATCATTAGTTATTATTATTAGTAAGCAACATCATCTATATAGTTGCGCAACTTACAGTATTATGTGAGGCATGCGTAGCCTACTGAGATCGATTGTTCTATTTAGGAAGGTATTACCGCAGCATAGAAGTGTTCAGTTGAAGCACCCGTTTACCACAGGTACGTCGCTTGACCGTGCAACGTGCGCGCGTGTATTATTGCCACATAAATAAGGAAGGACCTCGCTCGTCGACTATTTTGGAATTGTGCCAGATATAAAAGTTTATACATACAAACTTGGTGTGTAATTGTAGCACTGGTGTGGAGAGCTATGGAAGATAAAGAGGCTTTGAAAAAGCGTCTGACGCCGCTACAGTATCATGTTACCCAGGAAGCCGGAACTGAAAGACCCTTTACAGGTAAAAATATTTGTAACCACATATTGACATGATATTTTTTTTTCTGATATATGTATTTTTAGATTTGTTTACGTTTGTTATTTCTAAATATAGTTACAAGTAATTTGTCGCTATATTTAGTAACTTGTGACTAACCTTTAAGTATAAAATGTATCACTGGTTATGTTTTTAGGATGTTTTAATAAATTCTATGAAGAGGGTATGTATGTATGCATAGTCTGTAGACAAGAATTATTCACTTCTAAAAACAAATATGACTCTGGATGTGGGTGGCCGGCATTCAATGATGTACTAGCCAAAGAAAAGTAACGCTACATCAGGACACAAGTGCAGGTATGTTTTTATAGTTTCAATATGTTATATATATTTGTTTACCACAACATTGCAATGGTTGTGGAAAGCATGAATCTATCAATACTAATTTCAGAAATGTTACCTATGTTTTAAAATAACATTATTTTTCTACCTATTTGTATGACCTCACTATTATTTCATTACATTGTGATTCGTTTACATTGAATGTAACCATGCAGAACTTTCAATGTCATAGGATAATAGATAGACACCAGTTGAAAGTATTTGACAATGGTATGTATAGGTCTCAACTAAGTTCAAGGTCCTTACATCCTTATGTAGATGTATTTTACATTACAGCAAATAATATACACATTTTCTGCATGCTATGAATAGGTTTTATAAATGAAATATGTTTTGTTTATATACATGAAATCCAATTCAATTTTCACATCATTTGTAATCCTTCTATTTTAGAGAAATTATTTTGATTCTGGCTGTTTTTTTTTTGGTGTTATATTTATGTGTACTTTGTATAAGGCTTAATATTTTTTGTCTAATTTTTACTTTATGTCTCTACCTCATTTCCTTTGTATGCACTTCAATCCATGACTTCATATCATTTCACTTTAAGAAGATTATTAATTGTTATTCTATAAATACATATTTATACTATGTTATTTCTCATGAGAAGAACAATTAATTTTGGCCCATTAAATTTTAAATTAATTAATTTAAAAAGTTTAGTATACTCCAGTATTCCCCACATGTATTGTATAAGGCCATATATCTCCTACTGCAGGGCCCAGGCCTTTTCTACAATCAAAAGTATGATTGTGAGGGGGTATGATTTATTCCCCACTCATAAAGATTGTCCATTTTTTTCTTTTTAAAATAATATTTCTTTTTGACTTTGCAAGTTAGTGTAATTTTAATGCCATTTATACCTGAACTGTCCTACTACATTTCTCAGTTTATCTATTAGACTTAAGGATATGTTAGGCATGATACTATCTGCAATTAGATTAATATGACCTAGTTTTGGTGGACACTGTATTCTCAACTTCATAATTTACACAATGTTCACATATTTTCTACACTATCAAATATCAATGTATGAAATTAAGTATAACTACCATATGCATGAAACTGCATGAGCATGGTAATTTTATATTGTTACAACATTATCATCATATTATTTTCCCTGATGTGTAATAAAATTGAACTCAGAAGTAATTGATATTATTCAAGTAAAATTGATGTTTGATGATGATTGTTGAAATAGCAAGTATTATTTACTTTATATGTCTGATAATTTATCACTGCGAGGATTGTAAAGATTAAGTCTACATTTTACTATTATTTATTCAATAAAATGATAAATGTATTGTGTGTATCTATGTATATTATTCCCTTTTTATGTATACCCTTGCAAAATCTAGAAATGGTGTCGGGACAATGGACACTGGTGCTAATACATTTTTATCTTTTTCTGTCTGTTTTTCCCGTATCCTTGACCACCTTCCGAAACAATCCTGACTCCACGACAATCGTAAGTCGACTTCGTTTGGTAAATTTTAATTTGACTTTTTATGCTTCTTTATCGTATAACAAACTAAATATCAATGTTTGTACATCTCACATCACACAACACATGCTACACTCTATACCTAATGTTACAATATAATGGAATGCTTACTGTGTTCCTGCGATTCTTCTGTTCAATTGTCACCATCTATAAAAATCTACATTGTACAAGTTTCATTTGGTGTTTATTTGTAAATCATTCACTCTTGTCATGAAATCATTTAACCATTTTGGAATGTGCATGATGAATAATATGCATTTGTCCTTATCCAAATGGCCCCGTCTTATCCCGTCCCAATCTGCTCATCCCGGATGGCTGCTGGCTGGACGACGTACGCGGCCGCTGTGACTGCGCGGCGCGCGCTCTGCGACATATAAACCCCTCAACACCAACTGTGTGAAAACCTACTCGGATGTGTTCATATCTCATGCATAATTCAATGTAAATAATTGGCTTTTTGGTGGTTGGACGTGATGTATTCGATTAGTTGGGGCAAATATATTACTGGTTTTAACACGGCCAGGTTTGGTGCGAACTGAGGTGCGGTGCTCCAAGTGCTCCGCTCACCTGGGCCACGTGTTCGATGACGGGCCCGCACCGACCCGCAAACGATTTTGTATTAATTCTGCCTCATTGGACTTCATACCGGCCGAAGAACGGAAAGACTAATTAATGTTTTGACGACCATCGGTCAAGCGTGCTATTGATTGAATTTTATTTTCGATCGGAAGAATCGGATAAACTTGTGCTAATAAGGAATAAGTGATTTTTTTAGCGATTACCTCTGTGTAGCTATATTTTTAAATACTTATAGGTACTTATAAAATAACGTAATATATGTGTTAACTCATAGGAAATAAATACATGGATTGCATTGTTCATGAAGCATAAAACATTGATTGATATTTTTCTACATGTAACTACTTTTTATTTACTTAGAATGTTCCACTAGCTTAGCACTAAGTTAACATGTTGGCCAAACATTGTTAATGGTTTATTTTAACTCATGCTTAAATGTAGTTATGATTTAAACGTATTTATTATGCTTTATGCTGCTTATTTTGATTACCACGTCGAGTCATTCTTATCTAGATAGATTTTATATGTATAGTTGCATTATTATTTGTTTCTCCAAAGGTACCGTTTAAGGATCCGAGCAGCTTCAGTACAAATCTTATTTATAATACAGTAGACAACTTGATAGCACACATAGAAGTAATGTTATTTTGATAAATTGTAATTTAATGCTCCAAATAAATATTTTAGTGTACTATGGCTTTCATTTTTACACCTTTATATGTTAATTTTTAAGGAAACTTAATTTAAAATTACTTTTGAATATGAAAAAAAAAAACTGTTTAATCAATTCAATTACCAGCGCTAGATAAAACATGATTTACGAATTTGTTCAGATAGTATACAACTGATCTTGTTCGTAATATGTCTTAAAGTCCACGACAGAAATCACACTCCCTAATTTCCGGGCATTTAAGACAGACAGGCACAACCAATGTAGCTGCAGCGTACCAAGTTCTTCCGTCATTCGGCAAGGTTACTCCAAAATACATGACGGCCGCGAAAGGCCAGCGTTAGGTTTTCTCTGTTATCGAGACAGTACTAATATCTGCGCATGCGTGGATTCCTCCTGTGGACTTGCAGAAAGAAAGCCATAATGAATTTTGACATAACATCAATGCTTTGTGAACAAAGGGTTAAAGTTAGATTGAGTACTTACATCGTTTTATTTCATTTTCATCTACAATTATCCTGAAAATTACTTTGCACATAAAAAAAAAAATTCTGGGTACAACGAGAAATGAAATAAAACTAAGGGAATAAATATGGTGAGTCTTTTATTTATTATAGTATGATTGTAATTTATATGCACAAGTTGCTCATACATGGCACTGGTGTTTCATAGACTGTCAAAAACATGAAAAATATTCTAATCGCGTTGAACGTGACATCCTGCTCACTGCTCAGTAACCAGTTACATTCATTAATACATTTTAATCTTAAACTACACGTGTAATTATAGTTACTTCTCAATATAACA
The DNA here is from genome assembly GCA_009982885.2 of Hyles vespertilio. Classification (NCBI taxonomy): domain Eukaryota; kingdom Metazoa; phylum Arthropoda; class Insecta; order Lepidoptera; family Sphingidae; genus Hyles; species Hyles vespertilio. Next base: position 15,556,866 of record CM042818.1, read on the forward strand.
TTCTAATGCATACTCAAATTCATCTTCATGATCACAATGTAGTTAATACATTTCTTACAATAACTTTAGTTACAATACATACTGAATAACTTTGTTCAAGCTCTCTGAAGATTTGGCTACAATTTTTACATTTCTACATTATTGCACAAATTTGATGTGGTTGGTGCAGCTTGATACTGTTGTGCTTATATGGAAATATAATTTATAAACAAGTTTAGGCCTCCTTTGTGTATCACCGAGTCAATACTTATACATACACTACAATGTCTGTTGCCGTCAGTTCCACCACAATCTAAACGACCGCCGTCTCGCGTCTGCGCTTCTATAATCACCGCTCAATTCAAATTGTAACCAAAAACATCCAAAGAAAAATTACTACAAAATATCATTCAACTTTTATCACAAAACTATCATAAGGGTACGAAGAATATATTTTTCAAGTTTAACATTATTAAATATCCACGTTCTCGGACCATTGCGACGACATATTTATTGTCATCGCGTAAACATACACATATAAATAATGAACAACACACAATTAAAACTGAATACTTTCCAATGCACCAACCGGGTCTGCAGATTCTACGTAGCGTTAATTGGTCACATTATATTGTCAAATGAATAACCTATTTGTGTCTGTACAATTTACAGTTGGCGAGACTCGCGTGCGTCACGCCTCTACGCTGCACGATAGTACGATCGTACGATACACTACACTCGACCACAACCAGCGCTCACTCACACTGCATTCACGCTTGCATATAGGGATACAAATCCAAACTAACAGCGTCTTACGGCACAACCTAAACAATATAAGCAGAGAGACAACATACAATACTTAAAAATAAATGTAAAATACTTCCAGTGTCCCAACTAATCGTTAAACTCATACCGCCTAACTAACTCCTACTATTGTCATAAACTGTAATGCAATGAACTATCTAGTATAAAAAAATATCCATAGTCCGTCATTTGTGTGCTAATTTACTTTTAGTCGCTCAACTGTTTATGTGGCAAACGAAACGTACGCAGCAAACGCTTGCATTGCGTAAATACAAAATGAGTAGAATAGACTTTATAAACTTAATACTAAGTAAATGCTCAAGTTTCATGACTAACAATAAAATGATTTCATCAAAATAATTTTATAAAAATAACCACAGTTTTTTATTTAATATTGTTAGTAAGATTTCTATGTAATTTGTCCAAATGGATATGCGCAAATATTCATCCACCATAACACCATGCTAAACTCATTTCTTTGGACAAAAACCACATAATAGCATTTTAAAATATTTTTTGACAAACAGTAGTCACTTGTGTTTGGGTACAACCTGATAAAACATACCCACCACTATAAAAACATTTAAAAATGCTGAAAAACATTTAGTCGAATGTGTCGCTAATAATAATAATCTCAAATAACCCAAATTACGTAACTGTATTTATAAGCATTAAGCGACTTTTAATAAATTAACAATATTGTATATAAACCTAAATCTAATTAGTAACTATCAAAAGCAAATAGCAAAGCTATCAATGCCGTGGTTTCAATTAATACGCCGTACACATTTCGCGAATACTCTCATTTTAGTTTATAATAAAAATGCGTCGTTTTGGTTATGATTACCAATGATTTGCTGATTAAACATTCATTAAAAAAATACAGAATTAGAAACAGAAATACACAAAAATTCAAATCATATACTTGCAAACACTCTCGCATCTATCATTCTACAACGTCAGTCATTCCAAATATTATCACTTGCGCCCGTCGTGGAGCGGCCGCCGCTCACGACACGTGCTCGTCCCTCGCCTCTGTATTGATGTGTTTCCGCGGAACCGTCCCGCTCTATCTACTATTCATATCGTACACTCGCCTAACATCCGCCAGTCTTCGTTCGCGCGACGACACTCGGCGCTCGTCCCGGGAGCCGCTATCCTCTACTCGTCTAGCTACGTGCTATGCGACCGCGCAACAGTCGGGCGAAACACGCCAATAAGAGATCGCGGCGCCGACTACAATAAGTTAACACTATCATACGACTCTACACGATTTATAGTTAGTGGACTGCGTTTTTATTTATCGACATTTTTGTAAAAATATGATCACCTCTAATATAGGATGGAGCGGGGCGGGGAGGTGGCGCGTGGTGCGGGCGCGGCGGGCGCGGCGGGCGCCGGCGGCCTGCGCTAATGTCCCTTGGCCGCCTCCTTGGCCGCCATGATCAGCGGCGTCAGCGACGCCAGCGGCCGCGCCAGCTTCAGGAACGGGTGCTGCCACACAAACACACACGCTCTCTATAAACTTTCCACGACTCGTAAACGAAACGGCGAAGGAAAACATCGAGAGGAAATCTGAATACCATGGCGATTTGTAAGAATTTCTATGGTATGTAAAGTTACCCTCAGTAGATCAAGCAACGTGGCAACGTGCAACTCTATGGCCTTTCTCAATCGTGTTTTCGATGGTAGAGGAGGGCCCCTGCCCTGCTGTGAGACGCATATCGGCTAATACAGATACAGAACTCATAAACACGCTATTCAAACATTTTAATTATAGGGGCAACTTGCGATGCCACTTCCTTATAGTAGAACTATGCCGCCCCCACAAACATAACAAATGTATTACTTGAATATAACTGTTATCGAAAATAATTGCGAGTAGTTTTGTGATGTTCTCTTACATAACACCTTCAAGCTAATTTTATGTACATCGGTCACATGAGTGCGATTTATGACTTAATAAATGGAAATTAAACAGACTGAATATGGGTCTGGTCCAAGGCATTTTGTCAAAACTTACGTTAGAGCTGGCACTAAATGTTGTTTAATTACAACTCCTTAGCAGCGATGTACTGTGTGTAATATGTAGAGATAAGATACACTTTGAATTGAATAATACAATTATAGTTAGATATATTGTAAAAAACGTGTAAGCAGATGGCATACCTATATAAACTAAAACCCACATAAACATACTTTGATTAAAAAATATATACAGGATGGACAAGAAAACGGCGCACCTGCCAATATACATTATAATATATGGTGAAGGCATCTTAATTAAGACGGATTTGCATGGCGCTAGCGAATATTAAGAAAGATGCCGAGAAAAAAAAAACTAACGTTACATATGCTAACCCTTAAGAGCGTTTATACCCTGCACGCGCTTTTTAGCTTAAAAACAGGACTTTTCAAATGAGTTAATAGCCACCAATAAACAATTTAAAGGAAAAATAATTATTACTAATTTTAGAAAAGGTTGTCATCTAGGGATTTTGGTGGAAAACATTACAGATTGATGGATAATTTGTGAGTACTATAAGGATTAGTGAACACAAGTTTCGTTATTTAGGCTGTAAATGGCAATTTAGAAGCTTAAGATATCCGAAACCACTAAATATAAGATGAAAATAAAAATATTATCAGACTAATAAGACCCTTATGGAGGGATTTTGCTGAGAAAAATAATCTTTTTGTGTTTAGTACCTGAAAAAAAATTTAAACAATGCGAAATTATTCAGAAACTCTCGTCAAGAACATATTTTTTTTCACCAACTTATCGTACATATTTTTTTATAGCAATTGCATATTACAAAAGAAGAACATCTTATCAATAAATTACCATTTTTATATTTCAACAAAATTAGTTTTCATGTTTTCTACAAATATTTTAAAAACCACTATAAAACACGCTGTCCGATGTGGATCAAATCAGACCGCCGCAAGGCCTTCTAGAGGGAGGACGTATCGCTCGTCGCTCCGGCCTGGCTGCAGTCGATTATGCCGCGCGTAGTAAAAATAGCCACGCGCGGAATGCGATTACCACATCTTAGTACTTTGGTAGTAAAATATTTAATTATTTTTATTACCTACAATGATTTTGTAGTGAGTATAAATTATGTTTCAGGTAATATAATGGGATGTAATTCCGAGGCTAAATTATGTTATGTATTGTAATATAAAATTAAATATATTTCGTAATTGTAAGGGGTTATAAGGCCCCTAACACTATTTATGTGTTCGAACACGGAATGATTAATAAAACGTCCATAGTGTATACTGATTGAACACTGATTTGAATGCAACTTAACAATGTAATAATAACGAAAATATGATTAGTATCCAAAATTTGTATTATTCTTTGCTTGCACAGTAATATTTGTCTACTTATAATGCAAATAAAATATTTTATGATATTATTACATACCGTTACATTTCAATTGAATTTTTGAAGCGCACGGATCAAATTTGTTTGAGCCGATTGTATAGCGAGCCGACGCGGCAGCTCTACGCACACAGCTTTGGTCGCTTATGTGTGCGTGAAATTAACGAAGAAATACCTATAGTTGACTTTGCGCGCAAGGTGTATACGCTCTTAACTAATTATTTAGAAAAAAAAATACCTACCAAAAAAATTGTTGATATCGATTCAGTAGCTGATTCTGAACGTACTACTTTCCGCTTTTACATTTAAATGTTACATGTTGTATATAAAAATGAAACCCGTTTCGCGTTGTCAAGGCATCACGTGTGAACGGCTGAACCGATTTCGATAATTCTTTTTTTAAAATGTTTGTGGAAGTCCAAGGATGGTTTTTACGGCGAGAGAATTTCGAATAATTGCCAGAAAAGCCCTAAAAACAGCCCTTTTCTTTACCCCATACAAACGTTTTCTAACTAAAACGTTGAGTCAATTTGAGCTTTATGGCTATTGTATAAAGTTCATTTTAAATTACAAGCACTCATTGTTGTTTAAACAATGTAGGTATGTTCCTAAAGTCAAAGAGTCAATTTGCACTTTATTACCGCTATACAAAATTCAAATTCAATCATATCTATCAAAACAATGTGCGTGATTTTCCCATACAATATGTTCATGGGTTTGTAACTGTCAAACATTTAATTTTCACCCTGTCGATATGGTAAACTCTGCCCTCAAATTAAAGAACGTATTTAAATAAAGGTTTCGAATCGAAACAATATTCGATTAATGGCGTATTTTAGATTTTAAAGAAGTAAAATATTGACAGTAGTGAAAATGGATTGACATTTTAATTGATTTTAATTGTTTATGCATCATCATCATCATCATCATATCAGCCACAGGAAGTCCACTGCTGAACATAGGCCTCCCCCAATGATCTCCACAATGACCTGTTGAAAGCGGCCTGCATCCAGCGACTTCCTGCGACCTTAGTCAGATCGTCCGTCCACCTTGTAGGCGGGCGTCCAACACTTCGCTTGCCTGTACGTGGCCTCCACTCGAGAACCTTTCGGCCCCAACGGCCATCGGTTCTACGAGCTATGTGCCCGGCCCACTGCCACTTCAACTTGCCAATCCTATGGGCTATGTCGGTAACCTTGGTTCTCCTACGGATCTCCTCATTTCTGATTCGATCTCGTAGGGAAACACCGAGCATAGCCCGCTCCATGGCTCGTTGAGTGACTTTGAGCCTTTTAATGAGGCCCACAGTGAGAGGCCACGTCTCGGTGCCGTATGTCATCACTGGTAACACACAACTATCGAAGACTTTCGATTTTAGGCACTGAGGTATTTTGGACGAGAAGACGTCGCGAAGTTTCCCGAACGCTGCCCAACCGAGTTGGATTCGACGATTGACCTCTCTCTCGAAGTTGGACCTGCCTAACCGGACCACTTGTCCTAAATAGACATATTCGTCTACAACTTCGAGAGTCGAGCCCCCAACTCCAATGGGGGTGGGCACAACATGGATATTCGACATGATCTTCGTTTTATCCATGTTCATTTTAAGACCCACCTGTTGGGAAACTCGATTAAGGTCTTCGAGCATAGTGCTAAGGTCTTCCAGCGATTCTGCCAAGACTACAATATCGTCGGCAAATCGAAGGTGAGTAATATACTCGCCGTTGATGTTGATGCCGAATCCTTTCCACTGCAAGAGCTTGAAGGCATTTTCCAGCGCGGCAGTGAACAGTTTCGGAGATATGACATCTCCCTGTCTCACGCCTCTCTGTAGTGGAATAGCCTTCGTGCTCTGATCCTGTACTCGGACCGACATGGTGGCGTTGTTGTATATACACCTCAACACTTCGATGTACCGATAGTCTATGTGGCACCGCTGAAGAGACTGTAGCACAGCCCAGGTCTCGATCGAATCAAAGGCTTTCTCATAGTCCACAAACGCTAAACAAAGCGGCAAGTTATACTCCTCGGTTTTTTGTATAACCTGCCGTAGCGTATGAATATGGTCTATGGTACTAAAGCCTTTTCGGAAACCGGCTTGTTCGGGAGGCTGGAAGTCATCAAACCTGCCTTCGAGACGATTTGTGATGACCCTTGAAAACAACTTATAGACATGGCTCAGGAGCGAGATGGGCCTGTAGTTCTTCAGCAAAGTGTTATCACCTTTTTTGAAGAACAGTACCACCACGCTCCTGCTCCATGCCTCCGGCGTTGAGCCCTCGAGGAGAACGGAATTGAAGAGCCTCTGAAGGACTTTCAGTACCGGCGTTCCGCCCGCATTTGTTTATGCATGCGTTCAGAAATTTATTTTGTATAAACTAAGGAGAATATATCTAGCTACATTAATATAGGACAATGAAATAAATAATGTTCACTCGTAATGGTAGATTTACATGTTGGCTGAGGCTGGGTCAACGTCTACCAACTCCAAGCTATTAACTATGAAAAACATAAGGCCAGCCGAGCCAAACACTCCGTTTACACGCTGGCTTTGGTGGAGGCTGGCTGAGGTTGGCCAAGCGTGTAAATGCAGCATAAGAAGTTATACTTACTCCTTTTCAAGATCGAATGCCATTTTTATCACGAATTTTTACAATGGCCTTTCCTTCGCTATAATTCACTGATAGAAATGTACATCGTATCGGACTGAGATAGGTTATATTATACCTAAAGGGGGTAAAAAGGGTTGAAATGTTATATCTAAGAAAATCGAAACCACTGAAGTTATGTCTATAAAAAAAAATATTTTAACTCTTTATTACTAACAAAAAGTAATGGCGTGCAATATTTTTTGGAAAAAACAGCATTTTGGTGCTGAAATAAGGGAAGGAATATTGGATGGACAGTAAAAAACGCTAAAGTTTTTAATGTCAAAAATTCATAAGGCAATCTTTATAGGTATATATACATGGATGTATATGGAGAGAAGGGACATAAAATAAAATAGAATGGAAGGTACGGGAGAGGGCTGGGATAGCTGACAGATTTGTTAGGACGAATGTAAATGCGCGTTATAAAATGGGATGGATAATAAAGAGAAGGGACGGGACGGATTGGGAATAGGCTGAACAGGCGGATGAGACGGGATTAAGCCGGACAGTAGGATAGCTACGTCAAGTTTAGATATACAAGAATTGATACGAAAAACAACATGTTTCTGGTGTAGAGTGGAATCAAAAATATATGCACCCAGGCGAAGCTGGGTCGGGCCGCTAGTATTTAAATAATATTATAAGCTCTTGAGCAAGTAAGGACCATTCTATCAGTCCAATAAGATCTTTTTTTTTAACGTAACTTTTATATCGGAGTAGGTACTTAATCAAATTAAGTTATATCAAGTGTGTAGTGTGAACACACCTCAAGATGTCGGTCTTCTTTTGCAAAATGCTAAAAGTTACCGACAAAGAAATTGCCGCCTTTCGGCTCGGGCTCACAAAGGCCGGCGGCAACCTCAAAGGAAGAATAATCGAGCCGCGTTGGATCCGACGAAGTACACTATGACCGGCGGCTTCCTTTGACTAATAGGGCCGAATTGGGCCATCATTTTAAAAATCTTATTTTTTATTAATCAGTGTCATCCGATTATCTTTTCAATGAATATTAATTATTTAGAAAATTTAAATGTTATGTAGGTATTACCAAAACTTTTCTAATTATAATTAAATTACGCAATCTTACATGATTTAAGCGACGACCAGTGTGATTTCTTGGTGTCTTTCAGTTTGGATTTGTGACACTAAGGAAAATAATGACAAACAAAATAGTCAATCCATACACGATGCAACTGTACCTAAAGTTATTATGTTGTTAATTTATTGACGCTTAAATCTAAGTACGTCCCTGTTTAACTGATTGATTTATTTGAAATGAAACAAAAAATATCCTTTTTTGAAGTTAGAGAAGGATAAATTATACAGCTAAGAGTTAATGACCTTACCCATGTGTAAACAACGGTTAAAGCGAAGTCTAAGAAAGTTTTGATGCTGTTAAAAATGGTTATCGTGGTATATTTCGTTAACCGTTCAATTAACGACGAAACGAAAAAATACGTATGTGTTTAAATCTTGTTCTTCATCCATTCCAACTGATTTTATGCGAAAAAGTGATGATTAAACTTAAAACTTTAAACGGTCATAACTTCAAAACGGATAGGTATTTTCCAAATATTATTTTTTTATTACGATATTAATATTATGCCCTTGTACCCAACTGAGCAAGTGCGCCATGTTTTTGCGCTCCCTGTATAACGATTAAATGCCACTATGTGATGTCAGATGACATAATCGAACAAAGGAAACTCACCTTCAATAAGTCAAGGGCGGTCGCTCGCCTCTCCACGTCCACTTCTAGGCACTGATCGAGGAAGTCTTGGAAAACTGTACTGAGTTTTTCTTTATCTTTGATGTCCGGCTTGCCGTTGGTGGCTATAAGATAAAGAGCACGCAGCGGGTTTTCGTTCAGGTATGGGGGTTCGCCTTCGATCATTTCAATGGCCATTATGCCAAGTGACCAGACGTCCACCTAAAAATATATTCAGTTATTAATTCTTGATATGCCACAGCATATGTATGTATTGCGCCAGTATAAGTGAAGTTACCTTTGGTCCATATTGCTTCCGCGTGACGACCTCTGGCGCCATCCAGTAAGGAGTGCCCACCATGGTCGTGCGTTTGTTTTGTTCAGGAGATATTTGTGCGCAGAACCCAAAATCAGCTGTAAATCAACATTTGTGTTTAACTTTGTAATGTAAATCGATACAAATCACGATACGATTAGTACGGCTCCCTGGCGATCTTAGCCTTTTTCTCCTATGCATTTTAAAGAATAAAATCACACCTATTATGTCCAAAAATGTTGAATGTTTATGAAGAGATGGTGACTGTCATTGCACTTATTTAAATGACGAGTTAATAATTAGTGTATAGATAAAACATGGTCTTTACAGTAGCCCATTCGCCGTACATATTATTAAACCTACAAGAAAAAAGCAGTGTAAGGACCTCAAAAGACACCATGCATCGAAAACAGATCTCATGGACACACTGTCAAATTAATATTATATAGGCTCATATGTGTCTCACTTTGGCACCTGGCTCTCTTCTAAGATTGGGATAGATATGGGCTTCCGTCAACTGCATCAATTATTATGTATTAGTACTTAGGTAGAACAGATACCAACAACATTCATAAAGGAGAATGCCCATTTTACTGTGAAACTTAATATCGGTGCAAAGATTTTTGTCCCTCGATTAAACCTACCCCTACCCCGGCCCGGAGTTCTTGGAGAAATTAACTTGAAGTCCAATAAAAATTTTTTTTTCCTTGGGCTCTGTGAACAAAATGTAAAATGTGATGATAATTACTTTATTTTATAAAAATCTGTCGCCAGGGAAACCGGAAAACGATTACGGACAAACCATAAAGACACTATAATAAATTTTACACAATATCAGGATCTACGATAATTTTTACCGATACTATGAATGGGCATTCTCCAAATATTAGCATAAATTAGATAAACCGGCACTCACTAAGTTTGACCTGTCCGTCGAGACCGAGCAGTATGTTGTCTGACTTGATGTCTCGGTGTATGACGTGGTTGGTGTGCAGGAAGTGCAGCGCCTGCAGCACCTCGCGACACACGGCCGCGATCTGTCCCTCGTCCATGCACGTCTCCGTCACCACGTCCGTCAGCGAACCGCCGGCCAGGTACTCCATCACTACCCACAGCTCCTGCAATGTCAACAATATTACATTACTTACAAGTTTACAGCAGCCTCGGTGGTGTATTTGTAAGTATGGTACGATTACAAAGCCGAGGTCTCGGGTTCGAAACCCGGGAGGAAATTTTTTCTTCATTATCAGTTCAGAGTCATTAATTTGTACATGATATCGCGATAGGCTCGCCCCATTATAAATTACTTCCAACTCCTACTATTAATTTAACTTTCTGATTGATTGGGTTCCGGTGACGCAAGTTATACATTCCCGAAGACTCCCCGAGCTTCAATGCTCGGTGTCATTACATTGCGCGCCACTATTGATCCTGGCTTACAGGAGTTACCGTGGTGGATGTGAGGGCGGGACAGTCTCCAGGCTCCCCTTCTCACATCGTGAGACGCAAAAAATACCGATTTTTTTCGACCTCAACAGTTTCATTCTTCATACTGTTCTACGATTACAAAAATAGTACGTCGAACTCTAAATTTAAATGACCCTAAGGTACATAATGTAGTTGCGAGGCCTTTTGACTCACTCGCTCAAATCCACGCTGTCTGGCAAGAATGGCATCTGCAGTCGACAGGCATACAACGGCCTATTCAAGATCTTAATATGCAAATAATAATTTTCTTATATCCGATATTTCTTATAAACTTGTCTTTATAAAAGGTGCAAGTGTGGCACCTTTTATAAAGACAAGTTTTCCATCATCATGTTCTATGTTCAAAATTCAGGCGAATACGAACCTCTAACCAGCAGATAAAATACAAAAACTAAATCATATTTTAGCGTATCTTATAACAGTATAATGAAGCGATGTTGACTGACCTCGTTAACGAGATAACTGTCGAGATAGTTGACGACGTTGTTGTGTTTGTTCTCCCGCATGACGAGGATCTCGTTGATGATTAACTCCTTCTTCGGCTGCTGGCTCAGGTTCATCTGCTTGATGGCCACCTCCATGCCCGTCGATGTCTCTATCGCTGTGTACACCGTGCCCGACGCACTGATATGCGAACGAAATCATTAATTAATTTAGGTAAATTGTTTTTATGTTGACTATACCGGCATATAATTTGGAAATTGTAGCCAGAGTAACTACTGGACATATTGAGGCTTAAAATCTAATGTCTCACGGTGAAGAGCGTGGGGAATGCCAAGCATTGCTTTGTAATTTATGGTGTTGTTACTTTTGCTACTGTCCATTAGCAGTCGTATCGCTTACAATTGCATGCACGCTCGCCTTTTATTGCAATTAAAAAATATGTATTATAAAATATATTGTAGATTTATTTACAAACATACTAATATTTATTCATGAGAGGATCTAATCTGCCAAACTCCGCCACGGAAAGGTAACATTTTAGCCTCAACGCCAATCTGTCGTCACAAAATATACAAACATAATTTATAAAACATAAGTGTTTGTTTTCTTACCCCTGTCCAATTTTTTCCATTTTAGTATACTTTCTATTAGGATCGCCGACGCTAACAATTGTTCTTAATTTTTCTAAAATTTCTTCATCAGTCATTTTCTTTTTCCTTTGTTGCTGTCCTGTCGCCCGTCTGCAATTCAAATAATACATTACTCTAAATACAATTAGGTGTTAACGATTCTTATCTACCTACCACTCTCAATCGTACTCTCGATTTTAGAGAAGGCCCGTGCCCTGCAGTGGGACGTATATGGGCTGATACAGATTCTTATCTGTTCTAAATGTGGACGCCTGCCTTTAAAAGTCAAAATAGGCATGTAGAGAGAATTAAAAAAAGGTTGGCGTTATTTATTACTAGTTGTAAAGCCTACAGCAATATCAGAGGCGACCCTACAGAATCATATTGTTAACTACTAGCGTTCCGGCCCGGCTCGGCCCAGGTGTAGACATACTTTTCAAAATGGAGGCGGAAATGTTAAAATCCGACTATCAATTTATAATATTGACCAATCGGACCACGAAAAACGAAAAATTTTCCTCGTATTTGCTAGATTTTTCGCTACTGCTTTCCATCTTTTGTTCATAGCGTGATGATATATAACCTATAGCATTCCTCGATAAATGACCTATCCAACACAAAAATATATTTCAATTTGAACCAGTAGTTTCTGAGATTAGAGGTAACAAACAAACTCTTCAGCTTTACATAGTAGTATAGATTTAAAGAGAAAGAGAACGAGAGAAGAGAGAGTGAGAAATAGCGCGAGAGGGCTTTAAAAGTGCGTACGTACCCGGTGTCGGTATTGGTGGTGGTGGTGGTGGTGGTGGTGACGGGCGCGGCGGGCGGCGCGAGCGGCGCGGCGGCGGCGGCGGGGTTCTTGTTGCGGTCCAGCGCGCCCACGCCCGCCTCCGCCCGGCACACCTGCACACAAACATCGTCGCTAATACTACATCCTCATATCAGCCCATATACGTCCCACTGCAGGGCACGGGCCTCCTCTACAATCGACAGTACGATGGAGAGTGGTTAGGCCATATAGTCCACCACGCTAGCCTAGTGTGGGTTGGCGGACTTACATAATATAGCTTTTTTTTAAATCACTATAGTATGCCGGTTTCGTCACGTTGTTTTCCTTCACCGTTTTATAGTGCGTGGTGATTAACTATCAATACACACATGACTCCGAAAAGTCAGAGGTGTGCCCTGGGATTCGAGTCCGCGACCACCGTGAACATGTTGACAGTCGCGTCTAGTCCGTTTGCCAACAGGCCACCACGGACTTATTATTACTCATTTGTTTGTTACTTACATAATTAACTTTATCAACCTTATCTGCATCTATATAAGCTCAAATACATCCCACGGGCCTCCTCTAGAATCTAGAGTACGAGGGTTTAGACTTAGAGGGAAATCCTCATACTTCTTCTTCATTACCACTGAAATATATGCATTTTATTTAAGTGCCCTGAATGGCGAGACGAGCATGTCGTTCACCTGATGATAAGCGATACGACCGATTATGAACAGAAGCAAAACCAAAAGCATCACAACAGTGCATTTACACTGCTATTTGGCGGGAGAAATAGACATTGCGGTGGTACCTATCCAGGTGGCAGGTGGTAATCGACCAGACGAGGCTACCAAAATATTTTCGGTGGTCGCGGGTTTAAATTTTAGTGCCCACCTCTGACTCTTTGTAGTCATATAAATATCGATTATAGTCAATCGCCACGGACTATAGTGGTAAAGGAAAACATCGTAGTGGAACCTACATACCATAGCGATTTGGAAACATCTATATTGCGTAAAAGTCTGACATCACGCACTAGGCCAGCATGGTGGATTATTAACCCCTCTCAATCTGTGGCCTGCAGTAAGACTCATTTGGGCTGTTACAGATACAGACATGTAGAGGGAAACTGGGAACAAAATATAATAAAAAGAAAGAGAGATTTTACCGCTTTTTCTGTTTTTATTGCCGTAATACGTCATGTGTCTTACGCAGTTACATCATCTCCTATCCCGCTTCTCTGAGTTCCTGCGGTTCTAGTACATGCGCAGCGTTCACAGATTTTGTTCGCGATTAACCCTTCAATACGTAATACGTCAATTCTTAACACACCTATTTAAACCGATTTAATTTGGAAATGTTATATTTCAACTACGCTATGAGATATCCCAACCCAGTCTTCAAGATATAATAGTTAAAGACTGAAAAAAAAAATGCAAGTTCTTAACTCGCAGAGGCAAATGTTTGTGTGAGACGGAAAGTGTTCCGCAATTTCTAATACCCACAACATAATACCTACTCTTTATGTGGGTCAGAATTATGTACGTGAATGTTGTATAACAATATGTAGCCAATATGTATGCCATAAATCTAGTTAGTAGTATTTTTCATAAACATACTGCACATCTATCAAAAAATATCTTAAATATTTTTATAACATGCATGCATGGACAAATTTATTATTTCCGCGTACACATATCAGATAGTAAATTGCAAACATCACAACTTATCTTCGAGATATTATGCACAACGACAACAATGACATAATCACCATAATCTGCATTTGACCTCTTTTTGTCCTATTAGAGGTGAAGCAAATGTTAATAAATTTTGTTTAAACATTTATATTTTTATTTAAAAATGTTCTATATTTTTTTCCCATTCCACGTCATCCCGTCTCATTCCCTCAGGATGATATTGATCGAAAATCGCCTCGGAAAGGGCAGTCAGTAATTCTCTGATTACAGAATATTCCTAGAACGTTTGCAGAAGAACTTCATGTGTCTTATTATGAACATTTTCAGTCCATTTAATCGAACGGATTAAATCAGAGATTCCCAAACATATTGATTTGCGTTGTATATCCCTTCATCCTTGTCATACTATATTTTGTTTTTAAAGTGAATTTTTTTGAGCACCGTTGTCATTTTAAAATTGGATGGAACAAAACAATAACCTCAAAACAAATGTACTATTTCAACAACTTATAACATGTTTTTGACTTCAGGTCAAGTTTTAGGCGGCAGCAGTCTTTTGAGCCCCACTGATATTTTTGCCGAAAAGTACCTTGCCTATTGTCGTCGTTCACCGATGATCAACATGGACTACTATTGATGTGAAATATGAATGAATTAATATTGAAAGTGTAGCATTTTTTGCCGAAATACGCCTTGCTCTATTGTAGTCTGTCACTGATGATGAACATGGACTACTATTGAATTAATATTGAAAGTGTAAAGGAGTACCGAGTATGTAGTGTACGTACAGAATGCGTGGTGAGCGCGGGGTGCGGCGCGTGCGGGGGCGAGGCGGGCGCGGGCGTCGGCCTCGGCGGGGGCGGCTCCTCTTCCTCTATCGGCTTTGTATACTGCGTTATATAAACAAATACTTTCATTAACATTCAACAACGCTCCAACTTATGGACAACAGCAGTAAAAGAATTCATAGTCACTTTGTAAACCTATTTTGGTTATGAAACATTTTGTCCTTTTCGAAGGACTTTTGAATTCAGTTTGAGCGAAGAAGACAAAACAATCTACAATTAAAATAGTCTCATTAACTAACTAACTTACGATGAATCAGCCGTATATTTTTCAGACAAAATAACTCCCTCACGTTACATCTATACATATAAATAAAATTGAAGTGTCTGTTTTAAAAGTGAAAATAAAAAAAATGTCCTACTACATATCGTTATATACACGATACTTGTACTGTCCGTCTGTCTGTCTGTCCGTCTGTCTGTCTGTTTGTTCCGGCTAATCTCTGAAATGACTGGACCGATTTTGACGGGACTTTTTTTGTCAGGTAGCTGATATAACAAGGAGTAACTTAGGCTACATTTATTTTAGAAAAATCCTTTTATTTTAGAAAAATAAAGTAATGTTGCAATGCCCGCGTGCAGCTCACGCGCATGCCACCACTGGGCCGTCACGTCAGACGTCTCCCACCACTTCTCCCACCAACGAATCAATATCACATTTACAAAATATTGTATATAAAGAAATTTTTCAATAAAGCTAATACAAAAAACTGAAAATAAATGTGTAACGGGAGTTTACCGCCGCTCGCTAAGAGATGGCGCCACCGTAGAATTAGATCGCGATATGGTTTCGTTACAAAGTAAATAAAAATGCAAAAACAAAAAAAAAACTCCATAAACTAATTATTTTTTTGTTAAATTCCACGCAGACGAAGTCGCGGCCACAGCTAGTATTATATAAAGATGATTCATCGTACGTTTGGTTGTCTGGAAGATCGCTAATAGCAATAAGACCGCCAGTTACACTATTTTAAAAGAATGTAACTGTATGTCCTGTATGAATTGTTTACTGTTTGGTGTGGTTGTTTGTGAGACCGAAATGTCTTTTATAGTTCCTGATACTCACGACACAAGACTCGATCTTAATGTGGGGGTGTATGTATGTGACTGTAGGGCGTATTTATTTATTTATAGCCAAAATAATCCATATAACGGTTTTCAAAATTGTATAAATATACATACAATACTTTTGGTGCGGTCAGGGCGTGAGGGCGGCGGCGGCGGCGGCTCGGGGTGCTCCGTGTCGGTCGGCGTCGACGACGACGGACTACTCGACGACACCCGCGACACTGATGAACCTGTGCAATCAATCCAAACACTTGCATACTATAATATAGACCTTTAGGGGCATTAGGGGGAATTTATTCCTTTACATTTTTTGTTCTGCATTTTATAGTGTCAAGTATAATCTTAATCATTGGCCAGTAGCATTATGTATAAATTGTACGATACATTATGTTTTCATGCGATGGCCAAGTCGATCTATTTATACACAACGTAAAGAATTTTTAATATTGATATGATAATAACTTACGTAATAACTTTATATAGAATGTCCCTTCAGCAAGGACTAAATAAATTAATCAACTTGGTATTACATGGATCTCACAACTTTTTGCGGTAGAAAAACTGAGCTGCGAGACTTGGAATTTTTTACAGGATGTTTTTGATGGGGTCTCACGTCTTTTTGTAGTCCTACTTTTTCTTTCCTTTTCGGTACTTTTTATTTCTAGAATATATTTAACGACTTTTCTTAAAGCCTCTGTCTTATGGTTTTTTCTTATTTTTGTAGGTATCAATTTATCACAAATATACCGGATTTGATTATTAGTGTTCTTTCTTTCATAGCAATTGATATTTTCGAGTTATTTAGTCTCTTTATTTGCAAGTTTTTCTAGAGGAAT
The DNA here is from genome assembly GCA_009982885.2 of Hyles vespertilio. Classification (NCBI taxonomy): domain Eukaryota; kingdom Metazoa; phylum Arthropoda; class Insecta; order Lepidoptera; family Sphingidae; genus Hyles; species Hyles vespertilio. The sequence goes on from CM042818.1 coordinate 15,573,491, forward strand.
GTTGTAAAGTTTCATGGGCTGAATACACCCTTTCCCTTTCTATACCCCCCTCCTGTTATGCCTCAGATATATAGATACCTATCTACAGCTATTATTCCATTATATATTATTATTATGTATACGGGTACAACGAATCATTAACTGCAAATGTAACTTTGTTATCCTATACATTTATATGGGATTACAAAGTTATTCACGCAGGTGGTGTATCTAGAAAACTAGACAGAAATTATGAAATGTTTAAATTTTCCCTTAATTTAGACACTAAATAATTATCAACCTTTGTAACGACACCATACCGCGATCTAATTCTACGGTGGCGCCACCTCTTAGCGAGCGGCGGTAAACTCCCGTTACACATTTATTTTCAGTCCTTGTATTAACTTTATTGAAAAATTTCTTTATATACAATATTTGTAAATGTGATATTGATTCGTTGGTGGGAGAACTGGTGGGAGTCGCCTGATGTGACGGCCCAGTGGTGGCATGCGCGTGAGCTGCGCGCCGGCATTGCAACATTACTTTATTTTTCTAAAATAAAAGGATTTTTCTAAAATAAATGTAGCCTAAGTTACTCCTTGTTATATCAGCTACCTGACAAAGCCTCTATAAGGGGCACGTGCGCGTACAATGCACCGGCGAGTGCGACCGCAGCGGGCTCTGCTACCGCTGCGGTCAACCGGGACATAAGTCCCGGGAGTGCTCCGCGGACCCGCACTGCGCAATTTGCGCAGATGCCGGGAAACCCGCGGACCACCGGGTGGGCGGCAAGGCCTGCGCTGCCTCCTCGGTCCCGCACCGTACACAACGCGGTGTGGGAGCCGAGGTTGCGACGCGGCCGCAACCGTCCCGCCCTGAGGCGATGGAGATCGCCCATACATAAATGGACTTAAGTTTCCTCCAGGCGAACATCAACCACTGCCAAGGAGCACAGCACATGCTCGAACAGTCCCTGGCGCAGTGGTTGATTCACGTGGCTGTGGTCGCCGAGCCATACTCTGTCCCTGCCCGCGACGACTGGGCAGGGGACCTTGATGGCTCGGTGGCCGTCTTCACCCAGGGCGCCGCCGGCTCTCCGCCCTTCGAAAAAGTAGCGAAGGGTGCGGGATGCGTGGCGGTCCTGGTGGGAGGGGTGTGGATAGTGGGAGTCTATTTCTCTCCCAACAGGTCCCAGGCGGAATTCGAGAGTTTCCTCGCGCGCCTGGGGGCCCTGGTGCAGCATGACAGCCAGCCTCGCCCCGTGCTTGTAGCCGGCGACTTCAACGCCAAATCCTCGGCTTGGGGTTCGTCGGTGACCGACGCGCGGGGCGAGGCCCTGGAGGAATGGGCGATCTCCATCGGGTTGGTCGTCCTGAATCGGGGGTCGGAGAACACGTGCGTGCGGCACAACGGCGGTTCGGTGGTGGACGTCACGTTCGCCACCCCGGCCCTTGCCCGCCGTGTTCGGGACTGGAGGGTTTTGGTTGAGGAGGAGACGCTGTCCGATCATCTCTACATTCGGTTCAGCGTCTCATCCTCCCAGGTCTCCACCCGCCAGTCCGGTGGTGGTCCGACTGCCCGATTCACGGGTGGCCGACGTTGGGCCGCGAAGCGCCTCGATGTGGAGGCCGCGAAGGAGGCTGCCATTGTTCAGGCGTGGCTCCCCGTACCGGACGGACCGGTGCGGGTCGAGGAAGAGGCGGAATGGTTCGGGGTGGCGATGTCGCGAGTCTGCGACGCGGCCATGCCCCGGGTCACCCGCCTCCCAGCGAAGCGCCAGGTGTACTGGTGGTCGGCCGAGCTCACAGAGCTGCGCGCGGCTTGCCAGGTCGCGCGCCGCCGACTCGCCAGGCACCGTCGTCGTCGGAACCGTAGACCCGGCGACGATGAGCAGGAGCGGCTTCTTCTCGACCTCCACAGAGAGGCGAAGAGAGCGCTGCGGGTGGCCATCGCGCAAGCGAAGGCCGCGGCGAACGAGGAGTTCCGGAGGTCTCTGGACAGAGATCCATGGGGGCGTCCGTACCGTGTGGCGATGCGGAAATTCCGCCCATGGGCGCCCCCTCTGACACAGAGTCTCCGGACCGATCTAGTCGAGGATGTCGTCGCGGCCTTGTTTCCGGCCACCGACGAGTTCACTCCTCCACCGATGGCGCCACGTCCACCGGCGCCATCGTCGTTGGTTTCGGTAAGAGATATCCCGGAGGTTTCGCCGCAAGAGCTAGAGGCGGCAGTGCTTCGGCTGCGGGGCAAGAACTCGGCCCCGGGTCTCGACGGGGTGCCCGGTCGTGTCTGGGTGCTGGCCGTCGAGTCACTGGGTACGAGGCTCCGCGGCCTTTTCTCCGCGTGCCTTGAGCAGGGCATCTTCCCGTCGCGGTGGAAGACGGGCAAGCTTGTCCTGCTCCGCAAGGAGGGGCGACCCGCAGATTCGCCCTCGGCCTACCGGCCGATCGTATTGCTCGACGAGGTGTGCAAGCTCTTCGAGCGCGTAGTCCACGCGCGCCTCGTCGAGCATTTGGAGGGTACGGGCCCGGATTTGGCAGACTGCCAGTTCGGGTTCCGGCGGGGCCGGTCGACGGTCCACGCGATTCTGCGGGTGAAGGCACAAGCGGAGCGTGCGGTGTCCCGGGGTAGGGTCGTGGTGGCGGTGTCTCTCGACATCGCCAACGCGTTCAACACCATGCCCTGGGCCTGCATCGAAGAAGCACTGCGGTACCACGAAGTGCCGCCCTATCTTCGGCGTCTGGTGCACTCGTACCTTTCTGACAGGTACGTTGTGTATCCGGGCGCCGACGGGTGGCACCGTAGGGAAGTGTCATGCGGTGTTCCACAGGGCTCGGTTCTTGGGCCGCTCCTGTGGAACATCGGCTACGACTGGGTGTTGCGTGGTACCAACCTTCGGGGCGTCGCTGTCGTCTGCTACGCGGACGACACACTAGTGACAGCGACGGCCAGGACATTCCAGAGGTCCGCCCTGCTCGCCTCGTTCGGTACTGAACTGGTGGTGAGCAGGATTCGGCGACTGGGCCTCACGGTGGCCCTCGACAAGACCGAGGCCGTGTGTTTCCACGGTCCTCGGTGTGGGCCTCCGCCTGGGGCCCACATCACAGTGGAGAGCGTGCGGATTCCCGTCGGCTCGAGGATGAAATACCTCGGTCTCGTCCTCGACAGTCGATGGGATTTCCGCGCGCATTTTGCGGAGTTGTCGCCGAAGCTGGTGAGGGCGGCGGGCGCACTGGGGCGCCTGCTGCCCAACACTGATGGTCCTGGCATCCCTTGCCGAAACCTGTATGCTGGAGTCGTGCGGTCCATGGCCCTCTACGGGTGTCCCGTTTGGGCCGGGTCCCTGGGCGATCGTTGCGTCCGCCTGCTGCATCGTCCGCAGCGCATGGTGGCGCAGCGAATAATCAGGGGCTACCGCACGGTCTCGCACGAGGCGGCCTGCGTATTGGCGGGAACTCTGCCCTGGGTGCTGGACGCTAAGACCCTCTCGTCAGCTTTCTTCCGGCGAGAGGAGGCGTCCGGGCGTGGGCAGAGGTTGGTCCCCCGAGAGGTCGAGGCCATGTTGGCCTCCCTCCGCAGGTCCGCTGTGGAGGAGTGGCGTTCCAGGCTGGAGAACCCTAGTGCTGGTACGAGGACCGTCGCGGCAGTGCGACCTGTCCTCGAACAGTGGCTGGACAGGCGCCACGGTGCGCCGACATACCGGCTGACGCAGGTGCTCACCGGGCACGGCTGCTTCGGTGCGTACCTGTGTCGCATAGCCGGAGCGGAGGAGTCCGCCGTGTGCCACCATTGTGGCAACTGTCGTGAGGACACGGCCCAGCACACGCTAGAGGAGTGCCCAGCCTGGGACGAGGAGCGCAGCGCTCTCGTTGCGGTCATCGGAAGTGACCTTTCGCTGCCGGCCGTGGTCGCCGCCATGGTCGGCAGCCGGAGGTCGTGGCGAGCCATGCTCTCCTTCTGCGAACGTGTCATGTCGCAGAAGGAGAGCGCTGAGCGGGATCGGGAGCAGACCGATCCCGCTCGTCGCCACAGGAGACGTAGGAGGCGCCGGGACAACAACTAACCCGGCGCCGCAGAGGCCACGCGGGGCCGCCGTCCCTACCTTGGCGGCCCCCGAGACGTGACGCTACAAGCGTCTCATGCCGCACGGTGGGCTGAAAATCGCGTTTCATAGACATTCAAATATTTTTTCCAATTTGACGGGTTTTTTAATTGGAATCTATTAAAACATGCTTGTTCATGATACCTTTTAAGTATGAAGACATAAATCACAGGAAAAGGTACACTTTCGATTTTTTTTCAAAAATGTTGTATGGAGAAAACCATAAAATAACCTATATCTCGGCTGGCACAGGAATGGCCGTTATTTCCTCTCGCATGATTTTTGCTCTATTTTTTTGCAATTTTTTGATGTATCACACCACAGGGGGCAAAGCGCGGCTTTTGAGAAAAAAAATCATATTTAAAAAAAATCTGGGGGCGCGGCCGAGCCCCCTCCAAGTCGAGCTATAGGCCGTAACATCCTTTTCTCGAAGCAATTCAGACCATTTTCAACCCCCTATAACTTCGTTGTGGCTAAAGCATGAAGCCTGAATTTTCAGTTACTAATTAGGCATTGTGTAAACACGGTATATTTAAGATTTCATTCAATTTGAACCAGTAGTTTAATAATTGTAACTAGTCAAACTTTCTTAATTTTGTCACTCACTGACTGACTGACCGATCATCAAAAGTCAAAGGTACCTCTAGCAGACATAGAACCTTCAAATTTAGAATATAATTAGTGTTTAGTATCTAAAGTAAGGGAAAATTCAAACATTTCATAATTTGTGTCTAGTTTTCTAGATAGACCAACTGCGTGAATAACTTTGTAATCCCATATAAATGTATAGGATTACAAAGTTACATTTGCAGTTAATGAATCATTGTACCCGTATGTAATGGAATAATAGTTGTAGATAGATATCTATATATATGAGGCATAACAGGAGGGGATATAGAGAGGGGAATGGTGTATTCAGCCCATGAAACTGTATAATATTCCTCTAGAAAAACATGACGAAGAAAAACTTGCAAATAAATAGACTAAATAGCTCGAAAATATCAATTACAATGAAAGAAAGAACATTGATAATCAAATCCGCTATATTTGTGATAAATTGATACCTACAAAAATAAGAAAAATCCATAAGACAGAGGCTTTAAGAAAAATCGTTAGTGATATTCTAGAAGTAAGAAGAACCGAAAAGGAAAAAAGTAGGACTCTACAAAAAGACGTGAGATCCCATCAAAAACATCCTGTAAAAAATTCCAAGTCTCGCAGCTCAGGTTTTCTACCGCAAAAAGTTGTGAGATGCATGTAATACCAAGTCGATTAATTTATTTAGTCCTTAAGGGACCTTATATATAAAGTTATTACGTTGGTTATTACCATATCAATATTAAAAATTCTTTACGTTTTAATTAAATGGATCGACTTGGCCATCGCATGAAAACATAATGTATCGTACAATTTATACATAATGCTGCTGGCCAAGTCGATCTGTTTATTTAAAACGTAAAGAGATTTTAATATTGATATGGTAATAACTAACGTAACAACTTTATATAGAAGGTCCCTTAAGGACTAAATAAATTAATCGACTTGGTATTACATGCATCTCACAACTTTTTGCGGTAGAAAACCTGAGCTGCGAGACTTGGAATTTTTTACAGGATGTTTTTGATGGGATATATATTTCCGTTGACTTCAATCTTGGTTGGCAAATTTGAACCACATGTCTCTAAAAATAATAAATAGCGGTCACAAAACAACTTTATTGCTGGTTAACCCTCCCAATTTCACAATAATAAATAATACGCGGCTTATATCAAAGAATTTTTTTTACCTGACTTGTTTATGACACACAAATCGGTCTTGGATACTCGAACTTTTCCAAACAATGGATAAATTTTCACCTGCAAGTACTTACCTATTGTTTTGTTCCTAATTCACTTATTTAAGACCCAATAAATAAAAAAAGGCAGCTGCGTAATTATGATGGGTCATTATAATGGCACAGGTGCCTAATGATTTTGTTATTTATTTAAGAAGTATAAATAGACATTTGTTTGCTGTAATTTTTCAGTTTACCTCGATTTGTGCTTGTGTAAACATCGATTATAAACTCGGAAATTCAAAGTTTAGCAACTTACTTAGACTTGTTTATGATTTTGAAAAACACGGGTAAGTACAGTGACTTCCTTTCATTATATAACAATGTCGTTTCATGTTTGAATTTAAATCTTTCAGATGAAGACAGTCTTACGTTGAAATTATACTGTAGAAGATTTACTCATACCCTTGTGAAAAAATGGAAGCGATCTCATCGAAAATTAGAAGATTTTTTGAAAGATTATGAGGACTGGCTTCAGTGTGATATCGATTGGCCAAGTTGCATTGCAGAACCGAAGGCATCAGATGTTGGGACATCCGAATCTCATATCACCCTCGAAAGTCCAGTCCCTTCCACATCTTAGTCCGGTGCACCACACACAAGTAAGAAGCGTTTGCCACGAAAACTATTTCAAGATTTAGAAATGAAGCAAAAGAAGAGAAGGACTGAAAGTCAAATAGAATGTGAGTCCAGTGAACTTGCATACGCTACTGTGCGAAAAATGAGACAAGACGGTTTGGACAGTATAGCTGCTGCTATTGAGTATATGATAAAACATCCAGAAGCTGCTGATAAGTTTAACGCAATTACCAAAAAATCATGCCCCAAGCCTGTTTTTACACCGGAGAAAGCACTTGGTCTATATTTATCATTAAAGTTGTCTAAGTGGCAATATATAACATAAGGGAAACAGCAATTCGGGAAGGTGCGATGGAATTGTACCCATCATACTATAAGATTCAGCAAGCTAAATCTCAGTGTTATCCTGACAAGGAGACAATTACAGTTACAGATACAACAGCCAAAATTTCCCTTCAGGCTCTTCTAGATTTAACAGTTAAAAGGATTTTGAAAAATGTACCTGTATGTGGCGATAGAAAAGAACTTATTTTAATGTCCAAGTGGGGTTTTGATGGTGCATCGAACCAGAGCAGGTATAAACAGAAAATAGAAGACGAATATAATGATTCCAGTGTTTTCATGACCTCGTTAGTTCCGTTAAAGCTGACCGATGGTAACGAAGTCGTATGGCAAAATCCAAAGCCCTGTTCAGCACATTTTTGTCGTCCAGTGCAGTTTAGTTTTGTTAAAGAAAATAAACTTGTGGTTACTGAACATTTGAAGGAAATTGAAGACCAGATCAATTTGCTAACAACTACAGACTGTAACGAAATAAAAATTTGTCATAAATTAATGATGACTATGATAGATGGCAAAGTTTGTACTTACATTACTGATGCCCGATCTAGTGCTACGTGCTATCTGCTTAGCAAAGCCGTCAGATATGAATAATTTAAATGAAGTTATAAAAAGACCTGTCTCTGAACACCTCTTGAAATTCGGATTGTCTCCTTTACACGCCCGCATTAAATGCATGGAATGTCTTTTGCACATTGCATACAGGCAAGACCTGAAGAAATGGGCCGTGAAAGGAGAGGAAAAATTGGCACTTGAGTCGCGGAAAAAACAAATTCAAGATGGATTTAAAGAAGAGCTTAACTTATTGATAGATGTAGTAAAACAAGGGTCTGGAACTACGAATGATGGAAATACAGCCAGGAAGTTCTTTGAAAACCCGCGAAAAACCGCAAATATCACAGGTCTGGACGAAGAATTGATCCATAGATTCGCTGTTCTTTTACAAGCCATTACATGTGAAGAGTATATCAATACGCAGAAATTCAAAGAGTATTCCATGGATACAGCAAAACGGTATGTAGAATTCTACAGTTGGTACTACATGCCTTCTACTGTCCATAAGTTATTGGTACATTGGTTCGGATATCATTGCCAATAACGCAATAGTACCAATTGGTAGTTTATCAGAAGAAGCATCAGAGGCTCGTAATAAGGATTTTCGAAGATTTAGAGAGCACCATTCCCGAATTTTGTTAGTGGATAACAATGAGAAAAGTTCCTTTTTTTATTTATTGGGTCTTAAATAAGTGAATTAGGAACAAAACAATAGGTAAGTACTTGCAGGTGAAAATTTATCCATTGTTTGGAAAAGTTCGAGTATCCAAGACCGATTTGTGTGTCATAAACAAGTCAGGTAAAAAAAAATTCTTTGATATAAGCCGCGTATTATTTATTATTGTGAAATTGGGAGGGTTAACCAGCAATAAAGTTGTTTTGTGACCGCTATTTATTATTTTTAGAGACATGTGGTTCAAATTTGCCAACCAAGATTGAAGTCAACGGAAATATATTTTTTTTTAAATATGATTTTTTTTTCTCAAAAGCCGCGCTTTGCCCCCTGTGGTGTGATACATCAAAAAATTGCAAAAAAATAGAGCAAAAATCATGCGAGAGGAAATAACGGCCATTCCTGTGCCAGCCGAGATATAGCTTATTTTATGGTTTTCTCCATACAACATTTTTGAAAAAAAATCGAAAGTGTACCTTTTCCTGTGATTTATGTCTTCATACTTAAAAGGTATCATGAACAAGCATGTTTTAATAGATTCCAATTAAAAAACCCGTCAAATTGGAATAAAATTTTGAATGTCTATGAAACGCGATTTTCAGCCCACCGTGTGCCGCGTCGCTAAGCGGCGGTGCACAAGAGGCGGTCCTGGCGCGTCCGCTCAACGGTAACCCGGGGCCGTCTCTGTAGTGCACCGATGGTGGCCGACGCGGGGTTTTTAGTCGGTATTTCGGCGCGTATTGTGGTAGGGACCCGACCCAGCGGCCGCCCGTCCACATCCACGGGCGGCACAACATCTCGCTGGGCTCGGAAGGCGCCGGTGAGTCCGACACACCCTCGCCCCTTCGGGGGTGGGATGGTCCGTAAAGGGATTTTCCCCGCGAGAGAAAAAAAAAAAAAAAAAAAAAAAAAAACAAAAAAAAGCTACCTGACAAAAAAAGTCCCGTCAAAATCGGTCCAGTCATTTCAGAGATTAGCCCGAACAAACAGACAGACAGACAAAAAAATTTTAATATCATTTTCGGCACAGGTATCGTGTATATAACGATATGTAGTTGGACATTTTTTTTTATTTTCACTTTACAAACAGACACTTCAATTTTATTTATAAGTATGGATTTGAAGGTTCTATGTCTGCTAGAAGTGCCTTAGACTCTTGATGATCGGCCAGTCAGTCAGTGAGTGACAAAATTACGAAAGTTTGACAAGTTATAATTCTTAAGGCCTTAGGCTACCCTAGAATTTTCGAAAAATTAATTAATTTTTTTAATTCCAAATGGTCCCTTAGGACCTAAAAAATGATGTCCCAGAAGCTTATGGCCGGGAAAAACCTTTAGGTACTCGGTTTTCGAATTTTAGTACAAGGCCATCTGGTTCGCAGCGAGCTCCTTTTGTGAGCGCTAGGGGGAATGTTCGTTAGGGGACTAGAGCAGGTATATGTTACTGAAAATATTTATTTCCTGACTAGTCTAGACGAGTTTATCCTTGTCGAACGTATCTATTAGTTATTTGGGCACAGCCAAGCATTTGAGAAGGACGCTAGTCGACGAACACTTGTTTTCCTAGATATTTCTGTGAACTTCGATTTCTTTTTCCCTCTATAATTATTGAGTTTTTACAATAAGTGATAAAGTAGTGTACAGTGCGAAGAAAGGAATAAAAACGAAAGCAATGAACTTGGAAATCGGCCCGAACAGCTACGAAATGTGCCTGGAGATCGACAAACAGCGCATAAAACTTGCAGAAAGAACGCTGTCCGACCGGGTAAAAGAGGCAAGAATCGCTTCAAGATCAAGCAGAAAGGAAATGCAAGAGCAGGAAGATTATCTGGAAGGCCAATTGTATGGTGCAGGCATCGCAGATTAAAGGTATTGTGAAGTTATTCATGATTTTCTACTACTCAAAACTTTAAACGCCTTTATCTCAATACTGTATTTTTCAAGTTGGCCGGACTCGTAACTCAAGCAATTTACAAACGATTAACTTGAAATTTTGAAAATATCTTGAAATATACATTGTCTATGGAAGTACGTAGGATTTTTTTTTTATATTGGGTATTTCATTTGTTATTAACAATTATCTGACAATTTTTCAGGCAAATCTGTCACTTTTCACTTTAGAAGGGCGCTATTTGGCCAAAAACCTATATATCGCAAAAATCCTACGTACTTCTATAGCAATTACTATATATAATCGAGAAATTCAATAGCTCATTATTATTTCAAAAATTACAGGAGCTGTTAGTCCAGCCGTGGACCCCGAAAAAAAAAAATACGTCATCGCAAAAACGCTGCACAGCCGCCATTTTGAAATGAATCGCTTTAAAAAAATTATTGTAAGCAGTCACTGATATAGATAATAAAATCACGTTTCTGTTATCTTGATTTATTTTGTAGTTTTTCTGAAAAAAAATCCCCAAATAGCCTATTTTTTTCAGCCTCTAGGGTGGCCTAACGCCTTAAACTACTGGTTCAAATTGAATGAAATTTTAAATATACCGTGTTTACACATTGCCTACTTAGTAACTGAAAATTCAGGCTTCTTGCTTTAACCACAACGAAGTTATGGGGGGTTGAAAATGGTCTGAATTGCTTCGAGAAAAGGATGGTACGACTGTGCCGCTTTTTAGCTCGACTTGGAGGGGGCACTGCCGTGCCCCCAGATGATGCTGTTATCAGCATACATGATATTACATTTATTTTATTTATTTATTTATACTCTTCATTTTCATGAATTTCTATGGTATGTAAGTCCGCCAAACCGCACTAGGCCAGCGTGGTGGACTATATGGCCTAACCACTCTCAATCGTATTCTCGATTGTAGAGTAGGCCCGTGCCCTGCAGTAGGACGTATATGGGTTGATACAGATACTCTTCATTGTACATATTAAGTTTCATAGTGATTATTTAATATCAGTATCAGTATCAGCCCATATATGTCCCACTGCAGGGCATGGGCCTAATTAATATAACAAATTAAAAATTAAATGGTGACCATATCACATTTATTGATTTCTTCATGGTCAGCTTTGCATGCACAGAAAGTGATGGATTTCATTTGTGAGATTGTGCAACTGGACACTCCAAAAATAAAAAAAAATATATGTAAATATTATTGATAATCTCACACTGTTACAGAGAGAGTTGATAACAGTTTTTTCCAACTTTCTAATTAATTTGGGTGTATGATTTACTTTTTACAGGTTACAAAGCGTTAGAGTTTCCCAGACACTAAATGTGTGGTCTGTTGACAACATTTATAGCAGTGGATGTAAGGTTTAAATGGTCTTTAATAATTTAAACAAGATTCAATTTGAAAAAAAAATACATACTATTAGTTTATGCAAATAGAGGTATTTAGGAGTGTATTTATATTTATTGCTAATGTTTTACAATTAGGCTGTAATACCTGAATGTGTGGTGTGCATTTGCGCAGAAGTCATATATTTAGAAGGTGGTGGTTGCGTGGCAGACGCATCATACCACTTTAGAACATCTAATACAGCTTGGGGGTTATTCTTCTGTTCCTGTTTGCTGATGTTGGCGGCCATCAGTAACCGTGCCCATGCTTCCGGCATGCCCTGTTTAACAAGTAACAAAGTACTTTTATATACTAGAATACATCAATTTGTCATTAGAATGCAATGCTGATGTTTATGATCCAACATATTAGTTATCTTAGCACCATCTGCAATGCATTTTGCTAAATTAAGAATAAAGCTATTTCCAACAAAGTTTCCTCAGTTTAATCATGCAATGATGATACAAACATTAAACTGATAATTTGTTATTCTATTTATTTTGTATAATGTTTAAAAAAGATGCTTGTATAATACTAGCATATTGTATTTAAGACAATATTATGTGTAACCACAACCTATTTTTTTGAGTGACTACATGACTGATAATAAAAGAGTAAATAACTTCAATATGGTGAATATTAAACATCATACAATATGGCAAATATAACATGTAATGTGGTGCTAATCTTCCTAATCACAAAACCAATGTGTGACAATGCCTTGTTAGCTTGTTACTTAATAAATAAACAATATACTAAATACATAATATATGCATGCCACACATATTGCATTATACAAAAAACATGTTGCACAAGGAACATAAAAATATGAAGCTACAACTAAATTTACTAAAAGAAATATAAATTCATATCTATCATTTCATCATAAAATATCAATATATTCTCCAATTACAATGCATATTAAAATATGATAATATAAGCTGTTACTTACTGTCATAGGCAGCTTGAAACAAAAGCGGTAATACATGGAGCTCAATTACATGAATTTCAGTACTCTTTACTATTATGGTATACTTTTTGGTTGTAGTATGTTACATTAACACACAGCTAAGTCTAAAACCCATCATGTTGTCTCACATGATGCTCTATGTGGAACTAGACATTCCGTACATGGTCATCACTTTAAAATACAACTGCTATGAGGGGAACATGCTTCCATAATGCTTATGTTACTTATATTACTAAATACAGACTCGATAAGTAAGTTATTGAGATAAGATTTTCTACATTTCACTAAATTCATGTTTATCAATTTCATTACTTTCTATAGGAAACCAATAAAATTTTACTTCCAAGGATAGTGTTAGAATATATCTAATAATATAAATTATTTGTGTGTCTCTAAATAAAATGTATAAAAATAAAGTATTTTAATATTATGCATTTATTTTTAAAGAAGCAAAGCGCCAAAGCTATGAGGCAGTGTGTAGTGGCAATGAAGCTTATTTCTCCTTGTTATGATAACTCCAAGTTTGCCTAAATAACTTCTCATTCGGGTTTTTTCTAGTGTCACCCATGATGAGTCATACATTTCTTTTTATGTAAGCAGTATAAGAATACACAAATCTCTTTTTACTATAGTGGAATAGTGCAATTGTGGGGCTTGAAAAGGCATAAATATGTTTACTTTTGGACAAACAAAAGTGCAAATCAACTCTTTGACTTGTATACAGTGGATAGTCATAGCACATTTTGAATACCATGCAATTTGGTAACTAGGGAGGTTTCATATTTAAAACAATGTCTGCACTCTGATATGCATGTATTGTATGTCGGAATTTGCACTTATGTGAAGTAACAAGAGTATCTTGTTACAAAGCACCTAGATATTTTATCCAACCTAAATATGAAATGCATTTCTAAAATTCAGCAAGAATATGTTACTTACTGTGAATTCTCCAGTGACAGCATCAAAACCCACATGGACTGTATGTTCAAAGTTAGTTGGATAGCTAATATTTGGTTTGTTGTCATTATGTGCAGTGCTTTTGGATCCTTTTATTTTAGCCTTTAAGGTTTTCTTTTTCCTGTCACCACCGTCGTCTGGTTCTGCAACAATGTATCGTTGTTTTAATGAGCAGAAATTATGAATTCCTTTACACAACTCTATTGTCACATCAACTCATTAACATGTTTGATTCATACAGGGATTGTTCGTGTATATTTTTAATTAGATTCTAGTTTGGTTGGGTGAAAAATGGCAGTAGTTACCTTTAGGAAGGGGCCTCATATCGACAGAGGCGACGGAGTCACCGCGGTCGGTGGCACGGTTGCTCGTAAGCCGGACCGGCGGCGCCGGCGGTTTGTCTTCGTCACTAGACATGTTCTATCCTCACACGCGGCCTGATAACATATTAAGCTTAACAAACCAAGACATTCACTACACAAACACTTTACATTTACTTAAACAGCCGTGAATCCTCAAAAATGTATCCACATATCTCGCACTCATATGTCACTTCATGATTCACTTTGCCCATATCACTGTATACGTTAAAATAACAACAGCAGCTTCTTGCCGAAAACACTGACAGACATCTTACAATAAAACCTAAAAGTAAACCACAATATTACTCATGGACGCGCCCCGCAAGATTTGCAACTGCGACAAAATGATATAGCTTCGAGTTAAGACATATTTTTCAAATTACCTGATTATAAACAGAATTCAACCTATAATAAAAATATACTGTATAAACTTCTTTTACATATCATTGAGTCACAACACATAGAAACATATTTTAAAGGGAATTATTAATTTAGTCATTCACACACATGAAACGATAGCGATGATGACTAGAGCCGCCATTACACTATGATTTAGTGATGTGCCACAGTGAAACTGGTATGATAGTAATTTAATTGATTCAGGCAAATTCACCTAAGCAATTTTGCAAAGGTTTCTTTTGAAATAATATTCTCCAAGAAAATATACTATTGTTTACCAGAAACTATCTAAAATAATTAATATAAATGAAATTAACCCATTCCATAAACAAAATTATGTTAATTTAAGACGAATAAATAGTAATTCAAGTGCTAGTATTTATTTTATTGCATAAGGTATAGGCAATTAATTCATATAGATTATAAGTTTGTAAAGATATTTCGAATCTATAAAAGGTATTTCTTTAAATCTATCCAATACAGAATAAGCTCAATCTGCGTACGTATTCTAAATACGTCCATGGCTCAACCCTATTCACTTGACAAGTGACAACTGTGGTGACAACCGACGACTTGCCGACGACTGACATGTAAAAAGAGTATTGACATTTGACATCACTTCAAGTTCTATTTATGCTGAATTGCTAAACGTAATTTGTAGTTTATTATCTACATCAACTGTGACATCAACGTAGAATATTTACATCAGCAGATTGTATAAAAATTGCGCGTGGTTCTAGTTTTGTTTATATAGTAATCTCAGTGATTGCTACTAATATGGGCCAAGTCTGAAGGAAGTCAAGTACATTGTTGAAAACAGTGCTTGATTGGTTTTGCAATAGTTACTTTATTGTTATTTTTAATAACAATTTTCCTGCATTATTATAGTTGTTTAATCATGCACCAAATGGTCTCATAATGGACAATTCAGCGGAATCTTCGGTTAGTATACTTCAACAATATATGATTATAAGCATAGTATGCACAGTACATTATCTGTCAAGTAAATTGTGGACCAAATAGTCATAATTGATATTCAAAATGCATGTAGTATTGTACATATATAATAAATATTTTTACTGTATTGGTTTTCCTTTGGCTAACTCAATATATGTTGAGAAATAGTTAGTTATTTTATATCAAAATGTAGCATAATGATTACAATATGCTGCTCCTAAGTTAACTGTTCGATACATAAATCTCCATTCATTTCATCAAGTTCTGTGTGTTAATTTGTGTATTATGTAGAAATTATTTCAGACTCAGGAGCAAACTCCTAAGAAAAGTCCATTCGATGAGTTAAGCAGAGAAGAGCTTGCTAGCAAATGTAAGGGTTTGCTTGCTTTAGCACAGAAAGCAAAACAAGCGAAAACAGGTAAATTAAATTTTACTAGTAAGAATTTTATCAAGGCGAACAATGATCTATATCTATATCTCAGTGATGTAAGGGCATAATATTATTCAGGTTAATGGCCACCTAGAGTGTGTCAGACAATTATTTATATGTTGTGTCTAATAACATAAAATGTGTGTGCCACATTCAATGTACATTCATAATTGTGAAGTGAAAACATAATTTATGTTTAATTTGAAAATGTTGGATTTAATGTTATGAAGAAAGGTTAGTGGAATGAAACGTTAGACAAATGACTGATATGAAACATGTTCTAAGAAAGAGATGACGAATAAAAGTACTCAAAAGTAAGAGTTACATGATGCATGGTAAAGACATTTAATTATGAAAGAATAGAATAGCAGAGAACAGAATGAAGGACGATGGAAAACAGACCATGAATAAAGACATAATAACTCACTTTAAACAAGGTTATAATTTATAATTTTCTGAACAATCATTGTTTGATTTGTCTGAGATGGAGCTATTCCCACATTTATATTGAGATAGATCTTGTATGTTTCCTAATTTCAACTACACTGGATATATTATATAGATATGTGTGATTATGTATTATTTGTGAAAACTTAATTTATCTATTCATTATTTAATTTCTTGCAGAATTACAAAATGAAGTGGAAAGTTATAAATTTAAGTTAGAAAAATATGAATCAGAGAAGAAAGCAAGTGCTGCCAACCTACAAACACTACAGGAGCTAGTAGATTCCTTGACTGAACAGAAATTAAATTTTATTACCGAAGTAGATTCTGCTCACAATAAAATTAGAACCCTTAATAGGAAATGTGATAACTATGAACAAGAGATTCAAACATACAAAGCAGATTTGATCATAAAAGACAAAAGTCTTAATGATGTTGCCCAAAAATTATCAGATCTTGATAGTGAAATTATCTCTCTAAAGAGGCAGAACAAAAGGCTTTTGGATGAAAATGAACAGCTTATAAATCAAATGACTGAAATTGAAGCGAAAACAACAGAATTCAATAATATTGGTTTGCAGCAGCAGGAACAGTTGAAAATTTTGGAGGAGAATGTGCAAAAAGGTATTAATTTATTGCTGCATCCAAGTCTATGGCATAGTGCCCAAAGACTGAAACGCATATTATTAAATATGAAGTTGTACTGAACTATGCAAGTCTCATTTAAATGTACCGTGTAAATGGAATATACCCAGTTAAGTCCAATTTCAATGTACCATGTAAATGGAATATGCCTAGTTAAGTGCAACATAATATTTAAGTTGTGTTTCAATAATCGGCGTACCTAATCTACAATTTGCATAGTTTATAATTAAATTTTAATAATTCCACAAATATTTTATTGTATGGCATTTTAAAAGTTGTAAATTCTGAAGTAACTAGTTTATGATATATCAAAATTCAGTAATTGATTCATATTATTTAACAATATTTATATTTCAGATGAAGACTATAAAACAACTATTGATCTACTTAATTCTAAAATGAGTGATTTAGAAAGTCAGATACAAAAAGAACAGGAACAAAAAGATGAGTTCTCTAAGAAAATACAAGAGATAACTGCAATGTATGAGTCAGAGAAGTCTAAGAAAGAAAAGGCTAATATCAAATTAAGAAGCTATAAAGACAAAATTTTAAAATGTGCAGCATGCATCAACCAGTTAAAAAATTCTAGATTCATTTTATCAAAAACTGTAAAAGAGTATTCTGAAAATATCCCTAAGTGGCAAAATGATTTGATAAAAGCATCCAAAGTTTTGGATGAGCAGTTAAATCAAGTGAATAACGAAAACAGCTTGCTTAAGGAGAAACTACAAATAGCAGAGAAAAAGATCAATGAATTGTTAACATTGCAAAATGATAGCGAAATAATAAATTCTCAGATTTCCAAACTCACTGATGAAAATAGTACACTAAAGTCACAAATATCTGATCTTCAAAGCCAATTTGATAATGCACTACAGGATCATAGTAATATCAGTAAAGAACTTACTGATCTGACAAATAAACATCAAATACTTAATGAGAATGCTATTGAATTCACTCAGAAAATCAAAGAGCTTACAGCTATGAACTCTGAATGTAAAAAAGAAATAGAGGCACTCAAGAAAGTTAATAAATCCTTGACTGATAAATTGAAACAAGAAACAAAAACTACTGAAAGTAATGAGAATTTACTGTTACAGATTAAAGCACTAGAAAGTGAAAAATCCATTTTAGTTAAGGAGAAACTTACTGCTAGGGATAGTGTTGTAGATTTGGAAAATAGAAATAAACAATTAACAGAACAAGTAGCCAATATGACTGCAGAAATGAAAACAATTGAATCTGAACTGCAAACAATAACTCAAGAAAAAATTACATTAGAAACGAATTATAAAAGCGAACATGACGACGAAGTGAGCATGTTAAAATGTGACAATAGATCTTTACAAGAACAATGTGATAGACTTAAAAAAGAATATGATGATTTACAAGACTTAAATGGGCTTTTGAGAGAAGAAGTTGAAACACTTAAACTTTCTTTAGAACAGCCTAAGGATGAGTGTGACAATCTATCTGACTTGAATGCATCTTTGCAAGCCGATGTTGTAAAGCTAGAAACTAAATTAGCTGCATATAAACAAGAAAATTCGTCTCTACTTAGTGAAGTTAAAGAATCGCGGAATAAAATGAAGGATTACGATTCTCTACTTGCAGAATACGAAAACGCCAAGTCAAAACTTATGAACTACAAAACAGAGAACAGTGAATTATTAAATGAAATGAAAGAAATCAACCAAGTTTTAAAAGAACGAGGAGAAGCTATATCTAAACTGCAAAAAGCTGTTGCCGAACTGGAATTATTGGTAGAAACTCTGGAGAAAGACAGAGACAATGTTCTTCAAGACAAAGCTGATCTACAGAAGAAGGTTGAAATTCTCGAAAATGCATTAAGAAGTGCTGAACAAAAAACCAATGAGTCAAGTGATTTCTCAAATAAAATAATCGCTGAAAGAGATAATGCATTAAAAGAATCATTCAAAAAGGAAGAAACGATTGCGTCTTTAAAAGCTGAAATAGAAAAGCTGAAACAACAACATCCATCTCCCATTGAAATACCGAATGACGACAATATGTCAACATCAACTATTTCAAAAGCTGAAGAGCATTCTCGCATGAAAGATTTAGATGAAACATTTGAAGAAAAGTATGTTTATTGTATTATTTAGTGAATAAACCCTTCCTGTTACATGTTGTTACCAATTTTTATATTTACAGATACAGTAAATTAAGAATATTTGCATTAAAACTTAAGAAGAAATTGAATGAAACCGTAACTCTGTTACAAAACGCAGAGCAAGATAAAGCTAGACTGGAAAAAATAGTTAATGAGAAGGTACCAGTCGAGAACAAGATCGTCGCTTCAACAAGCCATGATGTGACTGATGGTGTCCAGAATGACGAATCTGCTAAAAAAGAATTGCAAGATAAAATCGAAAAATTGACTGCTGCTCTAGGAGAGGCAGTAGAAAAAAGCAGTGAATTAGAAAAAGTTAAAGGTAATTTATTTCTGTTGGAACCCGGAAGATAGCTTTTTTTGTACTTTCATCAGATATGTACCATAAATTTTATTTTTTTACAGCTGAGTTAACCAGTAAAACACAACAGTTGACTTTAGAAATTGAGTCACATAAAGTTACTAAGGATAATTTGGAGAAAGCCAGACGCGATGTTAAAAAAAAGAATGTACTTAGCCTCGAGATGGAAGATTACGAGAGATCAATGAAAGAACTCACATCAAAAATGGAGGAAAATAAGAAGAAAATGGTTCAGGTAAGACAAACAAGTGTTGCCAATTATTACTCTCATTGAGTTTTGAATATATAGAATAGTTCTTTACAGATGGAATCAACTATAGACACACAAGAAGCAACAATTACAGCAATGAAAACTCAAATCAAATTGCTTGAGGAACAAATAAAAACAGAAGAAACACAATGCAGACTTCTTAAAGAAGAGCTACAACACGCCATCGAAGAAAGCAAGGAGAAAGACAATGTAATAAGCGTTAAAAACGGCATCATATCTAAATTGGAACAGGATTTAGAAGATGAAAAACGAAAGAATGAAGAATCTGACATGGAAATGACATCAGTGCTTAGCGATAAGGAGAAAGTCATAATGTGCTTAGGTGAAGAAAAAGTGGAGTTGAACAATAAAGTGAAACGTCTGGAATTTAAATGTGCCGAACTTAACGAAAATTTAAGGATTTTGAACATAGAGTTGGCTGATCTCAAAACTGAATACACTAGTTATAAGGTATGTAACTCTTTAATTAACATAGTAGTATTTATACTTAAATCAGTTAAAGCAGTTACAATATTATGTCATATTTTTAAGGTGCGAGCTCAAGCTGTACTCCGCCAGAATCAAACAGTGGATCACAGTCAGGAAGAACAATTGAAAGAAGAATCAGCCGCTCTGAAGGCGCAAATAGAAACATTGTCGTCTAAATATGAAACTGTACAGTAAGTTTATTTCTGTAATCTGTATCTGTATCAGCCCATATACGTCCCACTGCAGGGCACGGGCCTACTCTACAATCGAGAGTACGATTGAGAGTGGTTAGGCCATATAGTCCTCCACGCTGGCCTAGTGCGGGTTGGCGGACTTACATACCATAGAAATTCTTATAAATCGCTATGGTATGCAGCAGCGGCGTGCACAGGATTATGACACTGGGTATGCGGCGGAGTACTCGGTCACATATATTAGCATAGCCACAGCCACGCGACGGATCTCTAAGTCGGAAACCATGCCAACATAACAAGTCTTAGATGTACTACTATTCATGTCCATCTTCTACGGCAACGCAGACAAAACAGCGATCGATCGTCGCGGCGGAAGAAATTCTAATAAGTAAAATAAAAAAAACTCACCTAGTCAGCTTTCAATTTTCACATATTCAAGGTTCCGGTTAGTTGAGATTGCTATACCTATCCCGATGTAAATAAACGCAAGATTTCGGCCACCTCATTCATTCATTTGATAAACATACATTTTTAACACAAACCTCGCAATAAAATAACATTTAAAAAAATAAACAAACACACTAGTAAAAGCAAATGACTACAATTAATATCGAAACTTAGTAATAAACTGTTAAATGTACACACTTTCAAATGTTAAAATGAAAAATCCGTTAAGAAATCTATTTTTTTTACAAACATACTAGTATAAAATAGTAAACAATGCAAAAACTCATAAAAAAAGCAAAATGGCCCCCGCGAAACACAAAACATTTCTATTTAAACAAATAAAACCTTACTAACCAAAAATGCATAATGTGCATAGATGATTTATTAGATTCCAGCCTATTAATTTTACTCGGATTATAGGCAACGAACATTTACGATTACTCCCGACAACTGCCGAACTCCCGAGGCCTGCCGCAGGAGTCGCGGCTTTCAATATTCATGGGTGTGTGCGTTTGCGACTGTGCACGGACACCAAAATTACTACACACATGCAAACAAATATAATGCGGGACGCGGGGCGGCATGACTTGGTTGATTAGGTACATTAATTTGCTTTGCAGCGCCTCTTGCTTTTCGCGTGGCAAACATAATGTTTGCGTGATTGCAAATAGGTGCTATTTATAAAATATTAGGCGTTTTGAAGTTATTATATTTTGTTTATTCATTTACTTACTATAAATTAAACTCATCTAAAACGTACGAACGTTATAATAAAATATCTGTGAATGGCAAGTAAAGCACTGCATTTCTGCCTACAAGGAGTGCACGCCCCTGGTATGCAGGTTTCCTCACGATGTTTTCCTTCACCGTTTTAGTGCGTGGTGATTGACTATCAATACACACATGACTCCGAAAAGTCAGAGGTGTGCCCTGGGATTCGAACCCGCGACCACCGTTAACATGTTGGCAGTCGCGTCTAGTCCGTTAACCAACAGGCCACCACGCACTTATTATAAAATATGGCTTGTGAATATTTCAACAGGGAACAATTAGCTGAACAAAGGGCGGTGGCTGAAACCGCACGCAGACGCGTTGCCGAAGCGACCAATGAGGCGACGCGCGCGCAGCAACGCACCGCTCGCTTGCACGCAGACCTCACGCGGTTGTCGCAACAACTGGAGACAGAGAGGTCACAACATAACCTACAGGTATGTGAGTTACATACTGAAACTTATATAAATAACTTAGGGCAGCGATGGCGAATAATATATTTTGGACATGCCACTGATTTTCCCATAACGAAGTCCATTTATTCTGACATTGAAAAAATAATAATTTCAAAACAATTCAAAATATCCCGCGTTCGTTTGTAATAAATTGTAGCATAGGTATATTTTCCAATAATAGTTTAAACATAATATTTCGACGGCACATATTTCATAGCCTCTTTAGAATTTTAGATTAAATTTAAATAACTTATCTATACATATAAATAAAATTGAAGTGTCTGTTTTAAGAGTGAAAATAAAAAAAAATGTCCTACTACATATCGTTATATACACGATACCTGTGCCGAAAATGATCATTAAAATTTTTTTGTCTGTCTGCCTGTTTGTTCCGGCTAATCTCTGAAATGGCTGGACCGATTTTGACGGGACTTTTTTTGTCAGGTAGCTGATATAACAAGGAGTAACTTAGGCTACATTTATTTTAGAAACATTCTTTTATTTTAGAAAATAAAGTAATGTTACAATACCCGCGCGCAGCTCACGCGCATGCCACCACTGGGCCGTCACGTCGGGCGCCTCCCACCAGTTCTCCCACCAACGAATCAATATCACATTTACAAAATATTGTATATAAAGAAATTTTTCAATAAAGATAATACAAAAAACTGAAAATAAATGTGTAACGGGAGTTTACCGCCGCTCGCTAAGAGATGGCGCCACCGTAGAATTAGATCTCGGTATGGTTCGTTAAAAAGGTAAATAAAATAGCAAAATCCAAAAAAACTAAATAAACTAATAAACTTTTTTGTTAAATTCCACGTTGTACAATGAAGAAAAACAGCTACGGGAAAAATTGGAGTGCTTAGTAAATGAGCTTCAAATAAAAGTTGAGAATCTCCAACAACAATTAAATAAAGCTAAAGAAGAAGACAAAAAACAAGCCTGTGAGAATCCAGGAGCCAGCAAAAAAGTTCATTCAGCAGTCCAATATGAAACAGACGAAGAGGAACTCGCGAAGGAAACTGAATGGATACGTCAAGAGAGTAGGAAGAAAAGAAAGCGGAACTCATCACCTTCCCCGTCTCATCAAGCCGAGCCTAGCAAAAAAGCCTCGGAGAAGCCAAAGGAAAAGAAGGCACCTCTACCGCCTCCTATTGTTGTAGAAGGTATCAAGGACTATCAGAAACTTTATGATTTTCTAGTTACCTGTATACCTAGTGAATCATTTACTATTAAGATGATGAAAGGCGAGACGGCCAAAATAAACACAAAAAATGAGAACTCATATAAGGCCATTACAAAGCTCCTAATAGATAATAAGAATCACTGGCACTCGTATGAGAACAAACAGAATAGACCAATTAGAGTGATGGCAAAAAATCTTCACCACACGTATTTGCCTGAGAGAATTATTGAAGACCTTAAAACTAAAGGAATTAAAATCATAGAAGCAGTTAATAAACTAAGCTGGAGGACTAAAGAACCTCTCAATATGTTTATACTGTCATTTCAAAAAGATGAAGACATAAACAACATTTATAATATACGCTCAATTCTTGGCTGTAAAGTGGAAATACAGCCAATCAAATCATCAAAATTGATACCGCAGTGTAAAAAATGTCAAGCTTATGGCCACACTCAAAAATATTGCAATAAAGAGCCTAGATGCGTCAAATGTACGGGTAAGCATCTTACTCGTGACTGTCCAAAACCAGCGGATGCAAAACCAAAATGTATACATTGTGGTGAAGCACACCCTGCCAACTACCGCGGGTGCATAGTAGCCAAAGAATTACAAAATATGAAAAGCAAGTCGATGAAAAATAGCGCAAAAGCTGTTCGAACTCCAACTACAAATGGAGCTAAAAAAATAGTTAATACTCAAAGCGTCAAAAAAGGTGTGACGTACTCACAAATGGCTAAAGCTGGACAATCGCATATACAGGCACAAGCACAGTTACAGACTCAGCCACAGCCACAACCAAAACCGCAGGAAAATAATATCGAAGATAAAATCAACAGAATTTTAAATTTTATGACTTCATTCGACAATCGTCTGAAAAAATTGGAGCATAGCACCAAAACTGCTATCCTACCAAATTCTAAACAATGATGGTTAAAATCATGGCATGGAATGCCAATGGATTGCTTCAACACATAAATGAAATAGAAGTCGTCCTAAACAGAGAAAATTTCGATATTTGCCTCATATCAGAATCACACTGCACTAAGGAATCAATTATTAAAATCAAAGGATACAAAGTTTATCACGCCTTACATCCATTTAATACTCCTAGGGGAGGCAGTTCTTTAATAATAAAAGACAACATCTGTCACTACGAAAAACTAAAGATAGAGGATCAAGACGTACAGGCTGTGGCGGTTTGTATACAAACAAAACACTATCCTGTAACTATATCAGCCATATACTCTCCGCCTAGGTATTCGCTAAAGGCTGAGCGATATATACACGTATTTGAACAACTCGGCTCCAGGTTTATACTAGGCGGTGACTTTAATGCGAAAAATACCTTTTGGGGGTCTAGACTTACAACAACCAAAGGTAGAGAATTATTATCAGCCGCTAGAGAAATCAAATGTGACGTCATATCAACAGGCAAGCCTACTTATTGGCCTACGGATACTCAAAAGATTCCAGATCTAATAGACTTTTTCATAGTGAAAAATCTCTCCCTTAATACCCTACATATTGAAGAGGGCTATGACATGAATTCAGACCATTCACCGATTATCCTAACTCTATCCAGCGGAATAATTCAAAAGGAAAATCATCTCACATTGACAAATAAACACACTGACTGGGAAAGTTTCAAGCGCGACTTAGAATCTATAATTGACCTTAAAGTTCCTCTTAAAAATTCGGAGCAACTCGAAAAGGATTTGAGACAATTTATAGTGAGCATTCAGCAATGTGCCTGGCAAAATACACCTATGGTGAAGACAATAGCGCGAAGCCAGTCTTATCCAGTAGAAATAAGGGACCTTATAGCTGCAAAAAGGAAACAGAGAAAACAATGGCAAATAAACAGATATCCAAAAGACAAACAAATTCTTAACACACTCACTAAGAGGCTCACAAGACTAATAAAAACCTTCAAGGACGAATCGATGAATACTTACCTTCGTGGACTGACTGGCGACCGCACGTCAGATTATTCACTGTGGAAAGCTACCAAAAACATCAAAAAGCCAATCATGCAGGTCCCTCCCATTAAAACACCGAATGGGAGCTGGGCCATAAGCAACGAACAGAAGGCAAATCTATTTGCGAACCATCTTGAGCATATATTTAAACCTAATCAAGGTACCGCATTGGACTCCAACCTAGATAATATATCACAAGACGACCAGGCAATAAAACTCGTTACTCCTAGAGAAGTAAAAAGTGAAATAAAAAAAATAATCAAAAGAAATCTCCTGGTTATGACCTGATAACAGGAGAAGTACTGAACAATCTTCCGCGCAAAGCAATTGTCAAACTGACCACATTGATAAATGCCTCGTTCAGACTGAAATATGTACCTGATATTTGGAAATTTGCTGAAGTTATCATGATACCTAAGCCTGGTAAGCCTCCGCATGACGTGAAATCCTATAGGCCAATCTCCTTGCTTCCAATAATAGCCAAGTTATATGAAAAATTACTTTTAAAAAGGCTTAAACCTGTTATAGAAGAGCGGAAATTAATCCCCGACTACCAATTCGGCTTCAGAGAGAAACACTCAACAATAGACCAACTCCACCGGATTACTAATTTAATCGAAAAAGGCCTAGAAGAGAAAAAGTTTGTTCGACGGTTTTCCTAGATGTGGCACAAGCATTTGACAAGGTATGGCACCACGGCCTCATTTACAAACTAAAGAAAATGCTGCCCAAGCAATTTTCAGAAATCCTGGAATCTTATATTTCTGAAAGAATGTTTCGTATAAAACATGAAGATTCTTATTCAGAAATAAAGTGTATAGAAGCTGGAGTACCACAAGGAAGTGTATTAGGTCCGGTCCTGTACTTATTATACACCTGTGATATGCCTAAACTTGAAAACAATGCCATTGCAACTTTCGCAGACGATACAGCAATTATAGCTACAGGTTCGACTCATAAAGAAGCAGTGGAAAAAGTCCAAACAGCTGTTAACATCATCTCTAACTGGAGTGAAAAATGGCGGCTGAAAATAAATGAAACAAAATCTGTTCATGTGGATTTCACAAACAAAAGACCAAATTATGAGCCTGTGTTCATAAACGGTACAACCATACCATATGAAAATACAGCCAAATACCTAGGCATGACTCTGGACGCAAAACTTCGCTGGAAAGCACACGTCAAAAAGAAACGAGAAGAGCTGGAGATTCGCTACAGGAAAATGTATTGGTTACTGGGCAAATACTCCTCGTTGTCGATATACAACAAAGTACTTTTGTACAAACAAGTCCTGATGCCAGTATGGACTTATGGTATACAGTTGTGGGGATGTACCAAACCAAGCAATATACTAATAATACAACGATTCCAGAACAAAGTACTGAGGGGTATAGTAAACGCTCCATGGTACGTAAGAAACGAAGATCTCCATCGGGACCTTAAAGTGGACTTCGTCAGAAATGTTGTGAAAAAATATGCCGAAGCTCATGACCATAGACTTCATCATCATGTGAACGTCGAGGCAATCCAGCTCCTCGACAACACGGACCTTGTAAGAAGACTAAAAAGGACAAAACCTTTTGAGTTAGTGCAATGAATAATTAGTGCAATGTAGTGTAGTGAGTGCTATTGAAAAAGAACACGCGAACATTGTGTCTTCCCCTTAATAGAGACAATAAGAAAAGTGTTATTGGACATGTTCTTAGTCATAGTCTCTTTAGAAATTTAGGTTAAATTTAAATAACTTATTAGTCATAAGACTAGATTGTTATTAAAGGGATGTATTAAATATTTAGTACATTACATATAAAAAAAAAAAAAAAAAATTCCACGCGGACGAAGTCGCGGGCACAGCTAGTTAGTCTTAAGACACTAGATCGTTATAAAAGCAATGTATTAAATATTTAGTACATTATATTTAAAAAAAAACATATTTCGGAAAATTAAGGCCTGTTGATAGATAAAGGTTTGCCGCCCTTGTTGTAGGGTATATAATTGTATAGCGGATAAACATATAAAGGCTTAAGTATTGTAGGCTAATGTTAGACTGGGTGGAGCATCAATAATGGCAGAATTAATACTAGTTAGGGATGCATATGTAAGGTATGTATGTTAATATGTAGGCCGTGTTCAACAACTGGGGGGTTACTCTATAAAAACGATACTGAACATCGAATGTTCGGATGTTCGACGTACGGAGTAATATATAAGATTTATACTTCTAAAAATCAATACTATTCTCTATTATACTTATCATTTTCTCCGCACTTAGTCTACGGTTTCGACGTACGATAGAGGAATCCAACATTTTATGGAGGCACATTAGTGAAGTTTTACGTAAGGCGTCCGAACATTCGAAGTTCGTATCGTTTTTATACAGTAACCTCCTTCTTATTGGAGATGTTTATGTATGTACATTAATAGACCTCTACGGATTAATAATTATGAAAAGATTATGCAATTTAATTCTGATTGAACACTTTAAAGGTAAAGGAAAAGTTTCCAAGAAACCTACATAGAGCATACCTGTTTTTGCACATGATTTTCTAAGTTCAACAGTCTGTGCGGCCTGGCGCAGTTTAGACGTCAGCTATAAAATGTGAGGCCGCGGGCTCGAACTGCGCTCCGAGACAAACGTTTGTGAGATCAAAAAGTCTCTCTAGTTACAACCACAATAAAAGACTCTATCTTAATATCGGATCAGGGGTACTCTATACTTCGACACGAAGTTCGAATGTTTGGACGTTGAACGTAAACTTTTAAGATAATAGTTTAACACTTCTAAAAACAATACTATCCTCTATGAAACTTATCATTCACTTCGAACTTAGTCTGAGATTACGACGTACGATACAGGATTCAAACATTTTGTAAAGTATTTAGGCATATTCATATAGTTTTACGTGCGATGTTCGTACATTCGTCGTCGTGTTGGGAGTACAGAGTAATCCCCAGGAGCTAGCTAGCCAGTACTTATTGAATATGGTGGACTTAAGCCAAAATATATTTCAACGGTAGACAAATCGCCCGTGGCCTTTAGTAATGACTCATTTTAACACTGAAAATTCATTTGCATATATCGTACAAAGCTGAAGGACATAATACAACTCTGATAAATACATAGTTGTGCGTCAAATATAGCATCGTCTATTGAATATAAACTGTGTATTTGCGCAATACGAGGAAGTTTTTATTTTGTTAGGCTATGTATTTTGTGCGTCAAATGTAGGGTAAACTATATACAGTGCCCTCCAAAAGTTAGTTGAAATTAATTCACCTTAACAATGATGTCACGTAATTTCTAAAATACGCAGGTTCAATGAAAGAACTGTTTACTATTTATGTTCGGATACACTATTCTAATACATACAGTATCGAATTTCTCGAAACTCATTTTGCTTTCTTTCTTAATCAATGTTTAATTTTCATTACTTGAATTGAGTGCGTCAAAAGTCAGTTGAAATGGGAAATTTTTAACGATTTCCGATAATCTTGTGGTTTTAAACTCATTTACCAATATTGTTAGGGCGGTTTGGGTAGTTTACATTTATTAATAAGATATTGTGAGGTGATATGACTGTTTTAGCATTAATAATGGCTCCATAATGAAAATAACACGTAGAATAATAATGCAGAAGAATTTGGAATGTCCAAGTCTTGCAGATAGGCCTCCTAGGTCTACTACTTCTGTTGATGATCGACAAATTGTGCGGCAGTGCAAAATCAATCCCAAGATTGAGATACGAGAGATCAAAAAATAGTAATAGGAAGTAGGAACCACGGTTTCTTTAACTACTACCAGGCAATGTCTGCATGATGCTAATTTACGAGGTCACGTTGCCAGAAAAAAATCTCATAGCATCGATCAATAAAAAAACGACGATTGGAGTTCGCCCGCAAATATTTAGATAAACCAATAGACTTTTGGAATAAAGTATCTTTCCCGATGAATTAAAGTTCGAACCGTTTGGAAAAAGATGTCGGCAAACAGTATGTCGTAGGAGCAATGATAACTCTTACGACGACAAGCACTTGCAGCCCGCTGTAAAACACGGCGTTGACAGTATGATGGTTTGGGGGTGTTTTTCTTGGCATGGTGTGTTCTGACTGCAAATAATTGAAGGCAGATAACAAAACAGATCTATTGTAATATTCTCCATGACAATTTATTATAATCTGCTGAACATATCGGGCATTTTTGTATACGTAAGTTCCAACTACACAACAATGTGTAGCATACAGCAGGGATATCTGAACAATATTTTGAAGATAACGAAGTGGACTTACTGGAATGGCCTTCATTGTTACTCGACCTTAACTCTATTAAACATTCGTGGGATAAATTGATCCGAGAATCCCTGTTTTCATAAAAGGCAACAGGAATTTGTTGAAAAATAGAATTCATGAAACATGATCGACCATACGGGTCAAAACTCTACAAAATCTTGTAGACTCAATGCCTAGACAATTTAAAGCAGTTCTACAGAATAATGGCGGCCATACAAAATATTAAAAGTTAAGATATAGACTACAAGCCCGTGGTAAAAAGCGATGGGTCAAATGACATAAAATAATAATATTCAGCACGTGCCGTAGATATACCTACAGTGCCCTCCAAAAGTTAGTTGAAATGATCAAAAATGTGAGGAAATTATGATAAAACCAATTCAAATCATGGGTTTAAGAACTGTTTATTAAAATTTAATCAATTTTGAATGTGTCTGTCAATAAAAGGACCACAATAACGTTATTAATAATAATTTATGTAAAGAAACAGTAAAATTGCGGTACCAAAAGTTAGTTGAAATTGTTGAAAAAGTATTTTAAGGATTGTCATATTTGCCACTATTAGACTACAGGCCCGTGGCAAAAAGCGATGGGTCAAATGAGCCACCAGGAGACCTATTTAGTAAGATACAGGGGCATAAAATAATAATATTCAGCACTATGCCGTCACTAGTAAGCTGTCCGTCTCAGTGCAGACGAGACTTCAAAAGCACAAAGGAGAGGGGTTCATTTTGGTCATTGATTTTTGTACGGCATTCCTACCTTCGATTGATCCATGAAAAATAATAAGAGAACACGTAGTGCCGTACAAAAAAAGTGCGTCACAAAGTCGGAAGAACGTTAGATATTCCGGAAAAATTGTCGGTATAGTCCAGGTTCCCTAGAACAATTTTCATAATTGATTACTAACAAATTTGATTTTTCGTGAGTAGCTTCCTTTCGACTAGACGCCCAACTTTTTCCTTACAGTAACGTTGGTAAATGGTAGCTTAGTAGGGTAGCAAGGATAAAACATGTCGATTTGACGAATTTTTAAAATTTATTAGTAACCGAATTTTTCTTTGTTAATTATCGAGATAATTATCTAAATAACGTGAAAAATATTTGTCCTACAAAATATAAAGTTTTGTCAGGGAGTCCCCCCTCTCCAACATGTATCATAAACAAGGTCATGGAAAATAATTACTAACCAGCTGATTTTTTTTATTGGTTAGCTAACATTTGTATAGTTTACTACCCACAATGTCCTACAAATTGCGTGGTATGTCATCTTGGTCCTACGCTCAAAAGTTGTCAATACCGCAAGACTTTTTTTATAATTAGTAACTGTAGGACAAATATATCACGTGATAGGTTAATATATTTTTCATCCAAATAAAACAATGTCCTACAATAAAGTAAAACGAATAAAAGATTGTTGGTGTGTGGAGATTTCAATGTTAATCTGTTAGATATGTCTGCTATGACTGGAAAATTAAGAAATCTCTTTTTATCATTTGACTTAGTCAATCTATTTTTGGAGTCAACTAGGATAACCAACACTAGCGCTACCTGTATATATAATGTGTTTACAGATATAGTCCCAGTAAATAAATCTATTATTAATCAGTTAGACTCTGACCACTGTGGACAACTAGGCACTTTTAGAAGCAAATTCCAGCAAACTTCCATTGGAAAACTTAATGTTGTTCCGGTAACAAAGATCCGGTTAGATAAATTAAAGAATAATTTGTTGAAAAAATTCAATGTAGTACTAGTACAGGGTAACAACCCCAATACTCTATATAATTCTGTATTTGACATATTTTGTAAGGAATTTGAATCAATCTTTACATCCAGGTCTGTTCCCACAAGCAAAAAAAATTGCTTCAATAATTGGGCCACTGTTGGCATACGCATAAGTAGGAAGAAACTATATGATCTTTATTCTGAAAGAACATATAATCATAGTGAGCATTTTAAAAATTATGTTAAAAATTATTCTAAATTGTTTAAACAAGTCTGCTATAAAGCAAAGTCTTTATACTTAAAAGAAAAAATAAAAAACTCCAAAAATAAAATTAAAATGACATGGAGTGTAATTAATAAGGAAACTGGGAAAGCTAAACCTCGTGACGCCGAGTTTAGCTTAAATATTAATAATAAATTAATAAATAAGATATAGAAGTAGCTAGGGATTTTGAAAAGTTCTTCACAGATATACCAGTTTCCATAACATAAAGCTTAAATTCGTCTCCTTCTTTAGCCCATACGTTATTACAGGAAAGTGTGCTAGGGTGTGGCGATTCATTTGAATTCCAATCCGTTGATAGTGATGACATTGTAAAAACATTTAAACTTATAAACATTAAAAATACTTGTGACCTCTGGGGAATCTCTACAAAGATCCTCAACTATGTACTACCTATATTAGCTCCTCAGCTAGCTTTAGTTTTTAACACATGTATTAATAGTGTCATATTTCCTGATAAAATGAAACTCAGTAAGATAATACCTCTTTTTAAATCTGGTAGTACAGATGACCCCTCTAATTTTAGACCTATATCAGTACTGCCTTCATTTAGCAAAATTTTTGAAAAAACTGATGCTTATACAGTTGCAAAGTTATTATAAAAATAATAATTTACTTCATGGTAAACAATTTGGTTTTACTCGGGGTCGCTCCACCACTGATGCTGGTGTGAAGCTTATAGATAACATATTTGATGCTTGGGAGGATTCTCAGGATGCTTTAGGTGTATACTGTGACCTATCCAAAGCATTTGATTGTGTTTATCATGATATTCTTATCATGAAATTGAGCCACTATGGAATATATGGACTTGCGCTTTAACTATGTAAATCATATTTAAACAATAGGGTTCAGAGGGTTGATGTCAACGGACAAAAATCACATGGATCTGTTGTTACTATGGGGGTTCCGCAGGGCTCAATTCTTGGACCCTTTCTCTTTTTGATTTATATAAATGACTTGCCTTATTTTATAAGGGATAAATGTGAGGTAGTGTTGTTTGCTGATGATACTTCACAGATATTTAAAATTAAACGACATCAATCAATTTTTGACGAAGTAAACCACACTCTCTCAAGAATAGTACATTGGTTTGGCGTTAACAATTTACTGTTAAACAGCCAAAAAACTAAATGTATTCGGTTTATAACACCTAACGTAAAAAAAGTGAATACCAACATTTTTATGAACGGGGATGTGTTGAGCCTTGTGGAGACTACTAAGTTTTTGGGAATCACATTGGATCCTAAACTTCAATGGGGTCCCCACATAACAGCGTTAGCTAAAAAGCTGAGTGCTGCAGTTTTTGCAGTGGGCAAGATTCGCCAATTGACTGACATTGATACAGCTCGATTGGTCTATTTTGCTTACTTTCATAGCCTAATGAGTTACGGAATTTTGCTGTGGGGTGGTGCTGCTGACATTAATACCATCTTTCTTCTTCAAAAACGAGCCATAAGATCTATTTATTCGTTAGGCTCCAGACAATCTCTGAGAGAAAAATTTAAAGAAATAAATATAATGACAGTAGCATCAGAATTTATATTCGCTAATTTAATGTATGTCCATAAGAATAAAGAACAATTTCAAAAGGTTAGCGATTTTCATGACAGAAATACTAGAAATAGAAATAATCTAGTCAGTCATAAGACCAGGCTCCAGAAAATTAGCAAATCTTTTAAGGGTTACTGTATACATTTCTATAATAAAGTTCCCACTCACATAAAAAACCTTAACTATAAATAAATTTAAATCTAATATTAAACGACAGTTGTGTAATAAAGCATATTATAAAATTTCAGAATACTTAGAAGATAGTAAGGCGTGGGAATAAAACATAATATAAGTCCCCGAACCGGATGTGTGTGTACTCTGTTAAATATAATTAAAATAATTATCCCACTTGTGTCACCATAGTTGTAGGCAATTTGAGTACGTCATGCTCGCTTAAAGGTCTGTGCTTGCGGCGGCGTCGTGTGCCGGGTCGGTCACTTCCCTATAACACGGTTGAGGAGACCGATGGCTGGCACATGGGTCATACTCGTGAACGGGTGCTGCTTGTGTAGACTGGTCTGCTCAATTTGCTTATAATGATAATATTAATTACTTTGTTTTTTTGTTTTTTTTTTTTTAATTTTTTTATTGCCTTTCATTGCTTTTGCTGAACAGTGTATACCGGTTCCGCGGTACGGGCGACCACACTTAACTCAGCCGTACAATATAATTATTATTATGAATAATTTATGAACTGCTCTGAATTTCAACTCCTGTATGATCACTGTATTGTAAACTTATTTTGAAAAGAGCAACGCTAGAGTTTCTTGCCCGTTCTTCTCTGGCGAAAACAGCCTTGTGAACTGGGTGGTAGTGGAAAAAAAATTACTGAATCTAAATAGTGTATGACATTTTATGGATTCAATAAATGTTTTCATTTCATTTCATTACATTACATTACAAAAATAAAGATATGTTATATTAGTCCTACAACATTTGTAGTTTTTGAGTATACAAAATAAAATGAAATATACATTTATAGTATACTTACAGTAGTATTCGTGTACAACGACTTCGCTTATAATGACTAACCGGTTTTAACGAATGTTTACTCAAGTTAGGTTTCATAGTATGGTACTGAGAAAATATCACCGTTTAGAGCGACCCCGGTTTAAGCGACCAACTGCTTATAGCGACCAATAATTATAATAATACGTCCAGTTAAAACCACAGAATACTAACAGAAGTCAACCTTGTGTATGTACTTCACTTTTGTTGCCACACTACGCTCGGCGTTCGCGCAAAAGTTGAAACTCGCTCTCTCAGTGGTCTCGACTGGTTTGGAATATCGTGTCGGTGAACGCTGTCTATGTGTGCATTGATTAAGCGCGCTTTGTATGAAGCTTGATTTCTTTTAGTTTAGTATTCTATGGTTAAAACGACGCGCCATGTTTTGTTTGCACAACCTATGCACCAATACCTCGGTGCCCCAAATTTACCCCGCCCCGCGCGCTTCACCTCTCCTTATTAGCGCGTGAATCCATGCTTAGTGTTTGTCACTTCTTAAGACAAGTCTAAAAGCTCGACAAAATAGTTATTTCGGTAAAATACCGACTTCCAGCTCCGGTGCGGAACGCATCTAAATATATACCGGGTATGTCAAGGGTGCTACCGAAAACGAAGCCGGGTGGTAGTTTAAGTGACTACAAAAACAATGTAACTGTGTGTTGGCCGTCTGTATTTTTAGTCGTCTGTGGTCCACAGTAAACCATGCTGTGCGGATGCGTTTGTGAGCAAGGATAGCAGTGTGCCTTAGCTCCAATAGTAAAATATACAAAATAATATTATTAATTTCATGAATTTCAACTATGTAACTGGAGGACTGGAATAACGTACCACGCAATTTGTAGGACAATGCGGGTGGTAAACTATGCAAATGTTAGCTAACCAAAAAAAATCAGCTGGTTAGTATTTATTTTTCATGACCTTATTTATGATACATGTTGGAGAGGGGGGACTCTGTGATAAAACCTTATATATTGTAGGACCTTATAAATATTTTTTCACGTTAATTAGATTATTACCTCGATATTTAACAAAAAAAAACGGTTTGTAATATTTTTTTTTAATTCGTCATGTCAACATATTTCATCCCTATTATCTTAGTTATAAACCACAATCGAGAATTTTCGTACAAGAATTACTTGGGCGTCTCATTGAAATGAAGCTATTCTCGAAAATTCAGCTTGATAGTAATTATTTTTACATTAAGTATTAATACTACAACTTTTGAGCGTAGGACCAAGATGACATACCACGCAATTTGTAGGACATTGTGGGTAGTAAACTATACAAATGTTATCTAACCAATAAAAAAAAATCTGCTGGTTAGTAATTATTTTCCATGACCTTGTTTATGATACATGTTGGAGAGGGGGGACTCTCTAACAAAACCTTATATTTTATAGGACAAATATTTTTTCACGATATTTAGATAATTATCTCGATAATTACAAAGGAAAATTCGGTTACTAATAAATTTTAAAAATTCGTCAAATCGACATGTTTTATCCTTGCTACCCTACTAAGCTACCATTTACCAACGTTACTGTAAGGAAAAAGTTGGGCGTCTAGTCGAAAGGAAGCTACTCACAAAAAATCAACTTGTTAGTAATCAATTATGAAAATTGTTCTAGGGAACCTGTACCAGTAATTTTGGTCATTTGATTTTAAACGGCATCGGTTCCGTACTGGTGCAATACCCAGGCCCCGGGCGCAGTGGCGTAACTACACCATGTGGGGCCCGTGGCAAAATCATCGGATGGGGCCCCCTTTTTTTTACGGAGAGGGAAACTGTTAAGTTTATTTTCCGGTACCCCGGAGGAGATCGAAAGGAATATATCAGAATATATCATTGTCATTGGCCTGCCAGCACATTGCGGTCGAGGCGGGTCCCTAACAAAAACCTGCGCTAGCATCCCGAATAAGACCCTGTCTTCCGCATTTCGGGCGGTACTGGATATAATCTCAGGACGAGAAACGCCCCGATTCCTTTCCAGTGATCGCCCGGCGCAAAACCAGGACGCAGGTCTTTCTCAGTGGGGAGCAAAGTTGATATCCACTTATGTCTAGATCTGGACGCCCCTTTAAGATTTTGTGGGCGAGATCACGTGCTCTGTCGTCTATCTCGGAATCAAAATTAGTAAGAGTGCACCGCAGAGCAGTTACTCCGGTGGCTCCTTTAGGTAGCCTCATAAGTCTTGCGTGGGAGATTGTGCTGGAATTCATACACCCGTATTCTAAAACGTTTCCTCGAATATTCCTCAACCTTAGCCTTGTCGAGGTGAAGTTTAAAATGAATTCGAGGAATCCTCGAATATGGTATGCTTAGTTAAAAATATACCTCTTCTAGAGGATCCTCGAGTGAGGTTGAGTTATGGAAATACGTCATCTGATCTTCTCATTTATCCCACACACCATCAGGCGGAGGCATGGTGAGGCAGCCTCTCGTGGTGTTTAGCCGCGATTGGGCCTCTGTACTGTACCGCGGGTAGACAGCGGACAACCGTTTCTACGGGTCTCCCTGACTGCGGGTCAACACTCTTCCCTTCGTCAGCGACCGATAATACCCACATGGTACAACCTCGTGCCCGGAGTCAAACCCCTCGAAAAATATGGGCTGATCTCGGAAACCGGTCCCTTACGGGGATCACTATGTAATGTCTGTATTTACGTCCGTTGGATGGTGGTCGCTGCCCGGGCGGACATTAAGTCCTACCACCAAGAACTGTGTCACTCATTTGACACTACCCAGGGGTCCCGTGTAGTGAAACTAGAGTTAAAGCCTACGGACGCGAGTGACGTTAACCCTTTAAAGTGAAGCTGCATACAAGTGAAGTCAATATAAAGCGTGTAAAAAATGCTTAACCTGGTGGTAAAATAGCGTTCTTTCCCGAAGGCCTATTTCATATGGTTGCTAAAAATTATGATGATGATTAAGATAAAAATATAGGCAGGTAGGGGCGGCATTTTTCAGTTTTTGCCCCGCCTCGAAAAATACCTAGATCCGGCGCTGGCAATACCTCTTCTAATCCATTATTCCGCAACGCCGTACAAAAACCATGCGACAAGGGAGAAAAATCAGCGGTTGCAACTCACTCCCTTTCAGTGGTCCGGGGGGGTGATTTAAAAAAGTACGGCATCGGTTTCATAACATTACGTAGCACTCAAAATCACTATTTAAAAAAATGCCGTCACTAAATTATTGTTCATTTGAATGTATATCATCAGTAATACATAAATTTCTTTTAAAGCTGAAAGGTCATTTGATCCTGTACGGCAACCTGTTTTTTAACATGATATTGCTAAATACAATTGTTATATAGTATTGCCATTCAATAAAAATGTTTAAAAAGAATTGAGAGGAAAATAAAATATGAGTTTTCTCAATTAGATTAATGAAATACAGCAACTTTCTAAATATTAATATTGTTTTAAATAGTTCTCAGGTAAACGAATGAAGAAAAAATTATGCCGTACATTTTAATGCAGAACATAATTTTTGGCTGATTAAATGGCACTACCATTTCAGAAGTACTTTATGGTCATGTGATACTACACGGCATTAAAATATTTTGAAGAGAATAATTGATAACATGTATAAATCATTATGCCAGCTTTTAAAATGAAACTGTGTGTATATTATATCCAAAAATTGAAAACTATCAAGCTCAGTATTAGTATTTTTGTATACTTTTCGATGTCATATACTTCAAACATGGACATATTTTTTTGAATTGTGTTATTAAATATACTAAATGATATATTATATACAAAAATGAGAAAATAGGTAGGTATGTCCTTTCAGATTTTAAATTCAATATCTGAATAAGTCGGTATCAACGTCCGAATCCTCTTCTCGATCACCTTCTGAAACATGAATATGTGTCATCTTATTTTGCGGACAAATATAATTTAAAAAGTAATTAATAATTATAAGTTTTGTTAAGTTTATTACCTTTTATCAATGTCAACCTTCAGATTTGTACGGCATTGACTTTTTATAGACGATTGCATTAAATACAAATAAAGTGTCTAAATGCTGTATAGTAAATATTATACTAAATATCACCCTGAAGTATATTTTTTTACATGGATTATTCGAGAGTTATTTTCCGCTCTACAGACCTTTGGATCACAAAAAAATGTACGGCATGTGAAAAAATGTTATCTATGCCTAAATACTTTCAAAATAAATTAATTTTATGTTGTGTCAAATCACCCCCCGGACCACTGAAGAGGAGTGGATTGCAACCGCTGATTTTTGAAGTGAAAACTTCTTTAGCGGCGTTGAGCACTTTTTCTGTAATGGGTATAAAATCTTAAACTCGCGTCAGGACAACGTGACCTGATCGTAAGACGAAAAGCGTAAGACGGATGGAGAGTAGACAGCTGTCAGTTAGCTGTCAGTTTATAAAGCTTTGATGAATTGCCAATGATTTTGAGTGGAGATTTCAACATAAACTTCGCAGACGATAAAAATCAACTATTAATTGAATTTTTAAATAATGAATTTGGTTTAACTATGTCGAATGATCGCAATCTTAGCACAACGAAATACAAAACTACTATTGATGCGGTCTTTATTAGACATTTAAATAGGTTCGAATCAAAACTGTTCGTTTCTTACTTCAGCTACCATAAACCTATCGTATCAGTTTTAGAGATTGGCGATGATAGTTCTGGTAATGATGATGGTGAAAAAGTCGTTGAAATTATGGATGAAAGTTGATTTTTCGGAGATAAACTTTTTAATGTAAAATAATTGTAATAGTTTTAAAGTGTTAAATTTTAATGTAATATAAATTGTCATGTTTGTGTACGATAGCGCAATAAATGAATATTGTATTCTACCACATAAATGATAGTACTTTTATACTGATAAAGCAATTGGTGCAAAATTATTCCCTAACCATTCCAAAATATCAAACATGTTCAACGTTAATAATCAAGTTTTCACTTTTCTCCCTTGTCGCATGGTTTTTGTACGGCGTTGTGGAATAATGGATTAGAAGAGGTATTGCAACAGTATGGAACCGATGCCGTTTACAATCAAATGACCAAATTTACCGACAAATTTGCCGGAATATCTAACGTTCTTCCGACTTTGTGACGCACTTTTTTTGTACGGCACTACGTGTTTTCTTATTATTTTATGGATCTATCGAAGGCAGGAATGCCGTACAAAAATAAATGACCAAAATGAACCCCTCTCCTTTGTGCTTTTGAAGTCTCATCTGCACTGAGACGGACAGCTTACAAGTGACGGCATAGTGCTGGATATTATTATTTTATGCCCTGTATCTTACTAAATAGGTCTCCTGGTGGTTTATTTGACCCATCGCTTTTTGCCACGGGCCTGTAGTCTAATAGTGGCAAATATGACAATCCTTAAAATATTTTTTCAACAATTTCAGCTAACTTTTGGTACCGCAATTTTACTGTTTCTTTACATAAATTATTATTAATAACGTTATTGTGGTCCTTTTATTGACAGACATATTCAAAATTGATTAAATTTTAATAAACCGTTCTTAAACCCATGATTTGAATCGGTTTATCATAATTTCCTCACATTTTTGATCATTTCAACTAACTTTTGGAGGGCACTGTAGGTATATACATACGGCACTATAAGCGAAATTGGATTTCTACTACCACCCGGCTTCGTTTTCGGTAGCAGTCTTGAGATACCCGGTATGTATG
This sequence comes from Hyles vespertilio, assembly GCA_009982885.2. Lineage (NCBI taxonomy): Eukaryota > Metazoa > Arthropoda > Insecta > Lepidoptera > Sphingidae > Hyles > Hyles vespertilio. The sequence goes on from CM042818.1 coordinate 15,612,846, forward strand.
TGACTGTTGGGTATTATTATTTATTTATTTAGTTATATCTTTGGTGCTAAATAATTCACTTATTTTAAAATAATATTGATGGTATATCTCAAGGAATGCAGGCACTTTTTGTTTAACAAGCTTTTTATATCAGTTATCCTTACAATAAATTTTCAACCACAGTTACAACAATCATTTGTAAAACATAGACAAGAACATAGAAAATAAATCATAAACCATAAACAATACTGCCAGTTTTAATGTATAAACATTTCACCTGTTTATTTAACAAATATGCTTACTACCTATACGCTGAATGCTGTGAAATTCACGAAAGCTTAATACTTTTTCAGGTTTAATTTTATGCATCAATCGTATTAAACTGAAGAGATTTCTTTGTGTTTATGTATTTGAACGCACTAATCCCAGGACTTTGATTTTGGATAGCCCATTTATTGAGGACGGCCTTATGTTATAATAACATTACGCTATGATTAGGACCGGAGCATTTATGAAAAAAAAATTGCAAGAACGATTTCCTCATTCAAAAGTTTCTACACCCGGGCATACCCGGGCTGGAGTGCTAGTTTTCCGTAAATTGTTCAAGAGTGTATTCACATATACATAAGCAAGAAAGAATTCAAAGAGTAAACGCGTGAAACACACAAAACTCTTGTTTTTTTGATTTTGTTGATTCTTAAATTCCACTCTCAGACTTTAGAGGAATGATACAATAGTATAGTTTACTTTTATCGTTATTGTGAATCGTTTTGACAATGACATATGTCTGATACAAGATATTTTGAAGTGCATATTAATGTTTTGGATATGATAGTAATCTTAGCAATAAGCTGTTATGATACTTATTGTTTTCTGATAAAATGAAGATAATACCAATAATGGATTAAAAATTGCGTCGTAGAATTTAAGGGTAAACTTTTATCCAAGAATAATTCGTTTTGTATAGTAAGAAACTTAGTTTTTCTTTTGAATAACAAATAATTTTACATTCAAAGTTTGTTAGACGCCGGCTGTGAAAGAAAAAAGGTTGCGGGTTTCGATCCCTGTATCGAAATACAATGTTTGGGTGTAAATATTTCTTTATAAAATAACAACAAAAAATCGAATTGAGAACCTCTTCCTTTTTTTGAAGTCGGTTAAAAATATTGTTGTGTCTTAGATACCGATGAGTAACGGTATTTTCGTATCCTAAGGCATCTTCGTCGCCGTTTTAACTGGTAATTGGCGGTCTAACGTATTCAACCACTTGAACCAAATAAGTTCCTTGGAAAGCAATTCAACAATATTTATTTCAGTATGAACAAAAGTTAACAAAGGGGATATTTACGTATTCAAATTAACAAAGCTGCAACATATGTATATAGGCATGGATATTTTATTCTAAGTGGTCTTGGAGTTGATTCCTCTTTTTCGTCGAGCAATTTATGTAAATAATATTATTCGTATGAAAAATAGTCTGCTGCCCTACCGATAAATTATCTGCTGGATAATGGAGATATTGAATTATCTCTACATAGTATAAAACAAAGTAGCTTTTCTCTGTCCCTATGTCCCTATGTACCTTTGTATGCTTAAATCTTTAAAACTACGCAAAGGATTTGAATGCGGTTTTTTTAATAGAGTTATTCAAGAGGAAGGTTTATGTGTTTAATACGTGCATATTATTGTAGAGAAATCTATATGCACCCGGGCAAAGCTGGGCCGGGCCGCTAGTATTAATATAAACTCATGTAATCGTATTCCGTAATGAAATGCTTATGTCCTTATAGGTATCCACGCTAACACAATGCTACAAGACGCAAATCACCGAATTAGAGGCGAAACTTCAAAGGAAACGGAGAATTTGAAGAAGCAGTTGCTGGCTGCGCAGAGAATGCAAGGCCTGGCAAGTCTGGCTTGCCAGAGGAGTCACACAACCAGTACATGTTGCCAGTCATACCCAAGGATGAGAAACAGCGATGGAGAAATGGATATTAATGTATCCATGATACCAAGGGAAGAGGGAGAGGTGAGAGAAATTCATGAAATAGTTTTAGGCCGAGTTGCATCCACTTAATTTCACTTTGAAAATGTAAAATTTTCGATATTAAAGTAATCGTCTAAGTTAGTACAAGTAACTGGGCTTTAATATTTACTTAGCTACGGTAACTGTTATTAAAGTTATTTGGGGCTATGGGTAAGCTGTGGTACTGCTTATGCTGTACTGCAGTAATAAGCTGAATGAGGGTTCCTGTTGTTGGCACAAATAGTAATGGAGAATATTACTGTCTTTTGTTATCTTTTTTTTACCAAACACTTCTTTGTTTTATTGTTAATACCTTATATCTTTTATTTTCTAGGGTTGAATTATTTTTATTATAATATTAATTTCTTTGTTTTGCTTTGTATTTGTACCAACAATAAACGTTTCTTTCTTTCTTTCTTTAATGTAGGTAAGGAACTCTTTACTTTTATTGCAATGAATGCCCAGACTATGTCCAGCAGTAGTAGTTACTTTGTCTCCAATATTCTAAAACCAGAAACACAACAGTGCGTTTACAAATTACACTGCTGTTTGGCGGAGTATAGACAGTGGTGCTTTACCCAGGCGGCTTCTTACACAAGAGAGAAATACGGCCAATGTGACCACCAGGTGAATGAATCTAGGAATTAAACCTTATTACTTCTAATGACATGCTACTGAGCTTCATAACTTTTATATTGGTTATTTTATTATAACTTTGACCTTCACAAAAATATACGTTCTATTTTATTTTACAATTTTATCGAATATTAATAAGTTGTTTTAAACGTGTTTTTCTGTAATCAGGTTTAATGCTATAAATTATATCGTATAAATGTATTTTTATTCAAATGTAATGTTACTCTTTGAACAATACTAGGATTTTAAAATTAATTTTCGTTTTGCTATTTTGATCCGTTAACGTATCTCAAGGTTAGGAACTTAATTATTCTAATGGATGTCATTCAGCAAAAGTCAAAGTGAAATATTTAGCGACTGATAATAAGTACCTACCTATGAACCTATCGGTTTAGTTAAGTACATAAAAATATGTCCGTTAAGCTACACTACTGGACTCCTAATTCGCTGACCCGTACGGCTAAGTTGGCAGCATTTTGTCGGTCACTCAATCTCAAAAAGCTTTGTGGGCGGCTGGACATGAGGATTTTTTTCAGAGATCGTTGAAGCCCTGCAATACGCAATAGAGCAGAACGCTTGCGTCACCGGACATGCCGGTAACATGTCGGCGGGCTGTGTCGACAGATCGGCGGGTCAAGAGTAAGACTGTCATTTAGATAGAGTTGAAATTGTGTGCAATGATGTAAACGGTATACCAGGTGTATCTTTAGGGTTTATCCTAAAACTCGAATATAACTACAGGGATCTAATACTAGACATGTATCATATCACATATGACTGATAAGTTATGAGCCATCTTAGTTTGGAATTAACTCTACCTATAAGAGTTTTATTGCAAAATTGTGGTAATTGAAATATCCTTCAAACAAAACAACACGATGCATTGATTGATTAGATACGTTGGTTATCGTATTGTAACAATGCTTTTAATGTGACAATATTTCTTTCCAATCTAAGATTAGTGGCGAAGTGCCCTTGTATAATCTCTATCATTTTTTTGTTTAAAAATATCAAGTGTTGTGAATTCTACAGATTTATCGACAAATGAATTTCATTTACACTGTGTTTGCGGTTAGTTTCAATTCCATCGGTTCTTTTTGTTTCACAGTTTTTGTTTGATGTCCGACTTATACAAGTCTACGCTTTGTTTTGATACAAGCCTGTTTTATGTCGTATTTTGTTGTAAATAAGGTAGTTAATAAGGTAATTTTACTGGTGGTAGGTAACTCATATGTGAGAGGCCGCCCTGGGTAGGTACCACCGCATGTCTATTTCTTCCGTCACACAGCAGTGTAATTTCACTGTCGTGTTTCGGTTACAAGGTCATTGAAGCCAGAGTAACTACTGGACATATTGTGACTTACATCTTATGTCTTAGGATGGCGAGCGCAGTGGAATGTCAAGCATTGCTTTTTTAATTCAAGGTGTTGTTTAATTTTGCTACTGTCTATAAGTTTTTGTATCGCTTACCATCAGGCGAACGGCATGCTCGTCTCGCCATTCATTGCAATAAAAAAACAAAAAAAAAAAAAAAAAAAAAAAAAAAAAAAAAAAATATCCAAGTATTGTTTTTGGTGTAGGGTTCGGAGTCAGCTCCGTCGCCGCCGCCGTCCAAGTCGTACATGTCGAGCGCGGGCGGCGGGCGCTCGCCCGTGCCGCTCGAGAGACTGCTGGAGGAAGGGGGTGCCTACGATGAGGCTCTCGACACCAGCTCCTTGGGACTCACGCCGGAACAGGAGATATCCGATCTGAAAAGGAAACTGGTGGCACAGCACAAAGGTAGTCATTTGTCTACACTAATATTATAAAGAGGAAAACTTTGTTTATTTGTTTGTTTGGTTGTAATGAATAGGCTCAAAAACTACTGGACCGATTTTAAAAATTCTTTCACCATTCGAAGCTACATTATCCACGAGTAACATAGACTATATTTTTATTTGGAAAAAATAGGGTTCCGCAAGATATTTGGATTTTTTGGACACAAACTGAAAAAAAATCAACCCAAGAAGTTACTTATTTTGCGTACGCTGCCTAAACTACAAAAGATAGAACCATAAATTGTATAATTAATTGTAGATCTTATAAAATATCTACAAAAAAGTCCGCGCCACACTATACCTATCTATGTCGAGTGAGGCACAACAACGACATATTTATTTAAAAATCTTGAATTTTTTTTGGACTACATTTAAACGCGTTTATTTTACTCATGCTATTAATCCTTATCAAAATAAAGTATTTCACCAATAAGTACAGTTTATGTTGATAATATTGGTCTTTGAATGATTAAATTGGACGTTTGTTTTGAAGTTGTGGTGAGATTCGATAGGCTGCGGTCGGTGTGACATCATGTTTTGAGGTTATGTCGATCTAAAATCAATATAAAATATATTTATCCGTTACTGATTCTAATTTGTGGTGATTGTGTTTTATTTGTGTAAATAATAAATAAATAATTATAAGTTTTCATTAGTGTGTATTGTATTTTCTCTTTTTCTTTTTTCTTCTCATAAGGTGGTAAGTTTTGTTTGTGTGGTGTTCTGTGATTGGTACGTGTTTGTCCACTGTTTGTTTAGTGTTAAAATTGAAAAAAAAAACATATTTATTTATTTACTAATAATCTTTTTTTATATAAAAAATAATAAATAAAAAACAAAAAGATGGAGAGGGATGTACATGATATTAGCCCGGATCCCGACCCTCCACCAGACATTGGTTATAATGATGTACAAACAATGACGAGCACTATTCAAAATGCTAGCTCGACTACACCAGCATTTACCCCTATTACGTCTCTGTACCCTCTGATAGCTCTGCAGCCCCCAACTTTTTGAATACTAAATCACCAAAAGCTAGTTTACTACGAAACAAAAGAATAAGACCCATTTTTAAAGAATAAAAAAATACCTTTGAACGACAGTATTGCATAATATGCAAAACATTCTACCTAATCGCACGGACAATACCTCAACCACACTGTTACGGTCGTAGATAAGCCACCATCTAATTTACCAATGTCGAGCTCTTCCGTCATGGATTCTTCGCCAGCGCAACCCAATACATTAATACGGACCCTTATACTCCAGAGCGGATACTGGACCCTTCATCGTCTATGTCGAATTAAATGAGGTTTCTCCAGCAGATGGTACCACTTTACATCCTATCAAATTGGTGCTTTTCTATATAAACATAAACTCACCAATGTTTTACAGGATGGCATCAAAAAAATCGGACGTAATAGACTCTCAGTGTCATTCCAACTGGAGAGTTGGCCAAATCAATTCATCCAGAACGTAATTTTTTCCCAAAATAATTATAAAGTTTATATCCCCTCCCATACATCTCGCGTAATGGGCTTGGTTAGGGGAATACCGGTTGAGATGACACATGAGAAATTGTTGAACTGGTTAAACTTCCTTCCAACACAGGTAAAATTATTAAAACGCGTAGACTAAGTAGGAAAACATCTTCTTCAGACGGTCAAAAAGGGATTCCAACACAAACGTTGTTCTTACTTTTGATGGGCAAAATACTACCAAGAAGTTTACTGCTGTTTCCACCTTATTACCGGTAGAAGAAATTACATATCCCAACAATACAATGCTTTGCCTGCTGTAGATTTGGACATACACGCCAACAATGCAGATCCAATTAAGGTGTTACAAATGTACAGACAGTCACTCAGGGGAATCATGCACGGTGGAGGAATCCCAGGCTGTCTGCATTTTTTGTTCTGGGCAGCATTTTTCTACCAATAGAAATTGTCCGGAACACGCTAGGCAAGCCAACATAAAAACACTTTATGTCTACTCACAATGTGTCTTATCAAGAGGCTAGTTTAAAATTCCCACTAGTAAAAAAGTCGTTTGCTGAGGTAGTATCGACCACTCCGCATTTACCCCTCCAACATCCCTCTGCTGTATCTCATGGAACTTTTACCCAACAAGCAGTTTCTTCATCTTATCGTAAAACGGTTTCTCTTAAACCTCCGTCAAGACCTCCTACCCCACATTTAGATCATCAAAAAGCCCACAGAGCATTGATACAGTCATTTGAAATACCTTCCCCAGAAAATGGCTGTGCTATTAGAAATACTCAAAATATTTCAGACAATGATAAAAAGCAAGTCCCGTCAGAAATTATATCACCAGACGCAATTCATAATTTAATATCATCCTTAATTAAAGTTATTACCAATTCCAAACTACCGAACAACGTCGCCTGCAATATTATACAGACTCTAACTCTCTCAATTTTTAATATTCTAAAAAATGGATCTATTACTTCAGTGGAATTGTAGAAGCATAAATAAAAACAAAACCTATTTATCTTTCCTTTTAAATAAACATAAACCCTTTATTAGTGCTATTTCCGAGACCTGGTTAAACCCAACCAGATTTTTCGAATGTCAGGTTATACTGTACTACGTCATGACAGAATTGATGGCTGGGGTGGTACTGCTCTCATAATTAAAAATAATTTAAGTTTTCACTTAATTCCTATTAGATACAATAATAATCTCATTCAGTGTGTAGGTATTCGTTTTTAATAATATTTCTTTCCTTTCTGTATATATTCTAAGAGGGATAACTCTGTTATTCCCATATTGCATAATGTTTTGTCTTCCGTCCCCCCTCCCGTGGTGCTAATGGGAGATTTTAATTGCCACAATCAAATCTGGGGTGCTCATAATAATGATGCCTTCAGTGTAAGAATCTTAGACATCCTGGATGAATTTGATCTGTGTGTACTAAATGATGGCTCCCCGACTCGTCATACTCCCCTAATATACAACCTAGTTTTGTTGATTTGTCTTTCTGTTTCCCCCTGCCTAGCCAGCCAGTTATCCTGGTCCCGTCTCCCATACACCCATGGTTCTGACCATTTTCCCATCCTAGTTACATTCCCTTCCCAAAATATAAATCAAATATTCTTCCCCCATTGCTGCCATACATCTTAGATAAAACTAAATGGGAAGCATATGCCACTCTGGTAGATCAAAAAATCTGTCTCCTTCCAGAACCCAACCAAATAAATCTCAAAGATTGTTGTAATTATTTTAAAGAACTAATTATTTCTTCAGCAGAGGCATCATTTAAGAAGAAGAATACTTCCTTAGGTAAAATTCCGTCTCCCCTTGGTGGGATTCAGAATGCACAGAGATGATAAAGAGAAGAAATAGGGCTGAGAAAAGATGTCACACTATCGTTACCTTAGAGAACTTCCTAAACTATCGTAATGTAGATGCTTCTACCAAAAGATTTTTAAAAAGAAAAAAATTCAAGGGTGGCGTAAATTCTGCGCTTCCCTATCCCCTGAAACCCCATCATCACTAATGTGGAATAAGATTAAGTGTTATAGGATGTCGCAAAAGGTGCAATTGGTTACTTCCTACTCCACTGCGTGGGTGGACGACTTTCTGAATAGATTAGCGCCCCCTTCAGTTCCTAACCATTCCCAAATACCCTATCAATATAGTTTTGAAGTTCAGGATCATCCTTCATCGTTAGATTCACCTTTTAATTTGCAAGAGCTATTGTTAGTGCTAGATCGTTGTGGGGACTCTGCCCCTGGATCTGATGGTATACCCTATTCTTTTTGGTAAAATTAAAAGTAAATTCATTAATCTACTTCTTAAAAATAATTAATTTGGTTATTGATTCGGGTAACATACCAGCAGACTGGAAACATCAAATTATTATTCCCTTACTTAAATCAGGCAAGGAGCCCACTGATTCAAATGCATATCGGCCTATTGCACTTTCCTCTACTATTCCAAAAGTGGTTGAACACCTGATTAAAAATAGAATGGAAATGGTTTCTCGAGCATCACTCTTTGTTAGCTGACACTCAGTTTGGCTTTAGGAAGGACGAAGTATAGCTGACAGCCACGCTATTTTTACGACTGATATCCAATTAGCATTTAGTAACAATGAATCAGTTGTGGCTGGTTTCCTTGATGTTTCAGCGGCATATGATAATGTCAATCTTTTGGTCCTTAGGAACAAATTGGTTCAGCTAAGGATTCCTAAAAAGATGACAGATTTCATTTTCAACCTTTTATCTGGTAGAACTATATCATTGAGACATCCAGGCATCCAGGTGACTACAAGAACTGTATGGAAGGGTCTGCCTCAAGGATCGGTTTTCAGCCCATTGCTGTACGACGTGTACACTGCTGATATGGATTGTAACATATCAAATGTGTGCAATGTCTTACAGTATGCTGATGACCTTCTTATTTATTCAACTCATCAGTCTATTAGTCAAGCAAAAGATCAAATAGAGAATAGCATGGCTGTTTTGTCCTCATGGCTTACTGATTATTCCCTTTGCTTATCACCCTCTAAGAGTGTAGTAGTTATTTTTTCTAGAAAACGTAATGTCCCTAATATACAAATTGAATGCAATGGATTGATGATACCTGTAAAGAAGGAGGTTAAATTTCTGGGAAAATATTTGATAGTAGAATGAATGGTAAAGCACATATAGCACACACCTTAAATAAATGTGAGAGAAATGTTAATATCATGCGGTGCCTGAGAGGGGTCTGGTGGGGTGCTCACCCATACACTTTAAGGTTAATTTATAATGCCATTGTAAGAAGTCATTTAGACTTTGGCTCCTATTTACTTGTGCCATGCAATAAGGGTGCATTAAAAAAGTTGGAGTTGATGCAAAATAAGGCTCTAAGAATAGTGGTTGGTGCAATGAAGAGCTCACCTACAAACGCCTTACAGGTGGAATGTGCTGATCCACCCCTTAATATGAGACGACAATATCTGTCTGACAGATATATCTACAAAATTTGCCAATATGCAACACACCCTCTTATGTCTAAACTTAGTTTACTTAACAGCTATATTGATACTAAACCATACTGGGCACATAAATCTTTACCTTGCCTAATTGAAAGCTATAAAAGACAAATGACACTTTCTGTTGCTATTAAGAAATTCCAAATTCACCCCATGTATTGTTTAGATTACTCATCTTTAATTTTACTCCCTAAAGTAGAATTATCTCTTGGAATTGATAAACATACCCCTAAACCCGATACGAAGTTAAAAAGCATTATTGATGAACGTTGGCCTAATGCTGAAGTGTTTTACACCGATGCCTCTAAATTGAACGAGGATAGCTGTGTAGGTGTCGCTTTTTTTCACCAAGATGCCAACATATCAAGTACTCATAAGATCCCACATTATTGCACAGTATTTACAGGAGAATGTTTAGCAATTTTGAAATGTATCATGTACATTAGCCAGCACAAAATTACAAAATCTATCATATTTTCAGACTGTAAAGTAGTATCCAGGCTCTTTTAACTAATCCTTTTAACAAAAACTGTATATCTCCAATTATACTACAAATAAAACATCAAATTAAATTATGTAATGAGGAACACCTTCAAATTACAATCGTCTGGATACCTAGCCATAGAGGAATAACTGGTAATGAGTATGTAGATCAATTAGCTAAATATGCTGTTAACTATGGTAATGAGGATTGTTTTTCTGTTTATTCACATGACTTGGTTCCCCTAGCAAAAAATCACTTGGAGACAGCATGGAATGCAAATTGGAGCCATTCAAGTAATTTTAAAGGTGCTCATCTCTTCAATATACAATCAGAAATTTCTATGAGACCATGGTTCACCAAATTGCATCTCAGCAAGCATATTTCAGCCACCATCTCTCGATTAAGAATTGGTCATTGTTCAGCGCCGGTACATCTAGCAAAGTTGCACGTGAGGGATTCTTCTTTGTGTGAGTGTGGTCTTGGTGAGGGATCCGTGAGTCATATTGTTTTCGACTGTACCCGTTATTCATCTCCTTCGTTATATGACTTGCTAATTAAATATAAAGCTCCTCTTCCTTGTAATATTGCAACCATCCTCAGCCTGAAAAACAAACCCAGCCTAAAAGCACTAATTTCATTTTTAATAATACATAATATAAAATTATAATTACATTTAGGTACTAACCTGCATGTTTATTTCTATTTATTATCATCACAATTGTCATCAGTATCGGTAACGTCATTTTGCGTCAATTACACAGTCAGTTATCAATTAACAATGCTTTTGATACGATTTGAAATTATATTATTTTATGATTAAAATTTTAAATGTTTTATTTACTTTTTTATTTTTTTTCAAATATGACATGAATGCGTCACTTGACACTGGCAGTAATAGTCTTAGAGAACTAGTTGCCATTAATAAAAAAAAAAAAAAAAAAAAAAAAAGTTGTGGTGAAATTAAAATATTACGATTTCTGCTGCACAAATATTTCATAAGGCAATCTTTATACCGGGTATCTCAAGACTGCTACCGAAAACGAAGCCGGGTGGTAGTTTTAGTGACTACAAACACAATGCACTAAAAATTTTGGTAAGAAATGCGTCAATTTTTTTTTATAATTTTTTAAATATCGTCATTTTTGGATGGTAAATCCATAGTTTTTGGTAAAATAATAATTTAAACTCTATTATACCTTAGAGTCTTTATAAATAAAAGGGTATAAACTATTATTTTACGAAAAAATGTATTTGCCACCCAAATACGACCATATAAAAAAAATACCAAAAAAATTATTGTCGCTTTTTTTTTCTACATTTTCTGTTGCATTGTGTTTGAAGTCGCTTAAACTACCACCCGGCTTCGTTTTCGGTAGCAGTCTTGATATACCCTGTATGTACATGTATATGGAGAGACGGGATATAATAGAGTGGAAGGTACGGGAGAAGGCTGGGACAGCTGACAGATTTGATAGGACAAAATATAAATGCACGTTATAAGACGGGATGGATAATAAAGAGAAAGGACGGGATGGATTGGGAAGATACTGAACAGACGGATGAGACGGGATTGAGCCGGACAGTAGGACAGCTACGTGTGTAATAATTTGGTAGTTTTTGTAATTTGTTGGAAAACATCGTATAGATAAATATAATTTTAAATTGTGAATTGATGACTCCAGAATACTTCAGAAATAATTTTTCATTAAATTATTTTCATTTCATTTAATGGATGGTTATTGAGCTGTGTAGACAGGCTCAAATGCCTGCAACCGTAATGTATATAAAAAAAACTACAATAACCTTTTTGGCATCCTCCAAGATACCAGAATCCAGTAAGGGAGTTTAAAAATTATTGTGCTTTCATCAAAAATACCATTGTTATGTATGAGTGTTTGTGTGTAGAGTGAAGCACGTGACGGTGTTGTTGTCGGAGTGCGAGCGCGAGTGCGCGCGGCTGGCGCAGCTGAGCGAGCTGCTCAAGGCGGAGCTGCGGCGCGTGCGCGGCTCCACGCACCACGCGCACAACACGCAGTACATGAAGAACGTCACGCTCAAGGTAACGAACAAACACATATCGCACCTTTACAATTATACAATGCTAATTAAAAACATCTTATTAATACGCTTTTATTAGCTTCAGACGTATACTACTATGTAACGGAATCGGCACTATTGTGTTTCGATTTGAAGGAAATTGTAGCCAGAGTAACTGGACATTATTGCTTTGTAATTCAAGGTGTTGTCTGGTTATGCTACTGTTCATGAGCGGCCGTATCGCTTACCACCAGGCGTGGCATCAACGGCTTGATCATCTCCTCATTCATTGCAATAAATAAAAACGTACGCACGTACGCACGCGTGCGTGTACACTAACATATTTTAGTACGTATGAAGAACAGGACTCCTGTTCTTGTCATAATATCTTTATGGTCATGTCTTTTTTATTCCTGTATCTCTTTCGTTTTTTATTGTGGGATACCTTAAAAAAAGTAGTAGGACAAATTTTTAGAGCGCTAAGTGCAAACACACTTCGTTAACTTATACTGTAATTAATCTTCATATACATGCGTGTAGGATACAACTTACAAGTATTCCTTATTTGAATTCTTTATTTGATTTTATGAATCACAGGGAATGTAAAATGAATATGTTTCAACAGTTTCTGACCCTGCCGCCTGGTGACGAGCGAGGCCGACTGGTGCCTGTACTGCAGAAGCTTCTAACTCTGACGCCAGAAGAAACGCAACAAATACAAGCTATATCTAAAGGTAAACACTAAAGCACAATACAATCTCTATTGTACTATTGTTATTATAGAGTAGAATTGTTACAGAATGGACATTTGTTATAATATAAATGTCTCTTTATTTGTATTATCTTGAAGGATCAATTGAAACTTGAAAACGATGACGAATAATTGTGTGAAGTATGTAAGTTTATTTTCCACCCGACAGAGTTGTCTAAGTATTAAAATAATTGTATTTACCGGCTGACAAGTTCCATTGTTCGTATAGATTGTAGTTTCCATCCCTATTGATACATACATATGTACGTGCATTAGAATATAGATACAGACATTTGTGTGACTTGGATGTATGTGTATGTGAATTTGTTTTTTTTTTAATATACATTGTATAAGGAAGGGTTGAATATTGAAGGTATAGAGAGGATGATGTCAGCCAGGTAGCCGAACCTACTAGTATTGTAGGCTTAATTGTCCCGCAATATGTTTGAAAAATCACAGGAAGATGAGACAAATAGGCGATTTAAAAAAAGAACACGAAAAGTTAAAGTAGCCAGTTCGTTTCACAAATGAGTCAAAATTGTACTAATTTTATTAGGTCAGCACCACGATGTCGAAGTATTTCATTTGTAATTTCCTCTCTTCCAAATTACTTAATTTCTGCTTAGGTACAGCATCTTCATATTTTACATAATAATAATTTCTTCGCAGGTCAGGACCCGAACCCAAGCAAAGGCTGGGGGAGCTATCTGCCTTGGCCCGGCGGGAAATGAGCACCCACAAGCGGGCATTAATTTATCTGTGATCTAAATTGCAACATAAATCAATATGTTTCCTAATTTCGTCGTGGCATTTAAATTGTATAAAATATTTCAATATGACATAATGTAATCGAATAAGTTATTTTCAATAAAATGTTTATATTCAGTAAGAGGGTTATGTATAAAATACGTCATTGAGTCGTAATATGATGTTTTCATACTTTATTTTTATTTTAAATAGAGCGTCTGAGCTTAGGAGTAACGCGGCGAATGAACTTGGCAACCATATTCAATTTCCTTTAATATGACGTAACTTTCATGTATTATAACAAACCCATCATCCTTAGCTGATAGTAAATTTCGAGTATACCATTAGTTTACTTGCATTATAAAACGCCTTAACATCAACCTATTTAAGGTCGCCCGACATTATTATTTTTTACTTAACCCAAACTGCCAAAGTTGTAGGAAGACAAACATATTACACCTAGAGCCGATTGTTGTCTCGCTCCAGGAGTCAATAATAATTTGACAAAGGCACTAGGAATTCTGCAATGGTAATCGGGAGGGCAAAAGCCCAAATTCAAATTCAAAGCCCAGCATTTTTTTAACTACTGATTCGGAAAGTACATAATTGAAAAACGGAACACATAGATCAAGAAAAGCACTTCTAATCTACGTAGATTTATGAAACCTAGATAGGTAGAATGTTTAATGCAAATTCCAAACAACTTATTTTAAAAAAATGCACGATTTCGAGTTACTGCTCTCTCGATTACCAAGGCAGGTTTATGGTAATACAATCTTCAGCTGAGGTCATCCATCAGCAAGCGCAGTGTCGGAAATCCATCTACAAAGTGAACTTAATATGGTAAGATTGTATCAGAAACTATATTTTAATCATTACAGACCAAATTAAGGTCTAAATAAGAAATAAATAAAGTCCATTTTCTAATGTAACGTAAGGCTGGATAGCAAGTGTATGGAATTCGCATTCTAACTATTAAATAATTGTACAAGTATTAATCCGCATGACTGATGTTGTGCAAGTAAAAGGATTCATTAACACCGACGTATTGCAAAAATGTTGATTACTTAATGGAATTATAATCATCGATTAGTAATTGTACACATTTACATTATATTTTAATATAACGAGTATTTTACAGATAATAACATTCCTCATTGCTCAGCAAAATTATTTCGACCGTGCTAATTATGATGCTTTTCCGTGAGTTTGCACATTGCATTTTATTTGATATTATGTTAAATGTTATTTTTATGAATCATTTATTTACTATATTATTTATATCGGTCCAAAGACACACTGCAGGTCAAGAGTTTCGGCCTTAATTAAACGCTGGGCTCAAGTGCGGTTTGGTGGATCTCAATGACACATATGATACACATGACACAATGATACAGTTCATATAAATATTTGAATTTTGAACACATATCTATTGAAAATATTTATTATAAGCAAGCTAAATATATATCTAAATTCCAAAACTGCATGCGGCAATCTTCAACCAATTTACGTTAGAGGATCAGGATAAAATTAAGATACTTATAACAATGGTGGCAATACAAATGGAATCCAAACAAAATGTGCAATCTATGCGCCCTGAAAAATATTTAACTGTAGACTATCTGCATTACAAGACGACTCGTTATGTAGGCGTTACCTAACTTCAGCGTCTCTTGCACTGCAGCATTTCATTTATTCGCTTTTCTAATATTGGCCTTATCTATGCCTTATTATGGAAAACAATTAACAAACTTTATCAGGTGCCATAAAAGAAAATATTTTAGTGTGAAATTGCTGTAACCACATAACAACCTTTATGAAATAATACACCCAAAATAGGAATTTATTCGAATTTCATGAACTGTCGGAATATTGTTTACAATAATATTTTCAATTCAATCCAAATTTAAGCTTAGTACTTATAGAAAAGCGCAGTAATGTTAGTGTCGCACCGTTCTTTTACGTGATAAATTGGTTTTTACTCAATTAAATAAATTCTACCCAAGCTATACCAGCTAAGATCCGACATGATATCAATATAACCAGTATATGCTATGTTCAAATACTATTTAATTAAAGCCAATTTATCACATGGCAATATCCATCGGAACGATATAGTTTTATTATAATTACATTAAATAAAATTTATAGACAAATAGTTAAGATTTATACTGATTAAAATATTGTATAATTATTTGATGTCATAAGAAATATTATATGACAAATAATGTATTTAAATAAAGCCTATATACAAATATGATACATTCTTTTATTTACTAACGACACCAGACTTCACATTCATTTAAATCCTTACTTAAATCATTTTGAAATGTATCCATTTCAAAAATGCATCATCGAACGAACCATCTATAAAACTAACTTAAAAACATATATCAGCGATTTCGTGCGTCTGAGATCAATGCTGTAGATCTTTTCATCATTCGTTCCACAAACATTTTCTTTTTCAATATATCAATAGGCAGTATCAATACCAACATTTATATAAATATGAATAACGCATGAATTAGTTAGTATATTTATTTCGAAGTCTCAACATATTTAAGTTAATGAAAACTCCTTGGGGACAAAAGAATCATAGGCATTTGAGTGACTCAAAAAGTGTATACCTGGCCGATGTATAATATCGTAGAAAAGAAAACTGAGAAAAACTAAAGTAGCCGTTTCCGGTGATATTCAAATATTTAGAAATTAACATTTGAACATTAAACCAAGACAGGATCAAAAACCAATAAACCTGAAAATATTTTATTTATTGTTGGTAATTGATTTCACAAAGTATTTAGGATTTGCTAAAAAAAATGTATTTCATTTGATTTTATTGATTGCATTTCCCGGGTAAACCAGCTACGGCGCATGCTCGAAAAGCTCTAGGAAAATTCGTCTCTGCGGCTGCAAAGGTGAGCTCTTCTTATAATTATTGATATAAGTGATGTATAAGTGCTTATTTATATTTGTTTTCATTTATTAAGTGTGTTAAAACTGTGTCTCAATCACCTGATCAGTAAGTAAATCTTTTTTAAGCTTTACATTTATCATTGTACGAATGCATGCCTATAATGTTACTGCCGGCATCGCATATTAAAATTACGCAATTTGTATCATATTTGAATCGAAAATAATAACTGTAAACAAAATTCAATCTTGATCTATGAAAAACATAGGATTATATAATAAACGATTGTTTGATTGGTTATCTAATTTGCTTATTATGTGTTGTTATGACATGTTCTAAAAAATCGAATATTTTCTAAAAAAAATTCAATTTAGCAAGTCAATTAAAACTATTTAGATAAAGGTAAATGAGAAATGATTGCATATTTAATTATATTAGTAGTATTTCCCTGTGAAAAACCTCGAGCAAAGAACCTATAATTTCCTATTATTTAAAAAACTATACGTTTTTTAAAATTTAATTGTATATAGTAGAGTGCAGAGGCATGCACAAGATGGACGCATTAAGAAGCCATGTGCGTTGGCCGCTCAGACTACGTAATGCGACATGCGATTATTCTAATTTTGAATGCTACTATTTACAAATACATATGTTTAGATGCACTTCTATAGATCACATCATCTAAATTTAAAGTGAATGCACTCTGTGACAGTCGATACAACGCATTCGCACATTATATTTGTGTACTTTCTTTATCCTTCACATTCCGCAATTTATATTTTAAAAAGTCATGTATTATTTCCAGATTTTAGCAATACATTATTGACTTAATTTCCCTCTACAATAACTTTTTTTAAGGACAATACAAAGAAATGTATAAATTCCGTTAGCCGATACGAAAAGCTGAAATACATGTCCAATTTTAGTAATGCGTTTGTATATTGCTCGTCTTTAAATAAAACTATGTATTAAGCGTGACATTGCGAAGATGGCGAGTGTCATCTCGGTTGTGGTTTGCAATGATATTGATCGAAGTGTGCAATATTGCGCGGAGGTACCGGATTGTGCTATTGTCTATATTTGGAAGGATAGGTCTGCTGTATCGATGTCCCGGACGTCCTATGCGCACGCCCGGGCCAGCGCTCTAGGGTGCCGGAATATTGCGTCTATGTAATTCAGTCGTAAACTTGATTTGCTTAGTGCATTATCGGTGCAGTTTCATAACTAGTGTGAGTACATTTAGTGGTCTATACCTTATATGGGCTTTCTAGCTGTTTATTAGTATATTTACTTGTTTTTGTTTTGCGGCAGTGGTGGAATCAAAGATTTTTAACATGAATTGATAACGTCGAGATTTTTTCTTGCGTAATTTTCATTCAACATGCCTTCAGCCTCAAGTTAATTTGACTTTGATTCAGCAGTCGTTCAATATTCGGCCCTTTTGCAAATCTTGGAAGTTCAATATTTTTTTTTTTCATTAACCCTTTTTCCGTAGCTTCGTTAGTTCAGCATGAAATTGAAGATATCATGGATAATGGCCGATTTGCACATTAATTGGTGTTCATTTGTCCTCAGATCTCTCAGGTTGACTTCGCGTTTACGTTGTAACAATGGGTAAGGAGAAGACTCATATCAACATCGTGGTGATCGGGCATGTGGACTCGGGCAAGTCCACCACCACCGGCCATCTCATCTACAAGTGCGGTGGCATCGATAAACGTACCATCGAAAAGTTCGAGAAGGAAGCTCAGGAAATGGGAAAAGGCTCCTTCAAGTACGCCTGGGTACGTACATAGATACATTGTTTGACTCTTGAACTTTGGCGGTGCTACATAGGGCGGTTGTGGGCGGTCGTCTACGACCTCGCGCGCCTCGTTGAAGTACCTTAGTTGTATACACTACTGCAGAAAAAAAAGGTCGGCTGGCACTGACCTTTCATAATTTGCGAGGATCCTTAGTCTGGCGCTAATAGATAATCTCACAGTATTTTATGCACCCACATACAATTTTGGCGTTGCAAAAAAGGTTTAGGTAGGTTTTGAAGAATAAGAGCTATCGTAGGCGTAAGGCTTTGTTTTTTTTAAATCTATGATGAAAAAATGAGGATACTATTTTTGAAAAACTTAGCAACGCTTTGATATTTTATAAAATCGATTTTATATCATAACTTAAGCTACAATATCAGCTGTAGTAGAGCACTTAATAGGTGGTAGCTACGGATCATGACTTTATATATTAAGGGAAGTAGAAGTAGAGGCACGCTGTTGTCAGTTATGACTCAGGATAAATGGGCAGGCTCGTCCGAGGTGGTACCACTATCTCATAAGAAATTGAAGTGAAGCGACAGCTTAGCTGTCGCGTTTGGTTCAGTGAGATTATCGGCTTAATACGCTCTTTATAGTCCTCTTCGTATGCTATATCCGTATAGCTCATCTTCCGATCTGATGGGCTGGCAACATATCCCATGATTCAAGCGGCAGTGATCACTTACCATCAGGTGATCTCTATGCTCATTTGCCGGACCTAAACAATAACAACAATAAAAACAAATTAAAATATATTTAGGTGACTGTGCAAAAAACACAATTGGCAAGATAGCGACAGAGGGCCTCTTTAGTCTAGTGGGATTATTTACTCTAAACACGTTTTTAATAATACTATCCTGCTTCAGCTGGAAGGTACAAGGCCCATTATGCTGTAGGTCCGGGAGTGACTGCCTGTATCGTCCTTATTTAGCACCGTCAATGTCGTATTTAAATTATAATAAATACAATTATGATGAATTCTGACTGAAAGTCATGAATCCTGTATAGGTGTTAGACAAGTTGAAGGCGGAACGTGAGCGTGGTATCACCATCGACATCGCTCTGTGGAAGTTCGAGACGGCCAAGTATTACGTTACCATCATTGATGCGCCCGGCCACAGGGACTTCATCAAGAACATGATCACTGGAACATCCCAGGTAATGAGATCGCAATACCGGCAATTTTACGATTTTCATAATGGTTCACCTGGCTCACAGCTAATTGTGGAACAAGGAATCAGAAATTCCGACATGAAAACAATGTGTGTACAATTTTTGCTTTCACCAGGCTTATGCAGAACTCAAAATATTATTTGAGTGAATATATAAGAATACAAATTCTTAACAACATTACGTGAATATTGAAGAATTTCTGAATTAAAATTAAAGTTGCAAGGCAGTCGGTATAATCTTCATAATAAAATATAGACAATAGTTACAATATTGGTAGTTTGCCATGAGATGCAATGTTGTTAGGCTGACTGTGCGGTATTGATCGTGGCGGCTGGTACGGGTGAGTTCGAAGCCGGCATCAGTAAGAACGGGCAGACTCGCGAGCATGCGCTGCTCGCCTTCACCCTCGGCGTGAAGCAGCTCATTGTAGGCGTCAATAAGATGGACTCCACCGAGCCGCCCTACCACGAGGCGCGCTACGAAGAAATCAAGAAGGAAGTCTCCTCCTACATCAAGAAGATCGGTTGGTATTTTATCATTTGATTGTTATTCGCACTGCGGAATTTTGTCTTTATAGAAAGCGATCGCGTTTAAAGCGCCCAATTATGCGCTTGTTGAACTAAATAATTGATTACAAACTTGAATGATTATAATTATCCACCCAAATTGGAAGGTATTTTAAAATGAAAATATTTCTACACAAATTGCTCAGTATACTTGAATTATGTTAATGACAGGCTACAACCCGGCCACGGTGGCCTTCGTGCCTATCTCGGGTTGGCACGGCGATAACATGCTGGAGCCCTCTGACAAGATGCCCTGGTTCAAGGGGTGGACCATCGACCGCAAGGACGGCAAGGTTGAGGGCAAAACTCTCATTGAGGTTAGCAACCATGTTATTTTCAGCTACTTGTATCACTTCAATATTTAAAGGAAGTGATGATCGAACGGTGGTTTTATTAACACAGGCTCTTGACGCGATTCAACCTCCTTCTCGACCCACCGAGAAGCCTCTGCGCCTGCCTCTCCAGGACGTGTACAAGATAGGAGGCATAGGAACTGTGCCGGTAGGAAGAGTAGAGACTGGTATTCTTAAACCTGGTGAGTTGGGAAACCTGATAAATAACGAGGGTAAGTTTGCTGGGCATCTATGTAAATATGATATTGTAAAACAGGCATGGTGGTGGTGTTCGCGCCGGCCGCTATTACCACTGAGGTGAAGTCTGTCGAGATGCACCACGAGGCTTTGCAGGAAGCCATGCCTGGTGACAATGTCGGCTTCAACGTCAAGGTAAAGTGAAGATCTCAAAACTAGGGGTCTTTTTCAAACGAACTTCTTGTAGTTTGCACTCCCACCTATTATATGAATTCGATTTTTTTGTTTATGTCATAGAACGTGTCTGTGAAGGAGTTGCGTCGTGGATATGTAGCAGGCGACTCCAAGAACGCTCCGCCAAAGGGCGCTGCCGACTTCACCGCGCAGGTAACTTGTTTACAAAACATCAGTTTATTCGCTAATTATGTCGCAACTTATCGTCTCAAAGAAATAATCACTATTGCCCAACAAAATATTACTGGCTTACCGAAAATCTATTTAATTCCGGTTATAAAATAAAGTAGAAATAATCAAACTAGTCCATTAATTTTCTGGTATTCAGTGTCGAAATAAATGCTCATTATCTCGACCGGATACACCAGTAGTTTTTACCTTATCAGAATCGGGAACCATGTACTTATTATTATTGCGAGTCAACAGATTTTCTATAATATTAAAATTGATAATATAGGTGATCGTGTTGAACCACCCTGGGCAAATCAGCAACGGCTATACCCCGGTGCTGGACTGCCACACCGCCCATATTGCTTGCAAGTTCGCTGAGATCAAGGAGAAGTGCGACCGTCGTACTGGTAATAATTTCATAACTGTTTTCGTATCGATTTTGTTATTCAACTGAAGTGATGATGACCTTGATGATTCTTAAGGATTTCGTAATCGAATACAAGTGGCTGAAGTGTTGAAATTGGTAATGCCAGGTAAAACAACGGAAGTGGATCCCAAGTCAATCAAGTCTGGTGACGCGGCAATCGTGACGCTGGTGCCCACCAAGCCGTTGTGTGTGGAGTCGTTCCAGGAGTTCCCACCACTGGGACGCTTCGCCGTGCGCGACATGCGTCAGACCGTGGCTGTGGGGGTGATCAAGGTATAATACATCTATTTTTAACTATATTTTAATGTTCTGCCCCAATGAGATCAACGTGCATCAATCAACAGATTGACAAAAATGCTTATTGGTTCAAGATAGTAAAGTTTCTCGTAGCTTCTGGAACCCTCGAAATGTCTGTGATCGTCGGTTGGATTTGCATTAAGTACTCTACGGTTCTATATGAGAATGTTCTTTCCAGAGCGTCACGTTCAAGGAAGTGACAACTGGGAAAATCACCAAAGCCGCGGAGAAGGCCCAGAAGAAAAAATAACTATGGGGCTCTCTGAGCAAAGCGATGCACAGCGGGAGCATGGTGTGTCGCGCCGTGCCGCGCCGTGCTCGCTGTGCGCCCCCCGCGCCCGCCTCCCCCGTCCCCGCGTCCCCCGCCGCGTGCGCCGCGTGCGCCGCGAGTCGCGCGCGCTCCCCCCGCCCCGCTGTCCCGCTCGGTCCCCGCGCTCGTCGTGGCCTCCTCGTGTACGATCCCCCGTAGCGCCTTCCTCACATCGGAGCTTCTTCACTGGTGACATCATGCTCGTCTCCTGTATCTGCATTTATCATAGCACGTTATTCTTAAAGTTAGTTTGTTTTAGTTACGCTTATGTGTTAAGTTTATATTATATTTGTGATTATGTTAGGCGTAAGTTACTCTCCAAGTTTGAGTTTCCGTATCTGAAAGCTCGTTATGTTCTATTTTTCCATCGTAAGGAGTTTAGAAGGAAAGGCAAGGGAGTTGTTGTTGAATTTTTAAACCGTATCCGTGCATAGATCTCAGATTGATACGATTTCTATTTGAATTTGTTAACATAAATGTTATTTTTATATTAAGTCTAGTCGTATCTTCCAAATTTCTAATGATTGTGTATAACTTGTTTGTGTTCTACTTGATCATATTTGGGAAAAATGTATTATTACGTACTTGTAAAAACTGATAAATTTAATTGATTGTTGATAAATTGTAATTAATGGAAAATATTTGTGTTGTAACAAGGTTGAAGATACTTATAATGGTCACCATCGCGTAGTTAAGGCATAAGAGATTGGTTGTAAACCAATAGTAGTTAGCAGTACGAGTAAAGCGTTAAAAACGTTTTGATATGAACTTTTAAAACTTTGTAAGATATAGGTAATGTAATTTTGGTTCCTAGTAGTAAAGTTATGTTCGAACAACTAGTGTGTGAAGGTTTAAAGGTTCAATGTGTATCAACTCATATTTTTCTCAAATGTTCTACAATTTCTTATATACGGAAAGCAATCTCAAGACTCATTTTAAGCTAAACGTAACTTTGTAATTTCAATAATTTTGTAAAGACCTTGGATCCTGATAAAACCAATAAAGAAGCTACTGGTACAAAAAATCGCTTGTTTTATTTGCTTAAACGTTGATCTCGCAAAGTAAATGTACATCGTGGATCTAGAGATCTTTGAAATAAACTCATTTGCAAAAAAAACGGGCACCTAAGCAATGAACCATTTCAAATGTTACTATTGGTTTGTTTGATAATTATAGGTAGTTTTGCTTTCACAATTTTGTAAATTAATAAGCAAATAATCGTTTTCGTCAGTATTATCATAAAATTTTGATAAAATTTATGGGTTTTAATGCTAAAGTTCACTAGTAGTGTATGCTCGCTAGTAGTGCATATGCTCGTGAAGTAAAAGTTAACAAAGGTTTTTGTTTGTTTTTTCTTTGATAAAGTAAAAGCAGATAAATGTTTAGTATCGAGTGTGACCCCCTCTAGCTGAAATCACAGCTTGAATTCATCTGGGTATGCTAGCGAGGATATCCCGCATACTTGCTTGCGGAATACGTTCCCACTCCGCGGTAATCACATTCTTCAGCTCTCTGATGGTCTGCGGAGCCGGTTGTACTGATCTCACGCGTCGTTTCAGAACGTCCCAGACATGCTCTATAGGTTTGAGCCTGGTTCTGGAAGAAAACCATGTACCCAACCACGGGATGATCGTTTTCTTGTGAGTCGCGCATTGAGAAATCGGAAGTCTTCGTATGTGGACCTTAAGAACAACCTCGAAGAAGTAAGAAATGTGCATATTAGTCTATGGACGGTCAGGCTTCTTCAGCATTAAAACCCATAAATATTATTAAAATTTTATGATAATACTGACGAAAACGATTATTTGCTTATTAATTTACAAAATTGTGAAAGTAAAACTACCTATAATTATCAAACAAACCAATAGTAACATTTGAAATGGTTCATTGCTTAGTTGCCCGTTTTTTTGCAAATGAGTTTATAAGCTATGTAAGTATTAGCTCCAAATATTGTCCACAAAGATTTAACATCTATGCGACAAATTTTTATGTGGTTACGTAAATTTTTTAAAACTTCTCACAAAACCATGATTCACGGAGGGAATGGTCACGGAAATCGTTTGAAATGGAGAAGAGAGAGAGATAGAGGGAGAGAGAGGCCGTCATGGAGGAGAGGCACTCTACGATGAACCATCCCAGTGCCGGTGAGTGGTCTATTTTGGCAATGCGTCCTGTTCTTTGCCAGTGGCTAGAGTAGATCGCTCACTCTTGGCTGTGATTCCCTCAATGGTTAAAGTCATGGGAGGTAACGCTGTCATCCTGCAAGATTATTAAATCGCTGAAGGAGAGTGAAGGATCATAGGGCGGGCGTAGATCACGTATTTTTCGCCTAGGGATGCACCCATAATGTGTATGTCGGTCATCGAGGGGGTTAAGTTAGTATCCCGGCGAATTTTTTGTTAGGGAACCGGCTCGGTCCAACATCCGGAACGTGTCGTGCTAGAAGGCCAGCGAAACTGACATACCCCTTTCATTATACATATAATATTTATTTATTATAGGCATAAATCGCTTAATCGGTAAATCAGGACCCTTAGACCCATCGTTGAGAGACATTTTAATCGCGGACATAATAATGCGCTAGCGGGGGCTTAGGGCCGGCCCCCCGCTACAATCGGTTCTCGCCGCAGCAACGGATCCCCTATATGAATCCCCAGATATGTGTCGGAAGAGGACCTTAAAATAGTTTTTCTCATGTACAAAAGAAAGTCTTATCTTAAACAAACACGAAATATTCAGTGTAGGTAATCATGTTTAGTATTTGGTACCTATTATATATTTTTTGTAGGAATGCTAAGTACAAAACAGCAGAGTGTGCCAACCAACCTTAAGCCGCCACTGTCCTCACTCGGTCGCCGAGTGCAGGTTGGTGGACTTTACATGCCATTTTTACATACCACTTTTTATCTTATAATTAATTTATAATGCTATGTAGATTCCTCGCGATATTTATTATTTTTCGTCACTGTTATAAGGTGAGGTGATTTTTTTTTTGAAGTGAAAACTTCTTTAGCGGCGTTGAGCACTTTTCTGTAATGGGTATAAAATCTTAAACTCGCGTCAGGACACGTGACCTGATCGAAAAAGCGTAGGACGGATGGAGAGTAGACAGCTATCCCCTCTCTACAGCGCGGCGAAAATGTATGCCTGGGCCTACTGTTTCGTTTTTTTTTCAGTTTCACCCACTTTTTCCAAAATTGTCCCATAGCCCCCTCCCCTCCCCTACCCCCACCCCGAAAATTTACCTCACCCCCCCCCCAATCCTATCTCGGCCAACATAGGTCGTAGACCCACCGAGTTTGGTATCCTCGGAACCGTCTTGGTGAGGGCTACAAATTGACCCCGCCAGAAATCCCAAATTACGCAAAAAATTACCCCCACAAAAAAAAATATTTTGCCTCCAAAAAATTAATTTAAGTTAGCCTCCCCACGAAACCTTCCTCCCCCCCCCCCCGAAAATTTACCTCACCCCCCAATCCTATCTCGGCCAATATAGATCGTAGACCCACCGAGTTTGGTATCGTTGGAACCGGCTCGGTGAGCTCTACAGATTGGCCCCAACCAAATCCCCAAATTCCTCCCTCTCTCCCCTAAAATATTTGCCCAGGCATAACTCCGTCATTTCTTAAAGTAAGTGTTTGGAGTCAGAGGAATCGTCTTGACGAGCTCGACAATCGAGAGCAGGCAAAATACGATTTTTCTTATTTTTACTATATACCGGTGGTAGGTCTCTCATATGCATGATCGTAGCCAGCCGTGGGATCAGGCTGGGGCAGCAGTCTAAAATTATATGTAATTTGCAATCTGTACCCACGGTCTTCCCCCGGTATTTTTGAAGTGAAAACTTCTTTAGCGGCGTTGAGCAGTTTTTCTGTAATGAGTATAAAATCTTAAACTCGCGTCAGGACACGTGACCTGATCGAAAAAACGTAAGACGGATGGAGAGTAGACAGCTGTCAGTTAGCTGTCAGTTTATAAAGCTTTGATGAATTGCCAATGATTTTGAGTGGAGATTTCAACATAAACTTCGCAGACGATAAAAATCAACTATTAATTGAATTTTTAAATAATGAATTTGGTTTAACTATGTCGAATGATCGCAATCTTAGCACAACGAAATACAAAACTACTATTGATGCGGTCTTTATTAGACATTTAAATAGGTTCGAATCAAAACTGTTCGTTTCTTACTTCAGCTACCATAAACCTATCGTATCAGTTTTAGAGATTGGCGATGATAGTTCTGGTAATGATGATGGTGAAAAAGTCGTTGAAATTATGGATGAAAGTTGATTTTTCGGAGAGATAAACTTTTTAATGTAAAATAATTGTAATAGTTTTAAAGTGTTAAATTTTTAATGTAATATAAATTGTCATGTTTGTGTACGATAGCGCAATAAATGAATATTGTATTCTACCACATAAATGATAGTACTTTTATACTGATAAAGCAATTGGTGCAAAATTATTCCCTAACCATTCCAAAATATCAAACATGCTCAACGTTAATAATCAAGTTTTCACTTCTGCCGGCACTCCCGGAGTGCAACCCGTCTTTTTTATTAAAACTACAGCAATACACACATAACCAGTGGCGTAACTACCCGATCGGGGGCCCGTGGCAAAATTCATCCAAGGGGCCCTTTGAACATATAAAAAAATCTTTACATTTTGGTGGTTATAAGTGTAGGTATTAGAATGAGCACTAACTTTCAGGAATTAACTATCGTATATTTTATACATTAACACTTAATACATTCACAGACAGAGTAAAATTATAATTATGCGACTCGGAGCGAGATGTACTCGTGACGAGAGATGGCAGACTGTACTTTCATCCAAATAAACCGACCCTTTTATAGGACTACCCGAATGAGGATCGGTGGGGATAAATTTTACAGAAAATATATTTAAGCCATAAAATAGGGTCTATCCTTTCAACTAAAAATTAAGGTCTGCCCAAACATCTGGGCTATTGTCCAAACCGAAAGGTTTACCCAAACATGTGTACTATTGTCTAAAAAACATAAATTTGTTGCTAAAGATTTCCGCCACTAAAGAACTTAACTATAATAATACAGTTTTCTTGCCCCGGCATGAACGGGCCATTACAATTAGGAAACAATAATTTAGAACAGCATCTTTTTAACTAATATTATACAATAGGGTACAAAAATTCTTATTTTAATAAAACGACTCGCAGATGTTTTATGGTTAAACATCTGCAGTCATATCTTAAAATGAAATGCGTGTTTAAATAATGTTCAAATTACAAATAATAAGCGTGTTATTTTATAAGCTAAATCTAAGTTGGCGTATTGCTACCGCCACAACATTGTAATTTTCATGGTCGTCTCGGAATCGAATCCCAGGGCACACCTCTGACTTTTCGAAATCATGCGTGTATTAATAGTCAATCAACATGCACTATGACGATGAAGAAAAACATCATGAGGAAACCTGCATACCATAATGATTTGTAAGAATTTATATGGTATGTTAAGTTCGCCACTAGGTCAGCGTGGTAGACCATATAGTCCGTAGCCTGCAGTAGAGGACAGAATCTATTGTAATGGCTTTATATTTCTCATCGGATGTTGAGCATAAATCATTTCATAAAATCTAAAAGGATTCTCTAATAAAGATTAAAGAGTGCTTATGGAATTCCATTTTCATTTCTTTGTACCACACGGTACTGAATTGAAAAAAAAAATGGTTATCTTGAATTGTATCAAAATATATAATGAAGTAAATTTAGGCCCAAAATAGCAATTAGCTCATTTTATATTATTGGGCTTAAGTATTTTATCTGGCCATTTAACTTATTTAACAATAATTGTAAATCAGGATCACATTTTGCTAATAACAACTGAAAAAAGTTCCTTTATTACTATATTTATTACCTACTACTATCTGCGTTATCTCTATGGCCACGAAAATCTAAATTAGTGACTTCGAGTATAGTAAGTTCTTGGTGTCAAAAAACGTTTCTTTTTAAATGGATTGTTGCTCTTCATCGAATGTCCAATGTAACCGGTATTTTTCATACAAAAGATATAAATCCAAGTCAATTTTTGGTATTTTGTGTCTCTCAATCGCATTGACAATTCGTTTCCAGTCCTCATAACCTTCAACTCAAATATTTTGTTTATTCATCTTCGTCTTTTTATTGCTGCTCTACCAGACATAGACCTCCTCCAAATTGCGCTATTTCATCGTGTCGTCAGTTTGTCGCATCCAGCATCGGGCAGAGGCCTTTCGCAAATCGTTACTCCACCTAGCTTGAGGGCACCCTACACTACGTTAGCCAAGACGCGGTCTCCTCTCAAAAATACTTTTACTCCAACGGTTATCGGTTCTTCGACAGATGTAGCCAGCGTACTGCCACTTCAGCTTGCTAATCCTGTTTGCTGTCTGTAACTTAGGTTCTCAGACGGGTAAACTCATTACGGATCTTATCCTTCAAAGAGACACTGAGTATAGCACACTTCATGTGAGTGTTCAAGTCTCAGCATCGTAGGATATGACAGACAGTACAAACTGGTTGAAATTTTCCTTTTTAAACATTGTGGTAAAGGTGACGATAAGACTCTACGTAGTTTACCAAATACTGCCCAACCCAGCTGGAAGTTCTTCGTAGCCTCTTTCTCAAATTTGTTTCTACCTTATTAAATGGTATGCCCCAGGTAGGCATAAGCAGAAACAACTACGAGATGGTGGCCACAAACAGCGACAGGTTGGATCAAGCTGGTGATTGATCATTACTTTGGTTTTGTCGAAGTTATTTTATGATATACACACGCCGGCACAATTAGAGGAACACGCACAAAATTTGTTTTTTTTTTTTTAATTTTGTTTGCTGTTTGTGTTGGTTTGGTTGTTTTTATATTTCAGCACCTTTAAAAAATTAAATGATGCAAAAAGATTTTTGGATATTTAGAGTTTTATCGTTAATTATACGCTCTCAAGTGCTTTTAAGATTTTTTCACTTTCAAGTGGTTTCACAAAATTTTGTTTAATTTCATTTTATGTGACTTAAAATATTTTATTGTTATTGTTTTTAGAGTACCTGTCTTGTAGGATATAAAATGAGTGGCTTACCTTCCACTGAAGTTGCCAGAGCGGTAACAATGATTGAAAATGGTCAAGGGTAGGATTCAGTAAGTCGCGCATTGGGTGTGTCGGTATCTGTCGTCTTTCTCAACGTTAAACGTTAGAGGCACATAGACTCTTATGTGCGGATGCCAGGATAGGGCAGAAAACGGTGGACCAGTATCCAGGATGGTCATTTTATACGGCTGAAGACTTTGAGAAATCGTCTTCAAACGGCTAATCAGACCCGAAACATGTCACAAGAAGTCCGTGATGTTAATATCAGTGAGCGTACAGTGAGAACACGTTTAAATGAAGTTGGACTGAAGTCTTACGTTCCGTCAAAAGCTCCAAAACTCGAGGTGGTACATAAAGTAGCCAGATAAGCTTTTGCTCATCAACACCGCGACTGGACAAATGAGTGGAGCCGAGTTTTGTTTAGTGATGAAAGCAGTTTTGTTGTGAATTGCATAGAAGGAAGGGAGAGGATCTGGAGGTATCGAGGAGAACGCTGAAACTTTACTGCAAAAGGTGTGTTATGGCAGAGGGTCAATTTTGGTATGGGGTGGTATATGTTTGGAAGCACGCGCGGAGTTAATACTTAT
Source organism: Hyles vespertilio (assembly GCA_009982885.2). Taxonomy (NCBI): domain Eukaryota; kingdom Metazoa; phylum Arthropoda; class Insecta; order Lepidoptera; family Sphingidae; genus Hyles; species Hyles vespertilio. The sequence goes on from CM042818.1 coordinate 15,642,448, forward strand.
AGAAAATGGGTCTTTAGCTGCACAAAGATACGTCGCAGAGATCTTAGAGTCCCATGTATTGTCTTTTGCACCATCCATAGGCGAATATTTTTTATTTATGCATGATAATGCGCGGCCCCACACAGCGCAAATGGTTCGCGACTACTTAAATCAGGCCCAAATCGCGCAAATGGATTGCCCAGCAAGATCACCAGACATGAATCCCATAGAGAACGAATGGGACGTTATCGGAAGAAAGATAAATGGAAGAAACCAAGCCCCTAAGATCGTCCAAGGATTAAAATTCATGTTAGTGCAAGAGTGGGAGAATTTGTCGCAAAAAATGATTGATGACGTCATTAAAAGCATGAAGGATCATATCCAGACTCTTATCTGAGCCCGTGGTAGCAATACGCAATATTAATTTTCTTAAATTATTTCTGTAAGTTTTTAAAATACACGATTACATTTGACAATACAGAAATTTCATTTTACTGTATTTCCGTTTAATTGCATTTGCGTCATTAATTAAAGTATTTTTCACTCAATTTTAGTAATTTTTTATAAATTTTGCCTCATTTTGAATATTGAAAAATAAAAACATTCAGTTATTATAATATTTTCTGAGAAATTCAATATTTAACGCGTGTTCCTCTAATTCTGCCGGCGTGTGTATTTGCCGTGAGGATGAAGCCAGACCGTGCAGCATCTACTCGTATTGCAGCCTTTCCAGCGATACCGCTATCAAGCCATTTTTTTATTATTTTATTTATTGATTTTATTATTTAATGTCACTGTCTCATAAGAAGGGGCTTACAGTGAACTTTCTCAACCACAAATCGTTTTCCTTTACTTTTTTTTTTTTGTTACACCTCTGTAACATATGGAGATTTAATATTTTCCACTTTTATTAATATAGTTCAATTTCATTTTTGTTCGTACTTGGTTGTGATTGTTCTGAGTCTGAATCACTATCTGAATATTTACTATAGCTGAGATTTGAGATAGAATTTTTAGTTTCGTTCATTCGTTTATTTCAGGGACTCTGCCTTTTCATTAATAAATTGCTCGTTCGGAAAGTACTGACTTATTTTAGATAACTTTTTATTTATTGCTTCAGACTCCTTCTTTCTCTTTCGTTTTTCGCTACCACTTAAATAATTTCTAAAACAAGGCATATTCATATTTACTTGAAAAATATTACCTTATTACACATAAATTGTAATTTATTGGTTTCTTTACTTCTTAGCCTGTGTTGGTTTTTAACTAAGATTATACTATAATGGAAAAAAAAACAAAACTTTTAAATTACATAGTATGGTGAAATGTTTGTCATAATTATATCATATTCTCTACTTGCACCAAGTCAGGCTTAAGCCCAAGGCCCTATCGAGCCGGAGCCCTGTCGGGCCTGAGACCATGTCGGATCAGCGCCCTGCCGGGCCGGGGGCCCGTGGCATTTGGCGCACTCTGCCACCCTATTGTTAGGCCACTGCACATAACTCCGAAAAATCTAAGTTCTGCCGTGTACACTTTGGCCGCAACATGAGGTCCATTACCTAATGATCTGGAGCTAGATAGCAAAGATAATTTTAAACACTACGTTAGATAGTTATAGTTTTGCTAGATAGTGTTACCACCAACACGCGCAGGCGAAGCGCAAGGGCAAAATTGCCTGCCTTTTCCTCATCTTGGGTTTTGGATTGCACACACTGTCACACACACACTATTGTCAATAGGCATTAGCGGTCTCTTTGAACCTATATATAAGTTTTAATTGCGTAGCTCTTGTACTTTATATTTCAGGGATTTATGTAGCCAGAAGAGCAACTCGGACACCCATATTTCGCATGATGTGTTATATATCTAAAGCCCCATTTACACGAGGAGAATTTCTCGTCTACAACATACGATTATCGAAAGGATATCGTCGTATTTGGTTGTAAATCCATAGTTTTTGCTGAAATTGTGATTAAAACCTATATGCGTAATATGTTATTTTAGAAAAAAAACCACCCAAACAAGAAGTAAGGAGAAAATTAAAAAAAAAATTGAACGCTTTATTTTGCAAATCTTTTAGTTGCATTGTGTCTAAAGTCACTAGAACTACCACCAGCTTAGTTTTCGGTAGCAATCTTGATATATGATGAGGGATGAGGCTTTGAGCACGCCTTATCCTCCAAGTGTTGCCATATCTTGTAATCTAACGGATTCAAATCTGGACTGGAGGAGGGCCAGTCTTCGTGCCGGATGAAGTCGATTTCACGCGCCGCCAGCCAGTCTTGTGTGCTCTTCGCTCTATGAGCTTGCGCCGAATCTTGTTGGAATACCCAGTGCCTGTTATTGAACATGGTATGAGAAACAGGTTCCACAAGGTTCGTCAGGACTGTATTTTGATACACAACTGCATTCGTTTTTACACCTTTCTCACAAAAATGTACCTCTGTTAAGCCCCAATAAGAAACACCCCCAACCATACCATGAGCGAGGATGGAAAATGACCTCGTTGGACACGCGGAATACGGTTGCTCGCTTCTTCACTACTGTGTGCGTACACCTTATCATTTTGTTTGTTGTAGCTCTCTTCTACGGTAAAAAAAAATCATCTGAAAAAGAATTTCCCGATATTTTTTTCCCGCGTACCGCTTCAACAAAGCGCGGCATCTCTTCAGTCTCAGGTCCATTAGACGAGCATTCAAACGATGTCCTGTTTTTCTTCGATATGCCCGAAGCCCTAAGTCTTCATTTAACACCCTTTTCACCGTGGTTCTGCTTAACCCCATCTGGATTGAAGGGCCAACAGTTTCTGCTTTTATAACAGACCTAGGGCGACCACTTCTTGACCTGTCATCTACACTAGAGTCTTCATTGTATCGTTTGATGGTACGATAAACGAATCTTTTGGTTATATTCAAATTTTTCAGTATGTCAAAAATTTGAATTAGCGCGTAACCGCAACGATGCAACGCAATAACTGCAACACGGTCTTCTCTAAGCGTCCACTCCATATTTAAAAATGAGTAAAAATCTAAAAAGTATACATTTTTATTTTCATGAACAATTCGAAATTCGAATTCATAAACTTTTTTGTGGCCAGCATTCTAAAAGAAAAGTTTTTACTGTGTGACAATACTTATGACCTGACTGCATAGCACTGCATAGCCTGTGTATGTATATATGTCATTGCGATTATGGCATACGAATCTCGGCGCGTGAAACTCTTCCAATGTATACTCCTCGCCAGATAACTGTGCGCGCGACGGAGGGCGCTGTTAATGTGGCAAGCCTCATAAAAAATTATAAACTCCACAAAAAATGGGAATTGTGGTAACTATACTCAATTGAGGTAACTTTGTTATTTCGCAATTAGCAATATGTGAGTTTTTTTAAATACGTATTTGTATAGTCATATACAGGGTATATCAAGACTGCTACCGAAAACGAAGCCGGGTGGTAGTTTAAGCGACTTCAGACACAATGGAACAGAAAAACTTGCAAAAAAAAAGCGACAATTTTTTTTTGTTATTTTTTTCCTATGACCATATTTGGGTGGTAAATACATTTTTTCCTAAAATAATAGTGTATACCCTTTTATTTATAAATAATCTAAGGTATAAATGAGTTTAAATTATTATTTTAGCAAAAACTATGGATTTACCACCCAAAAATGACGATATTTAAAAATTCATAAAAAATAATTGTCGCGTTTCTTTGCGAAATTTTTAGTTGCATTGTGTTTGTAGTCACTAAAACTACCACCGGGCTTCATTTTCGGTAGCAGTCTTGAGATACCCGGTATTAAAGGATTGATAAAAAGTTTTGGAATTTTATAGTTTAATGACCTAATTTTGATAAAACAAACAAACATTCATTATTTCAGGTAGTAGTTCGTTATTGAGATATAAGAGCTACTTTGGGTCACCTTTTTTTAATGTTTTAATTTTAGCAAAGGTTTAATATATTTTAGTTTCATTTCAAATGTAGTATACACTTTACAATAAACTGTTAAACAAACGTACTTTTTTTAAATGACGCAAAATTGAAAAAAATATCTGAAAAAAACATATTGAGAATAGCATAATTGTCATTTATTTAATTACGCTTATATTTGAAGATTATCAAATTTTAAAATGAATTAATTATAATACTTTTGCAACGTAATTTTTCGTTTCGAAATGTAATATTAATTATTGTTCGTGTGTAAAATATATTTTATTAGCGAAGAATGGTACATAATTTAATAGAGAAGCTGTACATTTTAGAATGCATTTCCCGGTAACAGTGCATTAAAAATGAAATATTGATTATTAATGATAATTCTATAGGTAAATCCACTATACCATTTCTAATTCAAAAAGTTCCATTTGACATTTCATACTTTTATCATAAATAACTTTGTGACGTAACTCACACAATTTCAATAAAACTTTCCGTAAAACCATGGAATTATGAAGCTATTCTTATTTTATCACAGGATTTACAATCCATAATAACTAAATTTAAATCCTTTAAATAAAGCAAAATAACCATTTTAAACAACCATTGAGTTACACAACTGGAGGGGACATCAAGACCAAATAGTTTGGAACATTCGCAAGAGTACATGTACCGTTAGGCTGTCAGTCGTCCCTGACGTTTCAGCGAAGACGGACCTAATTAGGTGTAACTATAATTGGTCCATAAATGCCGTATTGCATGCTAAAAACGTGCAAAAACCATTCCAGAATAATAGGAAGAAAAGATGGAGTCTCATTCCATAGGTAAATCAACCATAATTGAAATAAAGAAGCACGAAATTAAATTTAAGAAATTAATTACCGGAGTCGTTTTGACAACCGCCATTTTTGAATGAAATTATAGATTAATAATAATGTAGTGACAGATAGGTAAAAATTGAATTTTTCGTATAGGGATAGTGGATATTGTATGTGATGATAGATGAATATAGTAGGGTGTGAGTAGGGTCCCAGTGCTGCTGTATTGCTCGCAATTTGAGATAGTTACATAAAGTAACTGTGTTACAAGAGAATTATTTATATAACTGTCGAATAATGAACGAATTCTTGATTAGTTTATTTATTTCTATCAAAGTTTTGCTATGAGGTCATAATTAGACACTACAATAGTAATATTAGAAGTTTGCGGTTATAGTGCTCAAATAAAGTCACTTAGTTATTTTTGTAAATACATTTATTTTACCCAAAATTGGGATAATATTAATATATAAATATAAATGATTTGATTGAATTATGCTTTTTTATTTGACATCACGCGTATATAGATGTAGGTAGAAATTTCTGAAGTGTCGCATCTGGAACAATGTCGACTTAATCTATACTTCGCTGTCATATTGAAATGAGCACAATTTTTCTTCTACGTGTCCGCTCCAGTTGTAATACCTCAATGTAAACAACATACTTTTTTACTAGACGTCATTACAAAGTCACGTCGTTAGGTCTTCCATGTGTAGAGTTGAGACTATGCAAACGGATTTGTATACGTATAATCGGTAAAAATACAGAAATAATCGAGCAGTTTTAATCCAGTTGTTTTCTAATTTTAAAAAGTACTGAATTATCAGCTAATAACAAGCATACTATCAACGAACAACCATCAATAAATAATGTAATAATAATTTTAATAAATGGCAATAATTTAGCAATTTAATAATTTCACAATAATTTTGTGTATGTGGTGGCCTGTTGGTAAACGGACTGCTGAGACGCGGCTGCCCACATGTTCACGGTGGTCGCGGGTTCGAATCCCAGGGCAGACCTCTGACTTTTCGGAGTCATGTGTGTATTGATAATCAATCACCACGCACTAAATCGGTGAAGGAAAACATCGTGAGGAAACCTGCATACCATAGTGATTTATAAGAATTTCTATGGTATGTAAGTCCGCCAACCCGCACTAGGTCAGCGTCGTTCCATATACTGCTGATAAAGCGTTGGCGCTACTTGTTTCCCTAAATTTGTTGAAGTTACAATATATAAACCTAAGAGCATCAGCAAGCGAAAAAGGTTTTCAATTTTATCCTTCGTATTATAAATCTGGCACGGTACATATACAAGTTTTCCTTGGTATTTGTTAATTTATTACATTAATAATTTATTTTATTTGTGTCAAATTTACTGAAGATAATCGTAAAAAGAGTTTTGGGAAATATAGATTTTTATCTTTTCTTTCGAACTGCATAACTGAAAAAATTGCAGCTCGATACAAACGTTCGAAGTATACAAGTATAGTAGAATAGACCAAGATTCAGAAAAATAAGGTTTCAAAGTAGGATCTAGCAGAATTTCGTAGAAATTTAGGGTTTTATAATGCGTTCCATACATCAAAAATCTAAAATATTTTTTTAGCCTAAATAATAGGGTTAAACAAAAATGTACAAAGAATGAATATTGTAAGGAATGATAATATCGAACCGTTGGCGTCAAACTAAATTAGAAATTCCGAAAAAAATCGTGTCACAATAAAATTGCCATTTCGACTCAGTGGGCCGGGCCGTTAGTAATAAATAAATCATTGCTTTTGTCACATAATACTAAAGTGACTTATGCAATTGTGGATGTCTCATTAGAACAAAGATGTACATAAAAAAAACGAAATAATGTAATCGAATAAGAAATACAAACAAATGGTATCGATATCTCGTTAATAATCGCATTATTTATACTATTACTAACCGATTTATTTGACATCATCCCTATTTCACAATTTTGAGATATGTCAAATGGAACTTTTTGAATTAAAAATGGAAATGGTATAAAAGCAAAATTCCATTACGTCATCATCAGTTCAAATTTTCTCCGCGCGCAGACTTACGGGACGAGGACTCTAAATAGTACTTAACGCGTTATATATGTTTGATGATAAAAGCAACAAGACACTCATAATGTAATAGTTATTAACATGTTCTATGTAATAAAAATTGGAAGATATAAAAACTATTGAAGTCATCGTTTGAAAACGGCGCTTTCGACATACAGCTACAAGTACAACAATATGTAAAAAAAATATTATTGGTTTTAATTCAATTGCTCCAATTATGGACCACTCAATAAATGATCAAAATTTATCGTTTTGTTTATTTTATTTTAATAATAAACTGAATTATATTTGAATACATTCAAAATCATTAATATCTTTACAGTTTTCAAAACATAATTTAGGTAATGTCGGTCGACTGGTCTGACCCGGTACAGCCGTAGTACACACACCATGGACATAGAAAAAGATATAAAGTGAATTATATTATATACTATAATATAATATAGTATATATATACTATATTATATACTATAACATAATATTATAATGTTTTGTGAGAAACTATCAAAGGTTATCCATCTACATTCTACATAGACCTTTGCCTTTCCGTCAGGATCAATGATTATAGATTAAAGAGGATTAAGCATAAGGTCACGTGACGTGTACCACTTTGATGTACTAAAATGGCGGCGGCTCCGCCCCTAAAAATAGTGATACGCTAGTACCGAATTTTCTATCGATATCGATCATCAACAGTGGCATACGAATAAAATTAATATAACATTTTTAATTTTCGCTTTATATGTCAATTAAGTATAAACAGGGGATTTTAGGATTTGACAGTAGTCATAAAAAATTAAATCCGATAAAAATGTCAATGTTTTGATATTTTTTTCATGCTATGATTTATTACATGGGTAAGTTTTACCTGATGATTGGATTGGATTTTTCAAATAATACACACGTAAGATAAAATACAACTTTATTAATATCTAGAATTTGCTTGTGACTTCGAGTAGTATTGCCACACTTTTCTCCTTAAGCACCAATTTTCACCATATCAATATTTTTTTGCCAAAATATAACTAAAATCTAAAAAAAAAACAGACATTTAGCAACAATGAAAATATGAACACTAAATTAACAACTTAAATATATAAATAGAAATATCTACACTAAACTAACAATTAAAATGTAAAAATAGAACTTAAACAATTAACTAAATAAACTGATATTATTGTGTTCTGTGATATGAACCATTGTAATTTTAAATGGCGATATAAAAGAAAAAAAGACAGTTCGTGTTGCTGACGAAGTTTCTTGCGCCGTTTCTTCTTCACAGCTACAATACGTTCCGAAGCGGTGGTAGCAGAAATGAACAATCCAATAGATCTTTTGAAGACTATTTGAATAAAGAATATTTTAATTTTGATTTTGAATAAAGGAATTGTAGCGGAGATCTCGAACGAAGGCAGGAAATCAGCACTAGAAAAAAAATATTTTTCAAATCAATCAATCAAACAAAAAATACATAAGGTACATACATACATAAACATACAACATTTTACTGGTGGTAGGTCTCTCATATGTGCGAGGCCATCTGGGTAGGTACCACCGCAATGTCTATTTCTCCCGTGAAACAACACTGCTTAAATGCACTGTTGTGTTTCGGATTGAAGGACATTGTAGCCAGAGCAACTACTGGACATATCGAGACTTAACATCTTGTGTCTCAGGATGGCGAGCGCAGTGGAATGTTTCTACTGTTTATGAGCGGTCGTATCGCTTACCATCAGGCGAACGGCTTGCTCGTCTCGCCATTCAATGCAATAAAAAAAAAAAAAAAAACAAGCGGTGAATGTGTAATATAGATTTTAATTTACGTTTAAATATTGACTGCCTCGGTGGCGTAGTTGTACTATGGTATGGTTACAAAGCTGAGGTCTTGAGTTCGAATCCCGGGTCGCGCAAAGTGATATCGGCTTTTTCTATTCATTACCAGCACAGTCAGGAATTTGTGCCCGATATGGCGATAGGCTCGCCACCTACAACATCGTAGGACGGAACATACAAGGCGAAATGTGGGTGTCCTGGTTGTACCTCTGCCTACCCCTTCTTGGATAAAGGCGTGAGTTTATGTATGCATAAATATTAATATGATAAATGTATTTGTAACAGAACTAATAAAAAATGCAACTGCTACTATAAACAATAGTGATGTGATGTATTAAACATTTTGATCTTAGTGTGGGGTCAGGCTATGTATGTAACGGTTGGTTGTATTTATTTGTTTTATATTCCTAAAATATACTTATACTTTACAATTATCGTTACTATTTTAGCCTCTACCATAATATAAATAGATGACCAACTAATACTAATTTACATGTTACAACCGTTACAAGAAGGTTATACCTGTTGAGACAAACATCCAGTTGCATCTAATCATCGATATCAATGTTACACTAGATAAGACGTTCCTTGTAACAAACGTGTCCCACCCAAGTGCGGTGCATGCACCGCACACGAATCAGTCTGCCGCGTGACGGCCGCGCAATAGTACGCCTCTTTGTTTATATTTATAAGTAATTTATTTTGACTTTTCCCCGTCAAACCGACAGCGAAATTTTCTGAAGTTACAATATAATTAAAGAATACAACGTAAGTGATATAATATTGCAGAATAATGCCGATAATACAGATCTTTTATTTATTAATGGATTAAATATATTTTAGAGCTCGTTAAAATACAAGGTGAGCTCCTTAATCGTATATCTCCTTTCCGCACATAAAAATGGCCCGTCGAGTGAGAGAGACGAACTATATAAGATATAGATTATTCAAGTGACATTCATATCAGTGGACCAAATAGGCATAAACTATTCGAATACAATACAAATACAAATATGTAGGAAGAATGTAGTTGCAAATTGATTTAAGTATTTTATTTTAATCATATGTTGTTAAATAATAACACAAAATATGTGTGTTGTATGTATGTTTTGAAACAGTGGATAGTATTTAGACCATAATTCTTAATATGAATTACTTAATGGACTATTCGAACCCATTGTTATTGAAGACTAATATCATTTAAAATTATTTTATATTTTTCCGCGTCGGTTACGAAAAAACGATCTCTATAATATTTGTCCAGAATTATTGGAACGGATATAAGTGGTTACCATGAGAACATACCTATATTTGTTCAATTCATTTTCGACACGAAGATTTCAGATATTCCAAATGCGGTAGTCATTTTTGAAAACTTCTCGTGTACCATTCCTTTTGTCTATTAGTCTCGAAAAAGCTTATCAGCTTATTAAAAATTCATAAATGTTATTATAATTAATGTTAGACTGATTGTACACTGATTGATTGCCTGACAGACTTGTACACTTGTAAGAGTATTTAATTTCATTTATATAATTTCCATTAATAATTCACGTAAATAAAAAAAAAACTTTACGAATACATTATTGCTATGACGGTATTTATACTTAGGCAGTATCTTAGGCAAAGCTATTATTGAAATGAACTGTCTTGTCTGTCTAATAATCTTTGATCATAATTTGTAATATTCAAGTAAACGTACTAGATGTCGCTACTGAGCTTTTGACAAATACGGGACAAATAGTTTCTATGACGCGCCTCGTCTATCGGTAGAATATAAGTCAATGCATCTAATACATTTCGTTCATTATTACGTTGCACCATTCTTTGCTAAAATCAAAAGTACCTATCAGGACATTTAATACATACTAAATAAAATGAAATAACATAGGTAGATTTTTATTGCTATTATTTGACTGAGGAAAATCATTAAGTCTCACTTAGAATTCAATCAATGAATATGAAAGTGTTGGTTAAGATAAACAGTTATAATAATTAATAATAAAATATAAAACTATTTCTGTTCATTAAAAGGTTCTTTTTTTTTTTTTTTTGCGACGAATAGTGAGACTAGCATGCCGTTCACCTGATGGTAAGTGATACGACCGCTCATAAACAGTAGCAAAACCAAACAATACCTTGAATTACAAAGCAATGCTTGGCATTCCACTGCGCTCACAATCCTGAGACATAAGATGTTAAGTCTCAATATGTCCAGTAGTTACTCTGGCTACAATGCCCTTCAATCCGAAACACAACAGTGCATTTACACTGCTGTTTGACGGGAGAAATAGACGCTGCGGTGGTACCCACCCAGATGGCCTCTCACATATGAGAGACCTACCACCAGTAAAACAGGTTCTCCAGAACATTAGACAATAGACTACTAATTGTCCAAGTTATATTGCATGTCATCTTTGTTATTGATTAACAGCTCTATTATTAATAGGATTATTAAATAAAATATCCTAATTATTACATTTTCACTTACCGGAAATATTGTTGGGAAGCTGTTTTATTTTTCAAAATGTAATTAACAAATCTACCGATTTTTTGCATCCATTTCGTCCTGGTTTGTATGTTTATAGGTAATCTAAAAAAATCATAATATCGATATGAATAATTTCGTATCGAATCCACTCATCCCTAAACCTGAGTGTAAACAAACAATAAGATTGTTATTCACACTACTTGTTTATATAACGCCTAGAAGAGTCTAAAACTTAATCAACAAGAACCAAATACAATTATAAATGATAAAAACAAACCCAAAATGTAAATTTAGACACATATTTGTTATGATTTCGTAAAAACAGTTACTAACCTATGAAAAGTTGTGTTGAGTCCTTTTTGCTTGAACTCGACTTGAATCCTCTAACACAACACTGAGGCACTTTAAAAACTTAACAATTAAACTAATTAGCAAACTTAACAAACGAGATTAAACAATGAATAATTCGAATTTCTTTGATTTTGCAGATTTGTTTACTTCGATTGACAGATAACGCCACAGTTTGACATTTCATGGAGTTTTTGTTTTACTAGTCTGTGGTTTCGGATGAGCTAAATAAAGCTGAAAACATATTGTAGGTTTTTGTCTTACGCATAGAGTAAAGAAGCGGCCATAAATACTAGAGCAACGCGTCTTACAGCGATCTGAACAATAGATTCTTTTGTTGTGTGCACACTGTCGGTCGAAATTCGAGGGCATGACTTTCAAAAACAAAAAACGTCTGAGACATACAGCGCAACTTACATAAATTGACAAGTGGTGAAATTAGGAACTAGAAATGAAAGTAAAAAATATCTTCAACGCTTTCATTAAAATATTCTTTCATAATTTATACAATGTACATTTATACTAGTAGTCCAATAGTGGTAATGATAATAATGTCCAATGTAATGAAATTTGAAGAGAGAAAAAAATAATGGTTTCTCCGTGCACCACAGCCTTTTTGAGTGATTTGCGATTGTGGACAAACTTGAGTTTACACAACAATAGGTTTTGTAAGTATGGCTACCAGCTTTTAAGCCAAACTAATATAACATTTCTTAAAACTTACAATTAAATTAGAATTTATAATACGTACAAGGTATAATTTTCTTTATTCAATCTGCTTACAAATTAAAATTGTTGAATACAATTTGGCCATTTCTAATTATTTACATGAGGTGTGGCTGTGAATCTTACTTGACTTAATAGAAATAAACACCGCAGTTCTTTGACCAGTTGTTTGTAAATACTAGACTGGACGTAATTGACAGCCTCCGTGACGCAGTTGGTTAGACGCCGCCTGTGAAACGAGAGGCCACGGGTTCGATCCCCGCACCGAGACAAATGTTTGTGAGGCCCACAAGTATTTGTCTCGGGTCTGGATGTTTGTGAGACCGAAAAGTCTCTCGTAGTTCCCGATACCCACGACACAACACTTAATTGATCTTAATGTGGGGTCAGGACTATGTATGTGATTGTTGAGTGTATTTATTTATTTAATTACCAGTAATTAGCCAAAAGTTCGTCTGTGCGTTCATTTAAAAAATGGAAGAAAAACGATTAGAGTATGTGCGTAATAGAGAAATCCCATCAAAACATCCTGTAAAAAAATTCCAAGTCTCGCAGCTCAGGTTTTCTACCGCAAAAAGTTGTGAGATGCATGTAATACCAAGTCGATTAATTTATTTAGTCCTTAAGGGACCTTCTATATAAAGTTATTACGTTAGTTATTACCATATCAATATTAAAATTCTTTACGTTTTAAATAAATGGATCGACTTGGCCATCGCATGAAAACATAATGTATCGTACAATTTATACATAATGCTGCTGGCCAAGTCGATCTATTTATTTAAAACGTAAAGAATTTTTTTATATTGATATGGTAATAACTAACGTAATAACTTTATATAGAAGGTCCCTTAAGGACTAAATAAATTAATCGACTTGGTATTACATGCATCTCACAACTTTTTGCGGTAGAAAACCTGAGCTGCGAGACTTGGAATTTTTTTACAGGATGTTTTTGATGGGATCTCACGTCTTTTTGTAGAGTCCTACTTTTTTCCTTTTCGGTACTTCTTACTTCTAGAATATCACTAACGATTTTTCTTAAAGCCTCTGTCTTATGGATTTTTCTTATTTTTGTAGGTATCAATTTATCACCAATATAGCGGATTTGATTATTAATGTTCTTTCTTTCATTGTAATTGATATTTTCGAGTTATTTAATCTATTTATTTGCAAGTTTTTCTTCGTCATGTTTTTCTAGAGGAATGTTGTACAGTTTCATGGGCTGAATACACCATTTCCCTCTCTATATCCCCTCCTGTTATGTCTCATGTATATAGATATCTATCTACAACTATTATTCCATTATATACGGGTACAATGGTTCATTAACTGCAAATGTAACTTTGTAATCTTATACATTTATATGGGATTACAAAGTTATTCACGCAGTTGGTGTATCTAGACAAACAGGCTGAAATTATGAAATGTTTGAATTTTCCCTTACTTTAGACACTAAACACTAATTATATTCTAAATTTGAAGGTTCTATGTCTGCTAGAAGTGCCTTAGACTTTTGATGATCGGTCAGTCAGTCAGTGAGTGACAAAATTAAGAAAGTTTGACATGCTTTAATTCTTAAACTACAGGTTCAAATTGAATGAAATTTTAAATATACCGTGTTTACACAATGCCTGCTTAGTAACTGAAAATTCAGGCTTCATGCTTTAGCCACAACGAAGTTATAGGGGGTTGAAAATGGTCTGAATTGCTTCGAGAAAAGGATGTTACGGCCTATAGCTCGACTTGGAGGGGGCTCGGCCGCGCCCCCAGGTTATTTATAATGTTAAATGTAAAGAATACAAATATGCTTACTTAAAGTAAGAAGTATGGGAACAAATAGTCAGTACCTATTTGTACTAAAGATAATAAAATATCATACTAAAGATAACGGAGTAATTTTTATACAATCAAATATTAAGTTATTGATGTTAAAATTTCAAAATACACGCGCTGTTTTAGGAATTATAATAGGAAAAAGTTTACTTTGTTATCTGTCTTCAGGCAGTCTCTTTTTAGTTTTCTTTTAAAATGACACTGGTAGTAGAAATATATAAAAAAAAGACAACAAGAACAAGACGTGTGCTCGAAACACGATCTTGCCTACTTTGGAATTCACACATTTTATACATAAGTATTTCTAATATGTGTACACGGCATTGTTGCTTAACATTTTTCCACAGTAAATTTATTCTCAATGTGTAATCTATGTTTGCGTACAGAATTTAATCAATCATAGTATTATATAATTGATTGACGTGTGATTTAATATTAATTGAATCATTGATTTTGACAATAAAACAGTTGCAAACTCGAATGTTCTAGTACCACAGGTTATCACAGACTTAGGACTGTTTATAATAAGCGCCAACTAGGATGAATTTCATTTTAAAAAATATATTATTTATTTATTTATATAGAGATGAGATAAAGAGTACATTAAAATCGACTCTTTCATCCCTAAAAGCTTAGTCATTGGCAGACGAGAAAACCGTCCTTTGTCAATGAAATTAAAAGAAATAAAAACGTACGCGGGCCCTGTGACGACCCGTACGAACCATATCAGTCGCGCTCTTTACCATAGTTTTGTACTCTTTACTCTATAGTAAGACAAAAACCTACAATGTGTTTTCAGCTTAAAGCTGAAAACACATTGTAGGTTTTTGTCACATCTTATGCTGAAAACAAACTGTAGGACGATTCACATATTTTATTAAGTTCAGCTGCAGTGCAGTTGCGGTTAAGTTTCGATCAGAACAGCCCTTTTCGTATTCTCGTAATTTTGACAACCGCTGTCAAATACGCTTGTGTCAATTTCGCGTCACGCAAACGTTTTATCGTATTCTACTGCTGCGCGTTTATGTCAATTTCAAACAAATTTCATACGTCTGACGTACAGTTGACGCGAAGCTCACGCGCAGTTCACGCGCAGCTAAACAGTTACAAGAATACCATTTTGTACCAAAGCGTAAACTTAATTTTAACCGCACCGCAACTTGATCGGCGCGTCATAAAGTTACGTGAATCGCACTACTGTAGGTTTTTTCTTACGCATAGAGTAAAGAAGCGGCCATAAATACTAGAGTAACGCGTCTTACAGCGATCTGAACAATAGATTCTTTTGTTGTGTGCACACTGTCGGTCGAAATTCGAGGGCATGACCTTCAAAAACAAAAAACGTCTGAGACATACAGCGCAACTAACATAAATTGACAAGTGGTGAAATTAGGAACTAGAAATGAAAGTAAAAAATATCTACAACGCTTTCATTAAAATATTCTTTCATAATTTATACAATGTACATTTATACTAGTAGTCCAATAGTAGTAATGATAATAATGTCCAATGTAATGAAATTTGAAGAGAGAAAAAAAATAACAATTTCTCCGTGCACCACAGCGCTTTTGAGCGATTTGCGATTGTGGACAAACTTGAGTTTACACAAAAATAGGTTTTGTAAATATGGCTACCAGCTTTTTAAGCCAAACTAATATGACATTTCTTAAAACTTACAATTAAATTAGAATTTATAATACATACAAGGCATAATTTGCTTCATTCAATCTGCATACAATTTAAAAATTTCGAATACAATTTGGACATTTCTAATTATTTACATGAGGTGTTGCTGGTAATCTAACTTGACTTAACAGAAATAAACACCGCAGTTCTTTGACCAGTTGTTTGTAAATACTAGACTGGACGTAATTGACAGCCTCCGTGGCGCAGTTGGTTAGACGCCGCCTGTGAAACGAGAGGCCACGGGTTCGAGCCCCGCACCGAGACAAATGTTTGTGAGACCCAGTAAGTATTGGTCTCGGGTCTGGATGTTTGAGAGACCGAAAAGTCTCTCGTAGTTCCCGATACTCACGACACAACACTTAATTGATCTTAATGTAATAATAATAATAATAATAATTTTTATTTACACACAGAGTTCACAAAATTAAAAGTCCCCTGACTTCTGTGCTAGGTTTAAAACCTGTGTTACAGAAGTCAGTGTCCTCTTCCTTTACAATCATTATACAAGTGAGAAAAAAATAACATTAATGGAGTACAATAGGTAGTGAAACATAAAACACAGTAAAGAAAAAAATAATAGATTTACAAAAATAGAAATAGTAGGTCATTTTATGTGCGAGCGCACGTGCGAGTTAGTTAGTGTGTGTGTGTGTGTGTGTGTGTGTGTGTGTGTGTGTGTGTGTGTGTGTATCTGTATGGGAAATACATTCAAAGAGATATTAATTTTACTTGTTACTGTTACTAGTAAGTTTAGTTACTTTGCAAATAATTCTGTTTGTTCATAATCTAATGATTGCAGCCAGTTCTTACACATTAATTTTACTTCACGGGTTGTTAATGTAAGTATATGCATTTTCTTATTTATATTATTGTATAAATATTTTGCCATGTAAGAATGTTGTCGCTTGGCAAATGTCGTACGAAGCTTAGGAAGTACACATACACTAGAAATAGCTCTCTTCAGTCGATGATGAGTTCTGTTAACTGGGGTAATTTTGTGTTGTTTTAAAATAAGTTGGAGAATATATAATTGTCTAACTGATAGGACTTCACATTTTTTATACAAGCACTTTGTTGGAAATCTAAAGGGGCTGAAAGTCAATGTTTTCAATAAAGAACGTTGTGCCCTTTCTAAATGAATCATATATGACTTACAAGCTCCACCCCATATCCCTATACAGTACCCAATAACGGATTGCGCTAGTGCATAATAAATTGTTCGTAGAAGGTTAAGATTTGCGACATGTCTTATGTTTTTGAAGACCCAGATGAGTTTTCTAATGCGTGATACAATTAGATCAATGTGATCGCGCCAGCATATGCGTTCATCAATAATGGTACCCAGATACTTTATATTCGCGATTTTAGTGATGGGGAGACAACAACAATTACCATTATTAACGATGAAATTACAGGAATGAATTTTGATATTAATATCTCGTGGGCGTGTCTTAGCAATATTGAACTGTATGAATTTGGTTTTTTCTATATTTAACGTAAGAGTATTTTCTTTTAACCAATTATTAACTTTAAATAGCCCTAGTTCAGTGATATGTTTAACTTTATCCCAGGTGTCTCCGTGAAATATCAAAGCAGTGTCATCGGCGTAGGTAAATATCTTGCCGCCGGTTAAGGATTGTTGACACAGTTCATCAATATATACCAGGAAAAGACTTGGGCCTAGTATACTGCCCTGCGGGACTCCGTAGGTCACTGTTGCTTCTGGACTTATTTGGTCACCTATTTTTACTTTTTGCCTTCTATCCGTCAGAAAGTCTTGAAAAATGTCAAGCACGTTACCTCTTACTCCGAGTTTATAGAGTTTATCCACAAGTTTAGGGATCGACACCGTGTCAAATGCCTTTGCTAAATCTAAGAAGACGCCCAAACATTTTTGTTTATTGTCGATTTTGTTAGTGACGTAGTCAATTAATTGGCTTACGGCGTCCTCTGTGCTTCGGTCACTTCTAAACCCAAACTGATTTTCTGACAGAATACTATGGTGTTCTAGGTACTTCATTAATCGATTGTTTAGTGCTTTTTCCAAAACTTTCGACAGTGCTGTTAGCACTGAAATTGGCCGATAGTTATTGACACGGTCCCGATCCCCACCCTTGTGGATAGGTGTTATGAGTGACTTCTTAAAGACAGATGGGAAAACCCCTTGGCTAAAACAGAGATCAATTAGTGTAGTCAGATTTGGAACAATAACGTGTTTAGCCAGTTTCAATAGTTTTGATGGAATGCAGTCCCAACCGGTGGCGCAATTGGATTTAAGCCCGTTAATAAGCGATTCTACCTCTGCTTCGTCTGGGGAAAGCAGTACTATAGAACTTACTAAATTGTAGTCATGATGCATTATTCAAACTGGACTGTACTACTGCATTAGCCAGGTTCTTTCCTACGTTTGAAAAGTATTCATTTACTTCCGTAATGCTTAGATTATTATTATTTATCAGTTCTGAAGCCGTCATATTTAATTTCTTTTGGTTAATTATAGATTTTATTGCACTCCACTTTTCTTTATTATTTTTAGCCGATTCCAATAATGATTTTTCATAGTTTCGTTTTAGTTTTTTAATTAAAGAATTACAATAGTTGCGGTAGCGTTTTTTAGGATACTTCTAGAATGTTGTTATTTGGATTATTTTTTAGTTTACGGTGTAATTTGTCCCTGTGACGCATACAGCGTAAGATACCCAATGTTAACCATGGTTTTTTAATTCGTTTTTACACGGCACGATGCAAGGTTTAGAATGGAGTTCTATAGTAGTTTTAAGATATTCGACAAATAATGTCGCAGCCAGATTTGCGTCATTCATCGATTTAATAAAAGAGAAATCAACTGTTTCCAAATATTGAACACATGCGTTAAAATCTATCTTGAGTATTTTATTCTGAGGCTTTGTGTATTTAGTGCTGTTAAGGCTAAGTAATACAAGACTATGATCAGTTACTGTGGAATCAATTACGTACACTGATGCTGTTAGAAATGATTTTAACATGATGTGATCTAAACAGCTATTTAACCGGGTTGGAAATGAATGAGCTGCCAACATACCCAGTTCGGCTGTCAAGTTCAGATAAGCGGCACTATTTTTGTCTGTAGTGTCTATCTTAATGTCAATATTCACGTCACCTGTTAATATAATAGTTGAGTTACATTTGTTGATAGGGCAGATAATATTTTCGATCGTATTAAGAAATGCGTCGATGCAGCTAAAAGATGGAGATCTGTAGGTGGCTAAGATAAATATGTTAGGTTCTATTTTTAAAAGAAGAAAGTTACCTCCTGACTGTTCTGGTTCTATAACAGAACATTCGATTGATTTTTTAACATAAATAACAATGCCATCACTTTTGTTATAACTTTTTGTGGATTTGAAACTGACATATTCGTCTAAAATGGGTATAGGCTTGTCATCATTTAGCCAGCATTCGGTCAGGATTACCACATCAATTTCAAATTTAAATCTAGATAACTGTGTTAGAAGATTGTCGGTGTTTTTGTATGTGCTCCGTATATTTTGAGTGACAATATTTATTGAAGTTGTTGATATTTGCATCAGTCTATTACAAGTGTCAGTATCGCAGTCATAGGCTGACGCATTTTTTAAGACATCTAGTTCATAAGTAATCTCCTTATTTATATTAGCCATTATTCGTAATATTGGAGAGTGTTTTCACGAATAAAATATCTTGTAGTATCATATTCATATTGAATAAAGTGCATATTAAAAGTGGCGTTCTATTATCCTGAAATATTGACTCATTATCAGAAATTATATAAAAATGTATATGGTATTCCCCTCTTTGTTTAATAAATTGAAAATGTGCTTTGTTATGTTTGTTTGAGTTGTGTGTTTTGTGTAAGGAGTATATAATATGATTAGTACGTTTTAGTGAAATATGTGTGCCGTTAAAAAAGGTTACATGTACAGTTAGAAGCATTAATCTTTGCCGAAAGTTGGACTGTCTTAGTCATAGAGAAGAGATGTTCTTGAGATCAGCTTCACAATTAATTACAATGTGTTTTTTTTCCATCATCCTGTCGCAAAAAAAATCCTTCCAAATGAAGTCCAGCAGTATTTAAATCCTTTTTCTTTGGCAAAGTTGCGTGCGAGATAGTATAAGTGTTGCGCTTTAGTTGTCAATCTCTCAGTGATGTATACAGGCTTTGCAGGGCCATCAAGTTTAAAGTGAGTCGTATTAAGTTTGTTTTAAATTGTCTTGATTTTTTATGACATTTTCTTTTGTGCCAACGCTGACAAAATCGATGACAACTGGTGACTCATCTTTTTTGCCCATACGAAATATATCCTTGATTTCGTGGCATTGAATTGGCGTGTTTAAGATGTTCGTCATTTCAATCACGATTTTTTTCAGGTCTTCTTTCGATTCTGTAGAAATTTTGGGTATATTCTTCAGTTCAATACTTGTTGATAGATGCACACGTTCAAGATTCTCCACCTTCATCTCGAGCTGTTGAATATAACGGCGATCAGCTGCACGCTCAGATTCTAAATTTGCCAGTTTAACCATTATATCGTCGTATTGACTAGAAAAGTGGGTGATACTTTCCTTTATTTCTGTGTTTTGTGCAATTATCTCACGCATTGCCTCTTGAATATCAGCAAACTTACTGTCCGTCTGGGCTGAGTTTGCGGACAGAAGTGTTGGAAACTCGTCAAGCATAGAATTATCCGGTGTGCGTTTACGTTTAAATCGGTTCGAAATATTTTCAATGTCCAATTCATTGAGGTTCGGAGTTGAGCGTGATTGTGATATTTCACGGGGCGCAGACTTCACCTTTTCCAATTTATCCATGGGCGATTTTTGTGGGGGTGTGCGCTTGAGCGGCATTGAGTAACAAACAAATAATATCCAGATACCCCCAAACACTAGGCACAACAGTCCGCGCTCAGAAGTATGCCGTCGCAATTCTTCGCGGGAAAAAGGTCCTAAGCGCCGTGTAGATCGCGTCACTTACGCGTTTTAATAAATCACTGGAGTTCTTTAGCACTTCAAGTGAACGTTATTACAATTGATTAAACTATTTTGATTGTATCTATTAGCAATGATTTAGTTGTGTTCTTTTAACTCACAAGTATGTTGTATAGGGCACTTTTTATTGTTTTAGCACTGATTTTAACCTTTAAAGCTATTTGTAAACAGTTAGAATGAATAAGTTCAACTTATAAATGAACAAACGTTGTTTACTTCACGGCGATAAAAAGAGGAATGATAATGTGGGGTCAGGACTATGTATGTGACTGATAAGTGTATTTATTTATTTAATTATCAGTAATTAGCCAAAAGTTCGTCTGTGCGTTCATTTAAAAAATGGAAGAAAATCGATGAGAGTATGTGCGTAATAGAGAAATTATTTATAATGTTAAATGTAAAGAATACAAATATGCTCACTTAAAGTAAGAAGTATGGGAACAAATAGTCAGTACCTATTTGTACTAAAGATAATAAAGTATCATACTAAAGATAACGGAGTAATTTTTATACAATCAAATATTAAGTTATTGATGTTAAAATTTCAAAATACACGCGCTGTTTTAGGAATTATAATAGGAAAAAGTTAACCTTGTTATTTGTCTTCAGGTAGTCTCTTTTTTGTTTTCTTTTAAAATGACACTGGTAGTAGAAATATATAAAAAAAAGACAACAAGAACAAGACGTGTGCTCGAAACACGATCTTGCCTACTTTGGAATTCACACATTTTATACATAAGTATTTCTAATATGTGTACACGGCATTGTTGCTTAACATTTTTCCACAGTAAATTTATTCTCAATATGTAATCTATGTTTGTGTACAGAATTTAATCAATCACA
Source organism: Hyles vespertilio (assembly GCA_009982885.2). Lineage (NCBI taxonomy): Eukaryota > Metazoa > Arthropoda > Insecta > Lepidoptera > Sphingidae > Hyles > Hyles vespertilio. Next base: position 15,664,031 of record CM042818.1, read on the forward strand.
GTATTATATAATTGATTGATGTGTGATTTAATGTTAATTGAATCATTGTTTTTGACAATAAAACAGTTGCAAACTCGAATGTGATAGTACCACAGGTTATCACAGATAAGAACTGTTTATAATAAGCGCCAACTAGGATTGATTTCATTTAATAAAATATATTATTTATTTGTTTATATAGAGATGAGATAAAGAGTACATAAAAATCGACTCTTCCATCCCTAAAAGCTTAGTCATTGGCAGACGAGAAAACCGTCCTTTGTCAATGAAATTAAAAAAATAAAAACGTACGTGGGCCCTCCAATGATAAAAGAATTATAAAGGATGACGCACAAATGTAGCTATATATGTCAAGTTATAGTTATGTTAAGAATATCGACGCGGAATGTACATTTATGTATCTGTCTCATTTACACAAAGCTGACTTGTCCCTTAATGAAAGAGACAAATAATAATTCCTTTGTTTCGAATATGGCAATATTTTGTTCACTAACCACACTGAGACCGCCCATAGACCAAAATGACGCCATTTTAGTTATGCTTTCGAAACCACAGACTATTAAACCAAAAACTGCATGAAATGTCAAACTGTGGCGTTATCTGTCAATCGGAGTAAACAAATCTGCACAGTCAAAGAATTTCGGATTATTCATTGGTTAATCTCGTTTGTTAAGTTTGTTTAGTTTGCTTATTAGTTTAGTTGTTAAGTTTTTAAAATGCCTCTGTGTTGTGTTAAAGGATTCGAGTCGAGTTCAAGCAAAAAGGACCCTAACATTTCTTTTCATAGGTTAGTAACTGTTTTTACGAAATACTAACAAATATGTGCTAAATTTACATTTTGGGTTTATTTTTATCATTTATAAATGTATTTGGATCTTGTTGATTAAGTTTTAGACTCTTCTAGGCGTTATTTATACAAGTAGTGTAAATAACAACCTCATTGTTTGTTTACACACAAGTTTAGAGATGAGTGGATTCGATACGAAATTATTCATATCGATATTATCATTTTTAAATATTTTGATCTTTATTTTTCAAAAAAAGAAAAAAATAGTTTATATTTAAATATATATTCAGACCGACAAACAAAGTGAAATTAAAAATATTTTTTAGATTCCCTATAAACATATAAACCAGGACAAAATGGATACAAAAAATTGGAAGCTATTGGAACCCTGCAATAAATACATTTATTTGTTCATTACATTTTGAAAAAGACAACAGCTTTCCAACAATATTCCCGGTAAGTGAATTTGTAGTAATTATGATATTTTACCTAATAATCCTATTAATAATACAACTGTTAATCAATAACAAAGATGACATGCAAGATAATTTGGACAATTGGTAGTCTATTGTCTAATGTTCTGGAGAACCTTTTAATGAACAGAAATAGTTTTATATTTTATTATTAATTATTATAATTGTTTATCTTAACCAACACTTTCATATTCATTGATTGAATTCTAAGTGAGACATAATGATTTTCCTCAGTCAAATAATAGCAATAAAAATCTACCTATGTTATTTTATTTTATTTGGTATGTATTAAATATCCTGATAGGTATTTTTGATTTTAGCAAAGAATGGTGCAACGTAATAATGAACGAAATGTATTAGATGCAACTGGGTGTTTGTCTCGACAGGTATAACCTTGTAACGGTTGTAACATGTAAATTAGTATTAGTGGGTCATATGTTTACATTATGGCGACTAAAAAAGTAACGATAATTGTAAAGTATAAGTATATTTTTAGGAATATCAAGAAATAATTACCTCCAACCGTCACATACATAGTCTGACCCCACACTAAGATCAAAATGTTTAATACATCATATTACAATTGTTTATGTAGCAGTTGCATTTTTATTAGTTTTGTTACAAATAAATTTATCATAATATTAATATTTATACATACATAAACTCACGCCTTTTTCCCAGAATGGGTAGGCAGAGGTGCAACCAGGACACCCACATTTCAGCCTCCGTGGCGCAGGCGGTAAGACGCCGTTTGTGAATCGAGAGGCCGCGGGTTCGATCCCCGCACCGAGAGAAATGTTTGTGCGGCCCACAAATATTTCTCTCGGGTCTGTGTGTTTGTGAGACCGAAAAGTCTCTCGTAGTTCCTGATACCCACGACACAAGACTCGATCTTAATGTGGGGTCAGGACTAAGTATGTGACTGTTGGGTGTTATTTATTTATTTATTTATTTCGCCTTGTATGTTCCGTCCTACGATGTTGTGGGTGGCGAGCCTATCGCAATATTGGGCACAAATTCCTGACTGTGCTGATAATGAATAGAAAAATCCGATATCACTTTGCGCGACCCGGGATTCGAACTCGAGACCTCAGCTTTGTAACCGTACCATAATACAACTACGCCACTGAGGCAGTCAATATTTATACATAAATTAAAATCTATAGTCCACATTATTCACCGCTTGTATGTTTATGTATGTATGTACCTTATGTTTTTTTTTTGTTTGATTGAATTATTCGAAAAATATTTTTATTCTAGTGCTGATTTCCTGCCTTCGTTCGCGATGTCCGCTACAATTCCTTTATTCAAAATCAAAATCAAAATATTCTTTATAGTTTAAGTTCATTTCATTTGGCGATCTAGTGTTGTTACATAGTTTATTAAGTCTTTTAATTATTTTTATTTTTTTCGAGTTTCATATTTTTTTTATATTAAGCAGCTGTTAAATAAATAATTGTCGAAAGAGACTGACTTCTGTTATACAGGGCTTCCTAGTTCAGGAGTCAGGGTGTTATTATGTTGTAAACATGTTGTAATGAAATAAAGATTAATTATTATTTATTCAAATAGTCTTTCAAAAGATCTTTTGGATTGTTCATTTCTGCTACCACTGCTTCGGAACGTGTTGTAGCTGTGAAGAAGAAGTGGCGCAAGAAACTTCGTCAGCAACACGAACTGTCTTCTTTTTTCTTTTTTTTATATCGCCATTTAAAATTACAATAGTTCATGTCACAGAACACAATAATGTCAGTTTATTTAGTTAATTGTGTTTATTTAGTTAATTGTTTAATTTCTATTTTTACATTTTAATTGTTAATTTTGTGTAGATATTTTATTTCTATTTATATATTTAAGTTGTTAGTTTAGTGTACATATTTTCATTGTTGTTTGCTAAATGTCTGTTTTTTTTTAGATTTTAGTTATAATTTGGCAAAAGAAATATTGACATGGTGAAAATTGGTGCTTAAGGAAAAAAGTGTGGTATATTCGAAGTCGCAACCGAATTCTAGCTATTAATAAAGTTGTATTTTATCTCACGTTTGTATTATTTGACAAATCCAATCCAATCATCTGGTAAAACTTACCCATCAAATAAATCATAGCATGAAAAAAAATATCAAAACATTGACCTATTATTATCAGATTTAATTTTTAAAGACTTGACTGTCAAGTCCTAAAATCCCCTGTTTATACTCAATTGACATGTAAAGCAAAAATTAAAAATGTTATATTAATGTTAGTCGTATGCCACTGTTGATGATCGATATCGATAAAAAAATTTGGTACTAGCGTATCACTATTTTTAGGGGCGGAGCCGCCGCCATGTTTGTGAATCAAAGTGGTATGCGTCACGTGACCTTATGTTTCATCCCCTCTATTCTTTAATCATTGGGGCCCTCTGACGACCCGTACGAACCATGTAAGATGTGCTCTTTACCATAGTTTTGTACTCTTTACTCTATGCGTAAGACAAAAACCTACAATGTGTTTTCAGCTTTTGTTTTCAGCATAATCCTTTATATTCTTTAATCATTGGTCAGGATGAAAACAACAGCTAATGTCATTTTGACATTGACAATGACGTTTGACAATTGACAGTAATGTTTTCAAGTTTTCGGAGCTGGCTGAGTTTTTGCCGCTGATATGTATTTTACGACACCAACCAGTTGTTGATAACGAAACATGATGACGTGTGCTTTGCCGTAAGTGAAAGTAACATAATAGTGGTAGGAGTAATACGTGTAGGCCTTCAATATCGGCTGTGTATTCTTACATCTGCAGTCTCCCGCGTGCCGTGGTTTTGTTCGCTCGAGTTCTCTGTTACGCTCTGCTTTATTTACGATGTGTGGAATTTTTGCGTACATTAATCACCTGACGCCTAAGACCCGGCGCGAAATATTAGAATTACTTGTAAATGGATTAAAACGGTTGGAATACCGTGGCTACGACTCGGCGGGCGTCGCCGTCGATGCCGCCGATCAGAAGGACATAGCTGTTGTGAAGCGAAGCGGTAAAGTAGCCGCGCTCGAGGAATTACTTCAAGAGCGTAGCGTAGAGCTATCAGTGGAGGATTGCGTGGAGTCCCACTGCGGCATCGCGCACACCCGCTGGGCAACTCACGGTGAGCCGAGCGCCATCAACTCTCATCCCCAGCGCTCCGGTGAAGACAACTCCTTCGTTGTCATTCACAATGGAATCATTACCAACTACAAGGAAGTGAAAACTTTCCTAGAACACAAAGGTTATGTTTTTGAATCTCAAACTGATACCGAAGTTATTGCCAAGCTGATCCATCATATCTATAACCAGCACAAGGATTACAGTTTCCAGGAACTAGTGGAGCAGGTAATCCAACAACTTGAAGGAGCTTTTGCTTTGTGCTTTAAGTCACGTTACTTCCCAAATGAATGTGTAGCATCTCGCCGTGGTAGCCCACTGTTGGTTGGTATCAAGACCCGCAGGCGGCTTTCAAGCGACCATGTCCCAATCATGTACACCAATAACAAGGCCACCAGGGGTGTTGTACCACCTGTCCCCAGGGTGAACAGCCATGCTCATTTCCAACCAGAGGAAGAAAGAGATGTTGAATATTTCTTTGCATCGGATGCATCAGCTGTGATTGAGCACACTAACAGAGTGTTGTACTTTGAAGATGATGATGTTGCACACATCAAGGATGGTGTGCTCAGTATTCACCGTATGTCTAGCAGCAGCAATGATCCTCATGAACGGGAAATTTTGACTTTGAAATTGGAAATTCAACAAATTATGAAAGGAAACTATGACTACTTCATGCAAAAAGAAATCTTTGAGCAACCTGAGTCTATTGTCAACACTATGAGGGGCCGTCTTAACTTTGCCAATGGTACGGTAACTTTAGGAGGTATCAAAGATTACATCCCAGAAATTAAGCGTTGTAGAAGATTGATGTTGATTGGATGTGGAACAAGTTACCACAGTGCAGTAGCAACTAGGCAGCTGCTTGAGGAGTTGACTGAGCTTCCTGTCATGGTGGAATTAGCTTCCGACTTTTTGGATAGAAACACACCTGTATTCCGTGATGATGTTTGTTTCTTTATCTCCCAGTCTGGAGAAACTGCAGACACACTGATGGCTCTGCGCTACTGCAAACGTCACGGTGCCCTCATTGTGGGTATCACTAACACTGTGGGAAGCTCCATCTGTCGCGAGTCACACTGTGGTGTTCACATTAATGCTGGCCCTGAGATTGGTGTTGCCTCAACCAAGGCTTACACTTCACAGTTTGTATCTCTCGTCATGTTCGCCCTGGTCATCAGTGAAGATCGCATCTCTTTACAAAAACGTCGCGCCGACATCATCGAAGGACTGCACCAACTGGATTCTCAGATTCGTCAGGTCCTCGCCTTAGACGAGGAGGTCAAAAAGCTGGCGGAAGATCTTTACCGTCAAAGGTCACTGCTTATTATGGGTCGCGGGTACAACTTCGCTACATGCCTGGAGGGCGCTCTTAAAGTTAAGGAATTGACCTACATGCACAGCGAAGGTATAATGGCCGGAGAATTAAAACACGGACCTTTGGCCCTCATTGATGACTCCATGCCTGTTATGATGATTGTAATGCGTGATCCAGTTTACACTAAGTGCATGAACGCACTGCAACAAGTAACGGCACGTCAAGGTCGCCCGATTGTTGTGTGCGAGGAAGGTGACAAAGAAACGATGGGGCTCGCCTCACGATGCCTTCAAATACCGAAGACTGTCGACTGTCTACAAGGAGTGCTAACCGTTATCCCCATGCAGCTCCTCGCCTACCACATTGCCGTACTTCGCGGCTGCAACGTTGATTGCCCACGTAATCTTGCAAAGTCGGTTACAGTGGAGTAATAAATTGTCTGTGTCTAGTTCAAAAACGTAAGTCAAGTATTTCGCGCAGCTGTCTGTAAAGCACATTTTTAACTAACTTAGCTGTCGGGGATCCATATTTTATTTGACATCTGTATCACTTGGTACAGTTTGTACTTTAAGCGTTTAAAACAACAGATGGACTAAAAGGTTATGGAATTGTATGTATTCTGTAGAGATTTGTCGTTTTCGCGAGATGGCATATTACGCATATGCTGCATGTCTCCGACTAACATGACTGAACTTTCACGTCTCAAATGGAGAACTTGAATGGTAGTTAAAAGTTAGTGAATAATTGTTAGTGTAACGTAATTAGGCTTACGTAACTCACGCCCGAATAATGGAATGCCATTCAAATAAGTTGCTCTTAACAGCACACGACCCACTTACGCCCGAATACTGGAACGCCATTCAAATAATAAGTTGCTCTTAGCAGCGCACGGCCCACTTAGCCAGTACATTTAATCGGGATAAACGTAGTTAAGCGTCATTTATATTTAAGTTGCGTTCCAGTATTTGGGCGTTAGCCAGTACATTTAATCGGGATTAACGTAGTTAAGCGCCATTTATATTTAAGATGCATTCCAGTATTTGGGTGTTAATGTGTTTTGTTTCTCTTATATGAATAAAGAAAATTCACATTGATATTATAACATTGCATTCCATTGTCAGTAATCTAATATTACGTATTACGCACTACTTATATGGTTTTAAAGACTCATGTTGTTATGTTGCTGTATCAAGGTCACACCTTTCGCTTTCGCGTTCAATAAAGTTTCTTTTAAAGAAACTTGCGTTTATTTAAAAGCTTTGTTGAGTGACCAATAATAATAAGTGGCTTTTCAAAATAAGCAAAACCTATGTTACTATTATTTTTTCTTACTTTTCTTTATTCTCTTGTGCGAGATATTATTTAATGATGTTCCTTATTTTGACATTATGAGTGGATGTTTTTTTATATATTTCAATGTTTGTGTTGTAGACAAAAACTTTTGCTTGGTTAATGTACCGAGATGGGCGATGACCACTAAGAATTTTGTTTGTAAAGAGGTACATTTTGTGTAAAACATTTCGAAGAAGTGTTTATCACAGCCCGATCTTATTCTTGGATACAACATGGACGGGGTACAGCGCGCTTGCAATGCGATATCGTTATCATAGGGGTGTACCCTGTTATCATTGTTATATCGTAAATTAAAAAATATATATTTTTCAAGTACGCCGACACGATGATTTGTTAATAGGATACGGTTTATCAGCATCAGATTATTTGTATAATTATTAATAAAATCTGTTTTCTTTGAAATCTCTAAATTGTTATTGTATTTGTATTCTTAATATAAATATATTAAATGTAATATAAATATCGTACCTATTAGTAATTAAACATCACATTAGTGAGGATGTGTAATATTTTTGTAAGAACTATACATTATGTTTCTTTTGGCGGCACATGCCGTAATCTTTTCTACTGCATCGAATGTAACTATTACATATGTAAATAATGTATTAGAATTTAGACAGTCTGAAATGTTGTTGAAACAGCGATTGGTTTCCTAATTTTATTCACATAGATTTAACCGGTGACGTCGAAAAAATTAATAACTCAACAATTGTTAAATGAAATATTTGTTTGATACCTGATTATAGGTAACACATTAAAGAAAAATGTTCATTGATAAAAATCTAATTCGTGGATATCGCGTAATTAATTTTAGTTGCGCACTGATAATTTTAAAATCGTATTACAACTAAATTCAATATTAACCGGAAATTATTATTTTTTTATCTAGACAGTTCAATCATTCAAATTTTATTTATACTTTGTATAGTGTAATAAATAAAACCATATATAATATTTCTTTAATTTAAAAAATGGTTTACAATCAATTTTACAATACATATTATAGCTATGTCAACTTTGACTAATAGTGGATCGGAACTTTATACGACCGTAAAATACTTATCACTTTCATATAAATATTTGACATTATGAGTGTTAAAATTAGATTTCCAATTAATAAAAGAATACAAATGCGTTCTTAAAAGGAAGTCCTTTTGATCTTAAAAGTTTTGCTTTTATAAATGTCAAATTTCTTTATAAATGTCTTCTCTTGTCGTTTATGTTCAGTGGCTTAACAATAATAAACTAAAATAATTTTAATTCAAAAATGTCGGTAGCTATAATGCTTGCAGTTTACTACTATTATGTTTACAAAATATTTTTTATAAATTTCCTAAGTTAACACCTAGTCAAATTATTTTAACTTAGGAAAAAATACCGGTTTAAGAAAAAGTAATTGCGACGAGAACATAGTTTATTTTTCTTGAAATTAAATAAAAATTTGGACCGAAATTAAATGTACTCTAAGTCGATTGATATCAGACGTGCTGCTTCAACAGCTATTCGTATATTTCTGTAAATTAAAATGTATTTTATTTAAATTGCTCGTAAATTTAGTTTAATTAAAAAAAGCATCTGTTATACAATTTAATTTTATATTCATATTTTATATTATTAATATGTATTTTTATTTTGTTCTAATACAATAGGTATATATGTAATAGTTTGACGATTATGTTTGACAGCTTGTTTTGTTAAATAAAAACATTCAATGTACTTAAATGTCAATTTTATTTTTAAGTTTATATTTTATTTACTTTACGAGAATGCAATAAATATGATCTGTTCGACAGAAACGTGGCAATACAGCTTTTATACTTGATTATAGATTTATTTTTACTTTAAATATAATCCTATTATGATATAACGAAGTTTTATTGCATCTTTATCGTTTTGCTGGACATGAATATCAGAACCGAACAGCTAATGTCATATAATCGTTTAAAAAAATCATTATTATTCTAAATGACTGCCGTGGGGCATTCGATTGTCTGACCTTCAGCCTGATAAACTCGTTCGGGTTGTTCCAATCGGATAATTTGAATATTTTTGCAAGTATATGTCGACGAGAAATCTCAGCGACATTACTGACGGACACGAGTTGGGTAAATGTGTGAATTGTTACATCAAAACTTATATAAACCTAATTTACTTAATACGTGAAATCTTCGACATCACATATTATCAGACATTAGTAAGAAGATGTTTTACTTATTACAGAGTCTTTATGAATATAATAAGGAAAACTCAATTGCTTTAATTAGGGCGTTGCTCCAATAAAGCATACGCGCAGAGATCATAAATGGCAATGAATTCTCACTTACACTTCACTTGCGTTCTATTAGCAATCACTACTCATCGGTATTTCCCGTTTATTTCGGTAGACAGCAATAAAACGCATACTACCAAGACAGCAAAGTATACACATTTTTAAAGCAATGTGGTTCTTATCCTTACGTAGGTACTATAATGATGAGCCCCGTCAAGTCATATTGGGTCTCACACTACGTTTAGATATGTTGACACACGGATAAAATTAACTACTCGTAGAACTAGATATAAAAGGCTCTACCGCTATTTTTTCTAAACATAAATTAGCCTTAATTATTATTTCTTAAGTGCGTGGTGGCCTGTTGGTAAACGGACTAGACGCGACTGCCAACATGTTCACGGTGGTCGCGGGTTCGAATCCCGGGGCACACCTCTGACTTTTCGAAGCCATGTGTGTATTGACAGTCAATCACCACGCACTATAACGGTGAAGGAAAACATCGTGAGGAAACCTGCAGTGCGATTCACGTAACTTTTTGACGCGCCGATCAAGTTGCGGTGCGGTTACAATTAAGTTTACGCTTTGGTACAAAATGGTATTCTTGTAAGTGTTTAGCTGCGCGTGAGCTGCGCGTCAACTGTACGTCAGATGTATGAAATTTGTTTGAGATTGACATATACGCGCAGCAGTAGAATACGCTAAAACGTTTGCGTGACGCGAACTTCACGCGAGCGTATTTGACAGCGGTTGTCAAAATTACGAGAATACGAAAAGGGCTGTTTTGATCGAAACTTAAACGCAACTGCACTGCAGCTGAACTTATTAAATTACGTGAATCGCACTACAACATACCATAGCGATTTATAAAAAAAAAAATCTATGGTATGAAAGTCCGCCAACCCGCGCTAGGCCAGCGTGGTGGACTATATGGCCTAACCACTCTCAATCGATTACGATTGTAGAGTAGGCCCGTGCCCTGCAGTGGGACGTATATGGGCTGATACAGATTACAGATTATTTCTTAACCAACTGGATGACAAAATTTCACTAGCAAGTGGTAATTCACATTTTATTACAGACCGTCATTTGCATGGGATCTTTAAGATGGCATTAATTACTGGTGTTTTTGTGTAGCTTTATAGCAGTATGTCGCAGCATTGTGGTGGAGTTTGATCCTTACCATAGCATGCGAGTGCTATTCGCTGACACCGTTCCTAGAAACAATGAATAGACTTTTGTCTCACACAGTAAACATTCTGCAACGCATGATTTGGTGAAACAAGAATGCGTTTCGTAAGCGATCCGCATTTTTACAATGTTATATAAATTATTATTGCCTCATTGAACTAGCAGTAGGTAAATATTGTAGGCCTTGAAATATTGGAATCGGTTTTAGTGGGCAGTGGGAAGTCTGGCTATGACTGAGTCTAGTTGCTTTCTACTTGGGAGGTGGAAGCAAATATGTGTTCAATATAAAAAAGTACGAAAGTGAATGTGGGATTTTTTTATTGTAATATTAGTTAACGTCCCAATAGGCCGGAAGGTTCGCGATCAGAGGTCCTGTACCGGCAAGCGCAGTCGCGTCGCTTTGGAGTTTGGACTAACACCAACAACTGTGGACTCACGACCTAAAGAAGGTCGCGGGAACTTGCAAGTAGCTGGATGCAGGCTGCTTTCGACTGGTCTGTTGAAATCCTTGAGGGAGGTCTTTGTTCAGCAATGGCCATACTCCAGCTGAAAATTAGAACACTTATGCTTAGGATAAATTAAACACTAAAGTAAATATTATTAAAGTAAAGGCAGAATAAAACTTTCTTTTAAAAGTTATGATAAATTTTGAAAAATTAAAGCGGGTTAAAGAACTCAGTTATCATGATATGATTATTATTTTTATATGGCTCTAATTCAAAGTTCGGTAAGGTGGGAAAGGTATTTTATGTCTACATGTGTAAACAATATTTAAACAAACTTGTTTGAAGCACGAAATTATGAAGTGAAGTGTAGGTCACGATTACAAAGCACCGATGTTCCTTATGTAACGGAGTAGCACTGAAAATATTACGAAATTCAAATACTAAAAACACATACCGCTAAGTACATAATATGTCCAGTTATTTTTTAGCATGACGAATGGGTCTGATTATTTGAAGGCATTTTTTTTGTCTCGCCTTCTTCGAATTACAAACTCATTGTTAAACATTGATCAAGTAACAATTATTCACTCAGGGGTGTATAAAAGCATTACAGTCACTGTCATGCTAGTAAAAAAGAATGAGCAATTAGGTACGTATTATTTCCAAGCCTGAAAATTAATTTTAATATTTTTACATCGGTCGGCCTTTGTGCATCCGAAGGTAAAATATTGGAGTAACCTGCTAGTTTATTTTAATATACGATCGCTTCCCAGAAACTTCGACGTCACGCAAACCACATCCTAAACTTTTTACAAGATATTACGCATTTAATAAAATAATGTAACGTTGAATTGACGTCCGTACTAGATAAGGGTGAGTAGAATTTAAAGAATAATCATTTTATTACTTTTAGTAAAATCTTGATCGATAATTTCGACGATAGGTAAATAGTTTAATAATGTATGCGACAAAATTAATTTTCTTACTGTTCAACGAGTGCAGGCTTAACTTTTGTGAATCTCCGTAGGAAGTGGTAATTAACTGAAAATCAATTTATCCATAATAATATAAAGACATTTATCACTCCGATAAAAGATCAAAGCAGCACTTGGACGCACTACAATCGAGTCGTAGCATTTGATAGTCGGGATTGATATGTATACTTAGCAGATAAGATTGTTTTAACGATTCTCAGAAGACAGGAAAACAATATACGTATTTGCGGAAACCCCTTTTTTGTTTATAATAAACAACTAATACGACGAATACTCCAATCATAGTCTTAATCTACATATTTTTCAAACCAGATATTGAATGATAACCGTTTAATAACCGGAGGAATGGAGTAGACGGGTACTTAACATGGTACTTAAAACAAATGATAATAAGTATCATTATTTCAACAATAATAAATACATCCAACAGGTGTCCTCTTTAATCTTCGCCATAATAAGATACATGTCTTGCGTCGTGACCTGTGTGTACCCAAAAACTAGGAGAGACATTTAGGTCTCACATCACGTAATCGCGAAAAAAATGCCTACTTGTGGATGACACGACAATTAATCTCGGTGCGGGGATGGAACCCTCAGCCTCTCGATCCACAGCCAACGTTAGAACCTGCGCCATAGAGGTTGTTATTTAAAGAAATGTCAAACGGAAAGACAATATGTGTAAAGTGTATGGCATTAGCACATGATTGCGCCGAGTGCCGACCCAGCGACAACACCGACTCACACGCCGCTCTCTGTTTCACAACACGACCCACTTGAGTGGCAGCCGCGGCACACGCGCGCCACCCCCGCCGAGATGTGGCACCTCCCAGCTAAAGATGAGACGTATTTACGATACCAGGTTTTAAAACCAGGTATTCACTTCGAAGTACGGCGCCCTGGTACGAGCAGAAAATACTTACAAGTATGAAAGTATTGCCATACGTCGATATGCACAGAGCCCTGAAAACTATACATGGAAATACTTGCATAGGAAAACGATTCATAACTTAATATAGATAAGAACCACAATCGTATCTGTCAATAACAAATACTTTGAACTTCAAAGTATTTTTTATTCATACTATTTTGCTCTTTATTAACCATCAAATACGGGTTGAATTCCTATGCAAGTATTTTCAAATTTAGGCGCCGCTATACGTCGGTACGCGAAAAACTTGGAACACTATACATAAAAATACTTCCATAGAAAAACTATCCTTAACTTCATATAAATAAGAATCACAATCGTATTTGTGAATAGAAAATACTTCAAAGCATTTTTTTCATTTATGCATTGTTGCTCCTTATTCGTTAGGGAATACGGATTGAATTCCTATGCAAGTATTTTATAGACGCTGCGCCGCGGCTGGGACGCGAAGGGTTGCCGACTCATACTAACAAAATACTTTTAAGTATTTTAGAACCTGGTTTTGAACCCTAGTATTTTTATGTACTCGTACTTAGAAGCCCTGGTATTTAATTTTGCAAGTATATCTCATCCCTACTCCCAGCCAAGCCGCCAAACACTATGCCCACACTCAAATTGGCATTAAGCAACTTTTGCAACAATCCTTCAATATGATAGACAGTGTACTTTCGAAATTGTAACTTTCAAAATGAATACCAAGCACATATTGTTGGGAAACGCTATTGAGAGTTTATTGAAAGCTATAGGTAACTTTAGTTTCAACAAAATATACAGGGTATATCAAGACTGCTACCGAAAACGAAGCCGGGTGGTAGTTTAGGTGACTTCAGACACAATGCAACAGAAAATTTTGCAAAAAAAAAAGCAACAATTGTTTATTATTTTTTCCTATTGTCGTATTTGGGCGGTAAATACATTTTCTTTCCTAAAATAATAGTGCATATCCTTTTATTTATAAATACTCTAAGGTATAAAAGAGTTTAAATTATTATTTTAGCAAAAACTATGGATTTACCACCCAAAAGTGATTTAAAATTATAAATATATTTAAAAAATCATTAAAAATAATTGTCGCGTTTCTTTGCGTTGTGTTTATAGTCACTAAAACTACCACCGGGCTTCGTTTTCGGTAGCAGTTTTGATATACCCTGTATAGTATTATCTAAATATTAAATGGGCACGGATTTTTATTTTCTCAATGCATTGTTTGCAATATTTATTTGCGATACTAAAAGCTTATGCGGTTTTTGAAGAGGCTAAATTACTACTTTGAAACCAAGACTTCTATAGGTGGTAAACTGTAGTAGGTAGTACCTACAATAAATATAAAAAACCTTCAAGCAACAAAGTATCACAATCAAGGTTATAAATACGTCCACGTTTACAATTAGATGCGAAGGAAACACTTGAATAAACAGAACATAGATAAACTAGGCTTAAAAAAATAACTGTTTTTAACAATAACTCGCATAAAACGTGTGTAAGATCAATGCTTGAGTACAGGAAAATACAATGTTTCGTATAAATGATAGGAATCCAACAAAGAGCCCCCAAAGGCGGTCGAGTGCAGTGCGGCCGTCGCGTCGGTCACAGACGGTCACTGGCCGATGCACGCACATGGAGCTCACAGCCACTCACCTTGCACTCAACTTTTGGCACGGGCCAAATAACACTTATTCATATATGTAAAAATGTGCATAAAGCTGAAACATTATTTGGGAAAGCATCCGTTCAGTGTCAAACTGGCTATAACTTTTAAAAATGTGACGTAGCAGGTAGTAGGCAAATACGAAAATAATCGTTTTTTTACCGCATTCCAGCTGATTGTTTCCGTGACTTGCCGCTCACATTACAAAATGTCTATGTTAATACTTACTTAAAAATTAATGACCTCAAGCATTAATTAGTTGCAATTCTAACCGCTGAATTTGCAAGAGTTCGTTGGCAGTTGCACTAAGACTTTGTTCGTAGCTAGTAGCTACTAGCTGGAGTTGCAACAGAACTCGTTAATGTAAAAATTGCGCATTCTTGCATCAGAAAGAAAGGTTTAGTGGGACTGCGTTTCATAAAGTAAATGACTAAATAATTAGTCAACTATAATGGATATTATATTCTGTTTTATGATATTTAAACTATTGAACTCATTTTCAGACATGTCTATACCAAATACATTGTGCCTAATCTGTGTATTACTCACGGGAACAGGTATATAAACAAACTTTGTTGAAAGATCTTGAACGGGAAAGTAGGTGCGTGCTATTATGTAATGGGAATACTATTACTAGATATGTTCTTGCTTTCAAAATACATACTAATTAATGAAAAAAACAAACTTTACCAATATGATACGTGTCTATAAATTAAGTAATACCATGCAAGAATAATATATTTAGTATTAAATGATAATCTGTGATGTTGCAAAAACGATTCTTAGAATGGAAGAAAATTATTATTATGATTTTAATCAGTGGTCAATCATATTAACATTGAAACGGCACATGTCGATTCCGATAATGAAACAACTAAATTAATGATTTATATCTTTTACTGCGACCTCACACTGCTTTAATTTAAGGATGGGTGCCCATTGATACTCCGTAATGTGAAACGTTACTCTTGTTTGATGTAACCTTATGGAAAAACCTTACGTCTCGACGGCTCGCGTCGTGGTGTAAAATATCTTTGACCCAGTGTATTACTATACTCTATGGTGTAAAATAGTGAACGTTTTCCAAACTCGTCTAGTAGTCTCCGATATCGTAATCTAGTTGCTTGAAATAGGAATGGAAGGCGCAAAATTTTTGTATTTCATTTATGATCTTACAGATTATAATTACCTACCCATTATCTAATTGAAATCACATTTGAGTATTGTTATAATAGGGATGTTGATTCAATTTCAATACTATATATAGAAAGGTAACATCGTGCAAAACCTTATACAGATATATTTTTCGAAATCGTTAATAGTTATAGTCTCACAAACTTATCTGACCCGGTGAGAGTCGCTGATAGTTAATATTTTAGTGTCTTTTCTTTCCCCTTCTTAACTCTAATGATTATCCATAAGCAATTTCTAAAAGCGATAAGATCGACACGCGTATTGATAAATAATCCATTTAAACCATTAAACTAACTCGTTTGTTATTCAAAAAAGAGTAACATAAGAAAATATGACCAATCAATATGAGGATACGACGCTGCTAAAAGTTATTAGGTATACCTGTTTTGACTTTTTTCGCATAAAAAGCATTTGGAATTCAAATCTTCTATAACTAACAAAACTACAAGCACAAAAGTTAAAAGGGATCATTGAGCACAATAAGACGCCTTGTACTGACTCACTTTCAGGCATTTGGAATATTAAATAAATAAAATAAGTAAAAAGTTTCAAGTATATCTCACAAAAATAAAAATAAGAACCTGTTGGATGCAATGGTAGTGTCAGTGGCCCCGGAGCGACCGCAGTCACGGCGAAATTCTACGGTCCATATGACGCACTCGGAATAATAAGTTAGATATTATCAAGAGGGAAAAGTTCTGCTTTAAATGTTTACCTACTAGCCGTCTGTACTGTTATAGAAATCTTTAATAGAGAAAAGGTCGTTTTGTTTGAATAAGGAAACATGTTCGCGGTAAGGAGATAAAAAGGTAAGTTTATATGTAATACGCCATACTGCGTATAAATGATCATATATGAGTATGGAATAAGAAATGCGTGAAAAACAAACAATACATCAAGATTGTTAATATTTTGACTGTGAGTTCCAATAAAATATAATTTATAAGTATTTATGTTTATCATAAAATTACGCCTCTAAGGAACATTGAAATTGATTACAGTGATCATGATGTAGTTAAATGTGATTTTTTATTACCTTATTCATTGAGCAGACCAATTGTCGATTGCCTCCTAAATGCTAATTTTTTAACAGTTTCCTATTTACATGTCGCCAATGGAATGCAAGTATTTGTGAGTGCAAGGCGTCGGGCTGTTGCCTTGGACGGGCTTCCTGTCGGTATCGCCTGCGCCAGTGAAGGGGACTTGCCTGCAAGGCGCAAGCCTTTGTTCCAAACTAACAGAGAAATGTTGCGAAACTGGTCTTTGACCTTTTGTGTTCTTAACGCACTCGAGTATTTTAATAGACCGAAATAAACCTAGGTTTTTCATAGGTACGTATTCTATTTTCAAACATGATACGCGGTTTATTAACGTGCTAAAACAGTACCAGACTTAAATAAGCACAAATATAATTAAGCGCACTAATATCTGCATAGTTAACTGTCTGATAAAAATAGAATTTATTTTTAAATTGTAGTATTTTATTGACTTTAAATTTTATATGAAATCCAACTTATGCAAGATATTTAAGGAAATGTAAGGACTTCCATCTTGAACATTAGCACTCATGAGGCAATGACTCCATGTCATAATGGTGAATATAACTGTACAAACACTTAACAAATGTAGCGGTTTATCCTAAAGATTGATTGCTACATGTACGACATATATAATGCCTACTGTAATAATTATGTAAATATACCGTGATGTGACAAATACAAAGCGCCTGATGACCCAAGCCAACCGGTTCTTTAGGTGCTGAGATTGAAAGTTCACGTCGTGACATTTAGGGTCTTAATGTGTCTGTTTTCGTGCGATTATTCTGTAAAATTATAGGAGATGAGCTTTATCACGTCTTAGAAATATTTAATTTATACTGCACTGTATTGTATCAGCCTTTATACGTCCCACTGTAGGGTACGAGCCTATTCTACGATTAAGAGTATCATTGAGAGGGGTTAGGGCATATAGTCCACCAAGTTGGCCTAGTGCGTGTTGGCGGACTTTATAAAACATTGTCATTCTTGCAAATCGCTATGGTATGCAGGTTTCCTTGAATTGTTAGCCATAATTTATACATGTATTCATGAAAAGTCCTACAGATGAATGAAATCTCTACAAATTTATTTACTAAATAAAACTTGATATTCCTATAAATGAAATTGGCTTCCTTAATCTTTAAATTAAACATAAACGAATGGTTCAGTGATATCATATTAGGTTAAAATGCTGTATCAACATTAGATGCAGAGAGGAACTTCATACATACATAGCAGTGTATTTATTTATTTACACACATTACCCACCCATAATTATTATTCCCCCATTAACTACTGTTTTCCTCACTATTTAAAACATGAAAACAAGTGCAATATACAAGGAAGTAAAGAAATTATTTGTAACTAATAAAAGCGCGATGATTGTAGGCTATGAAATTACGTGTAGTCAAATTATATAATGAAATTTAGGAAGCTGTATCACAACTATCATAAAATATACTTACATTATAAATATATATATTATGGATAAATCAATACACTAAACTTATACAATATTATATAACGAATCCACATGAAACCAAATTTATTTTCCAAAATGGCCTTGAAAAATCTCAAAAAGAAATACTGAGGTACCGATTTTTATCGGTTATACTTATACCTGCACACAATAACATTTGTATTAATTACATCTATAAAAAATAATGTAAAAGCCGTAAACTAAATCCAGGATGTGATTCTGTAAACCGTATAAATTAAATAAAAAAATATATTCGAAAGTAAACAGCATAGGAATATAAATTTGGATAGAAAATAGTTTTGGTATCTATTAATGAAAGCCTTGAAAAGTTAAAAATAAATGGCTTTGAAGCTTGCAACACGGATATAATATATCTACGTGCCCGACACTAAACCAATTCAACACATAAAGGAATCCAACTTAAAATTAGCAAATAGTAAAAGTCAAGATTCAAGGTGATCAGGTAGTGACTGGATAGGTCCAGTTGACTCGGTGACTTTATTATTATTTTACGTGCTTTAGAGTTTAGACCCGACCGCATATTTTATGTAGTGGTTCTCATAATATCATTAGAAACGCCCAGTACCATTTGCTAACCTAAATGTGTAAACAAGATTTCGTCTAATTACAAAGAGATCAAGTTTATGTCTTTGATTGAAAGTTCTTGTAGGTAGATACTTGATTATTATGGTTGACTATAAAGTTATGATTTTTTTGAAAATGTACGTGCGAAGAAAGTGATTAAAGTCCTCTTGGTAACGGACCGGACGCGGCTTCCGATGGAGAGGTCGCAGGTTCGAATCTTTTCAGACTTTTTAAAGTCATGTGTGCATTGATTAAAATTAATTAATACGCAAATTCACGATGAAAGTAAACTTAATAAAGATTTCCAATAATTTTTATGATATGTGAAATTTGCCATACTGTACCCGACACTCGCGGTCTAGTAGGTATAGCCTAAGCCCTAACATCTCTCCATGGAAGTTTCTATTTTAGCGGTGGCCCGTGCCCTGTAGTGTGACACATATAAGTATATGGGATGTATTATTAAATATCATAATCGTTTTAAACACGGTAGAGTCTAGAGACTAGTATTCAAACTGTAACATATATTGTAATTATTGTATCTGAAATGATGGAAATTGCAAATGGTAATTAACTACCCCACATTATATTTCACAGAATTTCAAATTTCTAGCCGAACTTGGATGTCGAGAGTGGTGGTCAATAGTTGTGTTAAACTAATTATAATATCATTTATCAGCTAAGTAGATAATAATAAAATACGGTAATGTACCGCTCAGTAATTAGCTTTAATAAGACAAAATTATTGGAAAGTTCACTCGACATTGCATTTCATTAAACACACATGAAAAATAACCGAATCTATACTAATATTATAAAGCTCCAGAGTTTGTTTGTTTGTTTGTTTGAACGCGCTAATCTCTGAATGATTCTTTCAGTGTTGGGTAGTCGATTCATCGAGGAAGGCTATAGGCTATATTATATCATTACGCTATGACCTATAGGAGGAAAGCAGTAGTGATATTTCTAGCAAATACGAGGAAATTTTGTTCGTTTTTCGTGGTCCGATTGGTCGATATTCTAAACTGATAGAATTAAATATTTTGACCGCCATTTTAAAAGGTGTATGCACCCGGGCGGAGCCGGGCCCGACCGCTAGTCTTTGATAGTTGATAAGCAAGTGTTTGACTGGCAACATGGCAATATTATAAAATAAAGTCTATTTATTCCTATAGGCTATAGCATTGGTTAAATAATTAATTTAATTAAAAATTAGTACCTAAACTAAAACGCACGTTTTCAAAGTATTCCTGCCAGTTTCTCGAGTTCCAGTTTCTCGAGAGAATCGTATACCATTGTCGCAAACGATAATCTTTTTACGATTGACGCACTCCAATGCTAAGGGAAAAGTTTCCACGATGCATTTTTTTATATCCGTACGATGATCGCATGGTCGAGGCGAGAAACTGTCCCTGTCTAAATGGTGCATAAGGTTAGGTTACCTAGTAGAGCATGTGTTTAGAAACGAAACCCAGCTTGTTTTATAATTCTCATACGAAGTCTCAATTTAAATAAAAAAACATCTTAAAGGTAAAACACGCAGAAGACGTTGCGGGCAATAACTGGTTTTAGTATTTAAAAAATTCGGCATATCTTCGATAGCTGTGTCTGTGTAAATAAATGGCAAATAATCCCGTTTTTGTAGGAATCTTAGGAAAAAATATACTATGTATGTCACATACTATGTATGTGACTGTTGGGTGTTATTTATTATTTATATTGTCAGGTAAAATAATCTCTTACATTATGAGCTGATACACCTAGCTCATAGAAAATTGGACATATTTCTTATTTATATTCATTCAAAAGAAAATGAAATCGATACCATGTCGTCATAGAGTTGTGATTGACAGCTAAGGCTATCCAATTAAATTATTATTAATTGTATACGCATTAGGTAATTAATTGCGCAATCTAATAAAACTAATGACCCTCGTATTTATGAAAGTTTAGTTACCTACAGTAATTATATGTAGCTGTATTTTTAATTTTATGGTTTTAGGTAGTACATACAGATTTACTCCTATCTAAATAACCAATTTCTATAACTTATTAGCATAGAAGAATTTAATGTTTGGAAAACACTCAGACATTTAAAAATTTAAGTCTGTATGGCAAGCAAACCATTAAAAACAACATTGCGATTCTTATGTCCAATATACATACAATATTCGTCGTAAATTTTATGATTTAAAAAGTCATAGTTCAAGATTACCGATCAGCAACAAACTTAAAAGTCATTTTTAAAAGTATTGTCCTATCGGTTTTTTATTATTATGTTAGAATATTTTGATGGTGGCAGAATACATTAAACTTAACAAAACAAGTCTCTTACATTAAGAGGCGATTTTCTGAATAAAATACACTCTTTGTTTTTAAAGGAGTTTTTTTTATTACGCTTCATGGGGAGATAAATGACCACTCACCTGATATTAAGCGATACGACCTCCCATGGACTGTATCAAAACCAAAGCAAAGCTTGGCATTCCACTGCGCTCGCCATCCTAAAACATAAAATGTTGAGTTTAAATATGTCCAGTAGTCGCTCTGACTACTAAAGCCTGGGAATAATGAAAATAAAATTTGAATTTATCATCATCCTCATTCCTCGGCCACACGAAGTCCATTGCTAAACGAAGAAGCTACTTGGGAGAGCCAGGAGAGTTTTCGAAGTGCCTTGTAAGCATCGCCTTGCGCCTGGCGACTTCCTGCAATATTTGTTTGTTTGGCCGTCTAACTTTTAGGTAATACCTACTGAATAAACTAATAAACGCTCCGTAGTAAACTAAGAAAACTTTAGAACTAGCACGTTGTGGGAAGTTTAATTCGCCAATTTAATATTTGGTGGTTATAAGTGTAGGTATCAGAATAAGCACTCACTTCCCGGAACTAACAATAGTATATTTTATGAATTTAACACTTAATACATTCAGAGACAGAGTAAATTATAATTATGCGACTCGGAGCGAGATGTGCTCGTGACGAGAGATGGCAGACTATCTTTCCATCCAAATAAACCGACCCTTTTATAGGACTACCCGAATGAGGATCGGTGGGGATAAATCTTCCAGAAAATATATTTAAGCCATAAAATAGGGTCTATCCTTTCAACTAAAAATTAAGGTCGGCCCAAACATCTGGGCTATTGTCCAAACCGAAAGGTTTACAAAACATGTGTACTATTGTCTAAAAAAACTGACTTCAAAACAAAAATCCACTAAAAACCAAAAAATAATAACTACTTACCACTCCAAAGCAAAAAAATAATATTTATTTCATGGAACTCGTGCATGTTGATTAATTTGCTTAATGACTTGACTAGCCAACAAATCAAAATATATGCGTAACATATCGAAGGCGGGCCGCCAAGTACCAAACATGTAGGACCTATGCCTTATATTAATTTAAATATCTATTGTTTGGTACTGGGCGACCCGCCTTCAATATGTTACGCATATATTTTGATTTGTTGGCTAGTCAAGTCATTCAACATGCACGAGTTCCATGAAATAAATATTATTTTTTTGCTTTGGAGTGGTAAGTAGTTATTATTTTTTGGTTTTTAGTGGATTTTTGTTTTGAAGTCGGTTTTTATTTTTTTTATTAAAAATTTTAATTATTTTAATCTTTTTAGTGTTGATAGGCATTTAAATGAAGAAGATTTGGTCCCCACAAGGAATATGTTCTTTCCGATGACAATGAAATCGCTAAAATCGGCTAAAAGCTGCCAAAGATATTGGAATATTCACATGTTTATTATTTTTGCTCCCCCCCCCCCCTCCCTTCGCGCCTACCCCTTTTTTCGTCAACCACTGTAGCCTAGCTTTTTTACTGAACCCAATGCAAAAAGAAACCGTTGAAATCCTATTAAATTTTGAGGAGTTCTACTCTCCAGGTCCGAACATGATAATCAGATCTTAATGTTGTGTTCCTGGGATCAACCTGTTAATACGTTCTTTCCAATGAAAAGAAATCTCTAAATCGGTTATACGCTGCTGAAGATATTAGTATTTACGTGTATTTTAACGTTAACACCCCCCCCCCCCCTCCCCCTACCCCTTTCTCCCTCCCTCACTGTGGCTTAACTTTTATAATAAACCTAATGCAAAAGAACATTGGAATCCTACTAAATTTTGAAGAGTTCTATTCTCCAGGTCCGAACATTCATGTTGTATTCCTGGGATCAACCTGTCAATACGTTTTTTCCAATGAAAAATAAATCACTAAAATCGGTTAAAAGCTGTCGAAGATATTAGAATTTACGTGTATTTTAATTTTATCACCCACCCCCCTCACCCCCACCCCTTTTTCCCTCTCTTACTGTAACTTAACTTTTCTAATGAACGTAATGCAAAAAGAACCATTGCAATTCTCCTTAATTTTAAGGAGTTCCCCTCTCCAGGTCCGAAGATATTCATCAGATCTTCACCATATTTTTATGGGACCAAACGACAAGCACCAGCTTTCAATCAAAGAAAGAATGATTGAAATCGGTTCACACAGTACAGAGAAACGAGGTAACAAACATAAAAAAAAAAAGCAACATACAGTCGAATTGAGAACCTCCTCCTTTTTTTGAAGTCGGTTAAAAACACAAATTTGTTGCAAAGGATTGCCGCCACTAAGAACTTAACTATAATAATACAGTTTTATTGCCTCGGCATGAACGGTCCATTACAATTAGGAAACAATAATTTAGAACAGCATCTTTTTAACTAATATTATACAATAGGGTACACAAAAATTCTTATTTTAGTAAAACGACTCGCAGATGTTTATGGTTAAACATCTGCAGTCATATCTTAAAATGAAATGCGTGTTTAAATCATGTTCAAATTACAAATAATGAGCGTGTTATTTTATAAGCTAAATCTAAGTTGGCGTATTGCTACCGCCACAAATATTTTAATTAGGTATATTTAGATGAATGTTAATATTATATTATATATCATGTAATAAAAATATCGTCGATAATATTTTTATCACTGTAACATGCTAGTAGAGAATATTTAGGAATACTTAGTTACAACGGTGTTAAAATACCGTATGTTCCCGCTGCTGCCATTCATTAAACAGACATAATTTGGTACACACGTCACGAACAGAATACGTTTCAGTTTCAGTTTCAGTTATTGGTGTCATTATCGTTTTAATATTACCCGAATTGTGGCACGGTATAGAAAATGAACACACTAATTATTATCTATTTTCAAACCAGCCGATATTTTCCTCTCTTCTTAATGTATGTTATATTAACTGTACATAATATCGACGCAGGAAAGCGATTTTGTCGTATCTCGAAACAAGCAATTTTACACCCAGTCTAAGATGTTTATAAAGCATAGATGCGTTGTCCGAGCTTTATAATGGCAAGACGTTTGGAAGGTATTTGCCTCCCTTGCAATTAGTCACGTTTCAACCAGTGTCGCGGATACACGTTTCTCTGACTATTTGTATTCTCGAAACCAAATGCGGAAAAATAGATTAGAGTGATTTAAAATAATGTACAAATGATTCTGAAACTGTGAAACAAAAAAAATATTTTATTAGTGCGCAATGTTCGTATTGCCGATATATTGGAATAATTCATTCTTCGATCCGAAGATTCGAATTTCGTGTTACAGAGTGGGTTTCGAAACGAAAAACGTCACGAAGTTTCGAACTTCGTTTCGGATTTATATAGTAGGGCCCTTGCCTATTGCCTCTGTGGGTCACATTTTACACATGTGATTACTGATTATATTTACGGATTTTATCGCGGATTTGGTTAATTTTTTTTTTTATGTTTTTTATCTTCTCCACTTTTCGATTACTTTATAGCTTTCGGGTCACGGGGCAGACCGATGTATTAGTCATCCCGTAGTAGTTTTATTTCAATGTGTAAAATTCTAAGTAAATCAAGGAAACCATTATTTTTAAGGAGGGGAGTATTGTTATATCTCGGTTGGGTAGTAAGTGTCAGCATATCGGCTCGACCTTCACTATCTCGTAGGCTGTGTAAATCTGGTTTGAGCAAACCGGCATAAATGAGTGGACCAGCAAGAGATAACCATCTCTAGTCGGTAAATATACTATACGCATTGTACAGTACTTGGCATCCGATGGAAGCCTAAGTAAGAACTCCAGCAATATATTAAAATATTAAATTGGAACCCAAACAATTTTTTATTGTCTGCGCCTGCGTACAATGATCCCAATAATACAAGAGCATTAACTACGTCCAGCCTACGTAGCCCTCACCCACGCATGTCTACATGTTAAGACCACAGACAATCTAGAACAGGTTCATGGACAAGCTGGCCATGGAGTACGTATTTCTGCCTTGGTTGGCACGATTCCGCAATGATAAATACACACGCAGCATTATAAGACACCCTGAGGTCTTGAATGCAACTATTTTCTACCTACATAATATGAATAAAATTGAAAATTTTCTTGCCGTAGTCACCACGATTTTTACGTCAGAACAGGTCAATACCGGCATGCCTGGAATAAGTTGTATCTAGAGTATGGGTACATTAATCCTTGCGAAATAAACCTTACCATAGTCACTGCAGCACTAGGCAGGAGTTTCTAAGATCATAATTTTTTATTAAATATATTCTACAGTAGTTACGAAGATTTTCTTACAATTATGTTAAAATGTTCAGTTATTATGCCGTCTTCACTGAACTCTCGGTTGTAGAAAAATCTCATGCTTAGCAATGAGTGATTAGAGGCTAATGAAATTAATGTATAGTGCTTAATGTACACAGTCAGGTCATAAGTATTGTCACACAGTAAAAACTTTTCTTTTAGAATGCTGGCCACAAAAAAGTTTATTGAATTCGAATTTGGAATTGTTCATGAAAATAAATATGTATACTTTTTAGAAATTTTACTCATTTTTAAATATGGAGTGGACGCTTAAGAAGACCGTGTTGCAGTTATTGCGTTGCATCGTTGCGGTTACGCGCCAATTCAAATTTTTGACATACTGAAAAATTTGAATATAACCAAAATATTCGTTTATTGTACCATCAAACGATACAATGAAGACTCTAGTGTAGATGACAGGTCAAGAAGTGGTCGCCCTCGGTCTGTTAGGACTCCAGCAGTGATAAAAGCTGTGAAGGCGCGAATTCAAACAAATCCCAAACGTAAGCAGAAACTGTTGGCCCTTCAACCCAGATGGGGTTAAGCAGGACCACGGTGAAAAGGGTGTTAAATGAAGACTTAGGGCTTCGGGCATATCGAAGAAAAACAGGACATCGTTTGAATGCTCGTCTAATGGACCTGAGACTGAAGAGATGCCGCGCTTTGTTGAAGCGGTACGCGGGAAAAGAATATCGCGAAATTATTTTTTCAGATGAAAAAAATTTTACCTTTGAAGAGAGCTACAACAAACAAAATGATAAGGTGTACGCACACAGTAGTGAAGAAGCGAGCAACCGTATTCCGGGTGTCCAACGAGGTCATTTTCCATCCTGGCTCATGGTATGGTTGGGAGTTTCTTATTGGGCTTAACAGAGGTACATTTTTGTGAGAAAGGTATAAAAACGAATGCAGTTGTGTATCAAAATACAGTCCTGACGAACCTTGTGGAACCTGTTTCTCATACCATGTTCAATAACAGGCACTGGGTATTCCAACAAGATTCGGCGCCAGCTCATAGAGCGAAGAGCACACAAGACTGGCTGGCGGCGCGTGAAATCGACTTCATCCGGCACGAAGACTGGCCCTCCTCCAGTCCAGATTTGAATCCGTTAGATTACAAGATATGGCAACACTTGGAGGAAAAGGCGTGCTCAAAGCCTCATCCCAATTTGGAGTCACTCAAGACATCCTTGATTAAGGCAGCCGCCGATATTGACATGGACCTCGTTCGTGCTACGATAGACAACTGGCCGCGCAGATTGAAGGCCTGTATTCAAAATCACGGAGGTCATTTTGAATAAACTTTAGTGTCATAAGAATCTATGTTTTGTTAAGTTCATTTTGGTATATAAATGGTTACATAATGAATAAACTTGTTTCAATTATTTTATATTAAACATGTGACAGAATTTATGACCTGACTAGGTATATGTCCGGCAAACGAGCAATCAGGTCACCTTATGACAAGTGATCATTGCCGCCCATGTACATCTACAACGCTTGGATCATAGATGAGTTACTTGCCTATCTAATCGTGATGGAAGCGAGAATTTCAAAGTTTGGGAAGCGGAAAAGGGTATTGTGTTCCCGGCAACCTTAGGTACTCACGGAATGAGACAAGACATCGAAACTGACCCTTCACCTAGATCTCCAGTGAGACAGTGGTACCGCCCCGGATGAGCCTGCCCATTCAATATTCATGCTGAGTCGTGACAACAGCGTGGCTCTACCACTTTTAAAAGCCATCTTATTTATTATCAATCACATAGCCAAACTTAAGGCTCCTAATTTTCCAGTTTATTTATTCAACACCTCATGACTGGATATTTACTTTACAGTCACAACTTGTAACTCACGCGCTGCCCTCCACGGGACTCCTTTTCTATCGAGAGTTCGTTTGATTTGGTTCATATTATACGACGGCCTTTAATCTATATGACGGGGCGAGATGGCTTATTTAATTTGGATACATGGCAATAGTGTTGATTTGTTTGTTTGATCTTTGTAGATGGAAATAGATTTGTCTTTGGAAAATAAGATTTAAAGTGGGCAACACCCGAATGGAGTCGCACGCGGCAACACTGCTTACTTGTCTCAAAATGAAAGGATGACTTTGACAGTGTAGAGAAAAACGTTATCCCATTTTGAAAGCAAGGCGGAATCGCACTCGTGTGAACCCGTTTACTTTAAATCTGTTTTCATACTTGAAAATCTCTGTAACTTTGAATCCCAAATTATATTGGAACATTAAACCTAATCGTGGCAATAGAACAACGAGTTTATTATGCTGCTATAGACTATTGGAGACCGCCGGCGATACATACGTATGGACGACTCACATGAACTGATGGCGGAAGATTTAGGCAATCAGTCTTACTCTCCGTCATCAGAAGTGGGATCACAACAACACCCACAGCAGCATGGTACAGGTCAGAATGTCAATTTTACAAATATTTGTCGACCAAGACCGGTGGCAGATGCATTTGGATTTACAACAACGTACCATATACGGAGATTACGGCTTCAAGAAGAAACCTACTATGTGTGAAGACAAACTAATAACATTGATTGAGTACAATTCAGACTTAACGGACAGCGATGCACGGGCCTGTTGTGATATAGTAAATATGTGTATCGAAGAAAAGTCGTAATCGGAAGTGAACTGATTTTAGCGATAAACAAAGTCTTAAAAGTTACAGCTGCAATATGGCTTACATAACTTATAGTTTGCGGAATCACACGGTTTCATCTGATAGAGCTACTTTTGGCTTAGTAAAGTTGAGACACCTGCAGCTATGGTGTGTATAATTTTTAACCGGAAAACCAAAAGACGGAGCATATCTGGCGGCATATTTCAGCCGTATAAAGAACGCATTCATGAATCCGTGGAGCAATATGTTTATTAACAAATTGCTATTGCTGTAATGTCACTTCATGTCACCAAGATGGAACCATGACTACAAGAACTTGCTTTTACAAACGACATTAGTACTCGCGTGAAGCTGCAGTAAGAAGTAATGAGTCACAGTTATCGAAAGAGGGATTTAGTCAGTCAAGAAAATTAGCAGCTCCGAAGCTAAGAGACCCCTGAACCCTGAAGAAAATGTTACAACTGCGGGAAGCTGGACCACATTGCGGTGGTTTTTAGATCAAGCTCAATTTGAAACGCGGTCCCTAATATGTCTTCTAAGTTTTCAGTTTCATCGACGGGGGCAGCGCAACGATCAAAAAGCGAGGTACCTCAGCAACAGCCTAATCTGAAAGTGCCACCTACATGTTATTACTGCAAAGAAGCTGGACACATTGCATCCGGTGAGCAGTTTTCATTTTGTTTCGATTCTGGTGCAGAGTGTTCACTATTAAAAGAAAGTAACGTAAAAAGATTTCACGATGAACAAAAATATAGCGCGGTGACACTTGTAGGAATAGGTGGTTTTAATGTGGACTGTAAACTTTAGCAATTGTCATTATTATTTCCTGTCGTGGCTGATGATATTATACGATCATCGCACGATCTCATGATCGGACGCGATTTGTTTCGAACAGAGTTTTCAATGTAGACGGTACATCAACCAGTAGAGTTACGACGGGTCAATTTGAGTTTAAGTTAGGAGATCCAAACCTAGTAGTACAAAGTAGAACATGGGGGCTAAGTACGGATGAACGTGAGGTTGTGCGCCGTAAAATACGAGATCTACTCAACGCTAATATTATTATTATGTGATAAGTAATTGGCAATAAGTAATACTTAATGATTGGCGTGTGCATAACTCGCAGTTTGAAATAAGTACCTGTGTGATGCTCTCGTTTGAATGTGTGTAAGATAAATGTACGTGGCTGCTTCTCAATGTGTTTAAAATCTGTGTGATGCGTTTGTGAGAGAAACATATTGAGTAAAATGTGTCCACTCCATGAGACATACCTGTGTGTCACCTCCGTGTAACAAGCCTGTGTGGCCAGCCTGTGTGGCAAACCTGTGTGGCAAGCCTATGTGGCAAATCGGTGTGGCAAACATGTGTGTCAAACCGGTGTGACAAATCTGTGTGGCAATCCTGTGTGGCAAACTTGTGTAGTAAAACTGTGTGGTAAACTTGTGTGGAATAATTGTGCGATAAGGCTGTGTAGCAAATCTGCGTGATAACCCTGTGTAGCAAATCTGAGTGGTAAACCTGTGTGGTAAACTTGTGTGATAAACCTGTGTGGAAAATTTGTTAACCTTGCTATCGAACTTAAAATGTAATGAACGAGAAGTTAAATATTGTAATAGATATTGCTTGTATGATGTTAAGTGTTGCACAAACGGTCCTGAAGAAAGTATGCGGGTTACCGAGTATACGGAAAACAAACTAGAAGACGACTCTATTTAGTTACAACTTGTGTAGTTGGTAGCTAAAGCGTGTGTTTCCTTTTCCGTTTCCTGTGTCAACAGAACAAGAAGATTCACACGAGGACGTATGAAGATGCAGGATGGCCGTGACGGGGCGAGATGGCTTATTTAATTTGGATACATGGCAATAGTGTTGATTTGTTTGTTTGATCTTTGTAGATGGAAATAGATTTGTCTTTGGAAAATAAGATTTAAAGTGGGCAACACCCGAATGGAGTCGCACGCGGCAACACTGCTTACTTGTCTCAAAATGAAAGGATGACTTTGACAGTGTAGAGAAAAACGTTATCCCATTTTGAAAGCAAGGCGGAATCGCACTCGTGTGAACCCGTTTACTTTAAATCTGTTTTCATACTTGAAAATCTCTGTAACTTTGAATCCTAAATTATATTGGAACATTAAACCTAATCGTGGCAATAGAACAACGAGTTTATTATGCTGCTATAGACTATTAGAGACCGCCGGCGATACATACGTATGGACGACTCACATGAACTGATGGCGGAAGATTTAGGCAATCAGTCTGACTCTCCGTCATATATATTATTCAAGCTAAAAGTATCGACCCATACCTATGAGAAGTAACTAATAAAAAGAAATTCATATACGTATTTATAATGCTCGTTCTTTCATGAGACTATAGGTGTTACTTAACCTTGAAGCTCATAGGAAAAGGCTCAAATTATCATCGACCGAAGAAGCATAGAAGTATAGAAATTAGAAGGGCACACCGAAGTTGTTCCAATGACGTTATTGAATGATGTGCTTGGTATGTAGTTCTAGGGCTGTGGGCCTTTTGTTAATGCATCTAAGACAATAATATTAAAATTTTAAGATTGTTTTAGCTGGAAGCTACGGTATTAAGATAGTATGACATTGACATTATGTATAAAAGGTCAACATTTTAATATTAAATAAACGTGTTAGCTTAAATATGCGGCTGTAATAATATTATTATGTTTTTATGCAATACAATTTTATTCGTCTGGCGTGTTAATATGTTTTTAAAGGTTGTTGTAGTGTTTTATAAAATCTTGATATACATTACGAGATTATGTTGGTAAAATGCTGAGTTTGAATTTCACAATTTGCAATACTATCTTATGGGGGGGGGGGGGGGGGGGCAAGACGGGGTGTGTGCCCCGGGCGGCAAGTTTAGGGGGCGGCATATTGAATCTTGGGAGACAACTACACAACTGTCCAATAACGTAACACCACTTACACCGGCACTGCAGAACTATTTTGTTTTCGCGGGGCGTGAATATTGATGAATGTGCGATAAAGACGTGTGAAAAAGAGATGAAGCTATATTTGAAAACTCCTTCATCGATCTCAACGACTACGTTTGGTTTCATATATTCAATTTGTGTTTACTAGTTAGTTTTGTTGATTAACCGAACGAAGAAACATATTTTATTTGGTACAGTAGGTTGTCCGCGACTTCGTCTACGTTTATATTATGATAATATGGTTGTAAAAGCAAACCAACGTTATACCGCTACAACTACATTACATTGTAAACTCTACTAAAGCTT
Source organism: Hyles vespertilio (assembly GCA_009982885.2). Lineage (NCBI taxonomy): Eukaryota > Metazoa > Arthropoda > Insecta > Lepidoptera > Sphingidae > Hyles > Hyles vespertilio. The sequence continues at coordinate 15,695,413 of CM042818.1, forward strand.
TTTACAAAAATCAACATAAAACATTCTCTTGGGTCCTTCCCATCTTCTATTCAGCTATGAAATTATCGTTTATTTCAACCCCTTATTGCTAATATTCAAAAACAAAGCATAATATATTTTTTTTTGGAATTCAAGACAAATTGAATTTGTATCTAAACAAATCAAGGTAGTGGTTACAATATTAAATTTCTAGTACGGAGAAAAGAAAGAGAAACTGTAGCGACTCTAAGTTGCTCGTTACGTCTGTATCATTCATAATGTGGATGGCCCACCGTTGCAATCCATCCAAGGCATCGAGCAGGTACTGAGCAGATCCATCCTAGAGGTCCGAGTAATATTCCATACCCGGCCGGACCCACGCTTTAAACAAGCAATTAAGTTGACCGGGTGTGAAAAACCGACGCACCCGATTCAGGAATCCGGAAATGACAAGATCTTCGCGTCCCCTCACAGTGTCGACCCGGCAACCCGGAGGCCCATAGTGGTATCGCCCAAGAACGGGTCTGTCATCTGCATAGCAATTAATATGTATATAATATATAATTAATTGATATGGAGAAGAAACAACGTGGGCGGCAGCACCGAGCCCTGAGTAACTCCGGCATTTACCGGCATTTACCGACATGAGCGCCGAAGCGTGTCCGGCGACGACGACACGTATTCTACGCCCATGCAGAAAGCCAGAAATCCACGAACACAGGTTGTCGGGCAGATCGTATGTCGGAACTTTGGAAAGAAAACCACGGTGCCAGACCCTATCAAAAGACTTAGCTATGTCAAGGCTCATACCAAGAGCCTCCCCACGCCAGTGAATCGCTTCACCCCAGCGATGCAGGACCAACGCAAGAAGTTTCGCCTGTTGATCGATTTTGACGGAATCTGCGATGTCTGTCACTGATCAACGAGTGATCCAAGTGATCAACGAGTGAACAAGTAGCGGATCAATTAAGAGTTTATGATTCCATGACCTTACATATCACTGAGGTAATAGCGATAGGGCGATACTTGGTAGGATCTGACCGATCACCCTTTTTGGGGATCGATTGCACATTGACCTCCTTCCAAGATTCAGGTACAACTCCTGCGCGGTAGGACGCTCAGTAGAGGCAAGTCAGTGCAGGAGACTACTCGGCTGCTCAAGCTCTTAAAACCCCCGCCGGTATTCCATCCGGGCCACTGGCGTTTCGCACATCGAAAGACCGTAGCTCACGCCGTAGATCACACTGCCTAATGCGGATATCCGCTATTAAGAAACCGCAATCAGAAAGTGTATGCAGCGTCTGAGAACCACGGTCCTCGAGGCGGGAATGAGCCGCAAAGAGATTTGCCAGTAAGGCGACTCTCTCTTGCGGCTTGTGAGCCAGCGACCCTTCCGGATACCTCAGCGGTGGCAACGCTGGCTGGCAGAAGTTAGAATGAACGGCCCTGGCCAAACTCCAATAAGCACGACTGCTAGTTGGGTGATTGGCCAACGCACGCCCAATCCTGCTAACGCACTGGGCATCCGCTCTAACGTGGCCTACGTTTCTTGCAGGTCTTGGTGGCTCGGTTGTAGGCTTCCTTGAGGAAACTAATATTGGCATCCTTCATGGCGCGACCCTTGATCTAAGCGCGATACGCCGCCTGTTTGTCACCGAGAGCATCGTCACATGCACGATTGAACGAGGAGGTGGACGCTCCTCGTCGGGCGGCCTTTACTGGCGATCTTAGAGGAAGGAATCTAGTATTCCATTCCAAGCCTGATCGCGTCAGCAATAGCGTTGGCACTCGCTGAGGGATCTTTACCCTCAAAGCAGTGCTCCAAGGGATGGATGAGAAATAATCTTACACACCTTTCCAATCTGCCGATGAGTAATACCAGACCCTCCGCTTAACCTGCACGGGACGTGGAGGTGGAGCGAAAGGTACTGGCGACCGAAACAGACATTGATCGGAATTGCCCAGAGGCCAGAGGAACCAGCATGATCAGTCTTGGAGGAGCCCAGCCATAGTTCGTGAATGAAGTTCGTGCATTGAAAGAATACCAAAAATTTTCGGCCGACGGGAACTGTGACTGTGCGTCATCAGCCACGTGGCTAAGATACCTGCACAGCCGAGTCGTCTCATCTTCCCCGTTGTGAGACCTGTAAAGGCACACGCTCAGGTTCAGGGAACCTATATCCACGTGCACCCACAGAGCGGAGAAGGAAGGGTACTCTACGCAGCGCAAACGGCGATAGCAGATATCCGACCGAACATACAAGCATACCCCGGCTTTCGGCTTGAAGTTTTCTTTAAACGAATAACCGGGGTACAGCAGGTAGGAATTTTTGGCCGGACGAAAAACAAACGAATCTGCGTCTCCGTCAAGAAGAGCAAAGCAGGCCGGGCCGTCTCGAGATCACGGTGGACGGCATTAAAGTTCGTATGGAGTCAAAGTGAACGCGGTGGAGGGGTTATGCATTGCTGAAGGACCTGCTCTGTTTAATTGCACTGTCATGAGATTGAGGGGATGGGTTTGATGAAGAGGCATCGAGGAGCCTAAGTCCGGACATTAAGAAGGCCGAATGGGCACCGGCACGAAAGGATCAGCAGGTGGCGGATTGATCCGCCGGATGGAAGGGCCCAGTACCTTCACGGGATGAGCCGCCGGGACCCCACATCCGGTCACCAGTCGGCACGACTCCGACGGACCCACCCAAGCTTATGCGCGGCATGGTGTAGCCTCTCGTGGTGATTAGCCACGATTGGGTCCCTGTACTGTACCGCGGGCAGCCAGCGGACAACCGTTTCTATGGGTCTCCCTGACCGGCGGGTTCACACTCTTCCCTTCGACAGCGACCGGAAATACCCACACAGTACAACCTCATGCCCAGAGTCAAACCAAAAAACCGGTCCCGTAGGGGGTCACTATGGCGGTTTTTACGCCCCGTGGACGGTGGTTGCTACCCAGGCGGACACTTAAGTCCTACCACCACGAACTGTATCACTCATTTGGCACCACCAAGAGGTCACGTGTAGTGAAACTAGAGTTAAAACCTACGGACGCGAGTGACGTTAATCCTCAAAAGTGAAGCTAAGATAAAGTATGTAAAAAGTACGTAATCTGGTGGTAAAATGGTGTTCTTTCCCGAAGGCCTGTGACTTGTGTCATATGGTTGCTAAAAATGATGATGATTAAGATAAAAATATAGGGAGGGGGGGCGGCATTTTTCAGTTCTTGCCTCGCCTCGAAAAATACCTAGATCCGGCGCTGGATAGACGTGCATACATCTTCTCTAATATAATTTCGTTTTTTACTGCATCTGTATCGTATAGTACCTATATACAATCCACGGGACGTATAATATGAGCTGATACAAAATACAAATGGACACTCTAAGTATTTGGTTTGCACTGGAAAAGTTTATTGTATCCACTTTGTCTTACCAGTATAACAATATTTTGTGTATCCTCAAATACTTGCCGAAACTATTGCTATACCAAAAGGTATCTCTACTATTTCTTATATATTCCGTGACGACATCAAATAAACAATTTGGGCTGTTGTGGACCTTGGGTTTCGTTGTGAAACATAAGTGTACATTATCAGATTGAAATATCTTTTGGAAAATACCAGTTGAATCATTGTTCATGTGTCATTGGATTGTAGTCACTGCATCTGCATTTGTCTCGAATGCTAAAATATTTAGTTAAAACTTAACACATTTTTTTATCCTTTTATTACTAATACAATCCTTTTATTAATAAAACTGTACGCAAACGTGCATATAATGGTTTATGTAAAGATTTACATCTAAGAGATTTACATTCAGCCAGATAGACTTCGCGATGTCACTACTTTAATTTGCATAGATAAATCGCAACGTGCAGAGATTTAATGTAGATACCTCTAAATCCATTGCATATGTTTTCTGGCTAACAAAAGAAAATTACTAGGAAAATAAATACCTTTTTACAGATAATACTGAAATGTACCTGTTATCCATAGTCTATACAGGGTATATCAAGACTGCTACCGAAAACGAAGCCGGGTGGTAGTTTAAGCGACTTCAGACACAATGCAACAGAAAAAGAGGCAATAAAAAGCGACAATTTTTTTTTTGTTATTTTTTTTCTATGGCCATATTTGGGTGGTAAATACGTTTTTTCCTAAAATAATAGTGTATACCCTTTTATTTATAAATACTCTAAGGTATCAAAGAGTTTAAATTATTATTTTAGCAAAAACTAAGGATTTACCACCCAAAAATGACGATATTTAAAAAATCATAAAAAATAATTGTCGCGTTTCTATGCGAAATTTTTAATTGCATTGTGTTTGTAGCCACTAAAACTACCACCCGGCTTCGTTTTCGGTAGCAGTCTTGAGATACCCGGTATATATATAATATAATATAATATATATATATATATATATTATTATTATTTCTCTTTATTTCAGATCTTTTTTTTTACATTTATATATATATATATATATATATATATATATATTATATTAAAAAACAAAATACATATAAAAATATAAAAAGTTATCCAACGATGGCGAGGCTCGAGACCCAAGTCACCGGTGGTTAGGAGCCCAAAGTGAGGAACCGCCTCACAATACGTGCCGTGTCAAGCAATACTGCCTTCTGAATCTGACTCCTGACCCAACAGCCGATTGAGAGCCTCTGTAGATGTTGGTCGAGGCTCTTTGGTATCAACCCATGGGCAGAAACGACAATCGGGACAATAATTGTTGAGTCGGCATCCCACATGTCGGTAACCTCGTGTGCCAAATCTAAATATTTAGACATTTTGTCTTTTTCAGTTTTGACAAGGTTATCGTCATGCGGGATGGTGACGTCAACAAGTATAGCCCGGCGCGCCAATCGATCTATTATCACAATGTCAGGCTTATTGGCTAGAATAGTCCTGTCTGTGATAATAGATCGATCCCAATACAGCGTTGCATGACCATTTTCGAGAACTGGTTGGGGCACATACTGGTAATATGGCACTTCAGGAGTCACAAGTCCATATCGGAGGGCAATTTGCTGGTGTATGATCTTGGCTACTAGGTTATGTCTATGCAAATACTCGCCGTTAGCAAGATACGAACAACCGGAAATAACATGCCTGATAGACTCGCCAGGACGGTGGCATGCCCGACAGATGTCGACCCTACCGTCCTTCAGGATGTATTTCCTATAGTTGTTCGTCTTAATAACTTCGTCCATAATTGCAAAGACAAAACCCTCGGTTTCCCCAAAGAGGTTACAGAAGCGTAGCCAAGACACAGACGCTAGTCGGTCCACATCAGGTCCATGAAGGGCTCGATAGAACCGACCGTGCAGCTCTTTGCTCTTCCATATGTTCTCGCGATCCTTAATGCCTACCACGAGAGGTTTCCGCCAGTTCTCAATCGCCAAAGAGAGCGGGGTAAATCCTTTATCTACCATAACTACAACCCTATGCATATCCCCATCACTGTGAAGGAAATAATCCCTGAGATTGCACACCTCGCGATTATGCAAGTCCTTAGCATTAAGAATGCCTCGGCCCCCACATCTCCGCGGGATGTACAATCTCATCACTGATGATCGTGGATGATGCATACGATGTGCAGTCAGGAGAGTTTGGACTTTACGATCCAGGGCGTCCAATTCGGTCTGAGTCAATTTGAGTATGCCAAAAGAGTATATGAGTACAGGCATAACCCAACCGTTAAAAGCGCGAATCTTGTTTCCACCTGACAAAAAACTGCAAGTACTTTTGTCAGGCGGCTAAAAAAACGCTCTTTCAACGATCGTTTTACATCTGCACCCATGATACCTAGAGCCTCAGGCATACCCAAATATTTGTAGGTTTCCGTCACAGAGAGGGATCTGAGCCTTACAGTCTCTGAGACTAGTATGTCATCAGAGACCGCAACCTCCCCTCGCTTCACATGGATAACCGCACATTTATTTTATTTTATTTTTTTTTAATTTGGCAACAAACAGTCATATACATGTATTTTACTTAAAGCCTAAGCTTCGTTACCTTTGTAACGAAATCATATCGCAATCTAATTATACGGTGGCGCCATCTCTTAGCGAGCGGCGGTAAACTCCCGTTACACATTTATTTTAGATTTTTGTATTTGCTTTATTGAAAAATGTCTTTATATACAATATTTCGTAAATGTGATATTGATTCGTTGGTGGGAGAAGTGATAGGAGGCGTCTGACGAGACGGGCCAGTGGTGGCATGCGCGTGGGCTGCGCGCGGGCATTGCAACATTACTTATTTTTCTAAAATAAATGTAGCCTAAGTTACTCCTTGTTATATCAGCTACCTGACAAAAAAAGTCTCGTCAAAATCGGTCCAGCCATTTCAGAGATTAGCCGGAACAAACAAACAGACAGACAGACAGACAGACAAAAAAAATTAAAATATCATTTTCGGCACAGGTATCGTGTATATAACGATATGTAGTTGGACATTTTTTTTTATTTTCACTTTTAAAACAGACACTTCAATTTTATTTATCATAAAATAAAATAATAATAATAAAAGGCCTATGATTCGGTGCCCCATACATGGCTCATGAGGGTGTTAAATTTGTATAAAATTAATACAAATTTATGCAACTTCCTTGGGTCTTGTATGGGGCAGTGGACCACTGTCCTGAGATATCCAGGTGGTACAGTTCCTCCTGATTGTGACGAGCCGATTAGAATCAAGCGGGGTATATTCCAGGGCGACAGTCTGAGTCCACTGTGGTTTTGCATGGCCCTGAATCCCCTCAGCACTCTATTGTTGGATTCAGGGTTAGGCTACCGTCTACGGAGAGGCTCTGAGCCTATATCTCACTTGCTTTATATGGATGACCTCAAGTTATTTGCATCGAAACAAACCGAATTGATTGAGTTGTTAAAAATAACGGAAAGATTTAGCAATTCAATCAATATGGATTTTGGTGTAGATCTATTTATTTACAACGTAAAGAATTTTTAATATGATATGATAATAACTTACGTAATAACTTTATACAGAACGTCCCTCAATCAAGGACTAAATAAATTAATCGACTTGGTATTACATGGATCTCACAACTTTTTGCGGTAGAAAAACTGAGCTGCGAGACTTGGAATTTTTTTACACGATGTTTTTGATGGAATCTCACGTCTTTTTGTAGAGTCCTACTTTATTCCATTTCGGTACTTTTATTTATAGAATATATATAATGATTTTTCTTAAAGCCTCTGTCTTATAGTTTTTTCTTATTTTTGTAGGTATCAATTTATCACAAATATAGCGGATTTGATTATTAGTGTTCTTTCTTTCATGGTGAATGTTTTCGAGCTATTTAGTCTATTTATTTGCAAGGTTATCTTTGTCATGTTTTTCTAGAGGAATGTTGTACAGTTTAATGGGCTGAATACACCCTTTCCATCTTTATACCCCCCTCCTGTTATGCCTCATATATAATATATATAGATACCAATCTACAACTATTATTCCATTATATACGGGTACAACGAATCATTAACTGCAAATGTATCTTTGTAATCCTATACATTTATATGAGATTACATATTTAGTCACGCAGTTGGTATATCTAGAAAACTAGACAGATATTATGAAATGTTTGAATTTGAAGGTTCTATGTCTGCTAGAAGTGCCTTAGACTTTTGATGATCGGTCAGTCAGTCAGTGAGTGACAAAATTGCGAAAGTTTGACAAGTTATAATTCTTAAACTACTGGTTGAAATTGAATGAAATTTTAAATATACCGTGTTTACACAATGCCTAATTAGTAACTGAAAATTCAGGCTTCTTACTTTAACCACAACGAAGTTATGGGGGGTTGAAAATGGTCTGAAGTGCTTCGAGAAAAGGATAGTACGGCTGTGCCGCTTTTTAGCTCGACTTGGAGGGGGCACTGCCGTGCCCCCAGATTTTTTTTACAAGGCATAAAGTTAATCTCAGATTACGTCTATATTTTTAACTGCAAACAAAACGTTTAAAGATAGAGGAACATCTTGTCACGCAAATCCTAAACGAGTCTACTATGATATTAGATGAAATATAATGAATATATCAACAAGATATCAACACCACGTATTAGAGATTATGAATAGCTCAATACCCAAACTAATAGTGTCCGCGACGCAGTCCGTACAGACATCAGAATCATCAGAGTAAAACAAGGCCGCTCCCATGGGTCAGACGCAAAGAATTCTCGAAGTACACCCGAATCTGCTGACGTAATTACCGCCATACTATGCGAGTTTTAGTCATTTTACTGACTGGGACTCGACGCAGGGGCCCATGAACGGACCAGGCAGTTGACAGATGATCCCAGAAAGGCACCAAACATCAAATTTCATCCATCCGGGTGCGTCATAAACAGAAGATCCTACATACCTCTATGTTCTCGGGCTTATGTATCGCTCATGAGCCCTGAAAAAGCTATAAAAGCCATGGCTTTTAACATCTGGTACACGAATTTGATGTATTACCAGCTGCGAAAAGACAACGGCCAAGACTAGTTCGTAAACCGCCCGACCGAGGAGATCAGTGGTCCTAGATCCCAACCACTTTGTAGTGAGCGTTGAAATCATCAAGAATCGCCACCTCCACGGGGGACACAAGGGTATTGCTTGAGTATCTGGTCAGTCCACCCTTCACACTTGGACGCTCACGAACAATTGAGTGGACCCCGTATCACTGACATGGGCCCTGTACAGCCTACAGGCACTACGTATGCCCCGACTCTGGTCTTACCCATAAAGTCTACCCGTAGCCATAATAAGGACAGGGTCCGACGCCCAAAGGCGGTGACAACAGATATCACGCCTGACGAAAACGCACACCATGGCTTTATGTAGAAATGAATAATCGCACGTAACCGGGGTAATTTAAGTACGAAACGTCGTCAGGGGTGCATGTCTACATCTCCGTTAAAAAGAGTAGGGCAGACCACGTCGTCCCTATATAGTGGTAGACGGCTTGGAGGTAGCTGTGTAGTCCCCTGATATTGCAACAATCCACCAAAAAGTGGATAGTGTTCTTACTTTCATTTATTTTGAGAGAGAAATTAGGTGAAAATAATCACGGCGCTACTGAAACTACACCCAGGAGATAAAGCTGAAACCAGTGCTAGTCAGGTGTACGTCCGAACGGGAAGCCAACGGGAAACACGGGAGGGCTACCGGTGATTACCCCACGCGATTACAATTGTGATTTCAATTAAATTAAAAACGCAGGTAGATGATATCCTGGATCAAAGAATAGACCACTTTGCCTGGATTAACACGTACATTTTGTCCCGAAAAATATAATGTTTACGTGGGATAAGCAAGATACCTACTTGTTACTTAGGTTCAATTGCACAAACTAACTTTGCCAATACCTTTGCCCTTGCAACTGTCAATTCCATACATTCGCAAGGTCAAATACCTACATTGCGAATGTATGGAATTGACAGTTTCAAGGGCAAAGGTATTGGCAAAGTTAGTTTGTGCAATTGAGCCTTAAAGTTACTCAAAGTTACTTTTTTAAATTCAAAGGGATAATATGGCACATGGGAGGACTAGATAAAATGCTAACACAGCATGCTAAACATGTTAACCAATAATTTTATAAAACAGTTAATTTGAAACATCGACTAATTGTGCACCACGTTTGGAATTATCGATATCATTCAGTGTTATCGATAATCGAATAGAGACAAATAGAGACGGTCAAATGGTCGAATTTAGTGATGTGCCAACTCGGGATAAACCAGACTCGAGTTAAGAGTTGAAATTCAAGTAACTCAAATTGAACTCGAGTTACACAACTCAAGTTAAAAAGAAGAAACCGAGTGTTGAACTTGATATGTAGAAGTGAATTGAAGAGGTTTTTATAGTTTTTACTGGTATGAGACTGTATTATTATGCGTGTCTCATACGTAAGAGGCCGCCATAAGTCTGTTACTTTAAAATTCAAAGCAATTTTGATGAAACATTGTATATAGGTAGCTGATACCCTGATATATCGCATGGGTTACTATGTATGCCGAAAAATATAATGTTTCCATGATAAAAGCTAGGAATACAAATATGTATATTTGCTACTCTTTCGTACTAAAATGCATTCATCTACCGCGATTTTCAAACTCGAGTTGGTAATAAATCAATTCGAGTTAACTCGAATTTGGCACAACTCGAGTTAACTCGAGTTAACAAATCGAGTTGACCATCTCTAGTCGAATTTCAGAAATACAAAATATAACATGGCCGATTCTATCAATTGTGGTCTGTGATCAATTGAGTTGAGTTGTAGATTTTATACGTCGTTTCGGCCATTTTAAGTGTATTACAAGTAATTAAATAATAAATAAACTATCCCACTATGTGTAGTAAAAACGGTTACAACGAGGATATTTTTGAGTACATTAAAGTCAGTGAAGACGAAGATGACGCTAACGCAGTGGAAATACCTTGCGAGCTAGATGGAACTCTGTTGCTTTCTACGCTTGTTGCTCAATTTCCGGGGGCTTGTGGACTAAAATACAGGCACCCTGACAGCAAAACCATCCGTGGTATTCGTCTAAGCGAAGGGAAACTACATCCGCCAGGTGAAGTAGGATGGGGTAAACATCTTTACATTTGTGTATTCCCTAAAGAAAACAAACGCAAAATGGAAGATGTCTCTCCTGAAAATTCTGCTGCTAAAACAAAACGTTTAGAGAAAAAGCTAACCTGTTCAGATCTTATATGCTTGGGTCTACCTTGGAAATCAACAGAAGAATCTATTAAACAATATTTCGAACAGTTTGGTGAAGTGGTGATGGTTCAATTGAAGAAAGATAAAAACGGATCCTTCAAAGGGTTTGGTTTCATTCGCTTTGCTACATACGCATCCCAAATGAGAGCTCTGGCACAGAGGCACAATATAGATGGACGCTGGGTGGACGTCCGCATCCCCAACTCGAAGGAAGGCGTAGTTCCTCAAATGCCGTGCAAAGTGTTTGTGGGCAGGTGCACTGAAGACATGACGGCCGATGATCTCCGCGATTATTTCTCAAAGTTTGGAGAGGTGACAGATGTATTTGTCCCACGGCCATTTAGAGCATTTGGATTTGTGACTTTCTTAGATCCGGAAGTGGCTCAGAGTTTATGTGGTGAAGATCACGTCATCAAGGGCGCCTCGGTATCAGTATCCAGCGCTGCACCAAAAATTCGAAGCAAAACAAATCAAAATTGGAAGGATGAGTCTTACAACTCGACCAACTGGGAAGTAAACAGAAGCGGACCTCCTGGTGGATCAAGCAGTAATGGAGGAAACAGTAATATAGATTCTCTTAATATGCAAAATTTGGGCATCAATCCTAATGGGGGGCCTCCGCCTAATTTTAATTTACCAATAAGTCTTGTAGCTGCAGCACTTAATCAAGCAGGTTGGGGTGGATTTTTAGGTGGGCATGCAAATTCAGGCCCTAACAACTGGCAAGGAGGTCCACCACCAGGCAACGCAGGCAAGAATTGGAATGGAAATCAAAATTGGGGACAAAATGGGCCACCTCCAACATGGAATCAGGGCGGCAACCAAGGCTGGAGTGGTGGTGGAAAAGGCGGCAATTGGAATCATGGAAATTGGTCAAATGGTCAAGGCAACTGGAATGGTAATGGCGGCGGTAGTTCTGGCTCTGGCAGTGGCTGGAACAACAACAAGCCACAGACGTGAGGTGAGCTTGTAAGCACCACGTGAGCACATGAAATAGAGATGTATGATGTGGTAATGTAACATTTAGAATGTGTATCTAAGTTAATTAGCAGTAGATAAACTATGGTTTTCGTAATGAAATATAACTATGAGGCATACTTGAATGAAATAAGACATATATATGATGTAGCTTGTACTAGATGTAAGATGACAAGGGCATTGTGTGTAACTTGTGATGTGTGATGAGGGAATTTGATCAATAAACAAGTATGTCACGAGATGGATGTTTTAATTATAAGATTAGGTGGCACTTTATTGTTGGCAGTACACAACAAAACCGGTATATGTACAAATGTGAAGTTAAGTTGAATTGATTCAGTTTGTAAACCGTGTGAATGTACATCTGACAGGATATTCTTACTGTACAATGGTAAAAATAAGGACAGCATGTTAAAGTACTGTAGTGTGCACAGCTGTGACGTGAGTGTCTTGCAATTGGTAGCTGCTACATGGCATGTTCACAACATGCATCTGTGATGCGGTAAGTGGAGAGTGCGACATGGTATGGTTAGATTGTTTATTTGGCAATGGCTGTATAAAGATGTATTAACTGATCTTTGTGTCGTAGCTAGAAAATAGGTAAATGAAGATAATGCTGAGTGTGAATATAACAATAATTGTGGTAATGGTTTGTCTACATTTCTTTTGTTTGAAGTCTGAATTTTTGAGGTACTGTTAGCTTTTTATTTGATTCCTAAAATGTTTTTTTTTTGCTGTATATCTTCATGAACACTACATTTATTACAGATATGAAGACAAGTGGATAAAATTGAACTGAAATATACATTTGGGAATTTTTGAAGGTGAGACAAGAAGCTTAGTATAAAGGCTTTATGCTGGAATATGCAAGATAACCAATATCTTAGTATTTTTTTGCTGTACAATCAAGATGCCAGATGTTTCATTTAATCGACAGAATTATTTAGCTTGTTTAAGTTTATGTCAGGTGGGATCTGAGATGATATTTGCAAGTCATCTGCCTTAAATTTTATTAATCTGTGTAATACAGGGGTTTGTAAAAGAATTTTCAATTTGTATAGATTATAGGAAGTTAAAAATCTTTGGAGGTAAGGTACCTAGGGAAGGGTAGTTAATTCGCATCGCCTCGTGTAAAATTTTACTTAACCAAAACACACGTGTAGTCCTGGTGCCAATCGCTGACAGACTTCTCGGAAACTTGTGGACCCCGCGATTCACGAATGGTTGAGTACGTGAGGTCAACTGGTTGCCCACGTGACGTTTCATGGTGACAACACGCCAGTGGCGTAACTATACCATCGGGGGCCCGTGGCAAAGATCATCAAATGGGGAACTTCGTAGATGTAAAAATAATGAATATTGTAGTTTCGTTTTTATCAATATTTTTTAGTAGTTATTTTATAGTTGCGTGCTGGCCTGATGGTAAACGGACCAGACGCGGCCGCGAACATGGTGGTCGCGGGTTTGAATCCCAGTGCACTCCTCTGACTTTTCGGAGTCATGTGTATTGATAGTCAATCACCACGCACTATGATGGTGAATGAAAACATCGCGAGGAAACCCCCATACCATAGCGATTTGCAAGAATTTATATGGTATGTAAAGTCCGCCAACCCGCACTAAGCCAGTGTGGTAACTCTCAATCGTATTTTCGATTGTAGGGGAGACCCGTGCCCTGCAATGGGAATTATATGGGCTGATACAGTACATCACAAAATTTTTTATTGACATGGCCTCATATTTCTCATCGGATTATGAACATAACTCTTTTCCTGAAATCTAAAAATGTTTCTGTAATAACGATATACGAGTGCTTTTGGATTTCATTTTCATTTCTTTCATCACACAGTAGCGATAAACTTCACATAATTGGCCTATTTAGAAAAAAATCTTAAATGTAATGGAGTTTTAGGCCCAAAACAGCAATTAACTCATTTTGCAATTTCGGACTTAAGTATTTTATCTGGCCCCTGGACTTATTTACCCATTCCTCTAAATCAGGATCACATTTTGCTAGTAACTGCTTTATTTCGGCTATCAGGGCTTTCTCTATGTCCACGAAAACTAAATTAGTGACTTCGTGGAGTATAATAAGCTCTTGGCGTAAAAACAATGTTTATATTTTTATATGGATTGTTGCTCCTCTTCTAATGTCCAATGTAACCGCCATTGTTATATGGATATGGGCCTCCTCCAAATTACGTCATTTCACCCTGTTGTCAACTCGTCACATCCAGCATGTGGTAGCGAGCTTTTGCAAATCTTTACTCGTCACTTAGCTGGTATGCGTCCTACACCACGTTAGCCAACACGCGGCCTCCACTGAAGAACACGTTTACTCCAACGGTTATCAGGTCTTCGACAGATGTGGCCAGCGCACTGCCACTTCAGCTTGCTAATCCTGTGTGCTATGTCTGTAATTTTGGTTCTCTGTCCGATAAGATGATCACGGATCTTCTACCGAGACTCCGAGCATAGCACGCTCTATAGCTCCCTAAGCGACTATAAACTAGTGGATCAGTAGTACTGTAAGTGGCCAAGTCTCAACACCGTAGATCGCACTGGTTGAAAGTTATCGTTTTCAAGCTTTTTGTCAAAGGTGACGAGAAGACTTGTAGCATTTTTCTCAAAGATGTTTCTACCTATACTCCATCGGTTTAACTAAATGTAAACAAACCAGAACACGTGACGCATGGATGATTTTATTGCAATTTCCAATTTACGAATATTCTCTTAGTCAACCAAGTAACAAATATAACAAAATCAACAGCAGCTTATAAGAAATAATAACTAAAACAGAGTAAAGAACAACGATGAACACTTCCAAACACTTCAACCCTTCACGAAAACAGTAATTATATTAAACGCAATGAATAATAATGGCTGCCATAGATAACATATGATGATGCTTAGTTATCCGACCTAACGCATTTTCTTTCATTTAAATGGTCGCATTACGGTAAAGTCGTGCTTCTAGATTTTGTAGCATAATATTTCTTGTAACTTTTATGAAAATGTTTTGGATGCCTGACTGTTTGGGTCTATTTTTATAGACAGATTGCTTTATGTAAAATAAGATCATTTAATTTAGATAATTTAATTATAATCTTACATCATTTAATTGTTTCCAAACGCACACATTCATAATTATAATCGTTATAATAAATTTGAACATGCAATGTAATTTTACATTTACGTAATCATTTTTTTGTCTTCAATTAATTTAGAAATGAGAAATGGCAATGTTAAATAACCTTTTTTATGGTTTGTTTACATTTAGTTAAGTACCTAAACCGATGGAGTATAGTTAAAGGGTCTGCCTCAGCCAGATAAATCAGAAACAACTTCAAGCTGGTGGCCACATACAGCGACAGGTCTGCGGTTGTGGATCATTAGTTTGGTTTTGTGTTAGAGGCTGAATCTAGACCGTCCACATCTATTGCAGCTCCTCCAGCGATTACGCTATTAAGACAATATAGTCAGCAAAACGTAGGAGGGATAGGAAGTCGATGTCGTCGTCGGGATTTGCTATTATGGAATTTTTAGTTTCGTCCATTTGATCGTTTCCGAGACTCATCAATAAATTGCTCGTTCCGAAAGTACTGACTTATTTTAGATAACTTTTTATTTATCGCTTCAGACTCCCTCTTTCTCTTTCGTTTTTCTCACTCTTAAATACCTTGTAGAACAAGGCATGTACAAATTTATTTGGAAAATATTAACTTAATATTCATTAAATTATAATTTGTAAGGTTTTCGGTTCTCGGTTTAAGGCCGAGGTCCTATCGAGCCAGGGCCCTGTCGGGCCTGAGACTCTATCGGACCAGAGCCCTGTCAGGCCAGGGGCCCGTGGCATTTTGCACACTCTGCCATCCTATTGTTACGCCACTGCAACATGGTGTCCAGGATGGCTCACCTGACATGGCGAGCGACGAGGCGGAGCGGATTGAGTGCTGGGTGGGTCTTATGAGCTCAAGAGGCCGCGGGTTCAATTCCCGCACCAATAATAAATGTGTGGCCCAAAAGTATTTGTTTCGGGTCTTATGTTTGTGAGTTTTTTTTTTTTTTTATTATTATTATTATTTTTTATACTGGCCTGGCATAGTGGCGGCATTGCACCTGATGGAAAGTGCCAATGCCGCCCAGGCAGAGTATCCATTGGCATCGGACGGCAGTCCCATGCCAATGGAAACAATTATGCCGGCCTGCTAAGGTGCCTCTTCACACCGCGGCGGAAGGACCCAGGATTGTAGGAAGGAGGGAACACGTGCGCCGGCAAACAATTCCACAGCCTGTGCGGTGCGGCACAAAAACGAATTTGAAAACCGTTTGGTTCGCGCCGGGATGGTGTGGACCGTCAAGCTATGGCTTCGCAAGCCAGCACGCGTGGTTCTAGTTAGGAATGGAGAGGAGGGGAGCAAGTTGAACAATTCAAAGCTTCGCGTAGTTACTGATCCCATCAAAAACATCCTAAAAAAAATTCCAAGTCTCGCAGCTCAGTTTTTCTACCGCAAAAAGTTGTGAGATCCATGTAATACCAAGTCGATTAATTTATTTAGTCCTTGATTGAGGGACGTTCTGTATAAAGTTATTACGTAAGTTATTATCATATCAATATTAAAAATTCTTTACGTTTTAAATAAATAGATCGACTTGGCCAGCACCATTATGCATAAATTGTACGATACATTATGTTTTCATGCGATGGCCAAGTCGATCTATTTATTTAAAACGTAAAGAATTTTTAATATTGATATGATAATAACTTACGTAATAACTTTATACAGAACGTCCCTCAATCAAGGACTAAATAAATTAATCGACTTGGTATTACATGGATCTCACAACTTTTTGCGGTAGAAAAACTGAGCTGCGAGACTTGGAATTTTTTACAGGATGTTTTTGATGGGATCTCACGTCTTTTGTAGAGTCCTACTTTATTCCTTTTCGGTACTTTTTATTTCTAGAATATATATAATGATTTTTCTTAAAGCCTCTGTCTTATGGTTTTTTCTTATTTTTGAAGGTATCAATTTATCACAAATATAGCGGATTTGATTATTAGTGTTCTTTCTTTCATAGTGATTGTTTTCGAGCTATTTAGTCTATTTATTTGCAAAGTTATCATTGTCATGTTTTTCTAGAGGAATGTTGTACAGTTTAATGGGCTGAATACACCCTTTCCCTCTTTATACCCCCCTCCTGTTATGCCTCATATATAATATATATAGATACCTATCTACAACTATTATTCCATTATATACGGGTACAACTAATCATTAACTGCAAATGTATCTTTGTAATCCTATACATTTATATGAGATTACAAAGTTATTCACGCAGTTGGTGTATCTAGAAAACTAGACAGAAATTATGAAATGTTTGAATTTTTCCTTACTTTAGACACTAAACACTAATTATATTCTAAATTTGAAGGTTCTATGTCTGCTAGAAGTGCCTTAGACTTTTGATGATCGGTCAGTCAGTCAGTGAGTGACAAAATTGCGAAAGTTTGACAAGTTATAATTCTTAAACTACTGGTTGAAATTGAATGAAATTTTAAATATACCGTGTTTACACAATGCCTAATTAGTAACTGAAAATTCAGGCTTCTTGCTTTAACCACAACGAAGTTATGGGGGGTTGAAAATGGTCTGAAGTGCTTCGAGAAAAGGATAGTACGGCTGTGCCGCTTTTTAGCTCGACTTGGAGGGGGCACTGCCGTGCCCCCAGATATGACTGTAAAGATTTGTAGTAAGGGGTTTGGGGACTGTTCACTCTACAGAATGCTGAGGAAATGCTTACAAAAACAAAGACAGATCTAAAGATACCATTCATGATAGTTCAAAATAAATCTGTTCTGGTAAAGAAAATATTTAAACGTTTTGTTAACATTACCCCTAATGTTAGTACAGCTAACGGGATCATTTCAAAAGAAAAAACCTCGATTTGCTAAAAAAAAACAGTAATAAATAACTTGATTAGTGGAGCAGAATTTTTTTCCGGAGTCGGCTTTTTTAAAATCCATCTTCAAAGATCATCTGTAAAGGGCGTCATGTGTTCGTTTAGGGATAGTTTCACAAACGTTTGGTTTATATGCCTGTTCATGGGCTATAAATATGATTGATTGATGATTTAGAAATGAATTTCATTATAAAGTGAAAATTCTTTTGCAAAAATCTACCTACTAGATAAATAATGTTTACATTATTCGATACTTCATATCTCACCCAAATTTCTAATTACATTTGTAGTTAACAGAAACATGAATCGCGATGTATAATCCTTTACTCCTCAGATAGTTACTCTTAACCGCCAAGAAAAAGAAACCTATGCCACACTGGAAGTCCGAATCTGCTTGGCAGTCGGATTGAATGACCTGCGAGAGTTGAGATTCTACGTTCACTGGGTATTTGCTGTGTACTGGGTTCTCGAATTGGAAACATTCGGCGTGAGGATGATCACAGTTGCTCCAACGGCCGAGAGTATAGTGCAAATTTAAATAAAAACTAAATTAATAATTTGTGTTTTATTTCTCAAATGTGGAAGCTTCTATAATAATAATTGGGATTTAGAGCACCACTTCATAAATACGTACAACTATACAGTTTACACTTACAATTCTTATTACAATCACAAGGTAATCACAAAGTCATGAGATCCATGGCAAGTCGTTTACGAACTAACCACGAGTTACAATTTCGATTTTATACAACTTTATTGAGTACCATAAGCCGAATGGAGTTGTGATAATTGATATACGGACTTGCTACATTTAAACATGTGTTTGTGTATGACTGAAAAAAGCTGCTTCCGATCAAGAAATTTTACATCAAAAATATTTAGTATCCGTTATCGTAGACATATTCAAAGCTATTATAATCACAAAACAGATACTCCATCGAGACACTTTTACATATAGAGTCTTAGAAAGCTAGCATAATGTCCAGTAGTTTTAATATACCTATACTTGACATTGTTAACAGGTATTATTTTTCATCAAAAGTTTGCAAAATATTTTGAATACAAAATACCCATAATAGTAATTGAGGTAATATCATCTAATTAAGCCAAAAAAAGGACTATGACACAATATAGCCAATATTGTCAGTCAGGAAATGAGGATTTGTTTATTACTCTATTGCAGCAACATCGCTCTATAGATTACAATTTATACGTAGGGGCTTATATTTAAATATAAGTTTTAAAGCAGCCAAGTTTCTATTTAACAATAATAAAACGGATGGCGAAGATAATTGTAAAATAAAACACTTTCAGTGTTATGTTGACACTATTGCCATACATTCCCACATATCAGATGTCGGGTGCGAATAAGTTATCCGACGTCATGTGAAAAGCTTCATTTAAAATGTTCAGCCGTTATAGCACCAGACTTTTTATAATGTTCCATATTCGATAAATGGTAACGGGGCAATAGGGTCTAAAGGACGGTAATAATTGCCAGATAATTCCTCCAACTACATAAACTCGATGTGGCAGGTTTTTAAAGCGCGTAAATTCGGAATTCAGTGGCAGTTTCACAATCGAGCAATAAACAATTGAATGTTTGTTTGGTTAATTTAAATGAGTTGACTAATAAAGTTGTGCGTGGGCCTAGTCAGCGGGGAATGTTCCGACGGTCTTGTAGGTGAATGTCACGAGACCATCGTTTACTAAGAAATGATTTGATTTTAATGCCACTCTTGCTCTTTGTTGTTGGCCCTTTGGGCACTCAGTACATCCTAACATAAGAAACTACGAGAGACTTTTCGACCTAACAAACACCCAGACCCGAAACAAATACATGAAAAATCACACATACGTTTGTCAGTTGTTTCGGTACGGACATCGAAACCGCGGTCTCTCGTGTCACAGACGGCGTTTAACTAGCTGCGCTTGGGAGGCTGTCAAATCAAACTCCCTTGCCAATAATATCGTCTAGTCATGTTGCAGTTTTATTATTTAACGTTTTTACACAAGACTATGATGTCACGAACGAAAAAGTTTAGTTTAACTACAACATGATTATCAACATTTATTGGTACATAGGTATGGCAAAACACTATAAAAATATCTTAATTACGTATCTATTAGCTTTGGTTTTATATAGACATAAAATTGAAAAGATTATGTATTGAAAACCTTACAATTTAACAGTAGGAACTTCTATAGAGCAGACATTGTAAGAAGTAGTCCGAAATATTAATTAGTGTATCATTCATGCAGTTGCCACATAGATCTACGACATTAAAGCATTCTAATGCGTTAGGAATTAACATCCAATTTCATGGTTTACAAATTTGATTTCACTTATATTTTTAAGACAATGAAGGCTTCGACAAACACCGTGTGGTAGAGACGTTGATACGACATTGACGGGTAGTGACCTTTTGTAATGTATTGATTAGTATGGTGTCGTATCAACTTGTATATTACAACTCCTACGCCCAAATACTGGAACGCAACTTAAATATAAATGGCGCTTAACTACGTTAATCCCGATTAAATGTACTGGCTAAGTGGGCCGTGCGCTGTTAAGAGCAACTTATTATTTGAATGGCGTTCCAGTATTCGGGCGCTAATGAGTCAACATACTTCCATCGTCCCGCCCTGCCCGTTTTTTGACGAAATCTTATTCGATTGTATGTAGTTATAAACAGACACACCATTTTACTTTGTGTTTACTTTCATTACAAACTAGATCGAATTATATCATCTACTTATACATACAATTTAAATATTAAACCTTAAATAATCGGTGAGAAAAAAGAGGTCTTATAAGCACATCTGTATAAAGAAATAAAATTGCGCTTATTTGTTGTAAAATCGGATCCGAAAAAATGGAATATTCAATGTTTCAAAACGTATACCCTGCCATAGATTGAATCATTAGAATTCCAATCCATAGGAAAAAAAAATTAAAAAATTAACCATTCAAATCAAACACTGAAATGCTTCGTTTTATAAAAAAGAATGCGTGTGTTCAATTTGGGCCCGAATGTCATACTTTTAATTTCTTCGTCGGCCTGAGCGAATAATTAACCGATACCTGCCGTTTGATAGCTGCCCGCCTAGGTAGTCTTCTGCTATTCCATTCAGCTTCTATTTTTTGTGCTAACTCAAAATCACTTTTTTCTTGTTCAAGTAACTTTTGAACCCTAATTTGTTCTTGCAATATTTCTTTAACATCGCAATTCTCCAACGGACTAGACAAATTCTTTACAGCTAAATTGACTCTGTTGTTATTTATCGACTCGGACATTAAAAGTGGACTACTGTGTTCATTGGCGGCATTCATTTTTTTGGAATTACTCTTCACGCCGCGCGGCTTCCGCTCCGATGACACTTTCCTCTGCTTCACCTTAGCTTTTTTGGGTGTAGTTTCATTTTCATCTTTTGTTATACTACCCACAGATTTAGTTCGCCGCAAACTGGTCTCATTGTTTAATTTAGTAATACCGTCTACGTTTTTGGCTGATTTATTTTTTATGGAATCCTTCTTTACTTTTGATTTAGAATTCGTTTCACATTTTTCAGGAAGTTCCTGTAAAATAAAAGAACTGTTAAATCGATATGCTTCATAATTACACAAAAACACAGGTACAAATAATTATTAATTATACACTTTCCTTACCTTGTCAATTTGAAATAAATTAAGCGTAATAACAAATGCAGATGGCAAGTTGTTTGTCATGGATAGTTCCCGCAGACGGCACAGTGCTTCGATGTATTGTGCGCGGGTGGGCGTTGTACCGGGCGACAGCGAGGCCGGTGCCTTCTCAGCGTGGACTGATGGAACGCGCAAAGGGAAACCTTTGCCACTATTGAGTCTGAAAACAAATTAATGTGTCGCATTATTTAAATAAATATACTCAACGGCCAAATGCATAGTCCTGATCCCACATGATCCCTGATCGAGTCTTGTGTCGTGGGTATCAGGAACTACGAGAGACTTTTGGGTCACACATACACACAGACTTAAAACAAATGCCTGTGGTTCACACAAATAATATTTGTTTCGGTGCAGGAATCGAGCCCGCGACCTCTCGATTCACAGCTGGCGTCTAACCAACTGCGCCACGGCGGCTGAATTGAAAATGATTTCTTATTCCTAACATTGGGAATTGATTGGCAAAACTTCAATAAAATTGGATTTATGGGTCGAAAGTAACGAGCGGCTCCACATAGATTTCATAGATTATTTAATTCACAAACTTATTAAAGACATCTAATTAAAATCATCTAATCTAATCAATCGATAAATAATAATTTAATGGATTTGACATGTTAGTCTATACCAGTTTCTGATCATGTGGACCAAATTGATATAAAACTATTATTTACAGATTTTATCGCGGATTTGGTTTAATTTGGCGGCATTGGCACTTACCATCAGGTGCAATGCCGCCACTATGCCAGGCCATTATAAAAAAAAATAGATTTTTTACTTCCCGACGTTTCGATTACTTTAGCTTTCGTGATCACGGGGTGTACGTACCAAATCAAAAATACCAAATCTGCGATAAAATCCGTAAATAATAAATAAATAACACCCAACTCGCGTAAATTTAAGAAACCATTATGTGTGCCTTATTTATTTATTTACACTTTATTGCACACAAAGGGAAAACAAATACAAACAAATCACATATATAAAAAGTACAATTGGCGGTCTTATCGCCGAAAGGCAATGTCTTACAGACAACCATGGGATGGATTTAAAAATAGGATAAATAAAGGGCAGTCTAAAGTGTAAAGGATAGAACCTGCTTAGAAAGGAAAAGTATTGCCAATAAGTACAAATAATTTAATAAAATTACAAGTAATACAAATAATAAATACACATATTATGTTATATCTTAATACCGGGTATCTCAAGACTGTTACCGAAAACGAAGCCGGGTGGTAGTTTTAGTGACTAAAAACACAATACAACTAAAAATTTCGCAAAGAAACGCGACAGTTATTTTTTATGATTTTTTAAATATCGTCATTTTTGGGTGGTAAATCCATAGTTTTTGCTAAAATAATATTATAAACACTTTTCTACCTTAGATTATTTATAAATAAAAGGGTATACACTGTTATTTTAGGAAAAAATGTATTTACCACCCAAATATAGACAAAAGAAAAAAATAACAAAAAAAATTTGTCGCTTCTTTTCTGCAACTTTTTCTGTTGCATTGTGTCTGAAGTC
The DNA here is from genome assembly GCA_009982885.2 of Hyles vespertilio. Taxonomy (NCBI): domain Eukaryota; kingdom Metazoa; phylum Arthropoda; class Insecta; order Lepidoptera; family Sphingidae; genus Hyles; species Hyles vespertilio. The sequence continues at coordinate 15,718,310 of CM042818.1, forward strand.
GCTTAAACTACCACCCGGCTTCGTTTTCGGTAGCAGTCTTGATATACCCTGTATATATAATTCACGTGTCACGTTGTTTGTCCTCAATGGGCTCCTAAACCACTCAACTGATTATAATGAAATTTTGTAGATATGTGTTATTTGTTCCAACTTAAAGGGTGAGATAGTTTTTATCTCGATTAAACTGACGAAAGTATAAAATAAAGGGAAAAAACATTTTGCCATACAAAATGTTCATGGGTTTGTAACTGTCAAACATTTAATTTTCATACCGTTGATACGGAAAACTCTTCCCTCAAATTAAATAACGTATTTAAATAAAGGTTTCGAATCGACAACATATAGCCACAGTATTCGATTAATGGCGTATTTTAGATTTTAAACATTGAGGTATTACAACTGGAGCGGACACGTAGAAGAAAAATTGTGCTCATTTCAATATGACAGCGAAGTATAGATTAAGTCGACATTGTTCCAGATGCGACACTTCAGAAATTTCTACCTACATCTATATACGCGTGATGTCAAATAAAAAAGCATAATTCAATCAAATCATTTATATTTATTTCTTATATATTAATATTATCCCAATTTTGGGTAAAATAAATTTATTTACAAAAATAACTAAGTGACTTTATTTGAACACTATAACCGCAAACTTCTAATATTACTATTGTAGTGTCTAATTATGACCTCATAGCAAAACTTTGATAGAAATAAATAAACTAATCAAATATTCGTTCATTATTAGACAGTTATATAAATAATTCTCGTGTAACACAGTTACTTTATGTAACTATCTCAAATTGTAAGCAATACAGCAGCACTGGGACCCTACTCACACCCTACTATATTCATCTATCATCACATATAGTACGAGAGATAACAACCAAAATTTTTGTCTCATAGCAATACGGCCACAAAAGCATCAAATTGATAGATTTCATTATTTCGAACTCGAAAATACCAATTTCAGACATTTTTCGCGTAGCGTTTGACAGCACTGAGTTTTCAAAAATGTCAACAAATTTTACCGGACTGTATCATAGCAATCTGTCTGATTTTCTGACTGTAGTTATATAATAGCTATAAGATACCGAAAACATATTTTTCAGAAGTTAATAGTGTAGCGCGAACACAAAAAATAATTTAGAAAAATTAAAAATGAGACAAAAAAATATGATGATAGCAATCCGTCTGAAAATGTTCTTTACGGGTAAATTAGGATTAGTTAATACGAAAAAAAATATTTTCAGAAGAAAATTCGGATGCAACAAATTTTGAGACCATTCTAAATATGTTAAGGAATTTTACCGATCGGTATTATAGCAATCTGTCTGAAAATTGTTGAAATTGATGAAATGAATTAACCAGATGTAAAAAAAAATATATCGGAAGAATTCAGCGTAGCACCTCCCTTATCAGACAACTTTTCGATATCGACCGTATTGAAGCGTGACTGATTGCAAGTTGGACAATCACCTTGCTTTTGTCTTGCCAAAATAGAGCGCGGACAACGTATCTATGCTATAAAAACGTCTATTATAATTGATAAATTTGAATTCTTAAAATACTACTCTTCCATCCCCGAAAACTTCGTCAATGGGAGATGAGCAAACTATGCCCTATCATTGGGAATAGAAGAAAAAAATGTCCGCGAGCCCTCGGACAACCAGCGATACACCCACGTCCGCCTGAGCTACTTATAGTTTGTTGTCACTTTAAGTGAGCGTTATTTCAACGGTTAGGACAGCTGGTGAGTGACTATGTATAGTAAGAGAGTGGCAGGAGTATAATATGCGAAAAAACCATTCCCACCGCAGCAGAAACGTAAGAAGCGCTCAGGCATCGGCCAAGCGACTCCAAAACCTTTTCTTTTGGGAGTACATGCGACATCTAAAATGTCTGAAAACATTTTTTTTGCAATCTTGCCTTATTTACGAACGGTAGAAAAAAATTTCATTCGGATTGCTATGATACAGGTCGGCTAAATTTGTTGATATTTTCAAAAATTCGCTTCAGCTATATACTACGCGCAAAACGTCTGAAAACCAACTTATTCGTCATAAAATTATAAAATCTATGTACATTTCCAATATCAGACGTATTGCTATGATATCGACTGCCTTTTTTTTGGACACAGCAGAAATAGCCTCACATGCAATTGCTACACTTTTGACCGTTACTACCTACCTAGTCGGGTTTAGAATTACATAATCTAACGATTTTATACAGTTTCGACCGTATTGCTATGATACATGGTTTTGGTCGTCATCTCTGGGACTAATACAATATCCACTATCCCTATACGAAAAATTCAATTTTTACCTATCTGTCACTACATTATTATTAATCTATAATTTCATTCAAAAATGGCGGTTGTCAAAACGACTCCGGTAAATAATTTCTTAAATTTAATTTCGTGCTTCTTTATTTCAATTATGGTTGATTTACCTATGAAATGAGACTCCATCTTTTCTTCCTATTATTCTGGAATGGTTTTTGCACGTTTTTAGCATGCAATACGGCATTTATGGACCAATTATATTTGCACCTAATTAGGTCCGTCTTCGCTGAAACGTCAGGGACGACTGACAGCCTAACGGTACATGTACTCTTGCGAATGTTCCAAACTATTTGGTCTTGATGTCCCCTCCAGTTGTGTAACTCAATGATTTTAAATATGTAAATTATACTGTTTCCATTCGTTTATTTTATTTTTGACACATCGAGTACTGAATCAAATAGTGATGGCCTGATGCGTTATCGAATCAATTTTTTATAACATCCGATTTTATTTTTGAACAAGTTTTAATCGATTTAATACATATTTTATTTTTTGCTCCATGCATTGTTTTATAAAACTTCAGGGATATTTAAGTTACTTGATTTAATAATTATATTAAAATAAACCATTTACTCATGTTAAGTTAATATTCTTATCACTTCCGTCGGCAATAGTAATGTTGTTAAAAACAAATTGTGAAACGGCAACACTGGGCAGACAGGTGACGCGCGCCGCCATTTTGTGGTCACTCACAACGAGACGCCCGCGCCCGTGCTAGTGTTTTCCGTTCGCTGAATTTTAATTCACATTTTTCATACGTCGAGTTGAGTATTTATATTCCTCCGTATTGTTTTACCCGTGAATTCCTACATTTGGTTGAATTGAGAACATCGTACCTGCCTTCATCACTTTCAAAATGCCTAAAGGAAAGGTGCTTAAAGGACAAACAAGGGAGTTTGTGTTGCGACTTCATGAGTACTTTGAAAGGGAAAGCCGTAATGGTGGACCTCTTATACCAGTGACTCAAATCAGAGACCGTGTTTCAGCAGCATTAGGTATTACTGCTCCAACAGTTTCAAAAATAATTAAAGAAGGCTACGGCAGTAGTGGCATGGAACAAAACAAGCCATCTACACCTAAGAAAAAACGTCAGCCCTTTAAAGTGACAGCAATTGACAGTTTTGATGGTGATGCTATTCGTCGTCATATATACGATTATTACCAAAGAAAAGAGATTCCTACTTTACATAACCTAGTACAATCTCTGAAAACTAGTGGCTTGTTCCGTGGTCAAAAGTCTTCTTTGGCGAAGGTATTGAATAGGATTGGATTCCAATACAAAAAATGTGACAAAAGAAAAATATTGATGGAACGCAATGATGTTGCTTTGTATCGATGCGAATTTTTAAGACAAGCTAAAAAAATAGAAGACTGGTCGAATGTTGTTTTCACCGATGAAACTTGGCTCAATGCGAATCACACGGTATCAAAAACTTGGACTGACAACACTGCTAGCTCCTCGACCGCAGTGCCAATGGGAAAAGGTGAAAGAATTATAATTTGTCATGCAGGAACCGCAAAAGGATTTGTGCAAGATGCTATGTTAGCTTTTAAATCAAAGAAAACAGGGGATTACCACGAAGAAATGAATTCCGAAGTATATGAAAAATGGTTTCGGGAAATGTTATTGTCACTCGAACAGCCATCAACAATATTTATAGATAATGCGTCCTATCACTCTCGGCAAATTAACAAAATGCCAACGCAAGCCAGTAAAAAAAATGAAATAATAAACTGGCTCCGTAACAATGGCGAGGAGGTGGACGAGTCCCTATTAAAAGTAGAGTTACTTAAAATATTAAAATGAGGAAGCAGCCTAAACGATACGTTATAGATGAAATGGCTGCAGAACATGGGCACACCGTCCTTAGAATTCCTCCATATCATTGCCAGTATAATGCCATAGAGCTAATATGGGCGCAAGTGAAAGGATATGCTGCGAGAATAAATACAACTCCTCCTTTCACCGCAAACAAAATGCTGGAGTTGCTTAAAAATGCGTGTGAAAATGTGACGCCTCATAACTGGGCGAGTGTCGTAGATAAGACGAAGAAAGAAATAATGTCTGATTGGGATCGCGATGTCGCATTTGACAACTTACCCATGCACTCATTAATAATTAGTGTTACTGGGGATACGAGTGACGACGACGCCGATTCCGACGAAACAGACGATTGTTTATAAATAAAAATATTAACAAATTACCTTTTAGTTGTTTTAATTATTTAATCCTTAAAGTACTATGAATTCCAACATGGTTTAACTGTTTATTACAAGTAGGTACTAAACATTTATTTTCGTTGTAATCATTGTAATTATTTTAAATTAAACTCTTATTAAAAGTCACTTCAATACGTATACCTTTATTCATATTAATTAATTTGCAGCAAATACATTCGATCCTAATATTGGGTACTATATTACGTTTAACTGTTTTCATTAGCATTTTAATGTAATTTTATTTCAAATGATTCCGATTGATTGATTCTATTCAAAATCGTTTTTGTTATCTGTGGTCATTCGTTACGAATGGCACAACTCTAAGTGGGCGTTACCCGTCAAGAAAGTATCTACTTTTATTTCAAAATATTGTTCTACTGTAATGTCGTACTTTATAGGCGTGAACTGTCAAAAATAAAATAAACGAATGGAAACAGTATAATGACAGGAATGAAAAGTGGATGACATTTAAATTGGTTGTCAAATATTTATGCATGCGTTCAGAAATTTATTTTGTGTAAACTAAAGAGAATATATTATGAAGCTACAAAAATATAGCACAATTAAATAAATAATAACGTAAGAAGTTATACCTCTTTTCAAGATAGAATGTCACTTGAAAATGAAAAATCTTTAATAAAATAACACATAAAAATAAAAACTGAACTGAACTGAATAAAATAACAATTTTATATAATTATGGAGAATATTGCATGGATTCTCAAATTAGGCTTTGCCTGTGTCTTGAGAATAATTTGAGTGTGAGTGTAATATTTTTGAAACACAGGGGTGAAATATTGCATTGATAATCAAAATCGCTAAAGTGTTTAATGTCAAAAATGTATAAGGCACACTATTTGGATATGGAGAAACGGGATATTATAGAGTGGGAGGTAGGGGAGAGGACTGGGATAGCAGACAGATTTGATAGGACGAAATGTAAATGCACGGTATAAGACGGGATGGTTAATGAAGAGAAAGGACGGGACGTATCGGGAAGTGACTGAACAGACGGGATGGGACGGAATTGAGCAGGACAGTAGGATAGCAAATTCATGTTTAGGTATACAAGAGCTTATACGAAAAATAACATCTATTTGGTGTGGAGTAAAATAAAAAAATATCTGCATCCAGGCAAAGGTTGGTCGGGCTTTTTTGCTGTGCTAAATAATTGAATATAAAATTAATCATATAATAACTAAGCCATAGCGAACGTGGTCGGGTCGGCTATGGTATCTATTAATTGATTTCAATGAATGTCGTCGGAGTAGTATCAGTGTTATAATATCTCCGTAGCAAAATAATGATTTGAATCTGGAAAGATGGGATAGAATAGAATATAAGGTGGATAAAATGGGACACAAGAATCGGTACAGGATGAGAATGGAATTGGATAAGCAGTTTAGAGAAAGGCTGTCATATTGATTTTAAATAAAATATGGACTGGAATCTATATTTGCACCCAGGCGAAGCCGGGCCGGGCCGCTATAAACATATATATATATATACAAATATGCATACATAAATAATATAATAACAATACCTTTTATATACATTTGTATGTGGTTTAACTTAATATTCCAAGAATATCGCCAAATAATAGTAAACTCGCGCGACTAATTATTATGGTCCCAGTTGAACACCTCATCACATTTAAATCATGATGCTATATAGATTAAGGCATAGGTATGCATGAACCGGTAATTGGAAAAGGAGGTAAATAAGTATCGGTAGAACATATTTGATCCCTGGGAAAAACTAGTAGTCACATGGCTCAACTTACTTGGTAACTGATGTTCTTTTAATAGGCTTGAAGAAGCACAGTTCCTCCATGGAGTCCACGCTGATGGAGTCCACATTCCTGTCTGGGGCGGTGGTGTGCTTTGGTTGAGAGATACCAGATATGCACGGTAAGGGCAAGGACACTAATAATGACGGACCAGTGGTTTTCTTCTTGCCTTTGTTTTGTTCCTGTTTAGCTGTATCAGGGACGCTATCTTCTCCATGCTGAAAATATAAAATAGGTGCATTATTTCTTTATTCTTTAATGATTTTTTAAGGGCAACTGGTTTAACAAGAAGTATTTTCAATATAAGTTAGTTTGGCATTCTTTGTACACGCAGAAACAAGTGCCCTACCTTCCTCAAAATGCATTATTATTATTATTTATTATGAAAAGGCTACCTACAATTTTTACAATGATTCTTGCATTAAAAATATAAAACAAAAATAATCTTAACTAATTGCACAATTAATAACAGGTAAACATAACAAATAAGAAAAATAACACAACATATCAACTTAACAAACTAAGAATAAATTAAATAATTATACTTAAAAACAAAACCAAAACTAATGAATGTAATTCGATATTGCATCCAACATAATATGTTTTCGAAAACTGTGTAGTGACATAGAGTGTATATCGATGCGATTACTGTACTTATTAAATAATCTACTCAGTCTAGCTATCAGAGTTGGAACCAAGCACAGTTCTACGAAATGGAGGAACGACGGGGTATATAGATATACGAGGATATCTCTTTGGCATTCTAAAATGGATACAACTAAGAAGTTGAGGACAGTCTAATTAGGCCTTATCACCTTACGTTTAGATTTAAAATACATCAATTTACAGTTTTATGAGCAAGCATGTCATATTGACGCATATAAAACAGATAGACTTTGTGCGTGTATTACGCGCGAAGGGCAGGCAGTACATTCAGTTTAATATTAGCGAACTGTCTAACTCTTTCAATAATTTCATAGAACTATAAATCCTTATAAACATTCAAATATTTAAAATAAAAATGCTTGATGTTACCTCTGTAAATCAGTGAAAAAGTAAACTTTTTTGCATAACATAGTAAGTAAATGTTGGAGGTGTTATAAGCAGATTTTTTATCTGTAATATTACTTATTTTTAGGACGTCCACCCACAAGATGGTCCGACGACCTGGTAAAGGTCGCGGGACGTCGCTGGATGCAGGCTGCCTCCAACAGGTCTCTGTGGAAATCATTGGCGGAGGCCTATGTTCAGCAGTGGACTTCCTATGGCTGATGGATGGATGGATTACTTATTTTTGGGCCTATGTTCAGCAGTCACAGATCACTCCCAATAGATACCTAATGCAAGGCAGCGGTTGCGCCCAACACATATAAGCTATCAGATAGATATAAACCGATGCCAAATTTCGCGTCATCAGTGTCGTCCAAGTAGTGGACCCGCACATGTCGTCGCACGTTAGCGAAAATTACATTTTGGTAACATAATATTACAGTTAATAATGATTTGTTCAATAAAATGGTGTGCAAAAAACTCAAAAAAATTAAGTATTTAAAAAAACGCAATAAGTTTTCATCGATAACTAATATTCTTTAGATTAATTTGGTCCTGAGCGAGCTCAATTTATACTGGTTAATGTATCAATGTCAAACAGTCGAGTTCGGATGGAGAATCAGCCGTCTCTTTTTCGCATAGCAATAACCGTAATAAGCCATCTTTTTTTGGCGAAATCACGCGTTCTTCTAGTGTTTGACGCATGTTTATAATATAATTCCCAGAAATATCGATATTGTAAAACAATAATGTAAATTAATTTTATTAAATGACAATGTCACAAAATATATATTGATTTAAATAAAAATTGCAAATTACCATAATTACGTTATTTTATGTAATTTGAAATAGTTAAATTTGTTTTTTTTATTTATCTTTAGCATAATTAAATTTCCTTTTTTCCCTCTAGTTGTATACGTTTTCAAATATAATGGGAGGGTATTTATCATAAGTTTTAGTATACTAAGTTTATTGAGAATCAGTAGCACAAGCTATTGCACTAATTTTAACATACGTTGTATATATCGTCTCAAAAACATTCATAGTTCGTCAAGTGGGTTTCATCGTCACTTGTCGATATTACATTTACTACAGCCGCCGTCAGAATTCAAGAATCGGAATAAGTTATTGTAGCCCTTTAGGGCGTGAGGTTTAGTTATTTACTATTTCATATTTTTATCTGATCTTTTATATCAACACTTAATTTGGGTATTTCGCCATTATGGTATACAAAAATACACGGTGAATAATAGAAATAAAACCGTTACATCCTAAAGTATAAATCTTAATCCTATTTAATTCGTAGTTAGCGGTTGCCGGTTGGTATAATTTATCAGATCAGGCCGGTGAAAAAAATATTATCAAACATTTAACAAGTTGGTAATTAAGTTATAGAAGCGATCATAACACATGAACTTACTGGCAAATCGAACTATCGATACATTTTTTTATTTATCGACTTAAGCTGAAAACACATTGTAGGTTTTTGTCTTACGCATAGAGTAAAGAGTACAAAACTATGGTAAAGAGCACATCTTACATGGTTCGTACGGGTCGTCAGAGGGCCCACGTACGTTTTTATTTTTTTAATTTCATTGACAAAGGACGGTTTTCTCGTCTGCCAATGACTAAGCTTTTAGGGATGGAAGAGTCGATTTTTATGTACTCTTTATCTCATCTCTATATAAACAAATAAATAATATATTTTATTAAATGAAATCTATCCTAGTTGGCGCTTATTATAAACAGTTCTTATCTGTGATAACCTGTGGTTCTATCACATTCGAGTTTGCAACTGTTTTATTGTCAAAAACAATGACTCAATTAACATTAAATCACACATCAATCAATTATATATAATACTGTGATTGATTAAATTCTGTACACAAACATAGATTACATATTGAGAATAAATTTACTGTGGAAAAATGTTAAGCAACAATGCTGTGTACACATATTAGAAATACTTATGTATAAAATGTGTGAATTCCAAAGTAGGCAAGATCGTGTTTCGAGCACACGTCTTGTTCTTGTTGTCTTTTTTTTATATATTTCTACTACCAGTGTCATTTTAAAAGAAAACAAAAAAGAGACTACCTGAAGACAAATAACAAGGTTAACTTTTTCCTATTATAATTCCTAAAATAGCGCGTGTATTTTGAAATTTTAACATCAATAACTTAATATTTGATTGTATAAAAAATTACTCCGTTATCTTTAGTATGATACTTTATTATCTTTAGTACAAATAGGTACTGACTATTTGTTCCCATACTTCTTACTTTAAGTGAGCATATTTGTATTCTTTACATTTAACATTATAAATAATTTCTCTATTACGCACATACTCTGATCGTTTTTCTTCCATTTTTTAAATGAACGCACAGACGAACTTTTGGCTAATTACTGATAATTAAATAAATAAATACACTTAACAGTCACATACATAGTCCTGACCCCACATTAAGATCAATTAAGTGTTGTGTCGTGGGTATCGGGAACTACGAGAGACTTTTCAGTCTCTCAAACATCCAGACCCGAGACCAATACTTACTGGGTCTCACAAACATTTGTCTCGGTGCGGGGCTCGAACCCGTGGCCTCTCGTTTCACAGGCGGCGTCTAACCAACTGCGCCACGGAGGCTGTCAATTACATCCAGTCTAGTATTTACAAACAACTGGTCAAAGAACTGCGGTGTTTATTTCTGTTAAGTCAAGTTAGATTACCAGCAACACCTCATGTAAATAATTAGAAATGTCCAAATTGTATTTTTATATTCCGACGACCTGGTAAAGGTCGCGGGACGTCGCTGGACACAGGCTGCCTCCAACAGGTCTCTGTGGAAATCATTGGGGGAGGCCTATGTTCAGCAGTGGACTTCCTTTGGCTGATGGATGGATGGATGGATGAAATTGTATTCAAAATTTTTAAATTGTATGCAGATTGAATGAAGCAAATTTTCCCCTTATGTATAATAATAAATTCTAATTTAATTGTAAGTTTTAAGAAATGTCATATTAGTTTGGCTTAAAAAGCTGGTAGCCATATTTACAAAACCTATTTTTGTGTAAACTCAAGTTTGTCCACAATCGCAAATCGCTCAAAAGCGCTGTGGTGCACGGAGAAATTGTTATTTTTTTCTCTCTTCAAATTTCATTACATTGGACATTATTATCATTACTACTATTGGACTACTAGTATAAATGTACATTGTATAAATTATGAAAGAATATTTTAATGAAAGCGTTGTAGATATTTTTACTTTCATTTCTAGTTCCTAATTTCACCACTTGTCAATTTATGTTAGTTGCGCTGTATGTCTCAGACGTTTTTTGTTTTTGAAGGTCATGCCCTCGAATTTCGACCGACAGTGTGCACACAACAAAAGAATCTATTGTTCAGATCGCTGTAAGACGCGTTGCTCTAGTATTTATGGCCGCTTCTTTACTCTATGCGTAAGACAAAAACCTACAGTTTGTTTTCAGCATTATGTTTCATCTCTCCAGTGAAGTCCACGTGACCGCACTGCAACCCGCCCACCCCCCGCGCAGTTCCCTTCGTTGGCGTTTTCGGTTCAAAACAAAACTATCGTAATGCGGTATCTATTGGAAGTGATCTGTGTCAGCAGTGGACTTCCTGTGGCTGATATGAAGATGATGATGATGAATATTACTTACCTTTTCTCTGACACTTTCTCCATTTTCTTTATTTGATAGACTAGGTGCAAGTTTAATTTTTTTGTTTAATTGATTATGGCGTACATATCGTGGGACCATTTCTGGAGAGCCGCTACTATTTGATGTTGTGGTTGAAGCTGTTGTTACTTTAGATGCGAAGCTGTCCGAGCTTGTATTATCTTCAATCACAATTGGACTACTGAAATATTAAATTAAGACAAAGAGCTGTTATGCTGTTATTTATTATTTTTTACATTTGGTACATAATAGTCAGATGATAAATAATACTGATCGACACATACATTAAGAATGGCAGTGTAAAACCTAAATTTAAAGTGGTTAAGACTCAAGATATTTTTTATAAGTCACTCTTATTCATAACATTATCTTGCAGTTAACAGGAGCGAGTATGCTGCAAGTGTTTGAAAAATAGGTATTCACTCTGTATCTGTATCAACCTGTACATGTCTGTCCCACTGCAGGGCACTGACCTCTACCTTTACAATCGAGAGTATGGTTAAGCATTATTTTATGATTATTTATATGCAGTCATAATCTTAATAAAATTTTAATCAATATAGTTATCTTCAGGCTCAAGGCTATTAGGAGCGCGATTGTCATGGGTGTCACTGAATAAATTGTCATTTGTACAAATATTATTGTTGCAACTCACAAGGTAATATTTTCATTTTAGCACAGCATTTATAAAACACAATAAGCGTAATGCTTTAACTACATTATTTGTGTTGAATTTACATTGTACACATACTAGGAAAGTATTGTTTGTTTAGTAAGCAATCATATAATTCATATAAGCCAAAGCAATATCATATGAGAAAACCATCAATATCACCTTAAAAATATTGCAAGGCTCATTTAGAAACAGAATCATAATCATAATCTATATATTAATACATGATGCAAAAACTTTGGATCCCTTTTTACGAAAATTGCGCGGACGCAGGAGCATAAAATTTGGCACACTTATAGTTTATGTGTAGGAGAAGTGGAGAATGCTAATATTTTCAATAATAATGCTTATAAAGTACATTAAATCAAAAAATAAAACATTACACACACTGCCATGCATTTCACACACACATCCATACACAAGTATACATACTCTGGTGTCAAATTGTTTCTTTTCTTTTTCATTTTGTTCTTCTGACATAGACATATCAAAAAAAAGGTTTTATTTGCCTAATGAGGTAATAATATTAATATTAAAAGAGAATATTAATTTTAAATGAGGCAATAATATTAATATTAAGCCTAATATTAAATGTAATATAAAACAAGATTTTAATAATAATGTATAAAAAGTACATTAAATCAATAAATAAACCAGCATGCATTTGACACACGCATACACAAGTATTTGTACACGTATACATACTCTTTGGTCAAATTGTTTCTTTGCTTTATTATAGACATAATATGTAGTTGAATGTCAATCAGAAAAAAATGTTTACTGTGGTTTTGTTGAATATCAAACAGAAAAGATTTATTTGACGAATACTACGTGTAATACTGAGCGCTATCATTCATTATATGCATAAAGAAAGTTCTGTAGCAGCAATCTGCAATAACATTCAGGTACAAAAAAATATAATTTGCTATTGATGGTTCAAAGCAATTATTGTAGTTTACGATTTCAGTAATTCCATATACTTCAGGATAAATTAGTGATTTTGAGATACGTACATTTAAATGTGCACGAATTATCATACATGTAAAAAATAATTATCTTCTTGATTTCAGTAATTTAATGAAAAAACTTTAATTATGCCTCGACATAGAACATTAACGGGTCAGAGTGAGAGACAAAGAAGAAGGAATATTTCTCTAAGAGGAAGGAATAATTCCCTATCATTTTTATTCGATAGTAATATGATTTTGAAAGATACATTTAAATGTGCTCTTAATGTCATTCCAAATGTATTTTTAAGTTATGATTGTGGATTAATGAATTTAGAGTGCAGTTTTTGCAATGAGAAACATTATGAATCTGAAGTGACTTTAGGCGACTGAACTGCATTCACTTCATGTTGTCACAAGGGTAAAGCAATATTACCACCCTTAAGTCAAAATCAATATTTTAAATCATTGTATGATGGACTTACTTCCAATGAACCTACAATAAAAAGTAAATCAAAAAATTATTTTGAAAATATTAGGAAATATAATTCAAGTTTTGCTATGGTTAGCTCAGAAGCCAAAGTTGCTGAGGCAGTTACAAGTGGAATGTACCATTTCAAAATACATGATGTTTTTTATCACAGATCAGGCCCAATGACTGCCGCATAGGGTCGCTCACCATGTTATGCACAATTATATTTTTATGATGTTGACACTGCTATTAATTATAGATTACAAAAACGTATTAATCAAACATGTAACGTGAAATTTCACTGGAATTGGAACGCAGTAATCCTTTTGTGCGGTCATTCATTGCAATGAAAGATCAGTCAGAGAGTCGAAAATCAAATAAAGATATTTGTATGCTCATTAAAGTAAATTATGATTTAGATCTACGCCGATTCAATGATGCAGTTCAAACTGATGTAGCAGTAATATTTAGTACAGTTGATGGTGAGCCACCTTTTGAACGAAACATGATTTGTTTTTCAAAAGTTAATGGTATAATTAAGAATATCTCAATTTTGGACTCATCATTAGACCCTTTAGCGTACCCACTACTTTTTCCCAACGGTGATACTGGTGGCATGTCAATATTGCTCACAATACACCAACTGCATCTAATTCAAGAGCACCCAGAAATAAATTAACCATGCTTCAGTATACAGCCTATCGACTTGCAATTAGAGATGATTTCAGCATGTTACACCATTCACAAAAACTATTTCTGCAGTGGATTGTTGATATGTACGTGAGAATAGAGGGCTCACGATTACATTTCATTCGACAAAATCAAACAAGTCTTAGGTCTGAAGTTTACAACAATTTAACAGACTACTTAGAATTGAACATGAATGCCAGGAATGTTGGCCGTAGAGTAATTTTACCATCTTCATTCAATGGATCACCAAGAAATATGTATCAGAATTATTTAGATGCAATGTCAATTGTACAACATTTCGGAAAACCTTCCTTATTTATTACAATGACTTGCAATCCAAGATGGCCAGAAATAGTTAACAACATTGGTGTAGGTGAAGCTCCTAATTTTAGATTTATTTATTTATTTTATACAATTGAATTTCAAAAAAGAGGATTGCCTCATGCTCATATTTTACTCACTTTAAATGAGCAAGATAAAATTGTTAATGCTATAGATATTGATAAAGTTGTATCTGCGGAGATTCCTGACATTGAAATACATCCAACATTACACGAATATGTTGTGAAACATATGATGCATGGTCCATGCGGAGTACTTAATCCTAATTCTGTATGTATGAGAGATGGAAAATGTATAAAAGAGTATCCAAAACGATTTAATGAAACTACATGTGAATCTTTAAATGGGTATCCATTATACAGAAGACGTGATAATGGTATTCATGCAGAAGTTCGTGGTAGTTGCCTTGACAATCGGTATGTTGTACCATACAATCCATATTTACTTGCCAAATTTAATTGCCATATAAATGTTGAAGTATGTACTACAGTCAAAAGCGTCAAATATATTTATAAATATGTATATAAAGGCTATGATAGTGCATCTGTTGAATTAGAGTCTGGGAGAAATGAACAAGATCAAAATATAGAAATTAATGAAGTTAATAATTTTTTAATTGGTCGTTATGTCGGATCAACAGAAGCCATATGGCGCATCTATGAATTACCTATGCATTTTCAGTCGCATGTTATAATCAGACTTGATATTCATTTACCGCGTCGACAGAATGTTTACTTCCGAGAAGGGCAGGAACGTCAAGTAATTGATAATGTAACACAAACAAAATTATTAGCATTTTTTGAGTTGAATCGATCAGATCCATCAGCACGAGAGTTTAAATATATTGAAATTCCTATGCATTATGTGTGGGAAGATTCCCGAAAAAAATGGAAGAAGAGAAACCGTGGGGGTGATAAAATCATTACAAGGATGTATGTAGTGTCACCAAAAGATATCGAACTTTTTCACTTACGATTGCTTTTATTACATGTCTGTGGTTCAAAATCATTTGAGGATGTTAGAACATACAATGGATTTTTATATCCTTCTTTTGTTGAAGCGTGCCATGCTCGCGGAATAGCTTCAAATGATAACGAATGGCGGGAATGTTTAAATGAAACAAAAGAATTACATTCACCAAAACAAATGCGGAGTTTATTTGGTTTCATTTGTGCAATAAATGTGCCAGCCAATGCATTAAGGTTATGTAATGAGTTTAAAGTATCCCATCAAAAACATCCTGTAAAAAAATCCAAGTCTCGCAGCTCAGGTTTTCTACCGCAAAAAGTTGTGAGATGCATGTTATACCAAGTCGGTATAAATAATGGATCGACTTGGCCATCGCATGAAAACATAATGTATCGTACAATTTATACATAATGCTGCTGGCCAAGTCGATCTATTTATTTAAAACGTAAAGAATTTTTAATATTGATATGGTAATAACTAACGTAATAACTTTATATAGAAGGTCCCTTAAGGACTAAATAAATAATCGACTTGGTATAACATGCATCTCACAACTTTTTGCGGTAGAAAACCTGAGCTGCGAGACTTGGATTTTTTTACAGGATGTTTTTGATGGGATCTCACGTCTTTTTGTAGAGTCCTACTTTTTTCCTTTTCGGTACTTCTTACTTCTAGAATATCACTAACGATTTTTCTTAAAGCCTCTGTCTTATGGATTTTTCTTATTTTTGTAGGTATCAATTTATCAAATATAGCGGATTTGATTATTAATGTTCTTTCTTTCATTGTAATTGATATTTTCGAGTTATTTAATCTATTTATTTGCAAGTTTTTCTTCGTCATGTTTTTCTAGAGGAATGTTGTACAGCTTCATGGGCTGAATACACCATTTCCCTCTCTATATCCCCTCCTGTGATGCCTCATGTATATAGATATCTATCTACAACTATTATTCCATTATATACGGGTACAATGGTTCATTAACTGCAAATATAACTTTGTAATCCTATACATTTATATGGGATTACAAAGTTATTCACGCAGTTGGTCTATCTAGAAAACTAGACACAAATTATGAAATGTTTGAATTTTCCCTTACTTTAGACACTAAACACTAATTATATTATAAATTTGAAGGTTCTATGTCTGCTAGAAGTGCCTTAGACTTTTGATGATCGGTCAGTCAGTCAGTGAGTGACAAAATTAAGAAAGTTTGACATGCTACAATTCTTAAACTACTGGTTCAAATTGAATGAAATTTTAAATATACCGTGTTTACACAATGCCTGCTTAGTAACTGAAAATTCAGGCTTCATGCTTTAGCCACAACGAAGTTATAGGGGGTTGAAAATGGTCTGAATTGCTTCGAGAAAAGGATGTTACGGCCTATAGCTCGACTTGGAGGGGGCTCGGCCGCGCCCCCAGATATCTTAGTGAAGATTTTCTAAGACTTTACAATGAAGAAATATCCTTTAATAGAGCTCTATTAGAAATTGATGATATTTTGAATGTTCATAATTTGTCATGTCACATTCTTGGTTTACCAGTTCCCATATACTCGCAGAGAATAGAAGAAGAAAATACTACTGATACAATAGAACAAGAGATGCTGTTTTGTGAGTATTATGAAACTGCAAATAGTGAACAGCGTAATCTCATTGATCAAGTGATTCGTGAAATTTTGTATCATGATACTGGATCCAATGTGTTTTGTTTAAACCGCTCATGCAGGTTGTGGAAAAACATTCACTCAAACAGCAATAATTCACAAATTAAATTCGCTTAATCTTCGTTGTATTCCAACTGCGTTTAGTGGCATAGCGTCAACATTATTACTTGGATGTAGGACTTTACACAATGTGTTTAAATTGCCTATACCCATTTTAGAAAATTCAGTACCAAATATTACTGCAAATAGTAGCTACGGTAGTTTTATAAATTCATCGTCATTGATAATAATTGATGAAGTTTCTAGGTGTCCTTTGCAAGTGTTGAAAATCATAGATAGATTATTGCGTGATCTATGCGCTGAAAATGATAAACATAAAGCATTTGGAGGAAAAACTATACTTTTGTGTGGTGATTTTCGACAAATCTTACCAGTTATTCCACACGGATCACTTGGAACTTTAATTGAAAATTGTGTTACAAGTTGGCATGAATTTCCTAATTTTCATAAAGTTACATTTACTCGAAATATGAGAGTTTTACCAAATGAAATAGAATTTGTAGAATTCTTGAAAAACATTGGTAATGATGAGGCACCACAATTTCCTCAGTTTGGTGAAAATGTTATCGAAATACCTCAACAATTAATAGGAGATAAAAACAATATTATTCATGAGGTGTATGGAAATATTTCCGAAAACATACTGTCAGAAAATATATTGAACTCTGTTATTTTAGCACCAACAAATGATGATTGTACTTTGATTAATACTGATATACTGAAACAAATTCCTGGTGAACAGCGCACATATCATAGCTATGATAAAATAATTTGTGATGACAATGACATCAATAGCTATCCGGTAGAGTTCTTAAATTCTTTGACTATCAGTGGTTTACCACCACATAAATTAGTATTGAAAGTTAATTGCATAGTTTTGTTGATCAGAAACTTAAATACTAAGAACGCATTAGTCAATGGAACAAGAATGCGCATCAAATTTATGCATCGAAATTCAATAGATTGCGAAGTATTAACTGGGACCGCACGTAGTAAGAGAATTTTGATTCCACGTATAAATTTAACGTACTCTGGAACTATTTTACCATTTAACTTTCAAAGAACTCAATTTCCTATAATACCTGCATTTGCGATGACAATAAATAAGTCTCAAGGACAAACATTCCAAAAAATCGGAGTTTTATTAAATCAGCCAGTTTTTACACATGGGCAATTGTATGTCGCAGCAAGCAGAGTTCGTTCATTCGATGGTTTAAGATTTTATATATCCGAATATAACAGCCAAGGACATTTAGCAAACGATGAAAGAGTTTTTACAAAAAACATTGTTTTCAGAGAAGTTTTAAATTATTAATAAAATTATTGCAATATGCGATAAAAATGGTCTAAATGGATAGAATTTTTAATGCATGATTTTTTGTTTTGCATCCTCTTATAGCATGTTTTGTTTTAATAATTTTTTTTTAAAAAGGTATTCTTTATTTTACTTCTTTTTAATTTCACATAATTTGTTCAAAAAAGAAATTGGCAAATAACAGTCTTGGTCAAATCTGTGGTTATAGTAGTTTAATTTTCGAAAGTAGAACCTTAATAATATTTGATAACCTTAATTATTATTTTTTAATAATGTATATTAAATGGTCGTATGTCGACCACTGGGCGACCACTAGTAATAATAAATATGCCTTTCTTTCTTTCAATCATCAAATCAAATAATATCGCCGGCCCGAAAAACAATTTTTTTTATATTTTAAGAGATTATTCTGTATCAGCCCTTATACGTCCCACTGCAGGGCACGGGCCTCCTCTACAATCGAGAGTACGATTGAGAGTGGTTAGGCCATATAGTCCACCACGCTGGCCTAGTGCGGGTTGGCGGACTTACATACCATAAAAATTTTGCAGGTTGCATGCATGGTATGCAGGTTTCCTCATGATGTTTTCCTTCACCGTTTTATTGCGTGGTGATTGACTATCAATACACACATGAGAGATTATGAATATCATTAATTTTAAAGTAAGTTTCCAAAAATGGTGGGACCCAAAATATTAAAATTATCAATCCGCTTACAGGATTATATGGCAAAAACTTACTTTTGAATCTTGGTAGGCTTTATCTTCAAGAATTTATCAATTTTGGTTGCCTTTAGCCTAGGTCTTGGTGTAAATTTCTTAATATTTTGTGCTTGTGATATGCTGGACTGTGCTTGTGGAGTGGCTGGTTTAAATGCCTTCTCCTCCTCATCTTGAATGGCTTTAGCTAACATTTCATCATTCTTAAGTGTCTCCAAATACTTTCTCTGTGCTTCTTCTTCTTCTCTATTTATTTTCCTAAAATAATATTATATATGTCAACACATCAGCTGTTTGTTCCGTTTAATTATTGTTCATAATTACAACATAAATTAATTTTAATAATATGGATAGAGATTCAAGGTAGTATATTTGTATCATACATAATAGTAACTAGTAAACACAAAATTATCATTATAAAATGTTATCAATTTGTATGCATATCATTAATCTCTTGTTGCTTCAACTAATCAATGTAAACAATTCTAGATGTAATAAAATCATCAGAACCGTAAAATGGTGTCCAAAATAGCAGAAGCAAGCTTACTGTAATAAAATTTCAGTCTCATGCATATGTTTCTGTTCAAGTGCTATTCTTTCACTTTGCAGCCTTTTCAGTTCAGCTTCATATTCGGATCTAATTTCTCCCTGCTCACTCAATCGTGGTAAAGATATCCCTAAAAATAAAATGTATGAACTTATTAAACGTATGAGAATTTAAAAACATACAACATTGGTGTAACCTCTGATAAAAATTAAGTAAACTTTGAAATCTCGCATAACATTCGATAATAAGATAGATAAATAAGTAAAAAGATGAAGAAAAAAATATTTGTCTAAGGTATACAAATAGGTACGCAAAAGCCACTTGATTGTATACACACAATGTTATTGGTCTCGACGTAATCACATCAACACAGCTCACCTTCTGGTAAATCGATGTCTTCTCCATTCGTTTTTTTAGTAACCTCTTCAGAAAATTTTGATTGAATAAAATTCCATAGCCCGACGTTGACTAAATTCTTTTGTTTTGTTGCTGTTCTGAGCCAAGATCCTATTCGCAATCGACACAGAGGACAACACAAAGCATTATATTCTACGCTTCCACTAAAACAGTGCTGACAAAAATCATGGAAACAAGGTAATGTCACTGGTTCTATTAAAATAGACTGGCAAATTGGACAAATAACATCTTTCAATTCCAATTTATCTAATTTCAATAACTTATTTTCGATTTTAGGCAGCCGATTCTTTGACTTGGCCGCCATTTTTGACAAATGTTTTTTTTATGTGTTTTTCGTGTTGATGCATGACAGTTCGTTTGATAAGTATGGATAAGAAACAGCGAATTAATTTTTCATATCCTATTATGATACAAGATACACATTCGTGTTTAACGACATTGATTAGGTTATTTTAAATTATTATTTCTTAAAATATGGATCAATATGATTAAATAATAATTATTATAAAGATTTATCGAACTTCAGTATAAGTTTTTTATATATCGATACAATAGTGCTGCCCGGATTGCCATGTTTGCCAAAGTAGTGGTACACTGGGTACACATGTTTGGATTTTAGACGAATGCGAAAATATTTAAAAACATATCAGGCAAATTTAAGTGATTTATGATGAATTATTGACTGCATGCTTACATTATGAGGTGTATTATTCATATTGCAATGAAAATAAGTATGTTGTTGCCTTTCATTATATTTTTCATTGACTTCTGCGGTATTTTTTCTGTTTAGTCGATTTTAGTACATCCATTTATATTCAGGTATACCAACATTCCGAGCAAAATAGAAGCCATGTTGATATTTTCTTTCTTCTTTCGTCATGTACCGACTCACATGTATTTGAGAACGAGAAACGATTACGAAGGAAACCACGAGAAATATGGTGGCTGAAGGAGAATTTTAGATGGTGTTCTTTTGTTCATGCGATATTGTAGTGAATTTTAACAAATGTTAAGGTGTACCCGTTGAAATTTTTTGTAAGTACAAGACCAGAAATTGGAAATGTCTACAATGCATTTTGTGGTCCATCCTTTGCCTGGCACTGAGGATCAATTGATAGACAGGTAAACATTTTATCATTTTACATGACTCCATTTCGTTCATATTGTGAAATCCGACATACCATGATATTGCGAACAAAATGATCGTGATAATCCTATTCTTCTGGCATGATCTCTCAGGAGCCCACGTTTTCTATGTCTATTTACATCTGCGGATATTTTTTAATGCATTAAAATAGTTCGTCACATTATGTGGCGATTTTAATTTGCTCGCAATAAGGCAGGCAAGGCAGTGTACATAAATATGGTGGATTTGGGCGACTCGACAAAACTTGCCCTGCCGTGATGGCTAAGTCCGATTTTCTAATGCAAAAATTGACGAAGGTGTGACATAATTCTCGGATACGTTACCCGAACGGTAGTAATGTGTCGAACATGTTTAGGTATAAGGATTAATCAATATATTTTATAATTTTCTTCAAGGGGTATCTGTAATTTGCAAAACACAAATCGCGAAGTTTCTATTGTCTATATATTTACTGGGGTGCCGACAGTTTTAACTTTACTGCCTGTAATTGCTTAATTAACTTATTATGTTAATATTACAAAGAATGCAACTTGCCATTGTGGTGACTTTTGATGTTACATACAACAATATAGACAGTAAAAATCAACAAAGACACCCTAAAATGATATCAAAATATATTTACTTATTTATTTATTATAATTTTGATGCAGTTGTTGTTTATTGAACACAATTTTTTTTTCAAATAACAATTATAAAGCCCTTGAACATTATTAAAAAATGTGCAACATATTTTACACAATATTAGTTGTTACCTTCATAGTATGGTTCAGATTTTGGCTAAAAGAGTATATTCATAAGGGGTTCTTACTAATTTCAAAATACATGTTACAGCAAATGATCCATTGATTAAAAGGTTAATATTAAGGCACCATGACACATTTTCTTTGTCTTTGATAATAATATTTAAAACTCAATAGCAAAACAAGTGCATCTAAGAATTAATTCACCACACATTTGTATTGTGTAGTAACAGATCAAAGGATTATGTTTACATATTTTTTTAATATAGCAATAAACAACCTGCTTCTTTGTATAGAAAAATTGTTAATACTTCTTGGTGTCATGGAACTACCCTTATAGTAGGGTGGCACAAAAAATATAAACATGTTTGTAGGGCTGGGATACTTAGACTATTATATGACATTTGAGTATCATGGAATAATTGATTACTATAAACTATACTATACTATAAACCAGGGCTTCCCAAACTGATTTGTTATGTGACACCTTTAAGAGTATGCCATTTTTTTATGACACCCCTTGACCAGCCCTTAATCCCTTTCTCTCTCCTCAGTCTATAAACACTAGCCTTAGAATATCACTTTTAATACTAGCCCTATCGAAGGTTAACAGCAACTATTTGGATATTTCTCGATTATTGTTAGAAATTACAAACAAAACCCTAACATTAGCACCTAAGTAAAAATAATAAAATTGACTAGCACTAATCAGTATGGTGTAATTACTTTTCTAAGCATAACTTCTCGAAATGGAGCTGAGCTGAATCTTATTTCATTCTCTGCCTCTTTTTAATCTGTATTTGTTGTTATGACTCCTACTACAGAAAAGCTTGTATTAAAGGAGTACAAAGTTGGAAATAGTTATAGAATCCTTTAGGGTTTTTGCTGTAGCATTGATGCTACAGTGCTGATCACATGCTACTTATTATATTAGATACTGAGCTCCGAAATTCAAATAGTTTGTCCATGGCTTCAGTCACAGGACAATTCTATCAGCTGTTATTCTTCCTGTGTTGAAAGGGTCCATGCATTAATACACAACATCCCTGGGAGAATATTGGGATAAAACAATTTTATTTGAAAAGTAGCATAATTAAAGTGTTACAGTAAGAAAATGTGAATTAAGATTTATTTGTTAACTATCAAGCTATTGCTTGTTAATTTCTAGAGAAATTTTAAAGATCATTATTCTTAGTAGTCACTGTAAATGTTTCAGCATACAAATATGTTCTAATTTTGTAATTACTAACAATTTTAATTAGAAAATGAACTCATTTTTAATTTTGAATTATAACAACAATCACATTTTCATATAATATATAGTGGTGTATAGGGTCAATTCTATGAAAGTGTAAAACATGATGTTTTCATTATATCATACTAATAGCTGCCAATTATTATTAGTCAATAAATTTTGAAAATGTGGGGTTCTCTTGCAATAGGTTGCTCAATATAATATTATATTATAAAATGAATTATATGGCATGCCACTGATATTGAATTGTAAAGTAAAAGTACACATGTTAAAATAATAGACAAATAAATAATAAGTACACCCAACAATCACATACATAGTCCAGATTTCACACTAAGATTGAGTATTGTGCTGTGCTTATCAGAAACTATGAGAGATTTTTTGGTCTCAGAAATGCCTAGATCTGAAAAAAATACTTTTGGATCACATAAATATTTGTGTGATAAAAAAAAACATATATCATAAATAGTTTTTATTTATTTTTTATTTTATTTATTAAAGTTCATCAACATAAATTACAATAACATAGATTATGTTATTGTAATTTCTGTTATGTTACATAATTGCTAGTGTGGAATATACATTTGTAACACTTTCTATATGTATTCCAGGGCAATGAAAACAACGTGTACATAATTTAGTTGGTAGATTACTAAAAATAGAATTAAACTTAAAATAATTTTATCTTAACAATAACCAAAAAAACGAATTGAAAAAACATAACAACAAAAGAACAGAATTACATCTAAATGAAATAAAAACACAGTAATCAAGCAAAACTTTACAATATCAGTTTAAAAATATGGTAAAAAATGTGGGTTATAAAAAATATAGTGCAGACATATAGGGTCATTTCTGATGTTGCTGTGAGATTATAGTGCCATTCCCAAAATTAAAATGGGTACATAAAATTGGCATTGGCACATATTGGTATGTGATATTGCAATTAGAAAACTGTTTTTAATTTATTTCTAATGTTCATATTATTGTATGTATGACTCTTGTAATTATAATTTTTACCATCAATGCAGATCTTGCTGTATACATTTGTATATTGTGACTCTTGTAATGTCATAGTAGCATATTTTATATAGAATCTAATTATGATGCCTATTTTCACATTACTTATAATATTTCAAAAAAATAAGCAAATACTAATGTTTGAAGTACTGATTTAATGCTAAAATTGTGTTACTGCCATTAAGATGAAATACTTAAATACTAAATACTCTGGAAATATTTCAAATGCTGTCACTATTCATAAATTTTACAAGGTTATAAGATGCATATAATCAGGTCATTTATGGAGTAATTAGTTATGACTCATGACTGATGATATGAACATTAGATTACATCTCAGAAAAAATGTGTAAACCCTTATTTTGGTGGTATAAGAAAATGTTTATATGAAATTGGCTCTTTAATGTAATTGGGCTTTTGTAATTAGTGAGCAGGTTTACATGGTTACTATGGTAAACATTATGAAATGAAGTTAGCCAAATAAATAATCTATAATATAAAAATGAATCGCAAAATGTGTTGGTAACCGCATAATTCAACAACGTCTGGACCAATTTGGCTGATTTGGTCTTGAAATATTCGTGGAAGTCCTGGGAAGGTTTAGGGGTGAGAAAAATAGGAAAATTTCTGAGGAAGATACTAAAAACCTTTTTTTGGGTATCGTTCAAGCGTGATGCGTCCAGCCAGTATAGGATGATCTTTGTTTATTTGACGGGAGACGTAAAAGACGGTCCAGCTTCAACTACCACCCAACGTAAAATGATCTATCTTTCCATTGTCTTTCATTGACGGCTGACGAAATAGAACAAAATTCAAAAAATGTGTACATCGTGTATATAATATTATCTAGATACGGCGTCTTGCGCATAATTTTGTTAAATGTAAATTAAAACGATGTCCACATCTACCAAAATCGCCCATTGTTTTTTGAGATTATTGCAACAGTTTTAAACAAAGTATACTCTATCGAAGCGTTTTGCCGGAGTATACCAAAATATATCTAATTATAATTTTTCGTTTTCATAAACGACATTGTTTTTGAATTTATACTTTTAGATGCGCTGGGGGACATATTTAAATTTCGCATTAGTATTGTTTTCAGACTCAAGAATAAAAAAAATATTGGTACGTTGATGCCGTATCTATACATTATAATGAAACGATATGCAGTTTTATATTTTTAAATATTTGTTCTATTACTTACGTCACCTGGTAAGGCAGTATGAAGGTTTTATTAATTTGTATATGGTAACGTAATAGACGCGACTGCCAACAAGTTAACGATGGTCACGGGTTCAAATCCCAGGGCACACCTCTGACTTTTCTGATTAATTTCTACGTGAAATAAAATCCGTCAACTCGCACTAAGCAAGCAGGGTGGACTATAATATCTTCTTCTATAATATAAAAATGAATCACAAAAAGTGTTGGTAAGCGCATAACTCAACAACGCCTGGACCAATTTGGCCAATTCTTTTTTTAAATGGTTATTATTACTTTATTACTAACAAAAAGTAATGGCGTGCAATATTATTAGGAAAAACAGCATTTTGGTGCTGAAATAAGGGACGTAATATTGGATGGACAATAAAAAACGCTAAAGTTTTTAATGTCAAAATTTCATAAGGCAATCTTTATATGTACATGTATATGGAGAGACGGGATATAATAGAGTGGAAGGTACGGGAGAGGGCTGGAATAGCTGACAGATTTGATAGGACGAAATGTAAATGCACGTTATAAGACGGGATGGATAATAAAAGAGAAAGGACGGGACGGATCGGGAAGAGACTGAACAGACGGATGAGACGGGATTGAGCCAGACAGTAGGATAGCTATGTCAAGTTTAGGTATACAAGAGATTAATACGAAAAATAACATGTATTTGGTGTGGAGTGGAATCAAAAAATATATGCACCCAGGCGAAACTGGGTCGGGCCGCTAGTATATATATAAAATTCACCCAAAATTGGCACTGTCTGGACCCCATAATTACAAAATAATTTTTATTCTGATCCATAGACCTGAAATGAATATTGGTGGATCACACAAACATACATCTCTTTGTGGTAATGATATCTGTGGACCTTCATTTCATAGCCCACTCTCAACCTCAACAAGTACAAGCAATGTGAAACATAAAACCTTTCAAATAAATGTTTACTTGCAGACTTCGAGAAGTAGCAGACCGTTGGAACAGATATGGGACTGGGGCTGGTTCCTCGGCGCTCAGCTCCCTGCGAGGGGTGCGCGCCGTGGCCGCCGGGCCCGCCCACATCGCCTGCCTGCTCGAGGACGGTACCATCTGCCGCGCGGCTTTCTCCATCATACCCGACCGCCTGGATCTGAGCAAATCAGACGCTAGCAAAAATGGCGGGAATGGCGGAGGAGGCAACGGAGGAGGGGGGACAAGCGGAGGAAAGCAAGGAGGCAGTGGCGGCGGCTGCGGATCCCGCCAACAGCCGCGTACCAGAGCTCGGATAATGAGGAATTCGATTCGAGCAGCGCCCAGTTCACAAGGTATGTTTTTGTTTTTGTTAACCTAATACCGACTTGCACGACTCGAAAGAACTTACGAAATGTATCATACAGATAGGTTATAAGATCAAGGTTGGTAGTATTCAATGGAAAATTTACTCTTTCGGTTTACTGTAATGACTCATGATGATTAGCATCAATTTATTTACGAGCACTGAAAGATAATAGATAGAATGGTGGATACATGTCGAGTATCATGGTTGGGTAGTACCACCTGATTGTAGCATTATTCTGGGCTGGGGATCCCCAGCAAAACGCGAAGAATTAGAATGTGGTTTTTAGAAGTCAAAAACACTGCCACTAGAAAGAAATAAATTATAAAATTCCATTCATTTTGAAGGGGTGTTGTGAATGCATTTTCAACATATTTTACAGGACTGTGAGCATACCTACTACCTCCAGTACTTTAGAACTCGATATCTTCATGCTTCGATTACTAACGCTTGCTTATGCTTTCACATTTAGTACGAGCACATATATCGCCATACAGTAGTATTCATGTGCTTAAGAAATTGGTTTCCGTCTATATTGCTCCAGTAAATTCGGAAGCTACAGCTAACTTATACTTCTGTATAATGTCCATGGTTATCTATAATCGACCAAAATAATTAGGAACTTTTTGAACATCATAACCACCAAACCAATAGATACCAAACCGCTACTAAAAATACTACATCTACTACAATTATTTTCGCTTTGTGTTCCTAATTTAATACTGAATATTTATTTTGCGAATAATTTAAGATTATGTATATTATTTGACGCGTTACATATTTCCGTGCTTATTAGTAGAAGTTAAACTGAATAATGCGATACTGATCATTGCGCGCCGGATAACGCTTAAGAATAATTTTAATTATACTTTGATAGGATATACACTTCCACTAGGATAGTAAACACCATACACAATACTGAAACACATAATAATATGTCGCGTGACGGGTTCAGCCAATCCCGCGATGGAAAATTTCAAATCACTACTTAAAGGAGAATTATAAAGGGTTTAAAAGTCACTGAAACTCACTGAAAGCGAAACTTTTGCACCATTCGACTCGGTTAGGATCTACAAGCCGCGCCACGGGTGTTATAATCGGAGCGTCGGGTTCAGGCCGCGTGGTGTCCGTGCCGGCGCCGTTCGTGCCCGAGGACCTCGTCACCCAGGCGCAGGTGGTCCTGCAGGGCAAGAGCAGAAGCCTCATCATCAGGGAATTACAGGTAAATACACAAGATATTATATAGACTTGCCAACCCGCACTATATAGCCTAACTACTTTCCATCGTTCTCTCGGTTGTGGAGGAGGCCCGTGCCCTGCAATGGGAAGTATGTCGGCTCAAACAATAAAAAAATATATTATATAGACTTGCACGCACCGATTTCCTCGATGAATGTGACTGACAGACAAGTCTAGAAGGTAAAGCTAATTAATAACTGGCGAGAGTTGGCACCGATACAATTGTACGTCCTAAGAACCAACTAATTGTAATGAAAGTAGCATTGCCTGGTTATATATTATGGTATGTGGTAAAATCACGGGTAAAGTTCTGAGACTAATTTGTCGGGAAAATCTTGCGTGTGTGTCTCGTATCCTGTATTGGATAGTCTGACCATCTTTCAGTCGTTTTAAATAGTAAAATTAAAATAAATTTCTAAGTGATTAGAAAAACTCATTTCAATATAATTTTTTGTTTATAAACTTAATTAAAAGCAACTGAATAGTGGTTAAGTTGAGGAAAATCCTCTATTTCATGTGTACAGTATTTAAAAACAAATGATGTCATTATATTTATTTGTATTGCAATTAAAATAATGAAATGCACCTGTTCAAAAGAAAGGATTGTATAAAAAAATAATTATGTATATTATGTACAATCACCAATCGCCATATTATGTTTGATATGGCTCTTCATGGTTTTACGTATTCTAAATTACTGTGTAAATAATTTAAAGAATCAACCTGTCCCACTATGAACATGTAGACTCAGTGCAATGAAACTGCTACTATTGTACCATAGTATTTAACTCATTCCTGTTCTAGATTTAAAAAAGTACAAAACTTATGCTTAAAATAATAAACAAATTCAAATACAAAATGCAATCTTACATTCACAAACCAAAGCAAGTTCGACACATAAAAACACTTTCTAATTTGATGAATCTCTCGGATTCAACAGCGTACAAACCTGGACGTGAACTTGGCGGTGAACAACCTGCTGTCGCGCGACGACGAGGAGGGCGAGGAGCCGGAGGGCGGCGAGGGTGGCGACGGCTACGTGCCCGAGGACCTTATCTCTCTGCTGGACGGCGGCTTCCACGCCGCGCAGCAGGACCAGTCCGTCATCATCGACGCCGACACCATGTTCTCCGAGGACATCTTCGGGTACGCGGCCATCAGAAGGTATACCTGACAAGCTACGCTCCTCCGCCTCTACTCTCCTCTACTCTACCCGTAGTTACTAGACCTCCGCCCAATCAAGCACGCCGTCAGCTTACGCAGTTTCTTTTTATGTTTCGTGATTGGGTGTTTTGTTTTTTTTTCGTGTAGAGGATATACCCACCATTCAAGTTACCCGTAAATTACTGAATCAACAACATCGAAATCTCTAAAGTTTTATTACATTGTGTGCATAACAACTAATTTGTAAACGACAGATATCATAGGGTATATGTTCTATGTGAAGTTAATTAGCGGTAGTTTGCTTGAAGCTGCGTGGTACGAACTAGTGCTGACTTGTCTGTATGTATAGTCGCAGTGGCGGTGGCGGCGGCGGCAGTAGTGGCGGCCGCGGCGGCGCCAGTCGCGAGGGCAGCAGCTCCACGCAGGAGCGCCCCTCGGAGTTCAGTCGGTGGCGCGAGCGACAGTACTTCGGCCCGCGCCGGTGGCTCGAGTCCGCGCTGCGTGACACCTCTTGGGATAAAGACGGAAGTAAGTCGATTTACTAATACATATATAAATTAATGCCTCTATTCAAACGGGGCGCGTAAAAGATAGCACTTTAATAAAATTTATTTCCTATGATATTACTTACATCAAGACAGGTGCGAAATAAAACACTGAAATATTAAAAACATCTGAACCCACTAAAATGAATCTTTGTTAAAGTTTTGCAGCAGACAATAAAACTAATAATACTAATAATAATAATTTATGTTATCCTCTATTTGTAGTAATGAATAGTTTTTAAATATCTAAGCTGTAATATGTTTTAAAGACATGTTTCTTAGCATATCTACCTGACCCCTTTATTAAATGTAGTGTTTGCACATTGTACATATTATGTTAAAATCTTAAAATGAATTTATCCTAGCTGAAAACAAGAAGAAGGACTCTGCTATGGCGGCGTCTCCGCTGTGGGTGTCGGAGGAGCTGGAGTACTGGGACAGCAGCATCCGGTTCACGCACATCGCGGCCACGTACAGCGAGCTCATCGCCATCTCCACGCATGGACAGCTGCACCAGTGGCGCTGGGCCGACGCGCATCCCTACCAACGGAATGATGTTAGTATTTTATTGACACTCATTTATGAGGAAATTACAGCTGAAAGGTTAATCTCTTGAGAAATTCATGTGCATCAAATGTTCTAAATGTGATTCAGAGTTGTAAATTAATTATATTAAATTATCGTATGATAGCACTGCAAGTTCTTCGAAATATAATAGTTTAAAATGAAAAATCAATATATTCATATAAACTCAATAGACAATTTCTATGTTGTGTTATGTAAAGTCTGTGGGTACACTAGGCCAGTGTGGTGGACTATATTATGCCCTAACCATTCTTAATAGTGGTTGCGTTGTACAGGAGTTGCCCTTTAGTAAGATGTGAATGGGTTGATACTTTTATACTTTTTCAACCCAATAGAAATGTACTCAGTAAGAATTTTCTCAGTGGACACCGTTGTTTAATACATGCTTTTGATAAACTGCTGTCGCGAGATTCTGGATTTTAATGTTTACCAACCTTGCCTGCACATTTAATGAATATAACACAATATGAAACTCAACCGTAATGATTGATGCAGGCCACAGGCACTAACAACGCGTACCACCCGCGCGCCAACTGGCTGGGCCTGGCGTCTGGCGAGCGCATCGTCAACATCAGCGCCGCCGGCATCCGTGTGTCTGCGCTCACAGACACCGGACGCATCGCAACCTTCCTCGACGAATCTATTGGTGAGTGGGTCAAGTCTATGCTATTAAATTAAGCTAAAAAGTTCGTTAATTTGTTTGTTTGTTACTTCTAATGTCAGGAACTACAGTTTGGAATTGAAAAAAATATTTTGTATCCGATAAGCTATTTATCGAGGAATGCTCGAGGCATATGTATCATCACGCTATGACCTATACGAGGGAAGCAGTAGTGAAAAATCTAGCAAATATGAAGAAATTTACTGGAGGTAGGTCTCTCATACAGGGTATATCAAGACTACTACCGGAAACGGAGCTGGGTGGTAGTTTTAGTGACTTCAAACACAATGCAACTAAATGTTGTGCAAAAATTTGTGACGATTTTTTTTTGTTATTTTTTTCTATCGTGGTGTTAGGATGGTAAATACATAGTTTGTTTTTTAAATAATAGTGTACACCCTTTTATTTTTAACGCTGTGGTATGCAAGACTTTAAATTATTATTTTAGCAAAAACTATGGATTTACCACCCAAACTCGACGAATTTTAAAAAATAATAAATAAAATTGTCGCGTTTCTTTGCGAAATTTTTAGTTGCATTGTGTTTGTAGTCACTAAAACTACCATCCGGCTTCGTTTTCGGTAGCAGTCTTGATATACCCGGTATGTAAGAGGCCGTCTGGGTGGGTACCACAGCAATGTCTATTTCTCCCGCCAATGTCTATTTCTCCCGCCAAACAGCAGTTTAACTGCACTGTTGTGTTTCGGATTTAAGGGCAATGTATCCAGAGTAACTGCTGGACTTATTGAGACTTTACATATTATGTCTCAGGATGGCGAGCGCAGTAGAATGCTAATGTTGTTTGGTTTTGCTACTGTTCATGAGCGGTCGTATCGCTTACCATCAGGCGAACGGAATCTCGTCAGTAATTGCAATAAAGAAAAAAAAAACAAGTCGTTTTTGTTTATATCGACCTATTGGACCCGATTAAAAATATTCTAAATTGATAGTCGGAGTTGAACAGTTTGGCCGCCATTTTTACATTTTTTTAACTTCCCAACGATTCGATTACTTAACAAAAATAATATAATAGATAAAACTCATAAGGATTATTTATTTATGTGGTACTTCTTTATTGTTATTCATGTTTATAATCTACACAACCTTTGTGTCTCAAATAAAGACATGCATCTCACAGGTTTAATAAAAAAAGTACAGCAAGCAAAGTATCAAAGCGTTCAATGTTTTCATTCAACCCCTCTGTATTCATGTGTCTTGTATTGTATTCTTTTTTTGACTTTATCTCCTTGTTGTTGCTATGTTAGTGATAAGTTTCTACCCTATCCCTATATTTATTGTTTTTTGTATTATATTCTTATTTTAAATGTCTTCTTTCGCCTTTTCTCTCTTAGCACACGCTCCCGGCGCATCTCGGCTGGAGCATCCCCTGCAGCCGTTCATGGAATTTGGATCTGACAAACCGGTTTCGTTGCATGTGTGCTCCCTGTACACTGTCGCGAGACTCGACTCTGGAGCTTTGTATTGGTGGTAAGTGTATTAATTTAAAGGTGGATTATTCAAATGTCATCCATCATATCCTAATACGTGATAGATGTGATCTACTGAGAACCATTGTGATGGGGAAATAGCTGGGAAGAAACGTGTAAGAAGGAGAGGAAAGTCCTGGCCACGTTACTGAATCGACGGGAATAAAAACGGCCAGAGAATTGTGCAGGCTAGCCATGGACAAGGAGTAATAAATAAATAAAAACTGAACAATCAAAGAACAAAAGAGTGGTTTAAGGAACTGGCTGCCACCTTTCGATAATGGAGTGGCACAGATATAGATGAAAAAGATACAATCATCGATAATATAAGATTATTTTAATAATCTATATTTTTTACATTTTGGATAATAATCTAATTTTTTTTAAACAAGAGAATGAAAAAGAGCCAATTTCGATGGAAAATTACTTGATTGAACTACTGATTTGGTCACTGCTAAGTAATTTCCTGAAAGTGATTACATTGGATAGGAACAGTTTTAACATTACAAATAAAATAATTTTGCAACAAACCCTTTGTTGGTAATACCAGTACCCATGTGATAACTGTAGGTAAAATAAGGAGCGATGTGTCCCATCATTATTATTTAAATAATAAGCCTTATCTGATCATAGCATATTTAATAATCTCTATATTTAATTATAACTTAATATATCATACATTAACATATTATAAATATTTCTTTATATTGGATTACCTTGTAATAAATAAAATAGTACTGTACCACTATTTCTGTCTTTATCACTCCTACACAGTCATAGCATCTTCCTTCTCTCCACTAGGCTTACATCCCCGATAGGTATAATACAGCACAATATGTTGATGTGTATAGGGGCGTGTTGCCATTGGGCCAGCGCGCTCGTCTGTGGGAGAAGCATCGCGCGCGCTCTCGCAAGCAACAGCGTGGACACTCGTCCACCGCGCCTCAAGATCTGCAAGCCGGACAGAGCGTCACCATGAAGAATGCGCCGATGTACCAACCAGGGGCCGTTGGTGTGTATTGCTTTATAATATTGGATGTAGGATTCTTTAGGAACTTACAAATTGTGCTCGCAAAATGTTATCCTCAAAGATTTAATGAGACCTTAGTTTTCATTAGTCATTTTTTGTTTCATTATATTGGTAAAATAAGGTCTTGTTTTGCTCATACTTTCTGAGAAATTAGTAAACCGATCTCTGAATAATCTTATACTATACTGCGCACTCAAATTATTTAAATCAGTTTCTTGAATAACATTAATATGCAAATGCGAAAATGCTAGTTTTGTTTTATAGTCAGTATAGGAGCTAAAGTAAGTTGTTCAATTCCAGGTTTTAACATGTCGACTGGAGTGCCTAAAGTAGGCATCCTGCAGAATGCCGCTTGGAATCTATCTGACATGTGCCGCTTCAAACTGTTGCCGCCACCGCAACCAGACCGCTCCGTCTCAGACAAGGATAAGCGCGACTTACAGGTAAATATAATTATAGCAGTATTTTTTTTGTTTTTATTACTTTATTATTATAGCATTAATTAGAATACAGCCTTATTGTAATCATGAATAAACAATACCAACACATTACTGACACAGCAAATGAGCAGTATAATTATTTTTTTCCTAAAAGACAGCGGAATGTCAGGTGACATTCTGCTATATTTATATGGCCTTATTCATAGACAGTTTTGAAACTTAATTTAGTTATGTTATGTCTCTTTTGAACGACTTTTGAATTCAGTTTGAGAAATAGAGAAAGATATATTAGATAGTTAAAATAGGTTTTAAAACTGTCTATAATAAGGCCTTAGGGTATAATCTCCGGGTAGTTCATATGACCCACCACTTTTTGGTACAGGCCTGCAGTCTATTACTTTAGTAAATTTTTTTTATGTATACATAAGTTTTGTAAAAGATTTTAGTAAATAAATTATTCTTACTCTTATTCTAATACTTTAATATTGAAATGTAATAAACTTGTACCTGACAGAACCAGTCTCCGCTGACGGTGTCGTCGGTGAAGGCGTCATCGAGTTCGAGCAGCAAGGACGGCGGCAAGGACAGCAACAAGGACATGGCTGACCGACTCGACATGCCGCCGCCGCCCAGCCCCGCCTCGTCCACATGCAGCGATACTAGCACTTCACATAGTATGTACTTACAATAGAACCCTGTGAAATTGTTGATAATAGTTATTGGAGTTCTCTTGGTGTGGATATGAATTTAGTTATGAATGAGTAATTGTTTGTATGTCGACAAACATGGATGTCATTCTAGTAGGTAGGCAGATGGGTAGCAAAAAATGTAAGTATTTACTTGGTACATTTACATGGTGTTTCAAAAGAAATTTGTAGTTGGGGAAGAATAAAATGCTGTTGGACATGTGTATACTAGTGGATTAATTATCTGTGGCTCAGGATAATGATTCCGGCATAGATCTCAATTCTCAATTAATACATGTTTTTCAGAGCGTGCAAAACGAGTAACAGTTCGCGGCGAGGAAGGTTCCTCCAACGACGGTTCGAAACGCGATGAGGAGGAATGGCCGCTCAAAGAGGTTGTATTCCTCGAAGACGTTAAAAGCGTTCCTCTCGGCCGAGTATTGAAAGTCGATGGCGCCTACGCTGCCGTGCGATTCCCGACCATCGGGAAAGACGGGAAGGAAGTTGTACCGACTGCGCCAGATGACTGGACTACGTTATTGCAAGACTGTCGTCTCGTGAGGAAGGACGACTTGATCGCGGTGAAGTGGGGTGCGGGGGGCGCCGGCCCGCGCGGACCTGACTGTCTGCAGCGCTCGCCTAGGAAGATCGCACTGCCGCCTGAAATACAAGTTATTACCATCGCTGTAAGTATAATATTAAGTAGCTTTAAAATTGCAACAGCTTAAACATATTTAGGCTCGTGTGTTTCAACATTCAATGTCAGCAAAACCATACAAAGCAATAATAATTGCTGAATATGCACCAGAAAGGTGAACACATGACCCAGTAATGTTTTATGCATATCACTGGGTACAGCCCACCTCCATTACATTGCAGTGAAAAACATATTAAGCAGGCCCTGTAGTTGATGATGACATACCGGGTATATCAAGACTGCTACCGAAAACGAAGCCGGGTGATAGTTTAAGCGACTTCAAACACAATGCAACAGAAAAAGTTGCAAAAAAAAAGCGACAATTTTTTTTGTTATTTTTTTTTCTATGGCCATATTTGGGTGGTAAATACATATTTTCCTAAAATAATAGTGTATATCCTTTTATTTATAAATACTCTAAGGTATAAAAGAGTTTAAATTATTATTTTAGCAAAAACTATGGATTTACCAACCAAAATTGACGATATTTAAAAAATCATAAAAAATAATTGTCGCGTTTCTATGCGAAATTTTAGTTGCATTGTGTTTGTAGCCACTAAAACTACCACCCGGCTTCGTTTTCGGTAGCAGTCTTGAGATACCCTGTATATAAAAACAATATAATGATTGGAAATGTGTTTGTATAGGTGGACAACCGTGGCGTGCACGCTGTGGTGCGTCGTCCAGGCGGCACTCTCGCATATGCTGTGTATGCAGTGGGAACGACCCGCGCGCTCACCGATAGCGCTTTCCCCACTGACAACAATGCTCTCCTTGGATATTCTAATGGACAAGCTATTCAACTGGCGACTGCCGCAGAAGTAAGTCTGCCTTCGTACTAATGGAAATATAAATTATAATTACTGTACTGTATCAGCCCATATACGTCCCACTGCAGGGCACGGGCCTACTCTACAATCGAGGATACGATTGAGAGTGGCCAGTGGTGTACCACCCACTCTCAAAATTATAATTGTTTAACTTATTTTATTTTATGAAGCATAACTGTTATACCATTTAAAACACACAGGTGAGCTTTTCGAAGTAGAGTTCTAATTTACAAATTGTATTATTCTTACCCCATATTACTTCACAATCACTTAAATATGAAATGATTTAAATTTGAACCATTAAACATTTAGGAAATGCAGCAATGAGATAAAATAGGTCATAATGTTTTGTGTGTACAAAGATCCATCAGGATATTCGTTTTCTCGGCGCCACAGTCAATGTGTTAAAATAAGACGCAGTGGGTAATATAAACGCTGCCACAGGGCAGCGAGCCGGTGGTGATGATGCTGGACGGCAACGGCGCGCTGTACCCGGTGGCGCGCGACTGCGTGGGCATGGTGCGCGAGCCGCCCGCGCTCAACGTGGCGCCCGCGCGCGCACTCGTCGCGCACGCGCTGCCGCTGCACCCGCACGCCACGCACCACAACCACCACAACCATCACAGCGCGCTCAAATCCCAGGTATGTACAATTACTTTTTTGTTTCATTACGAAAAAAGAAAAAGGGAATTTAGCTAGTCAAGTTAGAGGCGCTTAATACATATGTTAGTCTCGATCTACGATCCGGAGGAGCTCTGATCATCGAATGAAACGTTAAGTTACTCTTTCTTTCAAGTGTGATTAATTCAGTCTGGGTTTTGGGTTCCTTTTTTTTGTCCGGCTTTTTGTCTTTGCTCTGTCTATGATATTCTTGATGGTTAGACCATTGATTTTTCACTCTTTACTAAAGTACATCATACCAGTACCTTTCTGAGTCTATCTGAGGCTTTATCCTAGTCAAGTCTCATGCGTACATTGTCAAGTAACTTTAATGGTTTTCTCTATGTGACCCTTTCCAGCAACATTTCTATAGTTTACACACCACTTTGCGGATTCAAAGGCAATGCAATTATAGGGTTTTGGTTCTACTCCAATTAGACAACAAGAGAATCGATCATATCTATATGTATTTGTCATATTGAACAGGTTGCACTGATCATCATAGTGCCAGAGCCGCAGCTAATGATGCCGCGCGTGCTGCGCTGCGACGTGGACGGAGTGCGTCAGCTGCTGCACCAGCTAGAAACCGAAAACAACAGTATGTATAAACAATAAACAGTTTAAACAAAACAATACAAAGACGTTCCTATTATAATTCTTATTTCCATTTCAACAGAACACCAAATCCTGGCGATACTGCAAGAGCGCTGCGATGGCAACAGAAATATACTCCACGCGTGCGTGCACATGTGCGCACCGACATCCAACAAGGAACCTGATATTGGTTCGTATTTAATGTCCTTATACTCACTTCTTTAGAGTATCTTGTTTTTTTATTGGGCTAAATATATGATTTCTAATAATACGTATAGTGGAAAATTCTATGCCGAACTTAGCTGGTGGCACTAGCGGCAACGGCACCAACGCGGAGGAGGCGGTGCCGAACATCTGGCCTCCAGAGTCCTTTGAGGCATCCGGCGATGAGGACAGCTTGATGGGACTCACTAACAATGGGTGAGTGCTTTACCCACATTTACACCCGTATTCACAAACAATACTATGAGGACGCATAGTGCAGCCAAACGCACAGAAACGTCAATTTTAATTCATAAACAATACTTGAGTAATGAGTGACACTATGCGTTCACTTAAGGAGGCCCTCAGGTAAAGAAACTCAACAGCTATTTTACGCAACGTATAGTGTTGTGGTGTCGATTGAAAACGTAAAAGTGACAGCTGTGAATATAAATTGCCATTTAATTTTATGTATTTTGCATTAAGGTTTTGTATTAGGTTTTTTCCATTTTCAATACAATTGATTACAGCAGCGAGGAGAAGTTCGACAATTATATTGATGATACTTATCGTCCTGCGATCGGTAAGGACACCGAACGCAGGACGATAAGTGCAAGAAATATTATTCGAAATTTACAAAATCCTTTGGATTTTTACAATGACAAACAATTTAGAAGACACTATCGATTTACTAGGGATATTGTTTTTCATGCACTTTTGCCACTAGTCTGAAAGAGGCCTTTCAATAACGCCTATTTACCAATTACTTGTGGACTTAAGATTTTATTCATCTGGGAGTTTTCTTTTGGTAAACGGACTAGATGCGACTGCCAACATTTTCACAGTTGTCGCGAGTTCGAATCCCAATTATTTCCAACTCCTATTAATTTAACTTTCTGATTAATTTCGTTGCGGGTTAAAGACAAGTTAGACATTCCCGGAGACTCGCCGAGCTTCAATGCTCGGTGTCATTACTTTGCGTGCCACTGTTGATCCTGGCTCACAGGAGTTACAGTGGTGGGTGTGAGGGCGGGACAGTCTCCTATTTGGAGTCATGTGTGTATTGATTCTTTGATAGTCAATCACCACGCGCTAAAACGGTGGAGGAAACCATCGTTACGAAACCTGCATACCATAGCGATGTATAAAAATTTCTATGGTATGTGAGTCCGCCAACCCGCATTAGGCCAGCGTGTAGGACTATATGGCCTAACCACTCTCAATCAATCTCTCGATAGTAGAGGAGGCCGGGCTCTGCAGTGGGACGTATATGGGCTGATACGGATACGGGAGTTTTCAGGTTAGTAATCATTTATTTGGATGCAGGCTGCCTCCAACAGGTCACTGTGGAAATCATTCGGGAGGGGGAAGGCCTATGTTAACACCCATAATTTACCGCTTAAAAATGTGGGAAATAAATTTTATTAAATATTTGGAACGTAAATATTTGAAGTTGTCAAAGTCGCTTTCACTCACGAGTAATTCGCGGGACATGCGCGGACACCAATTGTATAAATTAAATAAATTGTCAAACACCAGAGAGAAATTAGCAACAGTAATTTACCAATCACTGATCCGCATTGGACACTGTGCGTTCCCATAGTAAAAGGGTGACTCAAGTATTGTTTATGAATAAAAAGGCTGAGCGGAACGATCACTGTAAGAAATGTCTTACTTAGCATAGGGTTACTTCAACACTGAGTAAAGTACTGTTTGTGAATACGGGCCTTAATGTAAGTTATCCATGTCAAATAGCAAGACCAAATCCATGGTCGGGCACACTTCACACA
Organism: Hyles vespertilio; assembly: GCA_009982885.2. Taxonomy (NCBI): domain Eukaryota; kingdom Metazoa; phylum Arthropoda; class Insecta; order Lepidoptera; family Sphingidae; genus Hyles; species Hyles vespertilio. The sequence goes on from CM042818.1 coordinate 15,757,534, forward strand.
CTATACTCGGAAATGGAATCCGAGATAAAAAATGTAAACAAAAGTGTTACCACTACAATAAAATAATTTGTCATGGTAGTTTGTTCACAACCGTTAAAAAAACAGGTTGGAATTATTCTCATTCGTTAAATAAGTATAAAACAAAGCCAAATAAAAATTATTTGTTATAATATTTACATAAACTACAATTTCAACTTCTTTTTTAAGTATGTGAAAAAAATGGTACGAAAATATTTTATGCTACAGGTATTATGCAGAAATTTGTAACCTTAGGCCACTGAAATAAAACTTTTTTTAAATTTCGTCTCCTTAACTACAAATACGTCGCTTTGACGCCCGCGACACCTCCCTTTAGTTCATTTAGTTGCTTAACTTGATGAATGTGCATCATGTGATAAAGTTAAAACACCGTGAAGCTGGTTTCACATTTTCTGTTAAGTTTTTGTTCTATTTTGTTCCTAAGATTTCTGGCGCTCGTGTTCCTAGCCAAACGTACTATGGTCTTTGAAAATCACTGTGAATTAAACCCATTACAATTTGTTTGGGCCCAAGTCAATGGTCACGTCGAAAGGCATAATAAAACATTAAAAATGTTCAAAATTCAAAAATAAATATAAATAAATAAAACATAGTACTCGCAACATTTGAATCTATTCACTAATCAAATTATACCCAATATGTTTTTGAGAAAATGTTTCATAACCCTGAAATGACACTTTTACAATGACATTTGTTTGTTTACATTTTTGATCTCGAATTCGATTTCCGAGTATACACCCTTCAGTGAATGAATATACAAACCTTACACGACAAAACACTGGCATTAAAAAATGCTAGTTATAACATATAATTTTTTTAGTTTTGTAGTGCTTGAATTCTAGAAATTTCTACTGGAATCCTAACAGCATCACTGTTTCACTGTTGTACATTGAAAAATAACTAATTTTACTAAGTAGGCTGTGAAGACTTAAATATGTAAATTATGGATATAATTAGTATATAATCAGTTTTAATTGATCATTTTAAACTATTGATTTGAAAGGTAATGTCTTTGTTCTGTGCCCCAAGCAGGAACATTTGGCTCTATAGTATAGTAATCGTAATAGTAACATTTTGTATGGGAATTTGAACAGCGCCATTGTGAGCGTATTTGGAACTAAATTATGGCAGCGGGAAACGTTTACGACACTATAGTATGGTAATCGTATAGTCTAGCGATAGTTGAATGTATGAAAAGTGGTAGCAGGAATAATTTTTGACGTATAGTATCGCCGATTTACTATCGAGAAATACGATTGTTTTGTCACCTACATTTTTACCGCGAGAACATTATCGGGAGTGTATTTTTGCATTTCTACACATCGAATTAAGGAAAAATATGTTAATAACGGTCATGCTTAGTGTCTCCCGATGCCGTAGTGTTATTGTGTGTAATTATCTACTCCGTATTTCGCTAATAATATGAAATTCAATGCTGCGATATGAAGTTACAATTATTGTGATACCTAACTCAAATATGAAGATTATTTCTTAGACTGTGGACTGTTTGGAATCGGAGAAACGAACTTGGGAATCTTGTGAACAAGTATGAGGATATAGAAAGTGGAATTTATTGTAGTTAAAAACATACCTAACCTAAAACTGTAAAATATTTACATGGAATTTTGATTTTAGTTTTGCGTACCTACTTAATCATTTTATGTCATAAGCTTATTTCAATGTATAGTCGAGCAAGCTCTTAGGGCAGAGAAGTGTGAGCATTGAATATGTGAAAATAGTTTCCGAGGAACTTAACGAGCAAAAATATAGAGAATACTTTCATGAAGCTCTCCTCCGTAAAAATGTAGAGGGATTTTATAAAACATATATACGTATCTTAATCTATAATCTATATAATATGAGAGTTATTAATTTGCATTAGATTAAAAGTGAAAACCGCTAATATGTGACAACTAACCAAAAATAATTACTGGTGGTAGGTCTCTCATATGTGAGAGGCCATCTGGGTAGGTACCACCGCAATGTCTATTTCTCCCGTCAAACAACACTGCTTAAATGCACTGTTGTGTTTCGGATTGAAGGACATTGTAGCCAGAGTAACTACTGGACATATTGAGACTTAACATCTTATGTCTCAGGATGGCGAGCGCAGTGGAATGTTGCTACTGTTTATGAGCGGTCGTATCGCTTACCATCAGGCGAACGGCTTGCTCGTCTCGCCATTCACTGCAATAAAAAAAAAAAAAAAAATTGCTACGTTCGGAAATCTAAATGCTAAATTAATTGGAGTCATTTTTGTATATTGCGGAATAAAAGCAGTAAATATGTATTTGCTTATTAATTTATTTCCATAACCTTTCTACGCGACATTTATGCATGTTTTATATTTTTTTGTTATTCTATAATAATAATTTATTAATTTACCCACGTAGTGAATGACAATTCTGCACGAATCATTCAATAATATTCGTTCATTACCTTAGGTTATCTGTCACTATCGTAACGTAATAGTATCGAGTTCACGAGAGTATGGTTAAACGATTCATGCTACCACATACATAGTCCTGACCCCACACTAAGATCGAGTCTTGTGTCGTGGGTATCAGGAACTACGAGAGACTTTTCGGTCTCACAAACACCCAGACCCGGAAGAAATATTTGTGGGCCGCACAAACATTTCTCTCGGTGCGGGGATCGAACCCGCGGCCTCTCGTTTCACAGGCGGCGTCTAACCAACTGCGCTACGGAGGCTGTCAAATATGATATGGAGTAGTAATAGTATAGTAATCGTTGTCACGATACTATTACTATACGATACTTCAAAATGTTCCTGCTTGGGGTACTGGTCTCTAATATACTAACCAACTAGTAACTATAAGTCTTGTTAATAACACTATTAATACAGGGCAACAAAGGCATGTAATAGTGGTGGGTATTTGTCGTTGGTTATTGTTGTACAAGATGATGAATTTCAGCAAAATGTCCAGTGGCGGCAACAACGGCGGCGGCGCGGTGAGCTCGGACCCGGCGGAGCGGCGCGGCAACGCGCTCGCGGCGCTGCGGGCGCTCGCCGAGAGTGCCGCGCTGCAGCCATACCTGATGCAGCTGCTCACTGCCAAGTATGTCACATAGTCCACACTTATTTATATTTTATAACAAATCAACATAGTTATGAGAGATAGTTAATTTGTTAAGTGATAGTATCTTCGATCAAATATACACTAGATACACAGTTCCCTGTAAATGTTCTGTTAAAAAGTGGCACCGATGCATTGAAACAAAAAGATCACATATTCCAAATATATTAACAAAATTCCACCTTATTCCTGGAGCTTAAAGTAGCTTTTCACATAATATTGTCTAAAGTTCTGCGACGTTTTAGAAGCAACGGTCGGTGCGTGACTGAAGGCGAAAGAGTGCTTAAAGCACTCTTTTTTGCTGCCATTTTCTAAGCGCTCATGTTGTATCTAGTGTATATTTGATCGAAGGATAGTATGATAGAGTCCATATGGCAACGGTATTGTTATGACGTCAGTTATGAAACACCTTGCAAAGTAAATCTCTATCGCTGAATGAATATTATATTAGCTACCAATTTAATTACTAAAACATAGAAATATCTTCTAATTATTGTTATGAAAGTTCGTAATATTTATTTATTGTTATTTTCACTGGTATTAAGCTCCACTTCTGTATACCTGCCTTTGTATCTGCCTTTCGATAAGGTTGGTTTAAATTTCTAATATAAAAATATGTCTGTAGGGACGGTCTGGGCCAGACCCCGCTAATGGCTGCCGTAGCCGAGCGCGCGTACCGAGCGGCGCTAGTGTTACTGGACGCGATCCGCGCGTGCTCGGACGCGGACGAGGCGCAGCGCTCCGAGGCGATCTTCCCGCCCAACGCGCACCCCGACCACTCGCCGCTGCTAGTGCTGTGCTGCAATGACACATGCAGCTTCACATGGACCGGACAGGAGCATATTAACCAGGTAAATTTCCATTTGTGTTATGCATTGCAATATTACATATTTAATATTTATATAATCATGTGAAGTCACTGGATGCAGTCGGTTTCCAACAATGATGTGTTGATCCTTGGAAAAGGGTTAAGTTTAGTAGTGGAATTCCTGTGGTTAAAAAGAGTGGGACGATATTAGATGAAGTCATTACTTAGTCTAGAAAATAAAATATTTGCTAAATAAATCCTGATTCGTTTTTGAATGTCGTTTTCGTTGTTTTAGGACATATTCGAATGTAAGACGTGTGGTCTTACCGGATCACTTTGCTGCTGCACAGAGTGTGCCAAGGTAAAACCATTATTAATTTGTTTTCATACTAATTATTGATTTTTTTGGCATGGAAAACTAACAACATGTTTTTCGACGCAGGTATGCCACAAAGGACATGACTGCAAGTTGAAGCGCACATCGCCAACCGCGTATTGTGATTGTTGGGAGAAGTGTCGATGCAAAGCGCTTGTTGGAGGCAACTGGGCGGCTCGCTGCGATCTATTGGCGAGACTGGCCCGCGATACACAGCTCGCGACGCATTTTAACTCAAGGTAAGTTATCCTTACAATTACATTTTCAACTTCAAGAATTTTTAAGAGATAAATTGCAGACTTGCAAATCAATCTTACTCCATTTGATATAATTTCTGAGATGTATTACACCTGATTGGTTTTCTTGTTTAACAGGGGCGAGTCTATTCTGCTATTCCTGGTGCAGACTGTGGGTCGGCAGGCAGTGGAGCAGCGTCAATTCCGCGCAGGCGGCGGCAGAGGGCGCGGTCCTCGCAAGCAGCCCGGCTCCGATGCGGAAGTAGATGCTCCTGATCATGATCTAGAGCCGCCTAGGTTCGCTAGACGGGCCCTGTTGCATCTGTTAGGTGAGTACCAAGATTTTGTATATTGAGTGTTGGTGATTTTGTTTTGAGGGTCGGTGTTTTTGCTAATGGCTGCATGTTCGTATTTAAGTGAAGTAGCCATACCATACACGACACATTGTTACAAAGGTACCAGAAATTATGTTGTAGTGACAGGCAAATAGAAACTACTTCCTCTATTTGCATTGCAACTCAGGTTTTTTTATCGGTTCGTTGTGTTAATTTTTCTTAGTGATTTAACGAATTTCTTCTTTGTAAAGATAGAGTAACAATGAAACATGTCCACAGGCGACTGGCCCGCCGTGGAGGCAGCAGTGATGTGCGGCGCGGCTGGTGGCGCTACAGAAGAGGCGCGGCCTGCCAGCCATGCCCCCTCCCGCGCAGCCAGCCCCCCGCCGTACCAGTCGGGGACTACGCTGCTCGATAAGTTCACGCATGCGCTTATCGTGAAGTGCACCAATGAGGTTAGATATAACATTTTATGGAACTTTTAATAAATCTTTCTGTATGCTGTAAGTAGAGTATTAAAATTAAAACTGAATGCACAATTTATTTATTAGTAAGAACTATAAAACCGTTTTGTGTCAAGATCCACTAGTCTATTATTTTCCATTTAAAAATATCGAAGGTAGACTAATTTACAAGTAGCATTAAATGAGGGATGCCAATTTATTATGAAGTGTATAGTTATTGATATGTGAAAATTTTTTTTTTTTAGCTCTAATACGTTAATCTCACTATGCTTTGTTAAAATAGATGCTGGATACTTTACTGCACACTTTAATTCGAGAGCAACAAAATGACACAATACCTGGACGCGCGGAACGTGCGCGCGAAGTGGCGCGTCGGTTCGTCCGCTCCGTCGCGAGAATATTCGTTATATTTAGTGTTGAGATGGCACCAGGGGCAGCTAAGAAGAAAGGGTAAGTGCAAAAATGTCTTAAATATATTACTAGGCCAGCGTGGTGGACTAGCCTAACCACTCTCAATCGTACTCTCGATTGAGGAGGCCCTTGCCCTGCAGTGGGACGTATATGGGCTGATACAGATACAGATACAGATATAGGCACGCTGCCGCCGCCCCGGCCGGCCAGTACCGCCGCAAGCGCTACGTCCCGCAATTTTAAGTCTGTAATATCTTCGAAAATATTCATTTAAATCTTGTGCTGTAAAGGACCATATAGATCTATATTAAATCAACAATGTATTTAAGCTATTTAATTGGATAAGGATTAATGCCGTATTGGTTAAAATCGCTTCGAAAATTAGCCATTATTTATCGTAAAAAGTAAATGACAATAAAATGTTATTGTGGGATATCCATAAGAGATAGACATATACCATCGCGGAGTTTTCTGTAGATCTTTTCACTGTGTACAAATAATAATTATTTCAGGGGTTCAGCCTGCGTTTGCAATATAAGCGGAAAAAAATGATAATTAACGACATCACATTAGAAACCTCAAAAATAACAGTATTTTTCCACTAGTTAATGGATGTTATTATACATGTAAACCTTCCTATTGAATCACTATCTATTAAAAAAAACCGCATCAAAATCCGTTCCGTAGTTTTAAAGATTTAAGCATACAAGGGGACATAGGGACATGGGGACATAGAGACAGAGAAAGCGACTTTGTTTTATACTATGTAGTGATTCGAGCCATAGTCACATAGTATGTGCAATAAAGTTTTCCATGCCGCAACTCTAGAACCAGGCTTCTTCAAACACATATTATTACATAAATATGCTGCCCTAGATTTCATCACAACCTTGATATTCCACCTGGTTAATATAATGTATTTTATGAATACTAATTTTACTCTCTCCAGGATAACACTTGGGATAACTCCATTTATAATTTTCCAATTCGGTAACCATGGGATAATTCCATTTCCATTTGGTAACCTGTACAATGTCATCTGGCGTCGATTCTACCAACCAATTATCGTCAAATGGCGATTTTAATGTAATGTTATGCTGACAAATAATGTTTTGTTACAGGCCATTATCAATAACATCATCGCTCGTGCGTTGCCGCCGCGTGTTCGCCGCTCTAGTGGCTCTCTCAGTTGAAGAGCTGGTGGAAGCAGCCGACGCGCTGCTCGCTCCAGTACGTCTGGGAGTCGTGCGACCCACAGCTCCGTTCCCACTCGCAACCACATATGTGGACTTGGTAAATGGAAGCGAAGATCTGTTTGGAGTGGAGCCACTTTCTACTGGACATTCGAGACTTTCCCATGCGCGCAGGTATGTAAGAATGATTTTGGAAATTGGTTTATCAATTTCATGAGACAATGAATTATTAATTGCTTATAATCATTTTATTGCGTACTTGAAGAAACTGCAAGTATTTCAGAAACAAATAATAATAATTCACAATAACTATTACAGATAATAATATCTGTAACAAACAAAAGGATGTGTTTGTTAGTTATTTATATACACGCTGGAGCCGCACCATTGCATATCTTGTTGTTTCGCCACATTTATAACTAATATTGTATAGAGAATCAAATGCGGCTGGCGGTCGCGGCGCGGCTGCGGGCGGGACCTCGATGGGTAGCTCGACGTTGGTGCCGGACCGCTCATCAACGCCAGTGGCGACGGAGTACGCGGACGACGTGGCGGGCGAGGCGCTGGGCGGCGACGACGACGCCTCCGAGACCGACGAGCCCAACGTGCCCGCGCCCGTGCCGCCGCCCGACCAGCAGCACCATGATGACGCTATGGGAGAGAGGTATAGCCATATGTCAACTAACATTATTAAATAATATATTAAAATGAATAGCTAGAAGGGTGGTTATGATCTTGTATTCTGCGACGGTGATATAATATAAAAGAAAAATTCTATGATTAAAGTACAAAGGAAGTATGTCTGTTACAATTAAGTACTTATTGGGACGAAATCCGAGTATGTTTTAGTGTAAGTGCAATTCGTGAATATTCTTTGAACTTGGTTTTCTTTGCAGAGGACAAGAACAACATGTGGTAGTTGAGAACGGAACAGAGCGCGCCGAAGGTGGCGAGAGTGAGAGTGAGTTGGACTTGTTGGCTGAAGTGGAAACCGAGAGTGACTCCGACGATCAAGACAACGCCGAGTCAGCGCAGCGCAGCGTGCAGACCGGAGCCACACAAGGATCTGATGCTGGTACACATTTATACATAATAGGCATATTCAAATCGTTTTAGTATATTATGATCGAATGAGGAAATTTGAATACTATAGAAGTAACAAAAATTCTACTATATGTGAGGTTTGCCGACTTGCACTAGTTTTGCATGGTGCTCTATAAACTAAATCCTTTCAATCGAAGTCTGTGGTGTTAGGATTTCCGTGCTGAGCAATGGGCTATAATGTGCTGATACATATGGTTGGAAAATAATATAATTTATTGTCAATTTAGTGTACTTGGACTATTTGGGCGTGTGAATCTATCACAGTATTAAGTAGGATTATCTACGCCCGTAATTTTATTGTCATAACTATGTTGTGCCACGCGACAGGCATAGCGTCGCTGCTGCTGTACCCAGAGGACGAGAGTGGCGACTCCACGCAGCCTGAGGACGAAGATTCAGAGGCGGGAGAGACGGATGAGCCAGACGGCGAGGCGGACCCGCCCCTGCACGACGGAGAGTCGCTGGAACGCCGTGCCGCACCGCCTGCTAGACCCAATCTAGCGCCCCACTCTATGCAGTGGGCTATACGGTCAGTTGGAACTAAAACATTTTATAAACCTACCTCAGTTATCGAATGTTTTGTCACTTTCGAAAGACTTTTGAGTTCAATTTGGGGGACAAAGACAAAACATTCGATAGCTGAAATGTGTTTTAAAGCTGTCTATGAATAAGCTAGTAGCGCGCATCCTCGAGTTCACATCAGACATATTGTTATAGATTAGCATATTTATGTTCATTGTTTGTGGTATATTGAGACTATCCCACCCTCACAGCCGCCACTGCAACTTCTGTAGGCCAGGATCAATGGTGGCACGCATTTTAATGACACCGAGCATTAAATCTAACTTGTCTAAGTCGCAATGAAATTAATCATGAAATAAATAATAGGCGGGAGAACATTGAATTATTTTTGGTATTACCAACAATAATATTATATTTAATACTAAAGTATGTATAACTTCCACAGTTCTCGCGAGACGTCCCGCGGTAACAGCAGCAACACGGGCGGCGTGCGGCTCACCGGCGGCTCGTCGCTGGTGTTCATCGACCCCGCGTCGCTGCGCCGCTCGGCCGCCGCCGCCGCTGCGGGCGCGCACGACCCGCACTCTACATCCACTACTGCGTCCTGTCTGGCTAGGGCTTTTGGTAAGTTCCGATGATAAATCTGTATGTAATCTGTACAGTAAGTTTAAAAGTAAGTAAAGTAAGTTTTGTTAGTAAATGCCCAGTTATAATGGCAACCACAAAACATAAAACTCGCCAAAGAAATTCACCGAAATTTAGATATGAATGCGTTACATAGTCAACAACTCTATAAAGTACATAGGCGGTAAGGTTTCAAAAAGGCTTATATAAGTCCCTACCCATATTTAAAAGACTAGTAAAGCAACATTATCTATCGCTGAATAATTGAAGACAGTGCTTATATTTTATTTATATATATTTTCCTTTTTGTTTTTGATGTGGATACATATTTTTTTTATTCATATGTATATGTATCTATTTTTTTTATGCATGTTGTATGAATGTGTTTTTTAGTTTATTTTATATCATTTTTATTACATATATTATGTATTTAGATATGTTATATATATTGTCCTTTGACATCACGTACACCTCACAATACCCCACAGTTGTCTCTATTTTATCCATCCTATGGTTGGTTGTCTGGAAGAGATCGCCTCGAGCGATAAGACCGCCATTGTACTCTTTTCTTGCTTGTTAAATTGTGTTAATGTTATTTCCTTTTATTTACTGGTGTACAATAAAGCTTTAAATAAATAAATATATAGTGGTGCTGACCGGCGAAAAATTTTTAAAATACTAATTAATTTAATTATTTTGCGGTATATTAACAAATAATGGACGTATGCCACATCATTTATCAGATAGTTATTTTATACATAATATTTTTTCCCTATAGGCATCGTGATCCGCCAAATCGCCGATCTTCTGTGGGAGTATGAGCGCGTAACACTACCTCTGCCCCGTATGGTGCCGCTTGCATACCGCGAAGCACTTCGCCTACAATGCTACCTGGAGAGACAACTCAAACCGACCTGGGATTGGCTCGTCACCGTCATGGACGCCACTGAAGCCCAGCTAAGGTAACATATAATTTATAGGTGCTACCATAATTACTACATCAATACCATTTGATAAAATAGTCATTTCTTTCAAATGTATATTACATTATATTACAAGATTTCTTTTATTTAAAGAGTTAATAAATAGTTTTTCTTTCTTTCTTATTTGCTAATAGGTTATCTGTAAAAAGTACTTTTCAATATGCAATTTGATAGTATAATTACATACATATTAAATTATCTATTGGTGGTATGGAGTAGCCCTAGCCATAGGCCATAGACCAATGCTATCTTAAAATCATATATGATATTTTTATTCAGATTTGGTGCTTCATTGACGTCGAACAACGCGAGCACCTCCGGCACCGACACGAACCGTTCCAACGCGCCGACCACTCGCCGCATCGCGTCGCTCACCACACCCGCCACGCGCATTATTGGATTTTCTGAAGGTCCAAGAGCCAGAGATAGAGATCAAAGTACTTATTATTTTTGTTTATTTTTCATTCCCATTATTTAATATCTTTCAGAACTTGAAAAGAAAAAAGTATTTAGTCACCAGTAATTAAGGGTCCACATTAAAAATAAAAAACCTTTTCACTTTGTGGCGCCGTGTTCAACATCAAAACATTGATTCAATTGTCATCTTTTATTTTTCTCCACCACACTTTTCGGAATGCAGTTTCTACTACTTAAGAATGAATACAAAAATCTATTGCTGTCCTTTTCAAAGCAAATTAAGCCCTGTTTCTAGAGACTCTGCCTGTGAAATGAGAGGCAGCGGGTTCGATCCTCGTACCGAGAGAAATGTTGGTGCGGCCCACAAATATTTTTTTCGGGTCTGGGTGTTTGTGAGATCCAAAAGTCTCTAGTAGTTCCTGATATCCACGGCACAAGAGTCGATCTTAGTGTGGGGTCAGGACTACTATGTATGTGACTGTTGGGTGTTATTTATTTATTTAGTTTTATTATAATAAATACCTAGTCAGGTCATAAATTCTGTTATATGTTTAATATAAAATAATTGAAACAAGTTTATTCATTAAGTAACCATTTATATACCAAAATAAACTTAATAAAACATAAATTCTTATGACACTAAAGTTTATTGAAAATGACCTCCGTGATTTTGAATACAGGCCTTCAATCTGCGCGGCCAGTTGTCTATCGCAGCACGAACGAGGTCCATGTCAATATCGGCGGCTGCCATAATCAAGGATGTCTTGAGTGACTCCAAATTGGGATGAGGCTTTGAGCACGTCTTTTCCTCCAAGTGTTGCCATATCTTGTAATCTAACGAATTCAAATCTGGACTGGAGGAGGGCCAGTCTTCGTGCCGGATGAAGTCAATTTCACGCGCCGCCAGCCAGTCTTGTGTGCTCTTCGCTCTATGAGCTGGCGCCGAATCTTTTTGGAATACCCAGTGCCTGTTATTGAACATGGTATGAGAAACAAGTTCCACAAGGTTCGTCAGGACTGTATTTTGATACACAACTGCATTCGTTTTTACACCTTTCTCACAAAAATGTACCTCTGTTAAGCCCCAATAACAAACTCCCAATCATACCATGAGCGAGGATGGAAAATGAGCTCGTTGGACACGCGGAATACGGTTGCTCGCTTCTTCACTACTGTGTGCGTACACCTTATCATTTTGTTTGTTGTAGCTCTCTTCTATGGTAAATTTTTTTTCATCTGAAAAAGGAATTTCCCGATATTTTTTTCCCGCGTACCGCTTCAACAAAGCGCGGCATCTCTTCAGTCTCAGGTCCATTAGACGAGCATTCAAACGATGTCCTGTTTTTCTTCGATATGCCCGAAGCCCCAAGTCTTCATTTAACACCCTTTTCACCATGGTTCTGCTTAACCCCATCTGAAGGGCCAACAGTTTCTGCTTACGTTTGGGATTTCTTTGAATTCGCGCCTTCACAGCTTTTATCACTGCTGGAGTCCTAACAGACCGAGGGCGACCACTTCTTGACCTGTCGTCTACACTAGATTCTTCATTGTATCGTTTGATGGTACGATAAACGAATCTTTGGTTATATTAAAAAAATTTCATTATGTCAAAAATTTGAATTGGCGCGTAACCGCAACGATGCAACGCAATAACTGCAACACGGTCTTCTTTAAGCGTCCACTCCATATTTAAAAATGAGTAAAATTTTAAAAAGTATACAGTTTTATTTCATGAACAATGCGAAATTCGAATTCAATAAACTTTTTTCTGGCCAGCATTCTAAAAGAAAAGTTTTTACTGTGTGACAATACTTATGACCTGACTGTGTATGTTAATACTATTACGAGTAGGTTACGAGTGTAAATAGTTATAAATAATAAATAAGACTAAGCCAAAAATAAAATCTAAATAAATTTAATTTATATAATGATATAATCAATTATATTATTAATTAATAATTTATTTAGTTAATTTAGTTATCCTAGTTGTAGATGATACAATGTATTTATCCGCAGGCGTTGATGCTGGGAGCGCGCGTCGCGAGTTCCTGGCGTACTGTCTGTCTCTGCTGCGCGCTCACAGCGCCGAGCACGCGGAGCAGCTGCCCGTGCTGGACGTGGCGGCGCTCAAGCATGTCGCATACGTGCTAGACGCGCTCGTGTACTACATGCGGGCAGCGCAGCCGCAGCCGCACCACCATCAACACCTCTGGACTCCGGTGTGTTAAGTTGACCTTTTTTCTTTGTGGATTTTGTCGATTTGTCGATGTGGTTTATCGATTAATGTTGTCTATGCTATCTGATGCAGCTGTGATTTTTTTGTTTTTCATTTTATATAAATGTTTTCATGCATTTTTTTACTTGTACAATAAGGTTTACATATAGGTTTGTTTTGTTTACTAACGGCCGGTTTCTATAATCTATCTATCTTTAACAAGAGATTTCTCTCGAAATATCGATAATTTTTTTGCTTCAGTAAAGAAAGACAGAGATATTTAGATAAGGTGCATATATTTATTCATATCTAGGCAAGATAATATTGTATGCCTATCTTTGTTTATTGAAGCATACAATGGTATCGACATAGTAACGATATCCATTTTAACCTCTTGTAAAGATAGATAGGATATAGAGAACGCCCGTAAATAATTTACATATTGTCGATAGAAATATTTATATTTTTTGTATTTACAAATGATGCTTGTACTGAAATATGTGTATTCGATATAGGATGAAAACGAGAATGAAGAAGGTGACGAGGAGATGGTGGTAGGTGGTGGCGCGGCGGCCGAGTCGGACAGCGAGAGCGAGGGAGCGCGCGGCCGAGCGCACGCATTCTTCCAACGATCTGACTCCACACTGTGCCTCGGATGCCCACCGCCTGATCCATTTAACAGTAAGTTGTCTCACCGTATGATGTATGTTGATATTTTTTTTAAATATTCAATCAACTGGAGTAGTTAAGACCATTACTTATTGACAACCCCAGTCTCGGAAATTCACCTACTAGGTGGAAAGACAACCTCATAGATTTTGCAGGTTATTTTCAAGAGATTCCGGTATAAATCTGATTTGGATAAGCCCTTGTTTAGCTGTCACCTTCCTGTGAAGTTGATGATTTCGAAAATAACTAGTCCTTAGTAATGACCAATAAATGGCCCAATATAAACCAGTAATATTTTTTGGTGCAGTGACAATGCAAGACGCGCTGCCGCTGGCGGACCAGCCACAGTTGCTGCAGCCGAACGCTCGCCGCGAGGAGTTGTTCGGCATGCCGCGGCAGCCAGTCACCGTGCCGCCCGCAGGAGACGCGCCGCCCGGCGTCAACAACCCGCTCGAAGGTACATGTCTGTACTATTCGCTGTTTTATATTACGATAATTGTGTGTTTAACCTCTGGTGTTGTAATCATCGCAAATGACTAGTCTGCTGTGGGCTTATTGTTGGAAGTCGATTTCGTTTTAGATTAGTGTGCCGATCGATAACTTGTGGTTTTAGTACCGTGGAACGCGATAATAGTGCATAATTTTAGTGTAGTTTACACGATTGCGGTGTATTTGCCGGAATTTTATGAAATCTAGTATCAATAGCAGGGATTTTAGATTTGGGGTCCTCACTCCGCGGTTTAGATATCCTTTGTGCATACTGCAACATGCCTTGCATTAAAATCTGACAAGTTGTTTTGCGTTGATTGCTTATTGCGTACTTTGCAAACTATCAATCAGAATAAAAGAACAAAATTATCATTTTTTACAAACATGCAATTATTTGAAACGAGTAAAATATAAATCAATAAAATGTATATTGATTAACGTGTATCGGATTTGTGTATATCAGTGGTGCCTCGTCGCCTGGGGTTGTCGACGCGCGGTACGGACCGCGGTTGGTCGCCACCCACTCGGCCCGCGTCCGCCCCGCCCACTCACAACCACACATTGACTAGAGATGAACCACAGGTATTATTTATATGTATTATTAATATTATTATTCCTCTTTATTTTAGATCTTTTTTTTACATTTATATATATATATATATATATATATATCTGCAGGGTATATCAAGACTGCTACCGAAAACGAAGCCGGGTGGTAGTTTAAGCGACTTCAGACACAATGCAACAGAAAAAGTTGCAAAAATACGCGACAATTTTTTTTTTGTTATTTTTTTCCTATGGCTATATTTGGGTGGTAAATACATTTTTTCCTAAAATAATAGTGTATACCCTTTTATTTATAAATAATCTAAGGTATAAAAGAGTTTAAATTATTATTTTAGCAAAAACTATGGATTTACCACCCCAAAATGACGATATTTAAAAAATCATAAAAAATAATTGTCGCGTTTCTATGCGAAATTTTTAATTGCATTGTGTTAGTAGCCACTAAAACTACCACCCGGCTTCGTTTTCGGTAGCAGTCTTGAGATACCCTGTATATATATATTATATTAAAAAACAAAATACATATAAAATAGAAAAAGTTATCCAACGATGGCGAGGCTCGAGACCCAAGCCCCCGGTGGTTAGGAGCCCAAAGTGAGGAACCGCCTCACAATACGTGCCGTGTCAAGCAATACTGCCTTCTGAAGCTGACTCCTGACCCAACAGCCGATTGAGAGCCTCTGTAGATGTTGGTCGAGGCTCTTTGGTATCAACCCATGGGCAGAAACGACAATCGGGACAATAATTGTTGAGTCGACATCCCACATGTGGGTAACTTCGTGTGCCAAATCTAAATATTTAGACATTTTGTCTTTTTCAGCTTTGACAAGGTTATCGTCATTAATATCATCTTTAATATCAATCTTTGATTCCCTTCCTAAAGCACACTGATTAACTCTATAAATGAAAATTATATTATTATTATAAAATGTATATGATAGCTATGTTATATTTGTGTTCTTCTAGGACTTATCGTGCACAAAGGACACAGTAACTAAAATGGACATTGACACAGATGGTGAATACTTATCAGATTCTGACTCAAATGAAGGAAAGAATATACCCAGGAAAAAACATCATAGGTGAGTATACAATACATTTAAAACAGTTTGCACGGTGGTAGCTCGTGACGTATTAGTTTTGTTGATACATTTAAATTTATTGGTGATAAGATGGTTGTGAATTTGACAATATTTTTCATTGTTTGTTGGTAAAGAGTTTAATTTCTCGTCCTTCCATAACCATTTTACCTCTGATACAAACATCTTAAATGTTTCAATATTTTTTCTCAGACACCCGCATGCGATGTCGTCAAGCAGTAACATAGAAGAGAGCAGCGCGCAGCCGTCGGAGTTCCACACGCTCGTCAACACCGCCTGCTCCATCATCGAGGCGCCGCACCAGCAGAACTTGCCCACCACTATTTCACCTGGTAAAATAACATGACCACTATTACTACAAATCTTGTTTTGATTACGTTTAAATTATTAAATTGCTGTTTAAAGTTGATATAATATTTAATAATATATAACTTTATTAGGCAAAAAATATTTATTTATTTAACACTTTATTGTAAACCATAGTTACAAAAAGCAGAATACAAAGGCAGGCTATATTACAATATTTTGAGTTAAACCTCCGCCGGCTGAACTAAGGTAATATGACTCCAGTAAGGTTCAGTAACTAATTAATAATTTTTAATAATTATTGGGTAATTTTTGTTTTGGCCATGTTCTCTTAATGTTAGAAAATATGTGTTCAAATATATAAAAAATCTAATATATAAAATTCTTCTGTCACGGGGTGCGTAATCAAACTCCTCCGAAACGGCTTGACCGATTCTCATGAAATTTTGTGAGCATATTGAGTAGGTCTGAGAATCGGCCAACATCTATTTTTCATCCCCCTAAATGTTAGGGGTAGTCCACCCCAAAATTTTTAATTTCTATTTTTTTATGATACAACATACAAAAATACATACAATCCTCAATTTTCACCCTTCTACGATCAACCCTTATTTTTTAATAGCCATTTTATTAATTTAATCATTTTTCCTCTCCGGTCGAAAACTGATCAATCGTCATTTAATTAGTTATCCCCGCCAGATGTCTACAGCTGTCACTTCTGTCCCAGTAAACAGCACGGAGTAGGGATGAGAACGAAGCCGGTCTCCTGTTTCTCTCACACAATACGATTATTGTTTATGCATCAAGTGTAGTAGTAACGTTGACAATTATTATTTTGCTATCTCAGTGTAACTCTCATATTAAATTTTAATAATTCCTATTTTATATATAAGATGTATATGGATGTTTATGGAGAGAAGGGACATAAAGTAAAATAGAATCGAAGGTACGGGAGAGGGCTGGGATAGATGACAGATTTGTTAGGACGAACTGTAAATGCACGTTATAAAACGGGATGGATAATAAAGAGAAGGGACGGGACGGATTGGGAAGAGACTGAACAGGCGGATGAGACGGGATTGAGCCGGACAGTAGGATAGCTACGTCAAGTTTAGGCATACAAGAGTTTATACGAAAAACAACATGTATTTGGTGTGGAGTGGAATCAAAAAATATATGCATCCAGGCGAAGCTGGGTCGGGCCGCTAGTAATAATATAATAATTCGAGTTTCTAAAAGACTCATAATATTGCTATCCTTGTATCTAGATAGTTTATTTAATTAATTATACTTTATATTAGTTAGTATTTTTTATTCGTTTTAGTTGTACGTTATTATTTATTTATTGTGGTACGTGTTTGTGGCAGGTCCCAGCGGGTCGAGCAGCAGCACGGCGCCGGACTCGCGCGCGTCGTCGTCGCGCAGCCCGGGCAAAACTGTTATTGTACGTGCTGTAAGTCACTCCACTTATTTGGGGGACTTTTTCTTATCAAAATTTTACCCTGCTGATCAATTGGATGTAAATTGTAGAACTCCAAATACATCTATCCTGTATCTTATTTTATTAGTTAGTTATCCAATGAAGCATTTTGGCCATATTTTACACCTCCAAAAGTTTCATACATATAATATGTTGATATATTTTTAGGGTGAACTGTTGAGTGCGCCTGATCCACTGGAATCCCAAGAGATATCCGCCCACGTGACTGTGGAGACTACAGGACTGCCGCCGCCACCGCTTCTGCCGTCCCTCACGGCGCCGTCGCAACCGTGAGTATAAACATAGAACAAGTAACGCGTAGAAATAACCAATAGTAGAAGTTCGCAGGTAAATAATGTTCAAATCTATTACCGCAGATTGAAAAATCCACATCGGGTTGTTCAACTTTTTT
Organism: Hyles vespertilio; assembly: GCA_009982885.2. Classification (NCBI taxonomy): domain Eukaryota; kingdom Metazoa; phylum Arthropoda; class Insecta; order Lepidoptera; family Sphingidae; genus Hyles; species Hyles vespertilio. Next base: position 15,775,382 of record CM042818.1, read on the forward strand.
GCAATTTTATTTTTCATGGATTTGCTCAGTTTTTATCGAAAACACCTTTCGCCTGTTTCCTAATTAATGTTTCGTATTTTTAGTCGTGCTTGTCCATCCCTCGGCGCGTCAGTATCGCACGATCTATTACTCGGTCGGTGGAGGCTATCGCTGGATTTGTTCGGACGTGTGTTCACCGAAGATGTGGGTTTGGAGCCTGGCTCAGTGGTGGCCGAACTCGGTGGCTTCCCGGTCAAAGAGGTCAAGTTCCGCAGAGACATGGAGAAACTGAGGAATTCACAGCAGCGAGATTTGACTTTACATAAGGTAAAACACTTGAAAAAATCCTAGATTAACTATAATTGCTCGTCTTATATTCTGAGCTGTTTTATTTGTAAAATTATAACTTTAATTGAAGGTCTCTATTTATAAAAATTAAATGATTTGTCAGCAAATTTAAGTTTTGTATCAATAACAAATATTTATTGCTATTTTAAACATAACTGGCATATACTGCATATACCACATACAATGAAATTAAAATTCAATCACTTTCTACATTTGGTTTTACTAATCTTGCTTATGTTTTCACAGATGGAACGCGATCGTTCGAAGTTGCTGCAGCAAACATTTGCAGAGCTAAACAGCGCCTTCGCTGGCCAAAACAGGCGGGCACACAGCGCCCAGCCGCCGCTCGCCGTTAATCGAGTCAAAGTGACGTTCCGCGATGAACCCGGAGAGGGCAGTGGCGTGGCCAGGTCCTTCTACACCAGTGTAGCTGAGGTTAATACATGTTAATGCTATCAATATGTTTGATTATAGAAAATCAATGGTTAAACATAAGTTCCTTCAAAAATGAACCGCCACTTAATATCACTATAGTTTTAATCATCAATCAATCAATCAATAAATCAATTGTTCATCTTGCAGCTTAATCGATCATCTGGCTTATTTTGCTCCATATAGGTTTTTTATTTATCGATTTATAAATTACATTACATTTGTGCGTGGTGGCCTGTTGCGTGCGTGGTGGCCTGTTGGTAAACGGACTAGACGCGACTGCCAACATGTATGTTCACGGTGGTCGCGGGTTCGAATCCCAGGGCACACCTCTGACTTTTCGGAGTCATGTGTGTATTGATAGTCAATCACCACGCACTAAAACGGTGAAGGAAAACATCGTGAAGAAACCTGCATACCATAGCGTTTTATAAGAAAAAAAAATCTATGGTATGTAAGTTCGCCAACCCGCACTAGGCCAGCGTGGTGGACTATATGGCCTAACCACTCTCAATCGTACTGTCGATTGTAGAGGAGGCCCGTGCCCTGCAGTGGGACGTATATGGGCTGCTACAGAGAAATTACACTACATTTAGGGTGTCATGTCTTATTTCAGTTCTATGGAATTTATTTAAGTTTAATTTTGAATATATCTAAAATTGATTCAATTTGAAGCAAAAAGCAAAGAAATTCAAATATATTTGTTACTTGCAGGCTTTACTAGCGAATGAGAAACTACCACCTCTAGAATCTACGACAGGCAACAGCAGCAACAGTGGCACTAGTAATGGAACATCTGGCTCGGCCGGTGCAGCCACTGGGGGAACCAGCAGCAACAGTAGTGCACGGTGAGTCATCCTGTAATGTCGACATTTGTGCAGTCTATCTGTAGAAATTCATGTTATATTTTTTTAAATGAAAAGGCGTGTAATGTGTAACTAGATATTGCATACCGTGCAAAAGTAATTGTTACCTGGTTGATAGGATACATATATGATAAAATCTTTTTGGTTTCAAACATTAGTCATTCAGGTTTTTCTTTTGAGTGTTCTAAGTAGGCATCGAAACTGTAACTATAGATTGTGAATAGTATGTTTTTTTATATATTATAAAACATATTGTTAGACCATACACACACCATACATACACACATACACATATGGTGTAACAATATGTTTTATAATATGTATATAAATATTTGTTATATGTATGTGCAGTGGTGGTGGTCGTGCGCGATCTAAAGAAGCAGCACGTCGAGCTGGCGCGCGCGCAGCCGCACCCCGAGCGCCTTCCACGCGTGAGCCTCGTCGCGTGCTCAGCGTCGACGCCAGGCCGTACTCGCCACAGGTACCTAGCATTCAATGTATTTTTATACTCTATGTGTCAGCCCACAGACGTCCCACTGCAGGGCACGGGCCTCCTCTACAATCGACTACCGATTAAGAGCGGTTAAGCCATATACTCCAATACGCTGACCTAGTGCGGGTTGGCCCATTGGCATTTTAATACTCATTCGCCTAAATTATTATGGAAGATGATACATCGAGAAGTCCGTCTTACTGTCTTCCACGCGTCAATAGATCCGTCTTTAATAACGCGTTGATGGGGATAGTCATTTTGAGCCAATACCGGGTATCTCAAGACTGCTACCGAAAACGAAGCCGGGTGGTAGTTTTAGTGGCTACAAACACAATGCAATTAAAAATTTCGCCTAGAAACGCGACTTTTTTTTTTATGATTTTTTAAATATCGTTATTTTTGGGTGGTAAATCCATAGTTTTTGCTTAAATAATAATTTAAACTCTTTTATACCTTAGAGTATTTATAAATAAAAGGGTATATACTATTATTTTAGGAAAAAATGTATTTACCACCCAAATATGGCCATAGGAAAAAAATAACAAAAAAAAATTGTCGCTTTTTTTTGCAACTTTTTCTGTTGCATTGTGTCTGAAGTCGCTTAAACTACCACCCGGCTTCGTTTTCGGTAGCAGTCTTGATATACCCTGTATATGAATAAAAGCCAAGATCTATTTTTTTTTTAATTATATTAATTCTAAAGGTGTGTTATATTCAGTCTGAGGTATATCAAGTAGCAGCTTGCAATAGCTAACTATACATTCAATTGTTCTTTGATACCTCATTATTTAACTTAAAGTTACAGTATTTTTCTACCAATTTGGTTTTGGATGGTTATTTATATTGAGTTGTTTAGTAAATTTAATATTTATGCAGGCCGCGCCCGGTACCGAAGGCGCAGGGTACAGTGGAGATCGCTCAGGAGGACACAACGATCATCTCACACATCATCAGGCACAACTCGGCGAACGACTTTATCCAAGGGTAAGTACAACAATTCGTCTTTACTCTTACATCATCAACTTGTTGACTACAATGTCAAAACAATATTATTGTCGCCCACTGGTTTCGTACGAAAAATAACATAATTTGTGTGTGTCAGTCAACACTGGTGGTAGGTTTCTGATATGTGGTAGGCAGTGCAGCAGAAGTGCAAATGCACTGTTGTCTTCCGGTTTGAAGGACATTGTAGCCAGAGTAATCACTGAACATATTGAGACTTAACATCTTATGTCTGAGCTGATGGGATGTATGGATTGATTATTTATTGTTATGTTTTTTATAGGTTCACTCTCTCCACCCCACGTTTGCGGGCAAGATAACCGGGATGCTGTTGGAATTGACGCCGGCGCAGCTGTTAGTACTACTGGCGAGCGAGGACGCGCTGCGACAGAAAGTACGCGAGGCCATGGATCTCATCGTAATGCACCCCTCTGAGGCGATATTGGGTAAGTTATCGACTAAATTTCATGTTTTATTGATTTTGTATGAGTTTTAAAATAGGGAACTCTCGTACGAATTGCGTGAGATTGGAAATTGTATCTGGTATGGCAACTGGCTCGCTTGCTGTTACAACTTGGAACGGAAATAAGTTTGATGGACTATAGAATAGCATTTGTGTTAACTTGGCCCACCCATTTCCAAATAAATTAATATTTTTTCCTATTATTTACCATTCTCCCTTCAATACATCCAATAATAAATACCTAGCATTTCTCTATGAAATCGACTTGCTATGTTCTACACAAGTGTAACAAGAACTATAATCACAAGTGTCATGTGTTGTTTTAGATCTGGACGTGTTCTCTGTGTCGGAGCGCGGCGGCGGCGGCGCGGCTGGCGGCGCGGGCAGCAGCAGCAGCGCGGGCGGCGCGGGCGCGTCCGCTTCGAGCGCCGCGTCCACCGCGCCAGACGACGCCGCGCCTCTCTTCTATTCACCCGGAAAACGCGGCTACTACTCGCCCAGGCAGGGACGCGCCACCCCAGAACGAATCAACGCATTTAGAAACGTTGGCAGGTAAACTATAATTTTCTATTTACTAACTAAGTTTTTATTTGTTTAGCGTTGATTCAATACTCTTTCTGCTATACAAGTTAGACTTCTTAATATTAATTATCTTCATATTTATCAATAAGCCTTTCAAAGAAGAAGAACTATTTTAGAGCTACGATTATTTTTTCACGGGTCTTGAGCCATTTGAAAGATGTCATTGTTCCTCAGCAGTTGATAAAGCCACATTGTGTATGCATGTTATTCTACTGATGATATTCCCTCCAATTTCCAAATGTACGTAAATTATAATTATATATTTCTTTTCAGGATAATTGGACTTTGTCTCCTACAGAATGAGCTATGCCCCATGTTCCTGAATAGGCATGTACTGAAGTATATACTGGGAAGGCCCGTTCGTTTCCACGATCTAGCATTCTTTGACCCCGTGGTGTATGAGAGCCTTCGGCAACTCGTCGTCGACGCGGAAACTGGCGATTCACATTCACTCTTTGCTGCTCTTGATCTCAACTTTAGGTATGATATTATATTGATTGATGGATTGATTATAACATTTGCTGTGCACAGCCATCCTTTCGGTGTTTGTGGAGACTTAGCCTCCATGATATGATGATTTGCTGGTTGAAGTTCTCTCATATAATGTTAATTGTTAATTGTAATTTAAATATTGTATTTTACCTAGATATAGAACTGTTTGTTTTCCGAATAAAATAAAAATAATAATAAAATAAAATATGTGAGAGGCTGTCTTGGTGGGCACCACCGCAATGTCTATTTCTCCCGCCAAACAGCAGTTCAAATGCACTGTGTGTTTCGGTTTAAAGGAAATTGTAGCCAGAGTAAGTACTGGACATATTGAGACTTTAAATCTTATGTCTCAGGATAGTGAGCGCAGTGGAATGCCAAGCATTGCTTTGTAATTAAAGGTTTTTTTTTGGTTATGCTACTGTTCATGAGCTGTCGTATTGCTTACCATCAGGCGAACAGCATGCTAGTCTCGCCATTCATTGCAATTTAAAAAAACATGAGATAAGCAGATATTTATCAGATAATAGATATTTATCTAGCTTTGTTAGAGTATTTCAAACCCCCTATGGACAGCTGTTGCTAATTTACGATTGCTATCGCAATTGGCAACAATCGCGATCAACTTGTTGTTCGAGATACCAAGGGATTCGAGATTTGTGCTGCTACCAGACATGGTCGCTTGCAACAAATGGTAAAGTATACTATCAGTTAATTTCATGGTTTAATCTTATTTTTAATTGTTATTTATTTTGTCTAGCCTCGAAATGTGCGAAGAGGAAGGTGGTGGTTGCGTGGAGCTGGTGCCTGGCGGGCGCGAGCTCGAGGTGACGGCCCACAACGTGTACGACTACGTGCGCAAGTACGCACAACACCGCATGTTGCTCTCACAGGAGAAGGCACTTGAGGTATTATTTTTAATGATATATTGGGCAGCGGAATAAGGTAATTAAGTTTCAACAAAATTGATGTGAGTCAATTTCAATGCTTTGAAATATAAAAAATCACTTGTTTCCGTGAATTGTAACAATGCGTGGGAAATTAATATTACCATCCTTTAGAAATCTCTGTAGTAAAAAATATATTGTCCAGGTGAGACGCAGAATATAATTGTTTTTTGTTGTATACATGCTGCTGTCCCGATATGTGTATGATCAAATAACGTAATATCGTCACCATCCTGTATTGATGAAATAGTTTCAATTCACTATACAGGGTGGACAAGAAAACGGCGCACCTGCCAATATACATTATAGTATATGGTGAAGGAATCTTAATTAAGACGGATTTGTATGGCGCTAGCGAATATTAAGAGCGTATACACCTTGCGCGCAAAGTCAACTATAGGTATTTCTTCGTTAATTTCACGCACACATAAGCGACCAAAGCTGTGTGCGTAGAGCTGCCGCGTCGGCTCGCTATACAATCGGCTCAAACAACTTTGATCCGTGCGCTTCAAATATTCAATTGAAATGTAACTGTAATATAATATAAAAATGTTTTATTTGCATTATAAGTAGACAAATATTACTGTGGAAGCAAAGAATAATACAAATTTTGGATACTAACCATATTTTCGTTATTATTACATTGTTAAGTTGCATTCAAATCAGTGTTCAATCAGTATACACTACGAACGTTTTATTAATCATTTCGTGTTCGAACACATAAATAGTGTTAGGGCCTTACAACCCGTTACAATTACGAAATATATTTAATTTTATAGTACAATACATAACATAATTTAGCCTCGGAATTACATCCCATTATATTACCTGAAACATAATTTATACTCACTACAAAATCATTGTAGGTAATAAAAATAATTAAATATTTTACTACCAAAGTACTAAGATGTGGTAATCGCATTCCGCGCGTGGCTATTTTTACTACGCGCGGCATAATCGACTGCAGCCAGGCCGGAGCGACGAGCGATACGTCCTCCCTCTAGAAGGCCTTGCGGCGGTCTGATTTGATCCACGTCGGACAGCGTGTTTTATAGTGGTTTTTAAAATATTTGTAGAAAACATGAAAACTAATTTTGTTGAAATATAAAAATGGCAATTTATTGATAAGATGTTCTTCTATTATAATATGCAATTGTTATAAAAAATTATGTACGATAAGTTGGTGAAAAAAAATATGTTCTTGACGAGAGTTTCTGAATAATTTCGCATTGTTTAAATTTTTATTTTTCAGGAACTAAACACAAAAAGATTATTTTTCTCAGCAAAATCCCTCCATAAGGGTCTTATTAGTCTGATAATATTTTTATTTTCATCTTATATTTAGTGGTTTCGGATATCTTAAGCTTCTAAATTGCCATTTAAAGCCTAAATAACGAAACTTGTGTTCAGTAATCCTTATAGTACTCACAAATTATCCATCAATCTATAATGTTTTCCACCAAAATCCCTAGATGACAACCTTTTCTAAAATTAGTACTAATTATTTTACCTTGAAATTGTTCATTGGTGGCTATTAACTCATTTGAAAAGTCCTGTTTTTAAGCCAAAAAGCGCGTGCAGGGTATAAACGCTCTTAAGAAAGATGCCGAGAAAAAAAAACTAACGTTACACATGCTACCCCTTAACATGTTAAACTAAAGTGATTGAACCTTACAACTGAACGGTAGACATTCAACAATAAATAAGCAGAGCTCATTATTTACTTATAAGTCGATTGTGTACACCACGCTCAGGGTACATAAAAAATATATTAAATTAATACTGCCAACAGTCACATACATGGGTACTAACCCCACACTAAGATACAAATCTTGTGTCGCGGGTATTAGAAAAATAATTATGGATCACGGAAATTATTTGTCTCGGGGCGGGAACCGAACCCGCGGTCTCTCATTTCACAGGCGGTTCTTACCAACTGCGCCACGGAGGCCGTCGGTGACTCATATGGGCTGGTTAGTTGTCATTAATGACCACCAAAATAGTTAACTGACCTTGTAATGTAAACCGTAATGACCTTGATAGGCAAAGCTGGAAGCGCAGGATCCGCCAAAACCCGCACGAAAACACTGTCACAGTTTGGTAGCACAAATCACTTTTTCTTTTACATTTCACATAACAAAAGTTACATCAAAAGCTATCAAATTGGGTAATGTTCAAAGCATAGTGAAATTAATAAAATTTACTCAAAATAACTGAAAACGAATTTACAATAATATGCACACGACTAATACATGCACACGCGATCGCAATCCGAATTCAACTAATAAAAAATAAATTATTATTTTGATTCTTGAAAGATAAAGGCCTGTTCACATTAGATACAAAGCTTTCCTATTTGAGTTCATAATAATTCATCTGAACAATTAGTATTACTACTGTATCAGACCATATACGTGCCACTGCAGGGCACGGGGTCTCCAGTGCAGTAAATTAGTAGTTAGTGTTTATTGATTTCACTAATTTTATCTCAAATAAGTCTCATATGCAAATTCTATGATATAATGGTAGACGACATTTCTCTAGGTATAAGAATTTAGAAGAAATTTTATCACTTTAAAGTAACATTATTTTCAAAATACATTAAAATAATGTTAAATACAATAATAAGCAAAGTAAATAGGCAATTTGTAATTGACTGGATCGGCTGATGACATATTTAAATAACATTATAAGCTCTTGAGCAAGTATCAGTATCAGTCCAATAAGATATTTTTTTTAACGTAACTTTTATATCGGAGTACTTAATCCAATTAAGTTATATCAAGTGTGTAGTGTGAACACACCTCAAGATGTCGGTCTTCTTTTGCAAAATGCTAAAAGTTACCGACAAAGAAATTGCCGCCTTTCGGCACGCACTCACAAACGGCGGCGGCGACCTCAAAGGAAGAATAATCGAGCCGCGTTGGATCCGACAAAGTACACTATGACCGGCGGCTTCCTTTGACTAATAGGGCCGAATTGGGCCATCATTTTAAAAATATTATTTTTTATTAATCAGTGTCATCAGATTATTTTTTCAATGAATCTAAATTATTTAGAAAATTTAAATGTTATGTAGGTATTACCAAAACTTTTCTAATTATAATTAAATTCGCAATCTTACATGATTTAAGCGATGACCAGTGTGATTTCTTGGTATCTTTCAGTTTGGATTTGTGACACTAAGGAAAATAATGACAAACAAAATAGTCAATCCATTCACGATGCAACTGCACCTAAAGTTATTATGTTGTTAATTTATTGACGCTTAAATCTAAGTACGTCCCTGTTTAACTGATTGATTTATTTGAAATGAAACAAAAAATATCCTTTTTTGAAGTTAGAGAAGGATAAATTATACAGCTAAGAGTTCATGACCTTACTCATGTGTAAACAGATGTTAAAGCGAAGTTTAAGAAAGTTTTGATGCTGTTAAAAATGGTTTTCGTGGTATATTTCGTTAACCGTTCAATTAACGACGAAACGAAAAAATACGTATGTGTTTAAATCTTGTTCTTCATCCATTCCAACTGATTTTATGCGAAAAAGTGGTGATTAAACTTAACACTTTAAACGGTCATAACTTCAAAACGGATAGGTATTTTCCAAATATTATTTTTTTATTACGATATTAATATTATGCCCTTGTACCCAACTGAGCAAGTGCGCCATTTATTTGCGCTCCCTGTATACATATTTTGATAATATATTATGTATGATACAGGCAATGCGCGTCGGTGTACTCGACGTTCTGCCAGAGTCTGCGTTAGAAGGACTTACCGCTGAAGACCTACGGCTGCTTCTCAACGGCGTGGGAGACATCAACGTGACGGCACTCGTCTCTTACACTAGTTTTAATGATGAGAGCGGTGAGCCCCCCGAGAGGCTCGCGCGCTTCAAACGTTGGCTGTGGGCTATCGTCGACAAAATGACACATTTAGAGAGACAGGATCTTGTAAGTATTAATGCGCTATTTTTTTTTTTTTTTTTTTTTTTTTTTTTTTTTTTTTTTTTTTTTTTATTGCATTGAATGGCGAGACGAGCAAGCCGTTCGCCTGATGGTAAGCGATACGACCGCTCATGAACAGTAGCAATATTCCACTGCGCTCGCCATCCTGAGACATAAGATGTTAAGTCTCAATATGTCCAGTAGTTGCTCTGGCTACAATGTCCTTCAATCCGAAACACAACAGTGCATTTAAGCAGTGTTGTTTTACGGGAGAAATAGACATTGCGGTGGTACCTACCCAGATGGCTTCTCACATATGAGAGACCTACCACCAGTTAAACGCTATTGTGGTTTGGTTCAATATTCTATCTGCTGATTTAGTATATTATTAATTTGTTGGTTCAAAGGATTGTAATAATTTATATTAATTCATTAGTTTTCCATTAAACTTATTTTTACCTAAAGCAATATTTTGGCAATTACTCTTCACTCTCTACAAGTTACAAAGAGAAACAGAAGATACAATGGTTATTATGTTGCAGGTATACTTCTGGACCGGGTCTCCTGCCTTGCCTGCTTCAGAAGAAGGATTCCAGCCGATGCCGTCGGTGACAATACGGCCCGCAGACGACGCTCACTTGCCCACCGCCAACACTTGCATTTCGCGACTCTACATACCGTTGTACTCCTCGCGACATGTGCTCAAACACAAACTATTGCTAGCCATCAAAACTAAAAATTTCGGTTTCGTCTAGATCGTGCCTATCTCGATAGGTACCTCGTTTAGTTTTAAGCCCAGTCATGCAAGACTGCCGTGGTATTTGTAATGTCATATAATGTAAAAATGACTCTTTGTATTTCACAAATCGCCATATGGAACTTGATATTGTTCTTTTACAACAACATATATAGTACTTTCAGTACAATAATTCAAAGGTGTATATGTTCTTTTCATTATTCAACTAACATTTACATGACTGGGTACATTTGACTGAATAGTAATATTCAATATGTTGTAACTTTACGTCAAAGTCCCGATGCGTTAGTCCGCACAAGTACATAGTAATTTTTAAACTAATAAGCTCATAGACCATAAGTATTTAATTGTTGTCTAAAAACCGAAATCACAACTGGATTCCTAATTGCATAAATTATTTGGATATTTACACCATTGAAGAAACCATTTCTACCAATATTGTCATCCTAAATTTTATTGTCTGTACTTTCTTTTATATAGAGGCCTAATTCTAGAAAAGTTGCATTTGATTGCTTCATTTGTTTATATAATTTATTAGGATCTAGCTTGATGGCAAGCAAGGCAGCGTATCAAATTATCAACATTTTACCTGTTTATATAGCTTTGTTATTTTATATAGTGAAAATTATCTAAGGTAGACTATGTTGGGTATATTGCTACGATTTGTTGGGTTCGCATGGGCAGAGGCGTCGGATCCGAGCAATGACGGTTTTGTGATATCAGAGGAAGTATTTATGCGCCTCATTCTCTAAATTTAAGATTATAATTAGATTTTCCTTTGATTAGTTGTACGATTCACAATAAACAATCTCAAAACCGCTTATATTGTTGTTATTATTGTATGTTATTCCTTTTTCCAGATATATTAGTATTAGTAGCCATATTAGTAGTGAATTGATGAAATTATATTTACATGATAAAATAGTTCTAATTTTTGAATTAACAGTGTTACTGCAAAATATAACAGGAAATAAACATATTCTGCTATCAATGTTTATGATCATACAAAGGTTTTTATTGACAAACCCCTATTAAAATCAGTCTAGTAGTAGTGAAAGCCCATGGACATGAAATACAGGATCACAATATAGTGTGTAGTATAGGAATACTACTTTTTTTTAACTGACAAAAATATATTTTAAATTTTACTAAAAATTCTACTGTTAATTGCCTTTTTCTCTTGCAAAGTAACTTATAAAAAAAAACGATAAAGGAAAAAGATAACAGCAGTGCAAATAATTACAGATTTCTTTTTTAACCGACTTCAAAAAAAGGAGGAGGTTCTCAATTCGACTGTATGTTGCTTTTTTTTTTTATGTTTGTTACCTCGTTTTTCTGTACTGTGTGAACCGATTTCGACCATTCTTTCTTTGATTGAAAGCTGATGCTTGTCATTTCCATCCATCCATCCATCAGCCAAAGGAAGTCCACTGCTGAACATAGGCCTCCCCCAATGATTTCCACAGAGACCTGTTGGAGGCAGCCTGCATCCAGCGACGTCCCGCGACCTTTACCAGGTCGTCGGACCATCATTGTCATTTGGTCCCATAAAAATATGGTGAAAATCTGAGCAATATCTTCGGACCTGGAGAGGGGAACTCCTTAAAATTAAGTAGGATTCCAATGGTTCTTTTTGCATTAGGTTCATTATAAAAGTTAATTTACAGTGAGAGAGGAAAAAATGGGTGGGGGTGAGGGGGGTAGGTGATAAAATTAAAATACACGTAAATTCTAATATCTTCGGCAGGATTTAACCGATTTTAGTGATTTCTTTTTCATTGGGAAGAATGTATTGACAGGTTGATCTCAGGAACACAGCATGGAGATCTGATGATCATTTTCGGACCTGGAGTGTAGAACTCTTCAAACTTCAGTAGGATTCCAATGGTTCTTTTTGCATTGGGTTCAGTATAAAAGCTAAGCTACAGTGGTGGTGGGAAAAGGGGGTAGGGGCAAAGGGAGGGGGGGGGGGGGAGAAAAAATAATAAACATATGAATACTCCAATATCTTTGGCAGCTTTTAGCCGATTTTAGCGATTTCATTATCATCGGAAAGAACATATTCCTTGTGGGGACCAAATCTTCTTCATTTTGATTCCTATCAACACTAAAAAGATAAAAATAACCAAAATTTTTAATAAAGAAATAAAAACCGACTTCAAAACAAAAAACCGCTAAAAACCAAAAAATAACTAAATTATAAGTACCACTGCAAAGCAAAAAAATAATATTTGTTTCATGGAACTTGCGCTTGTTGATTAATTTGCTTAATGACTTGACTAGCCAACAAATCAAAATATATGCATAACATATTGAAGGCGGGTCGCCCAGTACCAAACATATAGATATTTAAATTAATATAAGGCATAGGTCCTACATGTTTGGTACTTGTAAGTTCCATGAAACAAATATTATTTTTTTGCTTTGCAGTGGTACTTATAATTTAGTTATTTTTTGGTTTTTAGCGGTTTTTTGTTTTTTAGAAATGTTGCAATAAAGAAACATTATATTTAAAATTTACTTTTTTATTACAAAGATACAAACAACTTCCAAAACATACACAATATTTTAAAATTACTGGTCAATAAGTAGAAGTAATCTGAATAAAACTAACAACATTTAATTAACATAAACTATTATTCTAGTTTAGATACAACTCTCAGTTCATTAGATATTTTTCTATACACTCCATACAATATAACAATATGACAAACATGTAACAATGCACTGGTAAAGTTAGTACTTGGGTATGTGTTCCAACACATTTCAATAAGTGCTAATATTAAAAATCGGACTATAACAGAGAAGTTGTTTGACCACAACAAATATGGCAAACTGTGGAAGTACCAAGAATAAAACTGGTAGTGAAGACTCCTTGCACAGACTATGCCAATAAAATTTACAAGAAACATTGGAAGAATAAAAAGCTGTGAGAGAACATCAAAATTAATACAATAGTTAGATTCTTCTTTAATTTCTTCAACTTTTCTTGCTGGTCTATTTCCTTTGACTGATGACTTCTTTAACATAGACTCAAAAGCATTAAGGAAATCTTGTTGATCCTTAGTTATTTCCTCACTATCTTCAACCTTCTTTACTTTACGTTTAGCATCTCTTTTGGCTTTCATTTTCTTAGCATTATCAATATTTTTGGCATCAATTTGGGGTTGGACTTGCTTTTGTACATATTTTAGACGACAATAACTTCTGAAGTATTTAATACACATTGGGAGGAATATCATCAGTAGAATAACATGTAGGGCTAATAATGTAAAATGAAAGCATTTATTTTCAAAAACATCAATATCCAAGAACCTGTAATTGACTGTCCATGTGTGATTAAAAACTCGGCCAATATCAAAACTGCCCTTTAAATAAGCAACAGGGTTACCAATAAGGAAAGGCAAACCCAGTACTAGTTGTATTAGTCCACAAACAAACAGATGTTTAATTGTGTCTTTTAAGCCCATATTAACTAAATAAAAGAAAAATAAGGCAGGTGCATACAGAAGAATGTTCATTTTAACAGATACTCCTAAACTATAAAATACACTACCTAAATACCATCTACCATCTAAGAAAAAGTTTAATGATAAGTATAAAAATAAAACTGCAATAGGATCATTAAACAATCTCAGTACATAAATTGAATGTATTCTATAGGAAGTCAATATAGTTAGAACTAGTACATAAGGAGGCACTTTCCTACTTTTGATGTAAATTCTGAGACCTAAAATAAGTTGGCAAATATATATGCCGATAAATATGTATTGTGCAAGCCTTATGTTCTCCCCTTGGTTGGTTATAAAGTAAAACAATGAATAAATGTATACAAATCCAGCTGGATACACTAAAGGTCCGGTATCACCCCGCAACTTGCTGTAATCTAGAGTACCATTTAAGAATCCTTCACATTCTTGCATGTAAGCTTTCCAGTCAATCTCAGTGTATGGAACGCGTTGCACAACCAAGATGTTGATTATTACTTCTGCTAGTACTATGAGAACTGCGACGAACGGTAGCTGAGCTGGGTTGACCGCTAATCCTTTCAGGTAATTCCATGTAAACATATTTTTAAAATCTTTAAAATGCTCTTGCATTTTGCTGCGATTTCCCATTGTTCCCAAGAGGGCCAAAGTAATTCTTCCTGTATTAATGACCCGCAGTTAAGTGCTGGTGTGTCACTCTTTCGAAGTATACTTCACTATTTTTAGTGTTAATATGAAAATGTCGGTAACTTAGGTCTATTTTAAGATTAGGTCACTATACCGCTCCCCGGCCATCGGGCTACGTTTCTCAACAGCTGTTAATGACAATTAATTGACATTGACATAGTGCTAGAATGCTTGCTAATGTAAAAAATAATTAATAGCAAACTACCCTTAATTAATAGCAAATAGGGAACATGCACCGGACTTTAAACTAAGTCAAAATATTTTTTTTTGTAATCTTTATTAATATAGAATTATACCTTAAAGATATTTTTTTAATTTATCTACTCTAAATTGGTAAAATAAATACTTAAAAAATGACATTTCAAATTTGCCGCGCATTTTTCCGAAACGCGATCTCTTAGATTATAAACTCGTCTAGATGACACATCACACCTCACCGCGCGGCTCAAAAAAAGTCTACCAAATTTGGTAGACTCGCTTCTCACGTACGTCAGTGTCATTTGAACTACATATGGATAACGTGCTCCCGAAAAATAATTAATTATGCCGGTTTGTGCTGTCGAATTGTATCGCAATTGTGTGGAAAAAACTGTATAATAATACCAATATCACTTTCTATCGGTAACATTATTGTTAAACCACTATTATTTGAAGAAAACATGAATTTTTAATTCATTATTTTGAAGATGAGTTTCATTGGCCAGTGTTGTCAATTTATTACTAGGAAAATTTGTTGAAACTATGGGAGAAACTATAAAACACAAATATCATTACATAATATTTCGATCAGAATAACAACAAGAAGAATGGCATTATTTATTGAATGATTAAATAAAACTTACCTACACGATATTAATGAAACCCACGACGACATGCACTTAATAGTAATTTTATTAATTCTTTGCCTTGCATGTACCATTCAAAATTTCATAAACGGGGTACTGCTATTGTCATCTTTGAAGAAACAGCGAGAACTTATTCAAGGTCCTAATAATATTTTTAGACGTCCTACGGATTCCGTACTAGCAAATTGCTGGAGAGACATTACACAGCGGAAACGAAAAGAAGACCATTCGTAGCCTCACATTACTTCAGTTGTGTGTTCCGAACATTTTACTTATGATGATTTATATTTTACATAAATACAGAAATCAGATAACAGCCCAGGCAATAAATCCAAAGAGTTAATTCTATTCGGAAACAAACACTAGGAGATGGGTTTAGATCTTTATTGTTTTTACTAAAATGCGTTATAAATATAATTAATAATATGATTACTTAAATAAAGAAAACATATTTTATTTAACCTATTTTGTATATCAAATAATGGGGAAAAGTTAAGTTAATAATCTGGAGTAGGCATCCCTAAACACACACATCTTGACAGTTGGATTACAATAATTACACGACCCGTACTCACACATATTAACGAAAGTGAGGACACTTTTAGCGCATCGTTTGTTGACATTGCTCAATCTAGACGAGTATATAATCTAAGCGCGATCTATTGCTTGAAAAGGAAAGTGACGACAATGGTTGCGTTCTTATGAAGTTTTAGCTTGTTGTTTTACGTTTGTTTATGAGTTATTTTGTGCTTTCTTTATACTATTAAATAGAATGGATTATTTTGTCGCGAAATACAGTTCTGTAGCAATTCATGAAAGAAACTTAATCCAAATAATACGTTGTTCATAACGCAACCTTTGACGTCACAGCGAGTTCGCGCCAACATGGCGTTTGAATGCTTCGAAGCTGATAGCAGTTTTGATTATTTTTTTGTACTCTTTTGATTGATATTTTCAGACTTATATTTTTTTCCGATAATGTAATAACATACAGAATTGATTAAAAATATAAAAAAATGACATGCATATTCCCTACTTAGAGTATTTATATATAGAGGGAGCGCTGTCATACATTTGCGACTTCAAAAAGGTAGATATTTTCTTGTTCGTTATGTTGGTAGCACTGCTATATTAATGTTACCGATAAATGACTTTTCCACGAAAAATATATAAATAAATAAATAAACGGAAATTAACATATTCACGTTACATTGTTTTAAGCTGTCATAATACAAAATATTAATAATAAATAAAAAATAAAACTCAACCTTGGCTTATTATAATTTATTTGGCTCCAAATTCAAATATTTTATATTTTTTACATAAAAATTATTCCGGAACTTTTTCGGAATTTCAACAATTAAATTACTTGCAACATTGAATAAAAACGCGTTCGAAAATTCAAAAATATGAATGTTTTTCTGTAAAATTATTTAAATTATTTCTTGTTAATTAATAAGAAATTGGATTTATTGTCGATGATAAACGAATACACAGTTAATAATTAACCCCTAAAATAAATTTGGATGGTATTCGATAGCGCTAAACTACATTTTTTGATTTTTCTTTTTCATGTAAGTCATGCGTTTTCCAAGCTGTCACAATTCACACTGGATGTAGAGAAGAAAAAAGGTGGCCCCGGCACCACCATTTTTATCTACGTTTTTGAAGTACCAGCGCTCCCTCTATATATATATACTCTAAGATTCCCTATTACCCTTTTTTTTAAAACCCTTTGCCTTAATTATTAATATCCGTTTATAGAATTTTATTTTCATAATTCCAGCTTCCGGAGTAGTGTTGGCATTATGTATGACAGCCTCCGTGGCGTAGTTTAGTTCAAAACGAGAGTTCGTGAGTTCGATCCCGTACCCAGGACATTGTCGAGTCACCGGTGTATAATATAATTTTAGGTATTCTTGAAAGAATAAGAATAGTGAATCTGTAATAGTCACTATTTATGGTTAATATGTGTAATATTGTAGTAGAATACAATTATTAATATTTATCGGCCCGTTTGCTATACACCTCGTCTTCACAACGTTCCGTCCTCAACATCACAGCTCAACATCTATATGTGTTCCCATTCACCCCTGGTTTGCGTTGTGTTTTTTCTAGTTCGAGACGACAGATACAAAGAGTATGAATTCCGTAAAACGTGGTGATTAGGGGTCAAAGGGAGATTAGGGACAAAACTGAGAAAACATTTTATGGTTGAAATGTGAGCCATTAGTTGCACATAATTTATTACATACAAATTGTAACAATAGAAAACTATATATAGTCCCTAGTGCAACAATCAGTAACAATTAATTTGAGTTACAAAATGACTTATTAGTCTTTTGAAAATAGCCTTTCGATATGCAGTAAAAATACACTGAAACGAACTCGATCTACAACAAAAACTACGCCATTTATGAAGGAGATATTGTTAAACATACGAAGTATAAGTATTGGACTATCGAATTCATAAAAGGTTAGTCTCAATTTCTCCTTTAATTTATGTTTTTTTGATCATTTAAAAAGTAAATAAAAAAATATGATATTTTGGGGGGAATAGAGGCGACTTGGGGGTGATTAATAACGAGACTAAGGTTTATAGAGACGTGAAATGGTACAATTGGGACGAAAACGGGTGTATAGGTACAGGTGTGTAGGGTTGTCGCAACAGTTTTTTTTTGTTGTAAAATATTTTGTCGTTCTTAATTAACTTTGTCTTTTAATTATATTTATTTTTAATGCTGTAGGTTACATTGAAAGTACTTCCACTTAAAATAAATAAAATTTTGCTTCAGTTCTGGTCACAATGGTTGAGATATTATATGTAGAAACTGCAGTAAGAATATTCTTCATAACAACTATTCCTTTTTGATAGATAGATCTAGTACTGTGCGATGCATGGAGTATTTCTTTAAATATAGAAAAAACTGATTCGCCATTTTCCTCTTTCTAATAAGTAGTACACATTAATTTGGGCAAACCGCTAAACAGCAGTGTAAATGCTCTGTTGTGTTTCGTTGTGAAGGACATTGTAGCCAGAGTCACTACTGGACATATTGAGACTTAACATCTATGTCTCAGGATGGCGAGCGCAGGCCCAGCTTTGCTTTGTAATTCAAGGTATTGTTTGGTATTGCTACTGTTTTTGAGCGGTCATCACTTACCATCAGGCGAACGGTATGATCGCCTCGTCAGTGCAATAATAAAAAAAGCATTACACACTTAAGAAATTTCGTGTGTTATTTTGCCTATCAATTTTCTTCGTACTTTGTTTTGTTAGCGTATCTCATAATTTAGCATATTATAAGTAAGAAATCATTAGCTGATTCCAAACTATACATAATACTCTACGTATTACTTAGAAGAATAATAAGACTGCAATATAAAATATCGAATATGTTGATTTTTAAATTTTTGATACTATAATATCTTATTGAAATGTGTCACTTGATTTGATAAATATCATTTAAGACAGTTGTAATCTTTAATTATTTAATTTGTGTCAAAGCAAATTATTACGATAAAAAATTCAGAATATTTAGATGTGTCGGTTAAAAAGTAATTAATAAGAAACAATTCAGTACCAACCCTTGTTAATTTCCCCATTGAACTCGATCCCGCCTCTATTACCCCCAAAATCCCTATTAACCCCAAACCTATATTTTGTGCCCTTTTTTTCTTATTTTCCAAGGAATCTAAAAAAAATGTATAGTTAATAGCCAAGACGCAACTAAGACTTAACGAAATATGCTATAACACAAGAATAAATTCTGTATAATACTACCAGAAAATTCGTCGTGAAATTGAAAATTGTCCCTATCCACCTCGCTTTACGGTATATCAATACACTACAGAATTCTAATTCACAATGTATTGTAATATCTGTTAAAACCCTTACAGGAAGTCGCAAATTGTCGGCCGCTCGAAATGCTCGAAGAAAACGTAAGTTTTGCGCTGAATTTCATTTGGTTGAAGATGATGGTGAAGTAAAATTTCTATCCAGTAATAGGTTTTAACAAAAATGAAATAGGGTGAGTGGGGGCATTAAAAACGGGGTAGCCCACAAGTTGGTCCATAATACCAGTCTTAGCGCATATTTTGAATGGCTGACAACATTATTAAGACCGCTATTCTGTTAGGTCTCACACCTCAACAAACTTTGGGCGCTTAAAGTATGTGGTTGTGGGATATAAGTAAATTACCAACTAGTGGTGTTTTCGCTAGTTGCTTCGAGTGTTTTTATCTTACCCCGTGGTCTGTAGCATTAATTCCAAGGTTTAACAAGTTTTTTATTGGAATATTTCCTTAATATTTTTATATCTTAGATTTGTCATGAAATCAATGTACGGCTATTCTTAGAATTTAAATAATTATCATAACTTTTTATCTTCCCCAAATCAATTTTCCGGGTTAAGATAAACATATAAACATGTCACCCTTACCCTGTTGCCAAGACTCATACTAAAATCCAGATGTTTTCAAACTTTGTCTATTACGTAAGTATGAAACATACTTATTGTGCGTGATAGATTTCCCAGGTATTTTGGTTCAAATTTCAAAACACCAATTCTCTTCAAACGGCTGACGGGCCTGCGGGCGAGCGAGCGGGGAGCGGGCGAGCGTGGAGCAGCGGTTCGTTTCTTGTCTTCCTTTGGAGAGGTCCTCTTCTAGCGGAGCCCGGATCGAAGCTACCGCCAAACCGCCCCTCTTTTATACCATTTCTTGGCTCCATGCTCACCCCCCTAGCCCCTCACCCTTCATAATCTTTATTTCTCAAAATGTTACATATTTCGTATTACAATTGTGTTTAACGCTACACAGTAATGTGGGGCTTATCCCCGCGCCACCCCTCACACTATACACCTATCCCTAAGGACTCCCGAGGCGTGAATGCGGGCTGGGTTTTGGGTGCGGATGGTTTTGTTCAACAACACCCCGTCCCGCGTGTACCACGTGACCGAGGCGCCCCCCAGCCTCCTTACCTCCTCGGGAGCCGTACTGCGCATGCGCAGCAGGCGCATAGTGTGAGGATGGGAAAGTTAAACACCTGAGGGAAGTAATTCTTTATTTTAGACTAAGACTAGATTAAGACGCTTCGTGGCTCGTGCACACTTATAAATGAACTTTCTGTGGGTTTATTTGTGAATGTGGTTTCCAACAATAATATTATGGTTAGTGCAATATTCAAATACTTAATTAAACACATATTTTTTGAAAAATACTCTCTTTAAAATATTTACTCAGTGAAATGTTATTTATTTTGTTTCAGCTATTATAACAACCAACGTACGATAACGCTGTCAACGGCACTATTTCAGCAAGTTACGCTCAGGGGTACAAATATTATTGTAGTAAATGTCGTTTAGCAGTTATTTAATTATTCATCATCATCATCATCATATCAGCCACAGGAAGTCCATTGCTGAACATAGGCCTCCCCCAATGATCTCCACAATGACCTGTTGGAAGCGGCCTGCATCCAGCGACTTCCTGCGACCTTAGTCAGATCGTCCGTCCACCTTGTAGGCGGGCGTCCGACACTTCGCTTGCCTGTATGTGGCCTCCACTCGAGAACCTTTCGGCCCCAACGGCCATCGGTTCTACGAGCAATGTGCCCGGCCCACTGCCACTTCAACTTGCCAATCCTATGGGCTATGTCGGCAACCTTGGTTTTCCTACGGATCTCCTCATTTCTGATTCGATCTCGTAGGGAAACACCGAGCATAGCCCGCTCCATGGCTCGTTGAGTGACTTTGAGCCTTTTAATGAGGCCCACAGTGAGAGGCCACGTCTCGGTGCCGTATGTCATCACTGGTAACACACAACTATCGAAGACTTTCGATTTTAGGCACTGAGGTATTTTGGACGAGAAGACGTCGCGAAGTTTCCCGAACGCTGCCCAACCGAGTTGGATTCGCCGATTGACCTCTCTCTCGAAGTTGGACCTGCCTAACCGGACCACTTGTCCTAAATAGACATATTCGTCTACAACTTCGAGAGTCGAGCCCCCAACTCCAATGGGGGTGGGCACAACATGGATATTCGACATGATCTTCGTTTTATCCATGTTCATTTTAAGACCCACCTGTTGGGAGACTCGATTAAGGTCTTCGAGCATAGTGCTAAGGTCTTCCAGCGATTCTGCCAAGACTACAATATCGTCGGCAAATCGAAGGTGAGTAATATACTCGCCGTTGATGTTGATGCCGAATCCTTTCCACTGCAAGAGCTTGAAGGCATTTTCCAGCGCGGCAGTGAACAGTTTCGGAGATATGACATCTCCCTGTCTCACGCCTCTCTGTAGTGGAATAGCCTTCGTGCTCTGATCCTGTACTCGGACCGACATGGTGGCGTTGTTGTATATACATCTCAACACTTCGATGTACCGATAGTCTATGTGGCACCGCTGAAGAGACTGTAGCACAGCCAAGGTGCTCGGCTCTCGGGTCTTCGGCCGAGCTAATAGTAGGTTCGGCAACCGAGGTGTAAAGCTGTCCGTAGAACCTCTCGATCTCTCTTAATACCTCTGCCCTAGTCGATACCACGCGGCCATCATCCGTTTTCAGCCTAGACAACTGGCTTTGCCCAATAGACAAGTCTCTTGCAAACACTTTGGAGCCTCCGTTCCGCTCAATTGTCTCCTTAATACTCACAGTATTGTGAGCACGGACATCATATCGCAAGGACTTCCAGATCCGTCTATTGAGCCGCCGATATGCTTCGGCGTCAACGGAAGACTGCAGCGTCAAAGATCGACGTTCGGCCATGAGGTCAAGAGTCTGGATCGAGAGTTTTTGTGGTCTATCTCTACGGCGAGGTCTAAAATACTTAGATCCCACCGTATGGACAGCTTCTACCAAACCGCTGTTTAACTCGTCCACTGCAAGGTTTTCTTTTAGACAATCAAAGCGATTTGTCAACTCGAGTTGAAAGCTCTCGGGGTTTTGGATATGGGCGCGAGTAGATCGGAGCGTAGACTTCATCAAGCGGCGCCTTTCTAATTGGACGTTGATATTCAATGTGCCCCTAACCATTCGGTGTCACTACCGGTTTTCACCCTGTTGATAACAGAGACATCACTGAACGTCCGTCTATTCGTCGTCAAGATGAAATCTATCTCATTTCTCGTAGAACCGTCAGGACTCAACCAGGTCCATTTCCTGTGAGGCGGCTTCTGGAAAAAAGAGTTCATCGCGAAGAGTCCCTCTTTTTCCAGAAAGTCGGCCAGCCTCTGACCCCTGAGGTTCCGTTGCCCATGTCCAAATTGCCCCACTTTCAACTCTGCATCGCTTCTCTTGCCCAACTTTGCGTTGAAGTCCCCCATAACAACATTGAAGTAGGTTTTGGAAGTATGTATGGCCCGACTTATGTCTTCATACATCTCCTCTACTTCTTCATCTGGGTGTGTCGAGGTCGGCGCGTATGACCTTCAACGAATATCTTTTTGATATTCTGAGTATAAGGTATACTACCCTGCTCGACACACTTGCGATGGATACGATGTTGTTGATGAGAGACCTATGGACGAGAAATCCGACACCTCTTCGGGACTGTTGGTCGTCCCCCCGGTAGAAGAGCAGGTTACCAGACTTCAGGATTATCGTATCCTCCCCGATTCTTCGGACTTCCGATAACCCCAGAATATCCCAGTGTAACCCGCTCAATTCTTCTTCCAGTTCGACAATCTTCTCGTCTGTCCTCAAAGTGCGTATGTTGTGTGTTACCAGGGCCAGTCGTCGTCGGGGGTGGTAGCCGGGGCCAACCCGGGGATTCTTAGCACCCCCTGCCCCACCGTAATCATGGGTGCTACCATCGCCAGGAATAGTGGGGCTGCCGGGGACTGGGGGCCTGGTCAATTTTTGTGTCGCCATTGAGGGGTATTTGCCAATACTCGCCACGCTTGGCAGGCGGGTTGGCGAGCGCAGGAGAGGACTCGCGCTGACGACGCTGCTGCCCATCATCAGCGGGGGAAAGGAAATAGGGTTTGTGAGTAGAGGATATAATGGGAAAGGAGAGTATGGCCTGTAGGAGTGGATACTGCAGTCATGGAAGGGAATGTTTGTAGTGACTGCAGTAGGTCGGGAGGCCGAGGTCGCGTACTCGTAGCACCTATTCTAGGACAGGCCATGACCACTAGATAGGAGCACCCCTGACCTTATTGATTCAATTATTGATGAGCTTTATTTCTTACTACAAAGAAAGAAAGAAAGAAATAAAGAAAGAAAGAAACATTTATTTGTTACAAGCAATTGTTTACAGCTTTAAGTAATTAGTACATACATATATAATAGTGCTTGTCAACAAAACGGCTCATGCTCAGCATGTCCTGGTATAAACCAACGCTGGTCTTCCGCAAGGCCGGTAAGTGACGTCATAAGCGCCAAAAACATAATATGCAAAAAAAAATTAAAATAAAACAAAATAACATCAATAACAGTATACGTTATCCGCTCAGATGTGGGTAGCGAAATATAAATATCTCGCGTCCCTCTGACGAGTCACGAGTGTACACAGAGAAAAGACTCCCAGGCATCTGAGCACTATTAAACGGTGACCAAGTTTAACAACAACGGCATACAACTATAAGACTTCTTACCATTACAGTCTTGGAACAAGACATACAAACATATACAAAGGTAAAAATGACTATATGAGTACTAAGTTTAACAATTAGAATTCGTGTACGTCTACAGAATCGTCATTCAACGTAACTACTATTAGCTCTTCTGGTAGAAATAATACTCGTTGTTCACTTGTTTCCACAATGACTTTTATTAATTGATTCACAATATTTGTACTAAGTAATTGGTTGTTTACGATATCAGACTTCCACCACTAAGGTGCGTGTTCGCATCATCTAGGTTCTCCCGTGGGAATTGGCGGGAACGAATGAATAAATGTCAGAGTGAAGAGCGAGTATGAATAAACACTAGAGTTTCCTGTCATGATCTGTTATACCTTTCCTATCGCATTCGTCCTCCTAAACCCCTACCCAAAGTCCTCATGCAACGGAATTTTCGTGGTATGAATCTTGATGATCCTCGTAGGGACGCCGACAGCATTGACTGGAGCTCGATTCTTCTTTCAGATTGTGTTGAAACTAAGCTGCATATTTTTAACCAAAAGTTGACCGACCTTTTTGACAAACATTCACCTATCAAGCCAATTAAGGTTAAGAATCTTCCCTCACCTTGGCTCACTGCTGATATAAAGTTATTGCTATCTAAAAAAGCGTCAGCCAAGAGTAAATATAATCGGCGTCCAATTGAATCTAACTGGTTGAAGTATGTAGCCATCCGGAATCACTGCAGTAAGGTGTGTAGAAATGCTCAGCGCCGATACATCCACAATTCAGTCGAAAACGGTGATCCAGCCAAAGTCTGGAAATTTTTAAAAACACTGGGAGTGGGTAAATCACCACAAAATTATTTTCCCCAATCTATAGATTTAAATTCTGATAGGATGACTAAAAACAACACCATTAAGCATCTTTCCACCCTTAACGCTCTCGCTTGTTCTACTTTTGTTTTCAAACAATTCGCCACTTGTGATGTTAAGAAGACCATTACTCTTTTGTCACCTAACGCTATGGGTAGTGATAATCTTAGTCGTAACATGATTCTCTATGTCTTTAATGAAACCCTTCCTATCATTTCCCACATCTTAAATTACTCCACTTGTACTGGTGGTAGGTCTCTCACCGCAATGTCTATTTCTCCCGTCAAACAGCAGTTGAAATGCACTGTTGTGTTTCGGATTGAAGGAAATTGTAGCCAGAGTAATTACTGGACATATCGAGACTTAACATCTTGTGTCTCAGGATGGCGAGCGCAGTTGAATGCCAAGCATTGCTTTGTGATTCAAGGTGTTGTTTGGTTTTGCTACTGTTCATGAGCGGTCGCATCGCTTACCATCAGGCGAACGGCGTGCTAGTCTTGCCATTCACTGCAATAAAAAAAAAAGAAATCCATCTCCACTGGGATCTTTCCAACTGCTTGGAAGGAAGCCAAACATTATCCCTCTTCCCAAAAAATCCAATGCATCTCTACTTTCCGAATTTCGTCCAATTTCCATACTTCCTTTCCTTTCCAAAGTCCTAGAACGTTTAATCCATACCCAACTTAATGATTTCCTCTCCAAGAATAACCTCTTAAATCCTCTCCAATCTGGGTTTCGTCCAGGGCATAGTACGAGCATCACGTTGACCCATATCACAGATGGCATAAGATCTGGCATGGAGGATGGTAAGCTGACAGTTTTAGCTTTGCTAAACTTCAGTAATGCCTTTAATACCGTGGACTATGACGTTTTACTTTCCATGCTACGTTCTCTTAACATATCTCCAATGGCTGTTGATTGGTTTCATAGTTACCTGTATGGACGCCGGCAACGCATCCGTGTGGAGGATAGATTTTCCTCTTGGTGCCCCGTAGCTGCTGGCGTTCCTCAGGGCGGCGTGCTTTCTCCTCTTCTCTTCGCTGTATTTATTAACTCAATAACTAACTTTTATGCTCCTCCACTTTTTACTACCTCTACGCTGATGATCTCCAAATGTATACTCAGGCACCCTTGGACAAGTTGATTGATGCAATTGCTTGTATTAATACAGACATTCAACACATCTGTGATTGGAGTAGAGCTCATGGTTTGAAGATCAATCCCTTGAAAACCCAAGTCATTGTTGTCGGTAGCTCCAGGATGATCTCGAAGCTGGATTGGACTCAACTCCCTAGTGTTTATTGTGATGGGATATCCATCCCTTATAGTGCCACCGACAGCAATCTGGGCTTATTTATTGATAATTCCTTTACTTGGGGTCCTCAGCTTCGCGGCATAAGCCGTAAGCTGTTCGTTTCAGCTAAGTCCCTACGAAGGTTACGCAACTTTCTACCCGTTACCACGAAGATTTCACTAGCTCAATCCCTTCTTCTCCCCATTCTTGACTATGCCGATGTCAGCTATCTTGATCTCACCGAAGACCAACTTAATAAACTTAAGCGACTTCAAAATGTCTGCATAAGATTCATATTTGGTCTACGCAAATATGATCGTTTCGTGCTAAGCTTAAGTGGTTACCTATTCGGCTTCGTCGTAATGATCATATTCTTTCTCTTCTTTATAATATTTTGCTTAATCCTGTGACCCCTTCTTAGCTTAAAGAAAGATTTATTTTTCTTCATGACTCACATTCGAGCTCCTTGAGGTCGTCAGAGAATCTTAAGCTGAGAACGCCTGTGCACACCACAACATTTATGGACAATTCTTTTACCGTCAAAGCAGTTCGATTGTGGAACGCGCTTCGGTGCGGTGCGGTGAGACAGGCGAAATCGCTGTCTTCATTCAAGAGACAAATTAAAGAACATTACCTTTCTCTTTAATTAAACTGATTTTAGTAGTTAATATTATTTCCTACATCTAAATTATTTTACGATTTGTATGTATTACATATATATATATTTATTTTTTATTATACATATATGTGTGTATTTATGCTTTTTATTATGTACGTATGTATGTTATGATAATGTAATTTGTTTTTAGTTAGTGTGAATATTATTTAGTGTCCTCTCTTTTAATTATTTATTTTACACTGCCCGCTCTTTCTTTCTCCTTCTCTATCCCATGGTTGTCTGTTAGACATTGCTTTAAGCGATAAGACCGCCATTTGTACTTTTTTATTTCTTTAAGTTTCTGAATAGTTTTATTTGTTTTTTATGTGTAAAATAAATATTTAAATAAATAAATAAATAGAGTGAACGACAGATTTATCAATATTACATCTGATATATACACATATGCGCACACTCACATTATGAGATATACATTTTCTTATAAAACTAGGACAAAATAAATATAAATAATTATAAAAGCTAACACTACATATGTCTGAAAATCTCTAAGTACCACTTTCACCTCTGTACGCATGAGAATGTGGCATGATGTTGATTATACCTAGGTATTTACAATAAAATATTTTTTTATTGACAGTGATATGTTATTTTCAATTTAACATTTAGTAATTAAGGAGGAAAGTTTGAGAATCTCTACTTCAATCTTTCCCCGGTGGGGTAAGACTGAGATACTTTAGAATAAACAATTTGCTTTATTTTTGTTAAATTATATGTGTTTTGACACTACAGTTGGTATTATATAATCTAGATATTAAAAGATTGACTAAATACCAGTGACAAAAAAATTACCGACATATGACATTAATTTAATCCTTAACTTGGCAAAATTATATTTTTATAAATATCGTAATAATATTCATACCACTTAACCCTTATGACAGAAGGATGCCTAGAAAAAAAAACAAAAAATCTCATGACGGTAGTTTAAAAAAAAGACATGTATCTTAAGGGATACATTGCCAAGAACATTATTAATTACATTACTCTAACAATGTATCTCTACAGATACATTGCCAAATTAGCTACGAATTGATTATAAATTAATTATATGAAAATAATTATAATTAAACCTCGTTTATAATAAGTGAGCTGTACCACTTATTTAAGTGACAAAAATATAACATTTATTAGAAAAAATAAAACAAAATCAGATTAATTTTGGAAATTTATATTATGGAAATTAAAAAAACAGTTCCTATCTGGTAATAGACACAGCCTCATGCCACATAGTCTAACCTTTGATGCATAGCTTGCATCTTACTTTGGACCCAAATGTAGGAAAATGATTGTACCTATCATATTTCACGTCTGCAGTCGGCCTTACGCTACAGGGTGCCCTCATTTTTTTTTTTGGTGCTAGTGGTTCAAAATCAGCGTTTTGAAATGGTTGCCGTCTACCAGAATGTAATAGCCCTTGTATAATATGATGCCGGAACTTCTTTCGGAAGCTCAGTCGTTTTATATTATTCACGGCAATATGTCTGCGATATAAAATCCAGCTATTGTTTACGCACATGTCTAAAATTTGGGAAAATATGGGTAAGTACCATCGGTGGCTTTTCATTTCCGTTCTGTATAAGGCCACCAGCATATCTGCAAGGTCGACCCCGCCCATATATGCGCGTTGTAGTGTTTTATTATATTAGGACAGTAGCTCTCTGTTTTAAATCCTTATTGTACCGCTGTATAACTCCAACAGGCGCTTCCGAGACATAACTGCTTGACACAGTGACCACTTTGTTGTCATGCCATTTCACAATACACACTTTGTTTTTATTGCATACCACTCGTGAATAAGACCCTCGGCCTTTTTTCTTGAGGGTTTTATCTGATAACAGTTTCTGTTCTGCGCCACGTAGTCGATTCGATCTTATTGTGCCTAAAGAGAATATTCCCATATCATATGGCAGCATATGAATAAGCTCCAAGCTGGTAAAAAAGTTATCAAACTAAACAACTGAACACGCTGGATCTGGTATCGTTACACAGTGATAGGACGACTTTTGCCCCAAAGCCTAAACTCATCTCATCTGGTGAAAATGTGTGAAATTTGAAGGTGTCTTCACCACCATATATGACAAAATCATAAATGAAACCCGAAACTCCCGTTCTAACAAATATTTTGTACCCCCATTTGCGAAGCTTGCTCTTTATGTGTCTACTGTTTTCGATTACCGGCTTTTTTGCCTTTGTATAGCACCATCATTTCATCAATACTAAATCTGGTTTCATGATGAACTCTTAAAAAATTTGCAATTTTTCAATGAGGAGCCTTACTTTAAAATATCGATCATCCTCATCTAGCAAATTATCATTGAAATCGCTGTACCGTCGCTGAAATTTTTTGAGTGTCATTACATCAGCTATTTGAGCAAATCTAAATTCTTGAGACCAATAGTCAGTATAGGCCACGTAACCATAAGTCTATGGTTACGACCACAGAACAGTTGAATATGGTTAGAAAGGCAATAGCCGTCAAATTGTATGAAAACCAGCGTCGTCGTTTTCGGAACACAAAACCTCAACAAATCCAATACATAAAACTTGCAATAGTCGATTTAAAGTATCGATAAAATTATGGAAATATGTCTTTGTTATAAGACCGGAATTTATTTTATCGATATGCTTAATAGTTTTTTTCTGATACAGTTATTTAATATACAAACCAAATATACAAACATACAAAATAAAATGTCTAATGTCTATTGACATAATACTATATTTAAATATAGTATTATGTCAATAGACGGACAATAAATGAGACTACAGTGAGACTATATTGAAAATTAATTTTAATTTGTATACTATTTTACAAATCTATATGTACAGGATTTTAAAGTTTTCAGCTGTGTGTGAGGTATTAACATTTTTATTATTAGATAGGCACATATAAGCAATTATTATAACCACATTTTTTTTACGTCAATAGATTCAGTGGTTTTGATTTTTCATACAATATTTCATTATTTCATCGCCATGATACAATTTATCCATATGCGTTGCACGTAATTATTTTTGGTTTGTATATTTCTTATGATCCAGAATTTTTATTGTCTTCTGTTTCAAGAAAATGAATACTTAGATCAAATCGTACTGGATTTTGTAGGAATCCAGTTGTCTTTACCTATTTCCTTTATCGATTCACTCTTGGAAACGTATAAATGAATAAGTTACTATATTATAAAGTATATTCAGACACAAAATGTGTTGTTCTCAAGTTGACAGAGGTATGAAATTAGAACATAAGGATAGGTCGTCAACGTTATCACACGTTACTACAATTTAAAATGACTAAAAACTGATTTACGAGTATACGAAATCTATAACTAAATCGATATAGTTACTATGTACAAGACTACAACACTACGTGACACAAAAATGAGTCGTATACATTGCTTAGGAAGTTGGCATTCGCGAGCATTGTATGTACGCGTAATCAGCAATGTATATTTTTTATTTGTCGTCTATCATATTATCGAATTCTTCAAAATGTCGTAATTAATAACCGCAATTTTTTAAAATAACGGTGTAAATCAATAAAATTGGGTTGAATATTGGTATGAGTTTCTTCCTCTATTAATATTTGATGCTTTAGTATTGGAACTGCAAGATAAAATAGCACAAATCTGCATTTTTACTTTATTTCGCTGGATCACCTCTCTCCAAGGCATTTCGACAGCGACTAATTTGACAAATCATCCGTTCCGCGGCAGTGATGCTTTTTATGCACCACCTTGCGACGCGTCACACGCTTTTATTTCCCTTCTAACTATATTCATCTGTTCTGTGGTTACGACCATAAGTCAATAACGACCATAAGTCAATAACGACCATAGGTATATGTAGGTCCACTTCTAAAATCAATACCTACTGTTTTCTATGACACTTGTCAGTCTCTCGAAACTTAGTCTATGGTTACGACGTACCTATAGAGGATTCCATGGATTCGAACATTTTATGGAGTACCTAGGCACCTTCGTACAATTTTATGTAGCATGTCAGAACATTCGAACTTCGTTCCGTCGTTCGTTCCGGCCCATTACCAACAAACCACCACGCACTTATAAGTGATAATAATTATTGTTGCCCAGAAACACTTATTCAGGAACATAGAAAGGAATTAAAAAAAATGTATATAATACCCAACAGTCAAATACATAGCCCGAACACCACACTAAGATCCAGTCTTGTGCCGTTAGTATCACTTACTCTAAGACAGACTTTTTCATCTCCAAAACACCTAGACCTGAATGAAATTCCTGTGGTTTACACAAATAATTTTTCAGTGCAGGAATCGAACCTGCGGCCTCTCGTTTCCTAGTTTGAGGCTGTCAATTTAGTTTTAATAGTTGGTTTGTTTACTCATTAATTTATTTTTTGTTAATTTTATTCATAACCTTGCTACACTGGAACCATTATCTACCCAATTTTTATGTTTTAGTTTACTTAATTATTTAATTTTTCCTATAATAATACATAAAATATTAATAATACTCGCTAAATATAGCGCAATTTACTATTTACTATTTTCTTACTATAGGTAGGTGATTAAAAATACATAATATTTCGAAGTCATAGATGGCAGCCCTGGGATCGAACCCGAAGCCTTCGTTGTTCTACTCCTAAACCCCTCTTCTTGCTGTGTGCAATTTTAAGTAAACATTTCCGGGTAGACGTGTAAATTCAGGAAATCCATTCTCATGTTCTCTTGACCTGATTCAATTGTTTGAGATGTATTTTTATCAGCTTTGTACACATTTGTAATCTTATTACTGAAATGTAGCCATTCCAATTGAAATGACCTTTAGGATTTATGTATTTAAAAATCTTTATTATCAGTAGGAGAGTGAGAAAAGACCTGTCTCCAGATTTGTGCAAATAATTTGTGACACATGTTCAACAAATATAATTCTACTATAAATATAATTCACTGGGTGCATCTTAGTTTCAGTCAGTGCCCGTAAATAAAGCGAACATGAACTGTATATCGTTTGTTTTCTTCGTGATTTTATCTTCTATATTGATACATGGAGAAGATGTTACTCGTAAGTAAATATTATAATAATAACTGTAGCTACCTATATTTAAATGTGGAAGTGAATATAGTGCGTTTGTCGTCAATATTAGATATTATTTTTGGCATTTTTCCATACTGTTTTGATGTGATTTATTTTTAATTCTTTACTGGCGTGAAGGTTTAGGCTTTAAGCCTACCATTGACTTTTCAATTGTGTGTATTCTATTCAGATAATGAATCTCGTGAAAACACCGAGAGGATATCTGAAGTGTTTGTAAGGTCCGGTATTCCGTAATAGGCACATGTTATTTCCGAATGTGTCGATGTTTAGCAGGCAACAGGTCTATCGTCGTGGTATATATATATATATATATATATATATATATATATATAAAATAACGTTACCGAAACAAGGATAAAACTTCAAGATCCCTCACAAGTGTGGGACAAGTGTTACAGATTACTAACGTACTTTATATTAATGTACACATATCGTACAAACTAACTATTACTTTGTATACCGGGTATATCAAGACTGCTACCGAAAACGAAGCCAGGTGGTAGTTTTAGTGACTACAAACACAATGCAACTAAAAATTTCGCAAAGAAACGCGACAATTATTTTTAATGATTTTTTAAATATCATCATTTTTGGTTGGTAAATCCATATTTTTTGCTAAAATAATAATTTAAACTCTTTTATACCTTAGAGTATTTATAAATAAAAGGGTACACACTATTATTTTAGGATAAAAAAATAATTAACCACCCAAATACGACCATAGGAAAAAATAACAAAAAAATTCTCGCTCTTTTTTTTGCAACATTTTCTGTTACATTGTGTCTGAAGTCACTTAAACTACCACCCGGCTTCGTTTTCGGTAGCAGTCTTGATATACCCTGTATATATCAGCCAATTTATACGTACCACTGGAGGGGTCTCCTCTACAATCGAGAAAACGATTAACAGGACTTAGGCCATATAGAGCACCATCGCATTGCGGGTTGGCGGACTTTACATACCATAGATGTTCGTACAGTCGCTATGGTAAGTAGATTCCCTCACGACGTTTTCCTTCACCGTTATAGTGCGTAGTGATCAACTATCAATACACACAGGACTCCGAAAATTCAGAGGTGCCGAGGTATTTGAGCCCGCCACTTCGTAAACATGTAGACAGACGCGTCTGTCCGTTACTAAAAGCCTACCAAGCATTTAATTATATAATGTTTTTATTTATAGCTAAGAATGAATTAGAGAGGAAAATGCTATACTTAATTGACAAATGGCGAAATGGTGACCTAGATGCGCTTCCGTATCCGATGCCGAGTCTGGATGTCTTCAAAATACCGCCCTTTAACGGAAAATACGACGGTCTCGGCATAAAGTAAGTTCGATAATTTTAATAAATGATTCGTTATTCTTATATAGTTTTCCCTTTGTGGTAGAGGCGGCTATAGAAGGGTTTTCGTTGTTATCTCAAAGTTGGATTTTTGGAGATCGGGCCTAGCTGTAACTCTCTCAAACTTGAAGTATAAGATCGTTGACCCCCGTAATTACTCCTTTTGTACTAGCATACTGTGAGCATCGCAAGGGGAACTCAATAATTTTCCATTCTTTAACAAACATCTTATGTTTGAAGTTGTTATGTGATTTTCTAGGTTTCCACTTTACTAAACTATTACTCAAATTGTTTACATTATGCTTTATAATGTTACATTATGTTGGGCCTAATTTATTATCTTGTATGCATTTAGAATAAACATTATGGCGAAACAATGAACCTTAACAAATAAGAATTTGTGACAATAACGTAATCAAACATATTAGTTTATTTACAAAGTCTTTCTCGCATGTTGGACAGCCTGTCAAATCAGCCAATCAGAAAAGGTGGCCCGGCACCACCACTTTTATCTACTTTTTTGAAGTACCAACAGTGTAAATCCACTGTTGTGTTTCGGATTGAAGGACATTGTAGCCAGAGTAACTACTGGATATTTTGAGACTTAACCGTTCTTTGCATGATTTTTTCTATTTTTTTTAAATAAATCAGGGCGATGTAATTAATGCTCTAGATTAAAGGAAAAATATTTAAAAAAATCCTAGTTTAAATAAGAATATGAATTATGGAAACAACAATATGATGGAAATTTACATCATTATGCATTGTCACATATTTAGCTCAGTACTAATTAAATAAAAAAATATTGTTTACTTATTCTTCTTTATTCTTTATGATAATTTAAAAAACAATTATTATTTTTATTCAAGCACATATTAACTCCACATTTATTACACGAAATTGTGGAATAGCCTTTACATTTGGGAAATTTGCACCGAAGTGACCCACCTACTTTTGGCCAATGTTCAGCACCATCTTTTCTTATGTCTTTTGGAGGTGGTGGAGCTGGAGAACCTTTTCTTTTTTTTTATTGCAATTCTTCTTCTAGTACACTGGTACTAAGACGCCCTCTTTTAGCTTCTTTGGTGGTTCCTTTGTTGCATAGCACAAATGCCAATTCATTTCTGAACTGGCCCATTGTAAACAGACTCTTTTTAGGTTCACCCCTTTCTTGAGCATTTTTTTTATAAACAATCCAAGAGTTTATAATAGCAAGATCAAATAGATGAAAAAAAATACGTAAATACCACTTTTTAAATCTCATTTTTATATGATTTCTGCCCAAAAAACTATCCATGAGATCTACTCCTCCCATATGTTTATTGTATTCTTGGACAATAAATGGGCAAGTAATATCAATTTTTCCTTTTCTTACCTTGTCAAATCTATTGACTTTAGTTACAGGTAATGACCCACATAAGAAGATAACAGGGTTACTATCTTATTATCTTTCCAAGCCACACAACTCAAATCTATACCATCATGCATAGATACTCTTTCCTCAAAACTACCTCTGGGCAGAGATTTTTTCATGAAATTTTTCTTTTCTGGAAGTTTATTATTTGGTATCCTGTTTTCATCATGCAAAGAAGGGCTAACATCTTATGTCTCAGGATGGCGAGCGCAATGGAATGTTGCTACTGTTTATGTGCGGTCGTATCGCTTACCATCAGGCGAACGGCTTGCTCGTCTCGCCATTCATAGAAATAAAAAAAAAGTACCATCGCTCCCTCTTTATTAATACTCTAAGCATGACCTACGTTAAGCATTGGACTTCCTGTGGAGAAAAAGAGAGCCTTAAAACATGACTAAAATACTATCTACTTTTCAGTTTCCTATAGGGCTTACAGTGCAGAGCCTAAACTTAAAATCAATTAATATGATAACGTGTAGGTGCTTAAAAATACAATGACAGAACTAATAAGTCGGAGGCCCTGCAGTTTCTTTCGTAATAACAGATAATGTACTGTTTTATATTGTATATCTACTTAGGTAGTCAAGATTTCGTAATAAACTCGTGGATTTTTCCAGGATGACGTTCTCCATGAGTGAAATGAGGATAACGGGCTTGAATAATTTCACCATCACAGAGATGGACTTGTCAGGAGAAACTTTAGAAGCCTCGGGGATTATCGAAATGCCGATGGTCAACATGGCTGCAGGTTCGTTGTTCTTTTTATATAAGGCGAGTTGGGGTAATATCGTTATAGTAGTGACTAGTGCGTAAGGGTTAAGGACGTAAAGTCATATACAATAAAGGAGTTTACATTCTTATTCCTTCCATCCTGGTGTGACGGTGCTACCCCCACGGACCTGAGCAGTAAATTCGCTTGATTGTGCGGTTACACGGGCAGTTGAATTTCAACTCAAGAAGAGGCGATTCACTTTATTGTGTGTTGTATGTTTTTATGGCAACAAGTTTGGAAAAATACCACTTGTTGCCCGAACTTGAATTTATTCCTGGCGTCTTCGATCACCTGGCGTAGTCAACTCTTCTTTTATTTAGAGACGGAAATACACCTGGCCCATTCTGAATGCCACTAGTGGCACCTCTGCTCTGTTCTTAGGGAATATATGCATAGTTTGATGTAC
Source organism: Hyles vespertilio (assembly GCA_009982885.2). Classification (NCBI taxonomy): domain Eukaryota; kingdom Metazoa; phylum Arthropoda; class Insecta; order Lepidoptera; family Sphingidae; genus Hyles; species Hyles vespertilio. Next base: position 15,811,132 of record CM042818.1, read on the forward strand.
TGCTTTAAATATCTTTTATTACAACACCTCAATGATTTATTGATCATTTTTTTCAGACAACTACAAATTAGATGGTCGGGCATTCGTCGTACATAAATTGAAGGGTTCGGGACGCTTGAAGTATGTTTTATTTTTATTTGTAATGGTAGTTTATTAGTATACAATATGTTTAATTTTAATATGATCTACAACGGATTTTACTGATGGTCGTTGGGGCCGAATGGTTTTAGAGTAGAGGCCATGTACAGGCAAACGAAATGTCAGACACCCGCTTACAGGAGGACGGACGACCTGGCTAACGTTGCAGAAAGATCCAACTGGTCGATGTGGAGATCCTTATACTTCCTGTGGCTGAAATGATGATGATAATAATGATGATCTAAAATGTCAGATCGAAGTCACCAATGAGCATACTGATAGTTGATGTCCTGTTGGCACCTCTGTCTATACCTTTTAGAAAAGGCGTGATTGTGACGTGTGTAACACTAAGTTTATAACCCCCCACGCAAATGGAGAGTGTTTGAAGTAACGAGTGTATTTACATGGCATTATATCATATAAACCAATAAACTTATTTAATTATAACGCCCTTATTCATAGACAGTTTTTAAAACTATAGTTATCGAATAATTTGGACTTTGAACTACTTTTGAATTCAGTTTGAGCAAAGAAGAAAAAACATTCGATTGCTATAGATAGAGGAACTACTGGACATATTGAGACTTAACATCTTATGACTCAGGATGGCGAGCGCAGTGGAATCCCAAGCATTGCTTTGTAATTCAAGGCGTTGTTTGCTACTATTCATGAGCGGTTGTATCGCTTACCATCAGGCGAACAGCATGATCGTCTCAGTATTCGTTGCAAATAAAAAAAAACTAAAATAGGTTTATACTCTGTCTATGAATATTGCATTAGTAGTTAATAATTACTTTGACACTGTCATAACTACTTGCACGTCCACTGTCAATGTCAAATTTCAAATTTTTAAAATATACCCTATTTTTATTTACATTAGGCTGACAAATTGAATTTGACAAACGTCAACTGTCAAAATCGGAGGTCGGGACGTTTTAGTACATAAAATACAACCACAGTACAAAATCATTTTTTTTAAACTATGAGTTAACATTTCAGCATTCGTGCACGGAACATCAAACTGGTAGGTGGATTCCGGGTTAAGGACAACGGCACCAGAGCGGTAGTGGACGACCTACAACTAGATTACGATATTGAATCATTGGAGGTACGTATTGTCCTAATTCATATACTTACCCATAGTATATCATGGTTGAGAATGTATCGGTATAGGTACTGCCGTTTTATCTATACTAATATTATAAAGCTGCAGAGTTTGTTTGTTTGAACGCGCTAATCTCTGGAACTACTGGTCCGATTTGAATGATTCTTCCAGTGTTGGGTAGTCCATTTATCGAGGAAGGCTATATGCTATATATCATCACGCTATGACTTATAGGAGGAAAGCAGTAGTGATATTTCTAGCAAATACGAGGAAATTTTGTTCGTTTTTTGTGGTCCGATTGGTCGATATTCTAAACTGATAGTCAGAATTAAACATTTTGACCGCCATTTTAAAACGTGTATGCACCCGGGCGGATCCGGGCCCGACCGCTAGTTCAATATATACTACGGGGTAGACTGCTACCGAAAACGAAGCCAAACTTAGTGAATACAAACAAAATGCAACTAAAGTAGTTGCATTTTGTACAAAAAAAAGTGATTTTTTTTAACAAATAACTCCTGTAATGGTCTTTGGGTGGTAAATACATACGTAGTTTTCTTCAATAATAATTAAATATAATAATGTGTAGCCTTTTATTACGCTATGGTATACAAGGACTTAAATTATTATTTTAGCAAGAATTATGGATTTACCACCCAAACATAGATATAAAAAATAACAAATAAATTGTCGCGCTGTTTTGCGAAATTTTTATTTGCATTGTGCCTTTAGTCACTAAAATTATCAACCAGCTTCGTTTTCAGTAGCAGTCTTCTTGATATACCCTGTATTTTTAACTCACAAGTCTTGTAAGAATGTTTTTTTAAGAAGTAAGCCCAATTTACAAAGAGAGAGCTAAGTTTGGCATGAATCGTACGCTTTTAACGCATGCAATAATTTCTGTAACATTGTCGTATTCAAATCTTCACACGATATCACTTTTTTACATCCGACGAAGATTGTATCTTTGAAGCGAGAATCTCTCCCCGTGTGAATGGGGATAGATTTGATTGATCTTAATGTGGGACAAGGAGTATGGACTATATATGTGTTGCGAATGTTAGATGTAAATATTTTTTTCAGGTCAATTTAGAAAATACTGCGTGGCCTCTCAACAAACTATTGAATACGGAAGCTTTAAAGATTATGAATAAGTACCACGATGAAATCATAAAAACCACGAGAGCCAATATGATTGAATATTTCAATGAATTCTTGATAGAAATGCCGCCGGAGCGCTTCTTCAGCATTATGGATAGCGTAGATTGTTCTTGTTTGGAAGACACAACGTCTAGTGTAGTTTAGTTTTTGTTTAATTACAAGATTTAATCTGTAGTTGGTTTGAAAAGACTACGTGAAAGATCAAAGAGTAATCATTAAATAAGGATAGAATTTCCACATATGATATGAGGAATGGTGGATAAAGAAGATTTTAATGCAGATTATGATGTATTTCATTCATAATAGTAAATATTTTTTTTGAATGGTGCCTATAGGATTTAAGTTTAACATGATTTGATTTATTTATTGTATTTATACCGACTGCCTCGGTGGCGTAGTTGTACTAGGGTACGGTTACAAAGCTGAGGTCTTGGGTTCGAATCCCGGGTTGGGCAGAGTGATATTGGATTTTTCGATTCATTATCAGCCCAGAGTCAGGAATTTGTGCCTGTTATGGCGATAGGCTCGCCGCCTATCACATCGTGGGACGGAACATACAAGGCGAAATGTGGGTGTCCTGGCACCTCTGCCTACCCCTTCTGGGAAAAAGGCGTGAGTTTGTGTGTGTGTGTGTGTGTGTGTGTGTGTGTGTGTGTGTGTGTGTGTGTGTGTATTGTATTTATGTAAATAACATATTTAGTTATAAGGAATATAAATAAATATATTGATGATAAGTTTTGTTTTGGTTTTAGAGTTTAGTACATTTTTACACAATTTAATTAATGCTCTATGATTGTTTACCGCGAGTTATAGATGGCATTTCACGGTGATATGAAGTAAATTGGATAAACGGGAGGAGATTTCGTTGTAAAATCCTGATACAGCAGCGGTTTTTTCAAGAAACATTGAGTTGACCTTTCACTTATGTGCCATTCATCAATGAAATGATTAATAATGATTACTATCATTTAAACCCTTACATTCAACGCCAATCCAGGGATGATTGTAACAAAATATACTGTTTACATTTTGCCATTTTTTCAAAAACTATAACAATTGCAAACAAGTTAGTATTGTGAGATCCAATAAGGTTTGTGGGATATACAGGGTATATCAAGACTGCTACCGAAAACGAAGCCGGGTGGGAGTTTAAGCGACTTCAGACACAATGCAACAGAAAAAGTTGCAAAAAAAACGCGACAATTTTTTTTTGTTATTTTTTTCCTATGGCCATATTTGGGTGGTAAATAATTTTTTTTCCTAAAATAATAGTGTATACCCTTTTATTTCTAAATACTCTAAGGTATAAAAGAGTTAAAATTATTTTTTTAGCAAAAACTATGGATTTACCACCTTCTTTGCGAAATTTTTAGTTGCATTGTGTTTGTAATCACTAAAACTACCACCCAGCTTCGTTTTCGGTAGCAGTCTTGAGATACCCAGTATATTACAAGAGAATTGAGAATCTTTATGTTCGACCCTGGTCCCCTAGTCCTTACAAAACAATTAAAAAAAAATGTTCAAAATTACTCGATTTTAATGATATTCTCTATTTTTATTCTATATTCTTCTATTTTTATATTACATACATTGTTTATACTGATAACTGCTACATCACTGGCATATACATATCTGGATGTTACGGTGACAATAGGAAATCGTCGACCTGTTTCGTCGTATAGTATTGCAGTACCGTGTTTATTTCTAAGACCACTGCGTCATTAATCTCGTTGGCTATGTCTTGCTTTAGCATGTTCGACCAACTCCTCACCGTATTTCCGTCAACATCCAGTGACAGATTTGTCAAAGCCACCTGCGAAATATTATTTAAAATTTAGTCATTTCGTGAGGAATTTCTATCAAGATATCTAATACGTTTTAAAATTAATACAACATTTTCTTTCAATGGCCTTAAAAGTTAGGTACCTATGTTTTTTTAGACTCCTACGTGGCCAATTTAAATACGAAATATATAGTACTATATTAAATTGAATTTAAAAAGTTACCTCCAAGTCATCGGCTGTGATTTTGATATCATTTCCTGTTACTTGATATACTTCCACGTCACCATTTTGCTTGCCTTCAGTAGCGAATGAGCCAGCCACATTTACACCTTTTAACACCACCCTGCATGATATAATAATTGTAGATCAAGATTCATCACATTCACATCATTTTCAGCCACATGAACTGCACTGCTGAGCATGAGGGAACAAAACCATTTATTTTATTTCGTAGAAACGTCATGCCATTCGCCTGATGGTAAGCGATAGGACAGCTCGTGGACAGACTAAACAACAGCATGAATTACAAAATGCTTGGCATTCCACCGCGCTCGCCATTCTGGGACATAAGATGTTAAGTGTCAATATGTCAATTTACTCTGGCTACAATATCTTTCAACCCGAAACACAACTGTGCATATACACTGCTGTTTGGCGGGAAAAATATACATTACCGTGGTACCTAGCCTCTCACATATGAGAGACCTACCACCAGTGACAATTGCCTTGTTATGGGGAACAAACCCGAAGCTTCTTGTTAAACAGCCGACTCATTGACTATCTGCGCTTATGTATTGTACTTATTTTTCAAAAACATGATCAGTAAAATATGTTATTAAATAGTTTAACTCACTTCAAATCTCCTGTGACTGTCATTGGTACGATAGTCAGGAGAATGTCGGCCTCAAAATGCACTGTAATAGAACAAATGATGTTTTTAGTATACAGTTATTATTATTTAAATAAACTAATATGTGTATTCAGGAAATATCAAGACTGCGACCGAAAGCAAAGCCTGGTGGTAGTTTAGGTGACTTCAGAATTTAGACATAATGCAACTAAAAATTTTGCATGAAAAACGACGATTATTTTTGTTGTTTTTTCCCATTGTATTTGACTGGTATACCTATATACATAGTTTATTCTACAACATTAAATATACACCTTTTTTATGACGCTGTAACACGAAAATACGGAAAGTGAACCACCAAAAGAACGATATTTAAAACAACAAATAATAAATGGTCGCGTGTCTTTGCGATTTTTTTTGTCACTAAAATTCCTGTCCTCTATATGCAATTCTAGGTAGTATATAAAAATGCATGCATTGGGTTAAGGTTTATTTTGGACTTTTTTGTCACTCAAGCACTAGAATTTTAGTAACCAATTTTGCCACTGATATCGATGCGATCTCAAATGTTCTGTAGAGGCATTAGCTTCTTGCAAGTTCTTTTCAATCTAGTTAAAATATTCCATCAGAAGTGATATTTATCATAGTGATATATATCTCTTACCAGTGGCAACTAATTCAGGAACGTCAATATCCTCGGTCACCGTGTGAGTCTTCATGCGCACTTCCGCCAGTTTTAACGCGAACTCCTTGGCGCCCTCAATGTGCAAGTCGTATAAATTTACTTGCCCGCTGAAATATAGTCAGTTAAATATCCTTTATTCTTTTTAAAATTGATTTTGACATTTGGAAGCTGTACGGAATAAGATGTATTGATACTTAAGCGGCATGGAACTAATGCAGCCACGGTTTCTACGACGCCTACCTATCTTCCTCTTAAACCCATAATAAAACAGTCAAACAAAATCTGTGATGTCTTTTTTCGCTTGCTCGGTCGCCTAGTTGCGCTCACGCTCTGCGCACTGAAATTGACACTGAATAGACTTGATCTGAATAGAAAAGACCTTTCATAGATGGCATAGCAAGCACAGTAGAAAGTGTTTAATATGATTGATGGATGTGACATTATCCTTCAAGCTATAATTATTGTACCTTAAAATTATATGTTACTAGCGGCCCGGCCCAGCTTCGCCTGGGTGCATATATTTTTTGATTAGACTCCACGCCAAATACATGTTATTTTTCCTATAAACTCTTGTATACCTAAACTTGACGTAGCTGTCCTACTGTCCGGCTCAATCCCGTCTCATCCGTCTGTTCAATCTCTTCCCGATCCGTCCCGTCCTTTCTCCTTATTATCCATCCCGTCTTATAACGTGCATTTACATTTGGTCCTATCAAATCTGTCAGCTATCCCAGTCCTCTCCCGTACCTTCCACTCTATTATATCCCGTCTCTCCATATACATGTACATATAAAGGATTGCCTTATGAAATTGTGACATTAAAAACTTTAGCGTTTTTTATTGTTCATCCAATATTCCTTCCCTTAATTCAGCACCAAAATGCTGTTTTTCCAAATAATATTGCGCGCCATTACTTTTTGTTAGTAATAAAGTAATAATAAACATTTAAAAAAAAGAATTGGCCAAATTGGTCCAGGCGTTGTTGAGTTTTGCGCTTACCAACACATTTTGCGATTCATTTTTATATTATAGAAGAAGAGGATATAGTCCACCCTGCTGCCTTAGTGCGGGTTGGCGGATTTTATTTCACGTAGAAATTAATCCGATAAGTCAGAAGTGTGCTCTGAGATTTGAACCCGTGACCATCGTAAACTTGTTGGCAGTCGCGTCTGGTACGTTACCACATACAAATTAATAAAACCTTCAAACTGCCTTACCAGGTGACGTAAGTAATAAAACAAATATTTAAAAATATAAAACTGCATATCGTTTCATTATAATGTCTAGATACGGCATCAACGTACCATTTTTTTTATACTTGAGTCTGAAAACAATACTAATGCGGAATTTAAATTTGTCCCCCAGCGCATCTAAAAGTATCAATTCAAAAACAATGTCGTTTATGAAAACGAAAAATTATAATTAGATATATTTTGGTGTACTCCGGCAAAACGCTTCGATAGAGTATACCCAGAACTTTTACGAATATTTCAAGACCAAAATAAGCCAAATCTGTTCAGCCATTCACACGTGATGCCGTGACAACGCGAAACGGGTTTCATTTTTATATATATAGATTTTAACTTTCGAAGTATCAGATTAATAATAACAGAACTATTAATATGTATTACCAACCATATAACTTACGTCACAGCTCCCTTTTTGATGCTGATGGGGCCATAATGACTAATGTCAAAGGGATCTAGCGGAGGTAGATGTCCACTGCCTGTGCCAAACTTTTGTCTCAACCATTCTACATGATTTATGGCGTTGGCAGTTGCTACTTTATCGTCTGGCTGCAATGGCTTGTAGAGTTCTGGAACTGGCCCGATAGACGCCGACAGCTCAACGGGACCAAGGTCCACAGTTACTAAAATAATGAAATATAATAAGAACAGGTCTTATATCTGATGATAAGTGTTTATCTATTACTTTTATTTACTGGTGGTAGATCTCGTGCGCAGTAGAATGCCAAGCATTGATTTATAATTCATAGTGTTGTTTGGTTTTGCTACTGTCCATGAACGGTCTTACTGCTTATCATCAGCGAATGGCATGCTTGTCGGTCATTCATGGAAATTAAATAATCTTGGGACGGTAATAGACTCGGCGAATCGTGGTAGGCAATATGGACGCCTTACATTGAGGTAAGCTTGGGTCATAATTTTTAATATAATATACGTAAGCTCACACTCTTAAATAGACATAAGTCAGCAAATTATTCCCACTTTGGATTGTGAGAGAGAGTCAAGAGACCAACGCGTATTTTTGTAGAATAAAAAGTTTTGAAGTTTGGAAAAAAAAACATTGGTAAATGAAAATTAAAAACATAACTAATTTTAGAGGACTAACCGTCATTTGCGCACACATGATGAATGAACAAGTATATCACAGCAAGTATAATTTTCATATCGGACACAATTTGACTTCACTAAGCTATTAGACTGACCGTCCCTGTAAGACCAAAGCAGCTACTTATTTGTTCTATTTTATATTTATCATTATAATAAAGTGACACGAAAATTGATATTCTTATTTTGCCAATTCGTCTCGCTAAATTGATTTTACACTGTTGGTAATGTTTTTTGAATGTGTGCATAAATAATGCACATAAATTAAGCATTGCATGCCAATTACCTTATATTATTTCGTTTCGGTAGAAAATATAAAATTCCATGAAATACTTTGATGAAGATAAGTTTTCACAGCGAAATGGATTATGCATTTGCGATAAATATTGCAATTTAATATTGTTATACCAATTTAATATATCCAGATTGGGTATTTAAACTAATTTTTAAAACCAAGCAAGTGCCCTAAAGAAATTTAGTGAAAAGAAAATTGGTAGAGTAATGGACTGTGGCCTAAATACATTGGACAGGGTAGAGATATCGAAAACGTAGAAAAGGGTAGATAAATAATAATAAATGAATACACTATACATCCAGTTGATTACCTCCACAAATCACTCCCAATTGATAAATAAATACAACCAAGAGTAGTCATAGACATAGTCCTGAGTTCTGACCCCACACTAAGATCGAGTCTTGTGTCGTGGGTATCTACTATGAGAGACTTTACGGTGCCACAAACGTTCAGATGAAAGGAATTTCAAGGCATGAAAGGAATGCGCATTTAATAGTGAAGTGCGTAGTGGCCTATTGGAAAAAGACCAGACGCGACTGCCTAAATATGCACGGTGGTCGCGGGTACAAACGTCAGGGTACAACTATGAATTTTCGTAGTGACGTGTGTTTTGATCGTCAATCACCACGTTACACGTACTATGACGATGAAGGAAAACATCGTGAGAAAACCTTGCATGATAATTGTAATAATGTATATGGTATGTAAAGACGGCCAACCAGCACCAGGCCGGCGTGGTGGACAATATGGCCTAACCCTTTTTAATCTTATTCTCGATTGTAGAATAGGTCAAGGCCTTGCGCTGGGGTGTCTATGAGCTAATACAGATATACCGGGTATCTCAAGACTGCTACCGAAAACGAAGCCGGGTGGTAGTTTTAGTGGCTACAAACACAATGCAATTAAAAATTTCACATAGAAACGCGACAATTATTTTTTATGATTTTTTAAATATCGTCAGTTTTGGGTGGTAAATCCATAGTTTTTGCTAAAATAATAATTTAAACTCTTTTATACCTTAGAGTATTTATAAGTAAAAGGGTATACACTATTATTTTAGGAAAAAATGTATTTACCACCCAAATATGACCATAGGAAAAAAATATCAAAAAAAAAATTGTCGCTTTTTTTTTGCAACTTTTTCTGTTGCATTGTGTCTGAAGTCGCTTAGACTACCACTCGGCTTCGTTTTCGGTAGCAGTCTTGATATACCCTGTATACAAAACACAGTCTTATTACGGTCAAATTTTGACCCCCGAGCGATCCTTAGTATAGTATTAATACGGTAGGAAAATCTTTGTCCGCAGTTTTACGAAAACTATGTGTACGGAAGAACTTTAAATAAGAAGAAGTTATGTAACCTAATATTTCATTAATATGTTAAATACTAACGGGCCGGCCCGGCTTCGCCCGGGTACAGATACGATTCCAGTCCATATTTTATTTCAATGAACTGCCGTTCTCGATAATGCTTATCCAATCCCGTCCTGTATTCTTCTGTCTCCTTTTATTCACCTTATACCCGTATTCTATTCCATCCCATCTCTCTAGGATGAAAATCGGAATTTATTTTTTAATTTATTCATTTTGCTACGGGTTATTAAACTTTTACTACTCCGGCGACAGTCATTGAAATCAAAAGATTAAATTTATATTTAAAATACACATCGGATTATATCTACTACCAAAATATGCTTACAATGCGCTTACAAAGGGCGAAAAATGAATACTCAAATTTGAATACGGCTTATTAGTTGATTGGACGTTTATATTGACAATCCTTGCATTATGTATAAAATATAGCTTTTTTTGCTATTACATTCGCGTTGAATAGTTTTTTTATACTTATTTTGCAATTTATACCCAGACAAAACATTGTGGTTTACTACGAATAGAATATATGGACTAAAAAGTTCAAGATGGCCGTCAAGTACCCATTCAATTTCTACGTAATTTCTTTAAGGGTGCCGGCCTCATAAATCGGTTTGGAGACCAATTGGACCAATAACAAAAAAGTTCAAAATGGCGGGCACAAATTTGGATTCTGATTCTGAATTTAGATTATTCGGAAAAAGGGAGGCTCAGATATCAATTTCGAGACCAATCGTATCAATAGCAAAAAGTTCAAAATGGCGGCCAAAATTTCCAATTCCGACTATGAATTTGAATTATTTACACAAAGAGTTTCTCAGATATCGATTTTGACACCTATTGGATCAATAACTTAAAAGTTCAATATTTCATCCCTTATTTCACCCCCATATGCCGTTTTCCAAAATTTTTGCACGCCTTTAATTTGCGTTAGTAATAAGGAGCTAAAATATAAATTTTCATAAATATATCTTCAATAATTTATATATTCCATTTCCGTTTCAACCCTTATTTCAACCCCTTTAGGCAAATATATAGCCTATGTTACTCGTGGATAATGTAGCTTTCGAATGGGGCAATAATTTTTAAAATTGGTCCAGTAGTTTTTGAGTCTATTCATTACAAACAAACAAAAAAACAAAGTTTTCCTCTTTATAATATTAATGTAGATAGTGTAGATGTACTGCAAATTCATTTAACTTAATTATTTAAACAGCTTAAGCATGGGGTAACTAACAAATATAGGTAGACCTCTGGTTGACAGGAGATGTAGATGTTCAAACTGAGCATTCAAACCTCAAAACTCGAACTACAAACCGACACAAAATGATCTATCTTTCATTGACGGGTGACTACAGGAGGTTAATCGAATTATTATGAATTAATCGAAGCTCTTTGTCAGAGTGCACGAATTGTAACTATCATGTTTAGTTTTCATAAACGACAAAAAGGGATACTTTTTGATGTGCTAGGCCGTATGCTTATTTTATATTTATCCCCTATCCTTTCTCCCCTCAAAGGAGTAAAACCAAAAACTTCTAATGACGTTATTATTAATTTGCGATTTTTCTGTCCGTCCTGTCTCACTTTCACTTAAGGCATATACTCCAGGCCCATCACATCTCTTTGAGTATAAAAAAGTAAGAAATATATCGGAACTGCTTCCTCATCCCATGGGAATACTACATTTATCGGAATCTTATGATTCCTTAATTTATGCTACCACTGCTTCGGAACGTGTTGTAGTTGTGAAGAAGAAACGGCGCAAGAAACTCCTTCAGCAACATTAACATTCTTTCCTAAGTGTTAATCTAGGGTGTCATCTATCTTTACACCAAACTTTGAAATCCGTTAAGCCGTTTCTGAGTTCATCGCGCATAAACGCGCTGACCAACAACAAGGCAACATTTTTAAAAATCAATGATTTGGTTCCATTATAGTCCCCCATATTAATTTTTCTCATTTATATTCCATGAGCAGCCATCGTTCGGTTTAATTTTATGTTTGCTGTAAAGGTAGAATGAATGGTTTCTTAAATTAATCATAACAATTTGTATACTATAGTGAAGTGCATAGTGGCCTGTTGGTAGCAGACCTTCTGTTACTCTACGATCCGAAACAAAGTTGGAATGGTTGGATGTTCGGCGTCCGAAGTAAGATGTAGGTTTACCAATTCTAAAAATCAATTATTATCAGTGATACTTATTATTTTTCTTCAAACTTAGTAGTTACAACGCGATGTGAGTTACGAAGTACGATAGAGAATTCGAACATTCATCTAGGCACATTTTTACGTGATACGTCAGAAAACTCAAACTTCGTTTTGAATCATAGAGTAAGTCCCGAAAACGCGACAGCCAATATATTTACGGTGGTTGCGGGTTCAAATCGCATGACACTAGGACTAGGTCAGCATGTTGGACTATATGGTTTAACCTAGACTTGCAACGAATATTCGGTTACTATTCGGTATTCGGTCTATTCGGCTGCTTTTATTATATTCGGCCGAATACCGAATCTACATATTATTCGGCCGGCTCATTCGGCTCGCCGAATATTCGGTATGCTGCCGAATATACTATTCGTTGCGAGTCTAGTTTAAACCCTTTCAATTTTACTTCGATTGTAAAGGAGGCTTGTGCGTTGCAGTGGGACATAATATACAGGTGTCCTAGAACTGGACGACAAATTAGTATCGGGAGTTAGACCAAACTGTGACCGAACAGCAACAAAAAAAATCACGTAATAAACATACAAAAAAAATCAGTTGAAATTATTACCTCCTCTTTTGAAGTCGGTCAAAAATTATACCAAAATCAAAAATTATTTTATAAAATAATAATTATATTAATTATATCCACCTACCCGATAATTTTTCAGAAACAGTTATTCTTGTAAAATTAAAACAAACTGCTTATTCGACACTTTGATGTGTTTTTATTTATTTATTGTTATATACAGGGTATTTCAAGACTGCTACCGAAAACGAAGCCGGGTGGTAGTTTTAGTGACTTCAGACCCATTGCAACAGAAAATGTTGAAAAAAAGCGACGATTTCTTTTTGTTACTTTTTTCTTATGGTCGTATTTGGATGGTAAATTTATTTTTTTCCTAAATAATAGTGTATACCCTTTTATTTATAAGGACTCTAAGGTATTAAAGAGTTTAAATTATTATTTTAGCAAGAAATATGGATTTAACAACTAAAAATTTCGATATTTAAAAAATCATAAAAAAAAATTGTGGCGTTTTTTTGCGAAAATTTTAATTGCATTGTGTTTGTACTCAGTAAAACTACCACCCGGCTTCGTTTTCGGTAGCAGTCTTGATATACCCAGTATATATATTGTATGTATTTTATTTGTATTTTACGTATATACATGTATATATTTGTGTATGTGTATTATGTTACGAATATGTATTAATATTATTATTTGTATATTAATTACTTTATTATTATTATTTCTTTTCTTTTTTTGTTTTGAGCTTTTATTCTTTATTCTTACACTGCCCTCTCAATCTCCTTCTCTTATATCCATCCAAAGGTTGTCTGGCAGAGATCGCTCAGAGCGATAAGACCGCCTTTTGTACTTTTGTATTTTATAGTATCCCTTTTTGTAGTTATAATAAATCAGTGTACAATAAAGATTAAATAAAAAATAAAAACTTTGTAACATTGCGACCAGTTCTTCCATTTTAATATACGTTTCGCAATGTTAAATGGATATACTTAATTAATACTACTGAGGGATTGCTGTGCCGATTCAGTTTGGTCTATCTCCCGTTCCTGCTATATTGCTTAGTTCTGGGACAACATGTATATGAACTGATACTGAGACATGCAATATACAGTTAATTACAGACGAATTTCGACTGGCTGGCGACCCCTGGTACATCCTTAAAACATAACTCTGTTTTTTGGTCTGTCGTGTATATGTGCCAGTCGAATGTTCGAACGTCGGAAGTAAAACTGTACGAATATGCCTAGGTACTGTCCCACAAACTTATCTGACCCGGTGACAGAGTCGCTGTAATCGAATTTGGTGTTGCCATTAAAAATAGATATTGCAATAAATGAGTAAAGTAAAATTTTTCAATCCGATCAATAGTGTCGAGAAAATGACCAGTTTCATCTGCATATTATTTTTCCTTCACACGATTTCTAACAAATCGCTCCCCAAAACCCATAAAAAAGTGTATCTGTATTCTCCTCCACAATCGAGAGTACGATTGCAGGGGTTAGGCCATATCACAGGCCATATAGCCCACCACGCTGGCCTCATGCGAGTTGGTGGACTTACATACCATAGAAATTCTAATAAATCGCTATGGTATGCAGGTTTCCTCACGATGTTTTCCTTCACCGTTATAGTGCGTTTTTATCAATACAAGCATGGCTCCGAAAAGTCAGAAGTGTGACCTGAGATTCCAACCCACAACCAGCGTGAACAAGTTGGCTGCCGCGTCTGGTCCATTTAACAACAGGCCACCACGCACGTAACGTAAAATGAGACGAGTAAGATACATTTTAGTTTATGATATGTACTTACATATTATATTCTACTAAAACGTACATAATTCTGTTTTCGTGGAATTTATTTTATAAAGCTGACAACACAAACCTTTGGTGGCAGCTACGCGTTAATACCATTTTTCGAAGGGTATTATTGATGTCGGAAGACGCTTTTCATCCTACGTAAAATTTAATACCTGAAGTATAACGTTCCTAGCATCACTTTTTAAAGCTTTCGGCATTTTTCACTAGTTTTAAATAATGCAGGAAAAATAAATACATTGGGTAAACAACTAATGGCGGATATGTCAGCGACTGGCAGCTAGATTGACAATTTGAAATGACGTCTTTGTTTCTAGTTTTGGCTACCGGGCCAGATAACTTTGTGGCTCTATACTTCATAAAATGTTCCAATCCTCAATAAGATGACGAAACCATAGACTAAGCTCGGAGGGAATGATAAGTGTTATAGAGAAAAGTATTGATTTGAGAAGTGGAAGACTTATTGCCACCGAAAACGAAGCCAGGTTGTAGTTTTAATGACTTCTGATACTATGCATAAAAAGCCTGTTTTTTTTTTAATTTATATCCTGTCGTCGTATTTGGGTGGTAAATGCATAATATAATGTGCACATAATTCGTTCGAACATTTGAAGTTCGTGTCGGAGAATAGAGATTAGAGTAGGTAATCCCTCAGAATGCTGTCAAAGATTTTTATCTTGTAGATTTCAAATAAAACCATGGTATTCATTAGACATATATTGCATTTATTTATATATCGAATATATTATGTAATAGATACATAGTAAATATATTTTACATACACCTATATTTTATTCTGATAAATACTAAAATTCATATACACACATCAAATTTTAATATTGAATAATAATATGTAATACATAATATATTGTTATGAAATAAAATTGCCAGCAACCGATATTTAAGAGGGTCACAATATGTTTACCATACAAGTCAATGTAATAAGAAGATAACTGCTACATTAAAATTACCATGTAACCGAGTCACAAAACCAATAATTCCGATCTCATATTCGTCGAGTCGTTTATTTTTCTTATACCAGTTTCTAAGACAATTCATTACCCATGGTTTTTTAAAGAGCCAGTGCTGTCAGAAAGTTACACAATAATACATTCTTCAATAGAATGACTTGCAAAGTTAACAGTTTTACGAAATTTAACAGAATAATTAATTATTAATTCGGGAGAGCGCTGAAATTCTGATTTAACTTTAGAAGTTAGGATGCCAGTATAGAAAAGTTAGCTTTTAAGGAATGTGTCCACTTGATCTTTGGGGAAGTGTTCCAATATATCTGTTAATTCACTAATTGCAGCTTCTGCGACCGACGTCATGAGAGCCTCTTTAACTTGATCCACAATCCCATCGGGAGTTGGTCCGTCTTTGTCAACCTGAGAATAAGTAGCATAAATTTAATTACTTTCTTATTTTTTCATACGAAATCCACTTCTAAATCTATGCTTCCTATATTGTCATTATAATATTATTTTTATTGCTACTTTCTGCTATTTTAATAAATATATGTTTGTGTTAAAGTAAATATTTACGACATTATAATCCACATTATGTTAACGTAGCAGTTAGCATCCATTCAATAATAGGTATAAAGTTTTGTACCATCGTAATTATTCTTTGCAGCGTCATGCATTTATAGTTGAACGTATTTTTGCTTGCTATTAATTTTAATTTACCTCTCAGTTAATAAATAAATAAATACACTCAATAGTCACATAAATATTTTTGTAGTTCACACAAATATTTTGTTTCGGTGCTGGGATCGAACCCCTGTTCTGTCGTTTTGCAACCGGCGTCTAACCAATTGCGCCAGGAAGTCATATACATAGTGGAAGCATAGCAGACTAGGAAAAGCAAAACCTAATTAATTAATGAAGTATATAAATGTTTTACCTCTACGTTTTGAACACTGGTGTCAACGCTTATGCCCACCACGGCGTATGGTGGATTTTGAACACCAATTAGTGATTCGACACCAAATGATCCCACGATTTCCATTGAACTCAAAGTTATGCTGAAACGGAGTACATGTTTCTTATCATTATATTCATTATACATAGGAATCATACTTTCAGACATATTTTTTTCCTTTCACTTTTATATAAATACCAATTTTTATGATCCTTGCGTTGTGGATGTTCATGGGCGACAGACATCAGTGACCATTAGGTGACGTGCTCGTTGGCCTTACTATTTATACTATTCTGTAAAAACTATTGCAAATGCCTACTGTTTTTTAACTAAATAAATCAATAGATGTTGTTTAAATAAAAAAGAATTATTAAACAAGGTTCAGAAAGTCTCTGCTATTTAAAAGATTCACGTAATTATAAAGTGTCATATAGTTTGAACTTTATTGTTTTGACCTAAACAAAAAGGTACATGGTGCCAACCAAGTGCCGACGACCTAGTAGTATTATTCTCCCAGATTCATAATTACAATTAACATTCATATGTAATCTTACCCATCAAAAACATCCTGTAAAAAGTTACGTAAGTTATTATCATATCAATATTAAAAATTCTTTACGTTTTAAATAAATAGATCGACTTGGCCATCGCATGAAAACGTAATGTAACGTACAATTTATACATAATGCTACTGGCCAGGTCGATCTATTTATTTAAAACGTAAAGAATTTTTAATATTGATATGATAATAACTTACGTAATAACTTTATACAGAAGGTCCCTTAAGCAAGGACTAAATTAATTAATCGACTTGGTGTTACATGGATCTCACAACTTTTTGCGGTAGAAAAACTGAGCTGCGAGACTTGGATTTTTTTTACAGGATGTTTTTGATGGGATCTCACCTCTTTTTGTAGAGTCCTACTTTTTACCTTTTCGGTACTTTTTATTTCCTTATAAACTACTGGTTCAAATTGAATGAAATTTTAAATATACTGTGTTTACACAATGCCTGCTTAGTAACTGAAAATTCAGGCTTCTTGCTTTAACCACAACGAAGTTATGGGGGGTTGAAAATGGTCTGAATCGCTTCGAGAAAAGGATGGTACGACTGTGCCGCTTTTTAGCTCGACTTGGAGAAGGCACTGCCGTGCCCCCAGATTCTTTGTATGTGCATAAATGTCAGTAGAATAAAGCAACATATCAACCTATTTAAAAGAAGAATATACTCACTGTAGGTGCCCAGAGGTACTGAATTCGAAAATGCCTTCAAAAATCAGGGTTCCTTCGTAGTCAACTGTAAAAACAATTGTGACTATAATATACAAAGCACTGGTTATTTATTTCATATAAAATCCATTTGAATCCAAAGCTGGACAATAAATACAGCTAGAGAAGCAACTTTAGTGACGTATAACATGTGTCTTTAGAAACCCTTATTTCGCCGAAGATTAAAATAAGTCTTAAAATAACAGTCTTACCTTCTACTTCAACTATAGGCACGCTCAAGTTGTAGTCAACTCTTTGGTCATCAAACGAGACTGCAATGTCATTGATGGTAAATTGTTGTGCACCGCTCGCCACAAGGTTGCTTATATCCACTTTGCCCCTGTTATTGTATTTTTTTTAAATAAATCTGCGTTGTTCTTTAAGCACTACATATGCAAAAATACTTGCAACAATAAGTACTTTCTGACTGAATTAGTTTAGGCTTGTGTAATTTTCATACTTTAGGCAGTTTTAATTTTATCGAGAGTTACCTATATAAATGATAGATTACTATTATGAAAGTATTGCAGCCTAGTTAGTCCAAGGTTCAGTAACATAGGGTACCACTTTATTATCATCTTCTCTAGAGACAAGTGTCAGTGTTTAATACGGTATCATAAAATAAAACAAAAGCTGAGCTTGTAGGAAATTCCATCAAGCTCTTTGGTTATCTATAGGTTCTCAAGCGTAATAAGAAGAAAAGAGGTCTGCTATTATTCATTATACAGCACCTATCGATATGTCACTCCAAAAATTACGGTGAGGTAGGAATGGCACTGGGTGCCCGCTACCCAAAGCATCTTATGCTACGTCTCCTAAATAGTTTATTTGCCAGTTTGACCATGATGCATTTTCATAAATAATTATCTTCACAAGTGACAATATATGCTTATGGAACCCGCTTTGCATGAGGCCTGAAGGAAGTGGCCAATAATTTATTTCTAACTCCTCCTATTAATTTCACTTTCTGACTTATTTCGTTGTGCTTTAAAGATAAGTTATATATTCCCAGAAACTCGCCGAGCTTCAATGCTCGGTGTCATTACATTGCCTGCCACTGGTGCTCCTGGCTTACAGGAGTTACAGTGGTGGGTGTGAGGGCGGGACAGTCTCCAGATAAGCTTATGGAGTTATTGCGACACTCACACAGCCGCAAAGCTAACGGTTAGTACTGAAAAGATGGTATAGAAACAGAACGTTCGATGTAGTACCACCCTTGACCTTCATCAACAGTGAAAAAAATAAGTTCAGCAATATTGACTATGAATGTCAGGTTAAAAACAGAATGTCAGCTAAATTTCATCAAAATTGAAAAATAATAAACAAAAAAATTATCGTTTTATAATATAAGTAGGATTAGGAATAAGAGACTTACTCTAATGGGCCAATGTCTCCAACCAATATGATGGGCGGAAGTACATCTTTCTTGTACGGCTCCGTTATGGGAACAATTAAGTCAATCCCGACGGTCATCATGTTGCGCACATACTCGAGAAGGCCAATTATGTTATTGGCTGCACGTATTTCCGGGGGTGTGTCGCCAGATGAATTGTATGTTAGGTGTCCAATTTCTACGTGAGTTTCAAGAGGCCCTAGAATCTTCGCCGTCGCTGTAAATTAATTATATTTTTTAGTATCTACACTGTTCATGTCCATCAAATGTTGGTTTATTCCTGCAAGTTCAAATACATCACTATTGGTGCAAGCAGTACAAAATGACACATGTTATAATTAAAATCTGTAATATTACTATTTTTAAAAGCTATTTTAATTTTGTGGCTTTTGCCCCATCATATGTTGTCACACTTGTGTAAAGGGAGACAGACAAAGAACACTTGTAAAACCATTGAGATATAATATAGCTACGTACACTTGACATCGATGTTTAAAACCATTAGTTTTCGTGTCTAGTATTTTTTTAATGCAAAATAGCATCACGCTGTGGCTATGATATGATAATGAATTGATGTATGAAATAATCAATCGTACTCTCGATTGTAGCGGAGGCCCGTGCCCTGCAGTGGGATGTATATGGGCTGATACAGTACAGTCAGTATGAAATAAATTAGAGTCTGTTTTTGTATGCCTATATTTATACAAGCACCCTCATTGCATGTATTGGTTGTCGATGTTGTTTGGTTACCTGTCGCAATGCACAAGGCAGCGTATAGGATGGCGCTCTGGGTCTTCATGTTGTCAGCTGCGATGATGGCTTGTGTGTACACACTTCTGCGCGGTCTCCCAAACTTATACTTCAATCCACACTGCTTATAATAGCCATGCCCAATTTACTTATTTTACGGTCATTAATAATGCCCACTCAATTATTTTTAATTAGATTATTAGGTACGTTTGATTGAAGATTTTTTATATTACAATTAAGAAAGTTTATGTGTTGCAAGGTGAATTTGAACTGTATCTCGAGCGTTCACAACAAATGCACGAAGATAAGGTTAAGTAATTATCGTTGATACACTTTCTTTTTTTTTTATTTTCTAGAGTGCATATGCCTAAATCCGATCTATTTTGTTTAAGGAATAAACAAAAGAATGAAATCCGAGAGATTCTGATAACTACATAATTAAATTGATAAATACATAAACTTATGCCTTTTCCCCACAAGAGCTACCTGCTCCTGAGGTGAGCTGGTGAAGTGCTACCAGCTACGTGGGTGTCGTGGTACCTCTACCAGGATACCCACGTTTTGCCTTGTGTGTTCCGTCCCACGATGTGATAGGGTGTGGGGAGTGATGTGAGCCTTCCGCCATATCCGGCACAAATTCCTGACTACAGTCTAATATTGAACAGAAAAGTCCAACATCACATTCCCCGAGCCGAGATTCCAACCCGAGACCTCAGCGTTAAAATCTTACCATAGTACAATTTGCGCCACTGAGGCAGATACTGCCGCATACAGGAGACTTTAGTGATTATCGGAATTCCTTGACATTCGGGTTTAGGCGAATTAATTACGTACTTATATTGAATTATATCTGTATCAGCCCATATACGTCCCACTGCAGGGCACGGGCCTACTCTACAATCGAAAGTACGATTGAGAGTGTGCGTGGTGGCCTGTTGGTAAACGGACTAGACGCGGCTGCCAACATGTTCATGGTGGTCGCGGGTTCAAATCCCAGGGCACACCTCTGACTTTTCGGAGTCATGTGTGTATTGACAGTCAATCACCACGCACTAAAACGGTGAAGGAAAACATCGTGAGAAAACCTGCATACCATAGCGATTTATAAGAATTTCTATGGTATGTAAGTCCGCCAACCCGCACTAGGCCAGCGTGGTGGACTATATGGCCTAACCACTCTCAATCGTACTTTCTTTGAATTATATACATGAACTTAATTAACGAATTTTGCATCGCAGCCGATAATACCTTATGACTGTTGCAAGAGTGAAGAGAAACCAGTGATATCTTAAATCGTGGCCGATGATACCTCATGAATGTTGTAAGAGAGCAGAGTGAATAACATTACGGACCCGAAAATGCGGTCACCGAATTGTGCCCTAGAAATGTTCAAAGAACAGAGGCAGACCACCTGCTCGATGGTTGAATGCACAGAACAAGTTGAATGATATTGCGAAGTATATCGGCAAGCAGTGTATAAGACCCAGACTCCACTTCACCTTGTCCTCAGCGAGCTGTTGCCATTTTGGCTTGAAAAACAAATTATTTCTTTGTGTACTATAATATGCATTATATTAAATTTAAGCTCAATGTGAATATCGTCCTTTATACAGTTTTCCCGTCCCGTCCCGTAACATACATATTTGGAAGTGGTAGAGCCACGCTGTCAGAGCCATGACCACAGACATGACTTAGCATGAATTGGCAACTTCAGTTTCACAGTTTCATACAAACTTTCAAGCCTTATATCAATCCTTTTGTGACAACAGGTAGCTAATATCCACTCCCATCTAGTATATCTCTGTATCAAGTTCGTTTAGTTGTTAGGTGCAAAAGCGTGAAACACAGACGGACAGCTGCCTTGCAACTTAGGACGTTTCATCGTGTAATTAAAAAACGCTTACCCTTCTTCTTAGTATGGGTTAAATATGTATTTATTTGGCATTATAAAATACTAGCGGCCCGTCCCAGCTTCGCCTGGCAGCTGATAGTTTATGACTTCACTCCATACCAAATACACATTGTTGACAGCCTCCGTGGCGCAGTTGGTTAGATGCTTGCTGTGAAACCACAAGCTGCGGATACAGACCGAAAAGTCTCTAGTAGCTTCTGTTACTCACGACCCAAGACTCGATCTTACTGTGGGGTCAGGAGTCAGGACTATGTACATATTATGTGTATTTATTTATTATATATATTTCCAAGAATATATGATGTATGTATATACACAGTCAGGTCATAAGTATTGTCACACAGTAAAAACTTTTCTTTTAGAATGCTGGCCACAAAAAAGTTTATTGAACTCGAATTTCGAATTGTTCATGAAAATAAAAATGTATAATTTTTAGAATTTTACTCTTTTTTAAATATGGAGTGGACGCTTAAAGAAGACCGTGTTGCAGTTTTTGCGTTGCATCGTTGCGGTTACGCGCCAATTCAAATTTTTGACATACTGAAAAATTTGAATATAACCAAAATATTCGTTTATTGTACCATCAAACGATACAATGAAGACTCTAGTGTAGATGACAGGTCAAGAAGTGGTCGCCCTCGGTCTGTTAGGACTCCAGCAGTGATAAAAGCTGTGAAGGCGCGAATTCAAAGAAATCCCAAACGTAAGCAGAAACTGTTGGCCCTTCAGATGGGGTTAAGCAGAACCACGGTGAAAAGGGTGTTAAATGAAGACTTAGGGCTTCGAGCATATCGAAGAAAAACAGGACATCGTTTGAATGCTCGTCTAATGGACCTGAGACTGAAGAGATGCCGCGCTTTGTTGAAGCGGTACGTGGGAAAAAAATATCGGGAAATTCTTTTTTCAGTTGATAAAAAAATTACCGTAGAAGAGAGCTACAACAAACAAAATGATAAGGTGTACGCACACAGTAGTGAAGAAGCTAGCAACCGTATTCCGCGTGTCCAACGAGGTCATTTTCCATCCTCGCTCATGGTATGGTTGGGAGTTTCTTATTGGGGCTTAACAGAGGTACATTTTATAGTTTAAAAAAAATGATTTTGTACTGTGGTTGTATTTTATGACAGTGTCAAAGTAATGACAGCCTCCGTGGCGCAGGCGGTTAGACACCGCCTGTGAAACGAGAGGCCGCGGGTTCGATCCCCGCACCGAGAGAAATGTTTGTGCGGCCCACAAATATTTCTTCCGGGTCTGGGTGTTTGTGAGACCGAAAAGTCTCTCGTAGTTCCTGATACCCACGATACAAGACTCGATCTTAGTGTGGGGTCAGGACTATGTATGTGACTGTTGGGTGTTATTTATTTATTTATTTTTGTGAGAAAGGTGTTAAAACGAATGCAGTTGTGTATCAAAATACAGTCCTGATGAACCTTGTGGAACCTGTTTCTCATACCATGTTCAATAACAGGCACTGGGTGTTCCAACAAGATTCGGCGCCAGCTCATAGAGCGAAGAGCACACAAGACTGGCTGGCGGCGCGTGAAATCGACTTCATCCGGCACGAAGACTGGCCCTCCTCCAGTCCAGATTTGAATCCGTTAGATTACAAGATATGGCAACACTTGGAGGAAAAGGCGTGCTCAAAGCCTCATCCCAATTTGCAGATTGAAGGCCTGTATTCAAAATCACGGAGATCATTTTGAATAAACTTTAGTGTCATAAGAATCTATGTTTTGTTAAGTTCATTTTGGTATATAAATGGTTACATAATGAAAAAACTTGTTTCAATTATTTTATATTAAACATGTGACAGAATTTATGACCTGACTAGGTATATATTACGGACATATATTTATTCTAATAAAATAATATTAAGAAATAATAATTTTACTGTTATTATTTCTCAATATTGTTGTTAAAAATAACAATAGTCTAAACTCCTATATAATTGATAAAAGAGATATTACGGGGTATTGTTTTATTTTATTTGCTCCTAAATTGCATATACTAATAATGAAACGTATTTGCTTAGATTATATAGACGAGTATATAATCTAAGACGTATTTGTTTCTGCACATGGACTAACACCAAGAGCCTCGATCAACATCTCCAGAGGCTCTCAATTGGTCGTTAGGTCATGAGCCAGATCCAAAAGGCGATGTTGTTGGACACGGCACGCATAGTGAGGAGGTTCCTCACATTGGATTCCTAACCGCCGCGCCGGTGGCTTGGGGCTTAAGCTTCGCCACCGAAGGTTCAATCATTTTTTAATGTGTTTATAGAACATATTGTTACTTTTTGTTTATTTTTAAATATAGCGTATAACACCTTCGAAACAAACGTATTTCATTTCATAGCAAATGACATGTAGGACTGCAATCTGCTGCACTATTACACTCAACTACTAGGAATACAATATAAGTAATATAAATACATACACATATAAAGCTGAATAGTTTAATTGTTATCTCTAATCTCAGGAACTACTGGATCGAATTGAAAAATATATTTTTGTGTTGGATAGGTAATTTATTGAGGAATGCTATAGGCTATATACCGGGTATCTCAAGACTGCTACCGAAAACGAAGCCGGGTGGTAGTTTTAGTGGCTACAAACACAATGCAATTATTTTTGGGTGGTAAATCCATAGTTTTTGCTAAAATAATAATTTAAACTCTTTTATACCTTAGAGTATTTATAAATAAAAGGGTATATACTATTATTTTAGGAAAAAATGTATTTACCACCCAAATATGGCCATAGGAAAAAAATAACAAAAAAAAAAAATTGTCGCTTTTTTTTGCAACTTTTTCTGTTGCATTGTGTCTGAAGTCGCTTAGACTACCACCCGGCTTCGTTTTCGGTAGCAGTCTTGATATACCCTGTATTATCATCACGCTATGACCTATAGGACGGAAGCACTAGTAAAAATGTGGCAAATAAGAGGAAATTTTAGTCGTGTTTCGAGGTCCGATTGGTCTCAAAATCGATATCTGATATATCCTATTCCTTGGCGTCAGCCTTCATCATCATTATCATGTATATACATCCGGAGCCGGGCCGGATCTCTAGTTCAATATATTTCTATTGTGTATAATCTATTGGCCGTATTAGTGAAAATTGGATTAATTATATTATTTACCTAGCAATAAATTGATATGAGTCCCTTTGATGACCGAAATTATTCTTAGCTATTATCCTTTTTTTGATTACTTTTCTTTTCCAAGTAATTGATGTATGTTGGACAACCTGTCTTTATAATAGGAGGATAGAAAAAGGCCAGGCAACAACATTTTTATCTATGTTTTTGCAGTACCAGCGCTCCTTCTATATTATAATTAATACTCTAGCTAGCCTTCAGGCTTATCTAAATATGTTGAAATAAGGGTTGAAATGAAAAATCGAAACCCCTGAAGATATTTTATTCAAAATATATATTTTAGGTCCTTTTTACAAACGAAAACTAATGGCGTGCACTAATTTTGGAATCGACTACAACATTAAAGGATTGGGATAAGAATATTATATATTGATGAAAAAAAATATGATTAGTGTAATTACCTTTAATGAAAAAATTAACCAGCGTTGCGCTCTGGCTGGTGCCGCCACAGAACAGATTGTTAACCATATTCAATTGTTCTGTGGACGCCGCAGTGCAACTTGTTTGCGACCTTAGAGTATTTATACAGGGTATATCAAGACTGCTACCGAAAACGAAGCCGGGTGGTAGTTTAAGCGACTTCAGACACAATGCAACAGAAAAAGTTGCAAAAAAAAGCGACAATTTTTTTTTGTAATTTTTTTCCTATTACCATATTTTGGTGGTAAATACATTTTTTCCTAAAATAATAGTGTATACACTTTAATTTATAAATACTCTAAGATATAAGAGAGTTTAAATTATTATTTTAGCAAAATCTATGGATTTACCACCCAAAAATGACGATATTTAAAAAATCATAAAAAATAATTGTCGCGTTTCTAAGCGAAATTTTTAATTGCATTGTGTTTGTAGCCACTAAAACTACCACCCGGCTTCGTTTTCGGTAGCAGTCTTGAGATACCCTGTATACTCTAAGTTTGCGACGTACAAACTTTTTATTTTTAATTTCTGTATGGTCTATGTAAATGTATGTTATATGAGTGTGTGCGTTGTGATAAGTGACAAATGAATGTGTTTTTTTTTATTTCGTGTTTTTTTTTGTTAAAGATATTTAATGCCGTTTGGGGTAGGTGTAAATGGGTAGAAATTATTAAGATGCAAAAAACTTTATGCTTATAGTATTAATTCGGAAGAAATGTAATATTATTTTCAGTGTTGCGCGGTGCGTCGTGCTGTGCGTACGCGTTTCTGTTCACTGTGCCGGCCGATCAACACCAATTTCTTTCTTTTTCTACTATCCCCGACTTTTTTTTTTTGTTAAGTATGGACGAAGACTTAAGTGACGAAGATATGAGTGATTCAGAGCTGTTAAATAAATGCGAACAACAACTAAATAAGATGACAGAAACAGAGAAAAGTTACTTTGAATAACAAACAACAGTTAACGAAAGTACACGATCTGCAGAGAAGAGGAAAGAACGTGAAGATGACAATAATGAAGATGTTAATGATGACGACAACAACGAAGATGAATTCCACACCGTAGTAAGAAGAAGACCTAAACGTCTAATAAGGAGTCAGTCGATAGAAATAGGTATTAACAAAGGAAAAGACAAAGAACTTGTTAGCCCACCCGAATTAATGACTTATCATCAAGTTTCTATTACGTCGAAAGAAAACCTACCGAAACCAATAGCTATGGCTAAACTGCTCCGGTCTGAAAATATAAAAGATATTCTCCACATTAAATATAAAACTACAAATAAAATAATCGTGCAATTTCAAAGAAAAGAAGATGCTCTAAAACTAGTAGAATGTCATAAATTTAAAGAAATGGGGTTTCGTTGTCAACTAATAAATGAAACATTTACATCTTACGGAACAGTTAAAGGAATCGATATTGATTTAACTGAAGAAGAATTATTAGATATATTTAAATCTAGCGAAGAAATTTCATCCGTTAGAAGACTAAAACGTTTAAATTCGGAAGGCAAATGGGTAGATTGTGAATCAATACGAATAAGTTTTAAAAGTAACGTATTACCCCAATATATCTATGCATATGAATGCCGATTTAAGGTCCAAGCTTATGTTTTCCCAGTAACACAATGTTCGCGCTGCTGGAAATTTGGTCACGTCATTAAATTTTGCCCTACAAAAAAAACCCTATGCCCAAAGTGTGGAGGAAATCACGAAAATTGTAGCATAACAGACTTTAAATGTCTGAATTGTCAGGGAAATCATTTCGTCCTTGATAAGACTTGTCCTATATATGTTAAAGAGAAAACTATTCGAGGTATCATGAGCAAAGAACAAGTTACATACAGAAAAGCTCTGCAAATATACATGGCCAATAATAATCTAGAACATTCAAATTTAGTGAAGAGTTCACACGCAGTTACCAATTTACGAGTACAACCAGCATCTACACTTCAAATGAATAAAGAATCCTATAGAAGTATATTAACTAAGGCAGTAGTTTGTGAAGCACTCATAGAAGATATGGGAACAGAAGAAATAAAGGAAGACACAAATATGAGAAGAAGTACTAATAACGGAAGATCAGAACATATTATAACGAAAGAAAAATCAAATAATCCTGGTCGGGACAGAAGCAGTGAAAACCTAAATCAATCAGACTACGAAGATGCTAATAATATCTCACAAAAGAATAAGGGAGACTACAAATGGTATTCACATTTGTTTTTTAAATTCGAATGGTCTAAGCTTTTGAATAAATTACTAGGTATTTATAGATCCGAATATAAATTTGAAGACAAATTGATATCTATGTTAAAATGTATTGTGGAAGAAGTTAAGAAATTGGGTAATATCATTTTTGGAGAAGATATTTTAAGTTTTATAAATAAATTTAACAGTAATGGATAGTTACAAAAAAATACTAAAATTGAACCTCTACCAATGGAATTCACAAAGTTTACGACCGAAGCTATTATCCTTTTCAGAGCTTTTATCACGAGAAAATATTCACATAGCGATTTTAAGCGAAAAGTGGCGTAGTAGGGAAGCCAATGTGAACATCAGTGGTTTTAATGTATATAGGAATGACAGGAACGATGGTTATGGTGGTGTTGCCGTACTGATTCATAAGTCAATACAATCCCACATAGTGCCACTCAACATTAACAATGCAGGTATAGAAGTATTGTGTGTTAAGCTGATTAATTGCATAGATTTAGAATATGTTATATCTATTTACTGTCCTTCGTCTGTCCAAACTCAAATAACTGACTGGTACGAAATTTTTTCTCGATTTAGTAGTAAGACATTAGTAGCGGGAGACTTTAACGGTCACCACACTAATTGGTCTGTAAAGTCAGATGCCAGAGGTACGCAAATTTCTGAATCTGCCCTTGACAATAATTTTGTCTCTCTCAACAATGGGATGGCAACAAGAGTTAAACTAGTAAACGGAAACCTACAGCAGACATCACCGGATATATCTTTTATATCGTCTGATGTGGCAATAACATTTCAATGGCAGGTAACTAATGAAAACCTATGCAGCGACCATTTGATTATTAAAATGTCAGCTAATCTACGCTGCAATGTACAGGTGTCTAAAAAGCGAAATTTTAAGAATGCTGATTGGTACAAATATCGGCAGACAATTTATACAAACATAAAGGATCTCAATGAAACCTATAATACTGCCAGTATTCAATTATTATACGATAGCTTTATTAATATTATCGAGTACGCATCCAATAAACATATTCCACTGCTTAAAATTAACAAAGAGCCAAAAGAAAAATTTCAACCAAAACATTACTGGACACCCAAATTATCCAAAATAGTGGCACAGCGAAGGTTAGCGTTAGCAGTTTTTCGTAAAAATCCTACACCGGAAAATTTGGATAAGTTAGAACATAAAACGCTAGAATCTCAAACTTTAATCAAGAAGGCTAAACAACAAGGTTGGCAAAACTTTTGTGACTCTATCGGTGAGGTTACATCAGCATCTGAAATGTCGCGCTGAATGAGGTGGATGAAAAATTGTAACCAAAGACGGTTGTATCCCCCTATTGAAAAACAGCTTGAATTATTACGCTCTTTAACGCCAGACTATGACTACCTAACCCCACTCCAAACTTAAAATCTAAAAATAATTTTAGAACTCGAAAACAGCATTAAAAAAAAAGACACAGCTCCAGGAGAGGACAGCATTTCGTATTCTATGGTACATAACTTACCTGATCAGGGAAAGCGGTTTTTACGTAAGATTTACAATGACATATTCAGATCCGGTACTGTACCCTATCAGTGGCGTGATATCCATATCATTCCACTAACAAAAAACGTAAACAACCTAACTGGGGAGATCAAGTTAAGACCAATTTCGTTAATTTCATGTGTATGTAAAATTTTTCACGTAATGATATGTAAAAGAATAGAATGGTTTGTAGAAAAGAACAAAATTTTATCGCCGAACACAGTAGGATTTAGGAAAGCAGTCATGTCTCGATTCACTATCTTGTTTAATTTCCTACATACAAGTTGGATTCACTAAAAACATTCCTACAATAGCATGCTTCCTAGATATCGAGAGCGCCTACAGGCTACAATAATGTTTCAATCGAATCAGTTACCAAAACCTTAGATGATATCCAAATGGGATCCCGGTTTTGTGTATATATCTGGTCCATTATGAGTAAAAATAAAAACCGACTTCAAAACAAAAATCCACTAAAAACCAAAAAATAATAAATACCACTCCAAAGCATAAAAAATAATATTTATATAATAAATATCTATATGTTTGGTACTGGGCGACCCGCCTTCAATATGTTACGCATATATTTTGATTTGTTGGCTAGTCAAGTCATTAAGCAAATTAATCAACATGCACGAGTTCCATGAAATAAATATTATTTTTTTGCTTTGGAGTGGTATTTATTATTTTTTGGTTTTTAGTGGATTTTTGTTTTGAAGTCGGTTTTTATTTTTTTTATTAAAAATTTTAGTTATTTTTATCTTTTTAGTGTTGATAGGCATTTAAATTAAGAAGATTTGGTCCCCACAAGGAATATGTTCTTTCCGATGACAATGAAATCGCTAAAATCAGCTAAAAGCTGCCAAAGATATTGGAATATTCACATGTTTAATATTTTTCTCCCCCCCCCCCATCCCTTCGCGCCTACCTCTTTTTCCCTCAACCACTGTAGCCTAGCTTTTATACTGAAGCCAATGCAAAAAGAACCGTTGAAATCCTATTAAATTTTGAGGGGTTCTACTCTCCAGGTCCGAACATGATAATCAGATCTTAATGTTATGTTCCTGAGATCAACCTGTTAATACGTTCTTTCTAATCAAAAAGAAATCACTAAAATCGGTTATAAGCTGCTCAAGATATTAGTATTTACGTGTATTTTAATTTTATCACCCCCCCCCCCTCGACCCTACCCCCTTTTCCCTCCCTCACTGTAACTTAACTTTTATAATAAACCTAATGCAAAAAGAACCATTGGAATCCTACTAAATTTTGAAGAGTTATATTCTCCAGGTTCGAACATAATCATCACATCTTCATGTTGTATTCCTGGGATCAACCTGTCAATACGTTTTTTCTAATGAAAACGAAATCACTAAAATCGGTTGAAAGCTGCCGAAGATATTAGAATTTACGTGTATTTTAATTTTATCACCCACCCCCTCTCACCCCCCACCCCTTTTTCCCTCACTCACTGTAACTTAACTTTTCTAATGAACGTAACGCAAAAAGAACCATTGCAATTCTCCTTAATATTAAGGAGTTCCCCTCTTCAGGTCCGAAGATATTCATCAGATCTTCACCATATTTTTATGGGACCAAACGACAAGCACCAGCTTTCAATCAAAGAAAGAATGAAAAATCGAAATCGGTTCACACAGTACAGAGAAACGAGGTAACAACATAAAAAAAAAGCAACATACAGTCGAATTGAGAACCTCCTCCTTTTTTTGAAGTCGGTTAAAAAGACATTTAAAAATTAAATTAACTAATAACATCGTTTCAAGACAAACTAACAGAGGATTAGCGCAAGGGGATCCTTTGGCACCCCTACTATTTAACATTGTGACCTAACAAGTATGTCGACAAATAAAAAACGTCATGATATCACAATATGCAGATGATTTTGTCATTTACATAAGAGACAAGCAAATTAAAAAATGTGAATCTCTTTTACAGGAATCTCTAAATTGTTTAATCAGATTACTTGAGGAGATTGGACTCACATTATCTCCATCTAAATCTAGCTTTTGTGTTTTTAGTAGGGGTCGAAGGAGAACATTGCCTCACCTGGAGATAGATTGCCAGCCCTTAAAAATAGTTGAAAATGTCAAATATCTTGGTGTGTGGTTAGACAGGAGCTTATATTGGCGAAAGCCAGAAAATTAGCAAATCTATTAAGGGTTACTGTATAAATTTCTATAATAAAGTTCCCACTCACATAAAAGCCTTAACTATAAATAAATTTAAATCTAATATTAAACGACAGTTGTGTAATAAAGCATATTATAAAATTTCAGAATACTTAGAAGATAGTAAGGCGTGGGAATAAAACATAATAAACTCATTTGCAAAAAAAACGGGCACCTAAGCAATGAACCATTTCAAATGTTACTATTGGTTTGTTTGATAATTATAGGTAGTTTTACTTTCATAATTTTGCAAATTAATAAGCAAATAATCGTTTTCGTTATTATCATAAAATTTTGATAAAATTTATGGGTTTTAATGCTAAATTTCACTAGTAGTGTATGCTCGCTAGTAGTGCATATGCTCGTGAAGTAAAAGTGAACAAAGATTTTTGTTTGTTTTTTCTTTAATAAAGTAAAAGCAGATAAATGTTTAGTATCGAGTGTGACTCCCTCTAGCTGAAATCACAGCTTGAATTCGTCTGGGTATGCTAGCGAGGATATCCCGCATACTTGTTTGCGGAATACGTTCCCACTCCGCGGTAATCACATTCTTCAGCTCTCTGATGGTCTGCGGAGCTGGTTGTACTGATTTCACGCGTCGTTTCAGAACGTCCCAGACATGCTCTATAGGATTGAGCCTGGTTCTGGAAGAAAACCATGTACACAACCACGGGATGATCGTTTTCTTGTGAGTCGCGCATTGAGAAATCGCAAGTCTTCGTATGTGGACCTTAAGAACAACCTCGAAGAAGTAAGAAATGTGCATATTAGTCTATGGACGGTCAGGAGGAGGCTTCTCGCGGCCAATATACGCAGTCATCGCCCGGCCCGCGGCCCTAAGTTACTCCGTGAGCACAGAGTTGCCAGGCTTAGGTTTGCTCGAAATTGTGAGTCATGGACTCAAGAAGACTGGAATAGGGTATTGTTCTCCGATGAAGCCAGGATCTCTCTGTTCGGTGAAGATCGACGTCGGCGAGTGCTACGAAGACGAGGAGAACGCTTTGCAGAGGCTTGTTTTGAAGAAATCACACCTTATGGTGGGGGCTTTGTTATGTTTTGGGCAGGAATAAATTCAATGGATCGTACAGAGTTAGTCTTCATCGAAAACAGCTCACTGACTGGACATCGATACATAACGGAAGTTCTAATTCCTCATGCACAACCCGCATTGGCCGCTTTAGGCGAAGACTCAATTTTTATGGAAGACAACGCTCGCGCCCACCGGTCTGGCGATGTGGAAGCGTATGTGCAAGAGGTCGGCATTCGTCGTTTGGATTGGCCAGCTCAAAGTCCCGACCTCAATCCTATAGAGCATGTCTGGGACGTTCTGAAATGACGCGTGAGATCAGTACAACCGGCTCCGCAGACCATCAGAGAGCTGAAGAATGTGATTACCGCGGAGTAGGAACGTATTCCGCAAGCAAGTATCCGGGATATCCTCGCTAGCATACCCAGACGAATTCAAGCTGTGATTTCAGCTAGAGGGGGTCACACTCGATACTAAACATTATCTGCTTTTACTTTATTAAAGAAAAAACAAACAAAAATCTTTGTTAACTTTTACTTCACGAGCATATGCACTACTAGCGAGCATACACTACTAGTGAACTTTAGCATTAAAACCCATAAATTTTATCAAAATTTTATGATAATACTGACGAAAACGATTATTTGCCTATTAATTTACAAAATTGTGAAAGTAAAGCTACCTATAATTATCAAACAAACCAATAGTAACATTTGAAATGGTTCATTGCTTAGGTGCCCGTTTTTTTTGCAAATGAGTTTATAAGTCCCCGAACCGGATGTGTGTGTACTCTGTTAAATATAATTAAAATAATTATCCCACTTGTGTCACCATAGTTGTAGGCAATTTGAGTACGTCATGCTCGCTTAAAGGTCTGTGCTTGCGGCGGCGTCGTGTGCCGGGTCGGTCACTTCCCTATAACACGGTTGAGGAGACCGATGGCTGGCACATGCGTCATACTCGTGAAAGGGTGCTGCTTGTGTAGACTGGTCTGCTCAATTTGCTTATAATGATAATATTAATTACTTTGTTTTTCTTTTTTAATTTTTTTATTGACTTTCATTGCTTTTGCTTAACAGTGTATACCGATTCCGCGGTCAGGGCGACCACACTTAACTCAGCCGTACAATATAATTATTATTATGAATAATTTATGAACTGCTCTGAATTTGAACTCCTGTATGATCACTGTATTGTAAACTTATTTTGAAAAGAGCAACGCTAGAGTTTCTTGCCCGTTCTTCTCTGGCGAAAACAGCCTTGTGAACTGGGTGGTAGTGGGAAAAAAAATATGACTGAATCTAAATAGTGTATGACATTTTATGGATTCAATAAATATTTTCATTTCATATTCATTTCATTTCATTTCATTTCATTTCATTTCGTTTCATTTCGTTTCATTTCGTTTCATTTCGTTTCATTTCGTTTCATTTCGTTTCATTTCGTTTCATTTCGTTTCATTTCGTTTCATTTCGTTTCATTTCGTTTCATTTCGTTTCATTTCGTTTCATTTCGTTTCATTTCGTTTCATTTCGTTTCATTTCGTTTCATTTCGTTTCATTTCGTTTCATTTCGTTTCATTTCGTTTCATTTCGTTTCATTTCGTTTCATTTCGTTTCATTTCGTTTCATTTCGTTTCATTTCGTTTCATTTCGTTTCATTTCGTTTCATTTCGTTTCATTTCGTTTCATTTCGTTTCATTTCGTTTCATTTCGTTTCATTTCGTTCATTTCGTTCTCATTCGTCTCATTTCGTCTCATTTCGTCTCATTTCGTCTCATTTCGTCTCATTTCGTTTCATTTCGTTTCATTTCATTTCGTTTCATTTCGTTTCATTTCGTTTCATTTCGTTTCATTTCGTTTCATTTCGTTTCATTTCGTTTCATTTTCGTTTCATTTCGTTTCATTTCGTTTCATTTCGTTTCATTTCGTTTCATTTCGTTTCATTTCGTTTCATTTCGTTTCATTTCGTTTCATTTCGTTTCATTTCGTTTCATTTCGTTTCATTCGTTCATTTCATTTCATTTCATTCAAAGTATATTAATGAGACTGTGTATAAATGTTAAAATATTTAAATATATTAAAAAATTTAGCTGGTATGTTCATGGGGAATTCATACTAAACATATGCGCAGGAATATATATATCATTAATAAGAAATAGATTAGATTATGCCTGTTTCCTGTACGACTCTAGTGCTAATACACATATATCCAATTTAGATAAGTTACAAACCAAGCCCTCAGAATAGTCGGTGGCTTTATTAAAAGCTCTCCAATCCATGTGATGGAAAGTGAACTACATTTACCACCTTTATTTTTAAGGCGTCTATACTTAGCTTATAAATATATGCTAAAAACATTCTCTGGGCCTAATTTTACAAGTAAAAATATTATTTCTGAACTGAGTTCCATTCTTCAAAACAGTTACTGGTCAAACAAAAAGAAACCTTTACTTGCTGTTCTGTATAACGAAATAAACCAGCTGGAAATTAACTCTTCTGACACTTTGAAAATGTTTACTTTGGATATATGGGTCTCGGCAATGCAAACCCAAAATGTGATAAGACATGATCTCAAATGTATAAATAAACCAAAAAATCATTATAACCCTTATGAGTTGATACATGAAGTTATTTCAGAATTAGTAACCAAATATGGCGATTGGTATAAAATATTTACAGACGGTTCGAAGGGTATAAATAGATCTGGAGCTGCTATCTTCTTCCAAAACACAAACTATAAGGCCTGTTTCAAATTAAAATCAAATACACTATGTATAATGTCCTTGGAACTCATTGCAATATACCAAGCACTCAAACTCGCTTATAGTAGAAACTTGAATAAAATAGTATACCTTAAATCAAATCAAATCAAATCAAAATCTTTATTTGTCAAACATGAGTATACATACAGAGCATGCAATGTGTTCAAATATAAAATAATTTAATTAAAATTAAAAGACCGACTTCAATGTGCACTACAAAGTAATAAATAATATATATTTCATTGTGCTAGCACACATTGATTAATTTTCTTATTGACTAGACTAGCCAACAAATCTTAAATACGTAATATTTTGAAGGCGGGTCGCCAAGTGCCAATCGAGAACAAATTTAAGTAATGTAACACAGTTGAATATTACCTACTTGTAGATGTATCGTTGGCGCTCAGTTAGGTCCATATGTATACTAGAAACAAATTAATTTAACATATTGATCCTACGTATACATTTGTTGAAATTTTAATAGAATTAATATGTGTCATATGTGTGGTCTAATTTTAATTTATTGCATATGATCAAAGATATAGTGGTCAAGGGTTTCAACTCCAGGGTACACCATTGACTTATTGGAGTCACTTGCATATTTATATGTGTATACAATTACTTTAACAGTGATAGGAATCATAGTGAGGAATGTATAAGAAAGTGAAGGGTTGTTAAGTTTGTATGTTTCGCTCGATTGTAGATAAGTCCGATGCTCAACAATGTTAATTAAGAGCTGATATATTAGGACGGGCGATTTTTCTATTATGTAGTTATCAGGACAGGGACTGGAATTTGCACCAGATATGACTATAGACTCTCGCCCCCAATCACACCGAGGGACAAAACACGCAAGGCGTAACGTGGGTGTCCTGGTTGATACCAGGAGAATCTCTGCATACCCCTTCTGGGAAAATGGCGTGAGTTTATATAGATTAAGGTAAATTAATATTGCGTGTAAAATTGCGTATTTTTCGCTAGGATGTTTTACACAAATTAAATTTAAGTGTAGGACGTCGTGTTCGTCATTTGGCGACCCGCCTTCAAAATATTAGGTATTTAAGATTTGTTGGCTAGTCTAGTCAATGTGTGCTAGCACAATGAAATATATATTATTTATTACTTTGTAGTGCACATTGAAGTCGGTCTTTTAATTTTTAATTAAATTATTTTATTTATTACTTTTTAGTTTTCATAAGCATTGCAATAATGCCAAAGGTAATCATATAATGAAAAACTGGAATCAATGTATACAAAAAATGAACCACTGTGATCCTTTATAATTTCAAAAACGAAAATTAATATTTTATGATTTTTAAGGAAGCTACACTGTCATTTCGTTTTTATGATAAAGAAAATACTAAAATCGGCTCAACCTGCTAGAGATATTGAGTACACTTATGCGTGGTAATCATTCGTTACCCGTTATAAAACACATATACTTAACCTAATGGACGAAAAATCATTGCGTTTCTGCAAAGTTTTGTGGAGGTCTGCTCTCCAGATATGTACCTATTCATCAGATCATCACCATATTTTATGTGACCAACATTATGTTAATTATATAATTCGTTTCGATTGTATAATTCGTTCCGAAGAAAAGTTATTTAAAATCATTTATTTATTGTCGCAGATATTTAGTATTTATCTTTGTATATATTCCCCCCCCCCTTCCCACGCCCCTTTCCATCCCCTCCCCCCTTGTAGTAGTAATAAACGTATACTGAACCTAATGTAAAAAGAATTATTGCTGTACTGTTCAATTTTGAGGAGTTCTGCCCTTCAGGTCCAAAGATATTCATCAGGTCTTCACAATATTTTTTTTGGTCTAACCTATCATATAATACTCTTTGACAAAAAAGTTATTTTTAAGTCGGTTAAGAACTGCCGGAGATATTGAGTATTAACAATTGTACCTATTTTCTACCCCCCTCACCCCCCACCCCCACCATTTTCCCATTTTTACCCACCCTTTGTAATAATATACCGGGTATCTCAAGACTGCTACCGAAAACGAAGCCGGGTGGTAGTTTTAGTGGCTAGAAACGCGACAATTATTTTTTATGATTTTTTAAATATCGTCATTTTTGGGTGGTAAATCCATAGTTTTTGCTAAAATAATAATTTAAACTCTCTTATATCTTAGAGTATTTATAAAGTAAAGGGTATACACTATTATTTTAGGAAAAAAATTATTTACCACCAAAATATGGCAATAGGAAAAAAATTTCAAAAAAATATTGTCGCTTATTTTTGCAACTTTTTCTGTTGCATTGTGTCTGAAGTCGCTTAAACTACCACCCGGCTTGGTTTTCGGTAGCAGTCTTGATATACCCTGTACTTATACTTAATCTAACGCAAAAAGAATTAATGCTGGACCGTTTAATTTTGAGGAGTTCTGGTCGGCAGATCCTAAGATATTCATCAGGTCTTCACCAATTTTATATAGGACCAACCCTGTATATCATGCTTTCCAACAAAAAAGAAATTTTCAAAATCGGTTCACAATTGCGGGCGTAATCGCGTAACAAACATACAAAAAAAAAAATCAGTCGAATTGATTACCTCCTCTTTTGAAGTCGGTCATAAAAAGAAGATTTATCATGTTTGGCCTTAATGGCGTACAAATATTTAAAACTTATAACTATATTACTTAAAATGAAAAATATATCTTATTTAAAACTTAATAAACAAATAATATATCATAATGCTATCATCAAGTTTACCTTCTTATTATGCTTAACCCATTAAAAAAATATCAAAACAAAATTATACTTATTTCAATATTAATTACATTTGTTTGCTAAAATTTATCATTTAAAAAATCTTCGATACTGTAATATGCTCGTTTTTCTAAAAGGAGTTTGAGGTTTCTTTTATAGTATGAGTATCCTGCTCCCTCCAACTTTTAGGTAACTTATTAAAAATTATAGGTGCCATGCAGAAGATACTTTTATGCATTAGCGCCGTTTTTGAGCTACACAAGCTTAGCATAGAATTATCGCGTCTGTTGCGTCTGACGACATCTGATAGACGTGGAAATAGTTGCGGATTCTTTTACACATATAACATAATACACGGTAAACATAATAACTTCTAAAATATAAATACAGGGTACGGTTAATATTTTATGTTTTATAAAAAAGGGTTTGCACGTATCTGTTGATTTTAAATTAAACATGGTCCTAATGCATCTCTTTTGGGCTTTAAATACAATTTCCTTGTCCGTTGAGTTGCCCCAGAAAATAATTCCATAACGTAGATGTGACGACACTAAGCCGTAGTATGCAGTCAGTAAAACCTTGATGTTAAGTATCGGAACTAATTTGTGAAGAGCATATGTGGAATTACTGATTTTTTTGCTTAAAATATTAATATGCTCTTTCCAGTTTAATTTTTTGTCAATGGTTATCTCTCAGAATTTAGCAGTGTTAACTTCTTCAATAGCTTTACATTAGTCAATGTCGGTAAGCGTTGACTGAAATGCATCACATTTGTTTTATTTAAATTTATTTTTAAATTATTATTATTCAACCATTTTATTATTGAATCAAGGGAATTATTGATGTCGTTATTATAGAAATCTTTATTGTTGCATTGTATTGTTATTGTACTATCGTCGGCAAATAGTGTTACTGGTTGATTGACTGATTTAGGTAGATCGTTTATATACAGTATGAATAGTAGGGGGGCTAAAACGCTACCTTGCGGGACGCCATATTTGACTTGTCGTTCAAGGGACTGAAATATCTCTACATGTTTAGTTATTGTGTTGATTGAGGATATTTCTGTGACTTGTGTTCTATTTTCTAAATATGATTGTAGTAACTTTAAAATATTACCCCTGATACCGTATGCCTCTAGTTTATTTATTAAAATGTCGTGTCTGACATAATCAAAGCCCTGTGTCATGTCGCAGTATATTGTACACACAGGATTGCTCTTATCAACATTGGTTATGACTTTATACAGAAAATCATATATCGCCATATTTGTAGTTCTCTTCTCTCTAAATCCTTTTTGTTCATTGACTAGTATATTATTTCTTTCGAGATATTTACTTAGTTCTTTACATATAATTTTTTCATATATTTTGGAAATTATACTTATTAGGGATATCGGTCTGTAATATTCCATGGCTTCTCTATTTTCTTTTTTAAATAGGGGTTTAACTATCGATTTTTTAAAGCATCTGGATATATATCTTATGGATAGATTTATGAGGTAACTTAAATGAGAACATATTTCTATGGCAACTGATTTCAGTATTTTTGTTGATATTCCGTCATAACCCACACTGTTTGTGTTCTTTAAGTTCCTAATAATTTTTAAATATATCCTCTGGCAAGCATGGAGGCGTAAAAAAAGATTTGAGACTATTGGTAATGTTTGAAGTTACTTTGTAACCGGAATTCGGTATTGGGCTTACTTTTTTTTATAAAATATTCATTCAAAGCATCTGATATTTTCTGTGGCTCTGTTAAAATATTGTTATGTATTTTTATTTTTGTAATCAAATTTCGAGGAATATTACTTTTTGAACTGTTTATTAATTTCCAACTGGTTTTAGATTTGATATTTGATATTTTTATTTCATAATTGTTTTGTGCGTATTGTGTTAATTGTATAATCTTTCTAAATAGTTTCGAGTATTTAGTAAAATTTATTGAAGGATTTTTTCTATATTGCCATAATAATTGTCGTTTCTTTTTACTACATATTTTAATGCCATGGGATACCCATTAACATTTTTTTGTTGACTGTATAGTTGTAGTTTCTATAGGAAAGCATAAATTATAAAATAGTGAAAATGTTTCTATAAAAGCATTGTAGGCTACGTTAGGATCACTTGTTCCGTAAATTTCAGAGAATCGTAAACTACGCAAACAATTTTTAAATTTTATAATATATTCATTATTAAATTTTTGCCTTTTTTTACGCCAATATTTTATAGTAAAGCTAGAATTTTCAATAGGTAACTTTATTAATTGTGCCGTATGATCAGATAGTGCAAGTTCCAGTTATTGTGCTTTACATAACTTTCGAAAATTATGGGCAATATTATCTATACACGTTTGACTTTTTAATCTGGTAGGTTGGCTAATAGATAATTTTAAATTGTAATTTAATAATAAACATTCGAAATCTATTGTTTGGTATGTTCTTTTTAAAATATCTATGTTGAAGTCACCCGCAATGACGATATTTTTGTAAGATTTCTTATTCAGTTCTCGTAACAGTACATCTAACTTTTCCATACATAGATTTACATTAGTCATTTTTGGAACTCTATAAATACAAACAATAACAATTTTATAGCTAATTAATTCAATGGCACAGCACTCAAAAATACCAGTCTCTGACATTTGCGCGATTAGTTTCAATTCCTTATACTGGTGTCCATTTCTTACAAGTATGCACGTACCTCCTCTTTTACTTTCCTTTCTGGTGTAATATGCCGCTAGTTGATAGTTGGGTATGGTTAAATATTTTTCATAGCCTTCCATAATAAAGTGTTCCGTAACGCATAAGATATCAACACATAATCCTTTCTCTTCTAACTCATATAAACATACTGTAATCGCGTCTGATTTATTTAATAATCCGGCAATGTTTTGATGCATCAAATGTAAATTTGATGCATCAAATTAACGAAAAAAGTCTCTTATGTTCTCATTGTAAATTTTATTATCAGTCGTCTTCCACAAAATTTTCACAACATTCAACAACATTGCTTATGTTTACTTTGTTTATTTCATCAATTAGCGTTTTAATTTGTTCGAAAATTGTTCTTAATCCATTGTTATTTATTAAACCAGAGTATTTCGTCTGCTTACTGGAAAAAGTAATAAATGCAGTCAGTGCCAATTCGAGTAAATGAGTTTTTAAAGTTTGAGTTGTAATTTGATCTATTTCAAATTCATTAATTAAAAAACTGTTAAAGCAAAAAGTAGGGCTAACTACCCCTCTTTTGAGATTTACTTTTATTTAATATTTGGTATTAATAAAAATTGAATAAAATTAAATTTAGGTCAAAGGAGGGCTGCATTTAACATGTTTTACCAGAACTTATCAAAGGTGTTATATCTTCTAAATTCAATGATTTCAACTGCTGATTTTATTTTTGTATGATGACTTATTGTACTTTACACCAATTCTTTAAGTGGAAAGATTTTTTTTGACCAAATTCGCTGAAATAGTGATATTTTTGATACATTTAACCTATTTTACTTGTATAATTTTAGTCGTGCGTGTCACTTATTAAGTATTATAAACATCATACAAAGGTGATTAATTAAATAAAAAGAAATTAACTTTAAATAGGTAATCTATTAAACGATAATAAATGAAACAATTTTTAATAATCAGTCATTTGTATTTCTTCATCATCATCATCTCAGCTACAGAAAGTCTACTGCTGAACATAGGCCTCCCCCAAGGGTCTCCACACCGACCTCTTGGAAGCGGCCTGCATCCAGCGACTTCCTGCAACTTTAGCCAGGTCGTCCGTCGTCAGGAGGGCGTCCGACATTTCGCTTGCCTGTACGTGGCCTCCACTCAAGAACCCTTCCGCCCCAACTGCCATCGGTTCTATGCGCCATGTGTCCGGCCCACTGCGACTACAACTTACAACCAGACAACTTGTCCCAAATAGACGTATTCGTCCACAACTCCGAGTGTAGAGTTTCCAACCGCAATCGAGGTGGACACGACATGGACATACGACATGATCTTCGTCTTGTCCATGTTCATTTTAAGACCCATCTTTTGAGCAACTCCATGGAGGTCCTTGAGCATATGGCGCAGGATTCCAGCGATTTCGCCAAGACTACGATGTCGTTGACAAATCGAAGGTGACTGATATACTCGCCATTAATGTTGATGCCGAATCCGAATGCCGAATAGCGCAGCAGTGAACATTTTCGGAGATATTATATCTCCATGTCTCACAACTCTCTGTAATAGGGAATAGAATTCTTGATCTGATTTTGTACTCGGACTGACATGGTGGCGTTTTTGTACAAACACTTCAATACTTCGATATAACTATAATCAATGTGGCACCGTTGAAGAGACTGCACCACATCCCAAATCTCTATCGAATTGAAGGCTTTCTTATAGTCCACAAACGCTAAGCAAAGTGGCAAATTATACTCCTCGGATTTTTATATAACTTGCCGGAGTGAATGAATGTGGTCTATGGTACTGTAGCCTTTTCAGAAACCAGCTTGTTCGGGAGACTGGAAGTTATCAAATCTGTATTCCAAACGATTTGTGATGAGCCTTGTAAACACCTTATAGCTCAGGAGTGAGATGGGCCTGTAATTCTTCAAGAAGCTGTTATCACCCTTTTTGAAGCACAGTACCACCTCACCTCTGCTCCATGCCTCTGACGTTGTGCCCTCAAGCAGGACGGAATCAAAGAGCCTCCGAAGGCCTTGCAGTATCAGCGTTCCACCCGCTTTCGGAAGCTCTGCTGTAATTCCGTCCTCGCCCGGCGCTTTGTTATTTTTAAGTCGATCAAAGGTCATCCGAATCTCATACCGACTGATGTCCGGGATGTTTTCGCTGTAGTGTCGGATCAACTCGGCTCTCGGGCAGCAGTTTTGTATTTCTTATCACGTAATTATGGCAATCAAACATCGATCCTTAATAAACAAAACTCAATAAATACATTGGAATAAATAACTTTAATATAGTGATGGTGTTTAAATTGTAAGATTTATAATAATAAATGCGTTTAAGACCTTGTCACAACACAAAGTAAAAAACTTTAACCGTATTTATTGTTTTTTACCTGTTAAAATTGAAATGCATTTAAGCTATAAGAATATTTAGTATGTTTTACTTGTATATTTTTTCCAAAATGTAAGAAGTTATCACTTTTACAAACTTATTATCTCAAAAGATATTGGACTTTGCTTTTATTGGGTTTTACCAGTAGATAGAGAATAAAAAAATTCATATAACTGCATTTTTAACTCTATTTTGTAAAAAAATGCATTTATCTTGTTTTACCAGTAAGCAGACGATTTGTTGAACATGCTATAATCACTTTTAAGGTTCAAATTGGAATCCAGGTAATAGGCATATTTATGAGCTAATAAATCCAAATATAATAGATTATTAAATGTTTCCACTCTGCAATTATATAAGCTATTATCTCTTCTATACATGTAAGTGGGGAAGCATAAAATTATGTTCGTATTCTTAATTCGGCTAAGAACATCTCGTATGTATCTAATAATTTTGTGGTAGTCTTTTGTAATTTTAAAGTCTTCATGTCCTATTAATATTATACAATAGTCATTAGTTGTATATTCAGCTACCATCGATTCTATTCCATTCAATAGTTGTTTTATTCCCACTTCAGGCGTTAGATAATGACATATTTCATCTTCATAATCTAAAAGTATATTTCGTGCATTATTGAGGATGTTTACATTTTTAGAAGGGCTGAGTATACATATTTTTTTCTTCTTCAAGTAACTTTGTTGGCGGTTTCTGTCTTTAATACTCATTATGTTGATATACCCTGTATATATTTATGTATATTTGTTATATAGATGTATTGATGTATGTATATTTTTATTATTAATTAGTAATTATTCGTATTTCTTATATTTTTCCTTCTTAACTCCTATTCTTTACACTTTAAGACTGCCCTCTATTTATCCGTTTATAAAATCCATCCCATGGTTGTCTGGAAGACATTGCCTTTGAGCGATAAGACCGCCAATTGTACTTTTATGATTGTGATTTTCGTTTTATTTGTATTTTTTTTTGTGTGCAATAAAGTGTATAAATAAATAATTAAATAAATAAAAATATGTTCTCCACGCCATTATTTTTGGGATCATCTTTTTGTCTCATATGTTTTTGTTTTCCTTTATCTGTAATATCCTGTATATAATATTTCAATCTGTATGCTATTTGTTTGTATGGTTTATGCTGTAAAATTTTTTGAATTCTTTTATCAGGTGACTTTTGACTTGGTTTTGTTTTATTTGGGCTTTCAGATGCAATAAAGGTGTTTAATAATTGTATTTTCTTGTTTGT
This sequence comes from Hyles vespertilio, assembly GCA_009982885.2. Taxonomy (NCBI): domain Eukaryota; kingdom Metazoa; phylum Arthropoda; class Insecta; order Lepidoptera; family Sphingidae; genus Hyles; species Hyles vespertilio. The sequence goes on from CM042818.1 coordinate 15,855,053, forward strand.
ATCTTCATTTGATAGCTTGAGTTTTTTATTCTCCAATACTAATGAATTTATCGTTTCATTGGCATTGTTTAGTTGTGATTGAAGTTTATTAATTTCTTCTTTTAATTTTTTCACTTCTTCGCTGTCTTCGTCCTCCGAAATGTCTAGCATACTGTTGGTAGATTCGAATGTTTGTGCAACTTCTTCTTTGTCGTCGGGAGACGGATCCGAATATGTTCGAACTCGGCTCCTTCGGAAAGTTATGTTTTCACTTATAATACCACAAGAGCTTCAAAATTATCGGGTATTTCCCGATAGGTTCGTTGCAAACAAATGAAGGAGTCAAAACTTGACGACTTTATTTGTTTGCAGGGAACCTTGAGGGAAATGCCAGATAATTTTGAAGCTCGTGTGGTATTCGGGGGATTATTTTTCCGTCCCAAATTTTAATTTCAAACTCATTTTCATGCAAAATCTCCAATTTTCACAATTGAATTCAACCTGTCAGTTTGACGTGTGGTTAATTTGACTGGATCATGTTTTGTTTTTTATATATAGCAACTACCAGAGAAAATTTTCAAAAAATTATCAGTATAATACCATGTAGGTTGTACCACGTGACGTCGAATGGTGCAATTCTATTGGTCGATATTTGGGTCGGAAAAATAATCAATGAAATTCATGTTTATTATGGAATAAACAATCAATTAAGGTTCACAAATCAAGAAATGTTTTTATTTCACATATCAGTTTTTGTAGGTCATACAAAAAGACATACTTGCATAGGTCTCGAACGCAGGACAAATCCGCCCACACTAGCGATGCGTCGTATTGATCTTGTACAAACACCGTGAAGCCAACTACACTTGAAGAGACTTGTCGAATTAAGTGTTCTGATTAAAGCACTTTTTAACGTTAAAAGACGCGTTTGTTTTGAAATTTAAATTTGTAACAGTTTTTAAAGCACTTTCACTAAGAGTATTATTTATTAGTTTTATATGGATTTACAATTAGTATATTTTACTTGACACATGTAATGTTTATATTACACACTGTTTACAATTATTTTAAAATTGATTAGGTATTGTTTTGATTGTTTATAAAAGTTTACCCACTTTTTTTTACATAAATTTTGCACTGAAGTACTTGAATTGTTGTAATTGTTCACTTTATTTGTAACTATAACGTTTATCTTCTCGGTGAACGCTTAATTTGCAATGTGTTTGCTATTTTGAGTACATTTACACATTTTATATTCGTTAACTTTTCGATGACGATTATCACTTATCACTGATATATTTGCTCAAAATCAATTGTACATGTTATTTGAACACTAAACTATACTGTATGGACTTAGCAATTTGTATGACTTTACTTTAACTATTTTTAAACAATTAAATTTCGTGGATCCGATGTTGTCCGTGCACCAGCACCATATTTTTTTCTTACGGACAGTAAGAGTGCTTTACAACATTTGGCTCGTTGCGCCTCTGATTGCAGAGGTGCATCGATAGCCTATGACATTTTGAAGCTAATATACTTACTCAAAACATCAAATAAACAGTTTGTATTGCAATGGGTTCCAGCACACTTAGGTTTGCAAGGCAACGAAGAGGCAGATCGTTTGTCAAAACTTGCAGGCGAACATGGTATTGATTTCTTATACCTACCAGATTATTGGGAACACTTATCGATCAAATATCCACAACGAAAGGGTTGTGGCACAAAGTGATCCAGAGTGAACCTACCCCAGGCCCTTGGTTTGATGACGTCGGTTTAAGTAGAGGGTATGTTAAATTAGCACTAAGACTTCGCTCTGGGCACTACCCAACAGCAAAATTCGCTTTCTTAATGAAAAAGACTGCATCACCCAATTGTGAGACATGCAATAAAACTGAAGATGTACAACATCTTTTGCTGGAGTGTGTTAAGAACAAAAAAGAAAGGGACGCCTTGTTTAAAAAATTTGACATGAACATTCTAAACGTTGGACTTATTCAAAATACTAGCGGCCCGGCCCAGCTTCGCCTGGGTGCAAATACAGATTCCAGTCCATATTTTATTTAAAATCAACATGACAGCCGTTGTCTAAACTGCTTATCCAATTCCAATCCCATCCTGTACCTATTCTACTGTCCCATTTTATCTACCTTATATTCTATTCTATCCCATCTCTCCAGATTTAAATCATTATTTTGCTACGGAGATATTATAACACTGTTACTACTCCAACGACATTCATTGAAATCAATTAAAAGATACCTTAGCTGACCCGACCACGCTTCGCTATGGCTTAGTTATTATATGATCAATATTATATTCAATTATTTAGCATAGCAAAAAGCCCGACCCACCTTTGCCTGGATGCAAATATTTTTTTATTTTACTTCATATCAAATACATGTTATTTTTCGTATAAGCTCGTGTATACCTTAACATAACGTAGCTATCCTATTGTCCTACTCAATTCCGTCCCATCCCGTCTATTCAGTCTCTTCCCGATATGTCTCGTTCTTTCTCTTCATTATCTATCCTGTCTTATACCGTGCATTTACATTTCGTCCTATCAAATCTGTCAGCTAACTCAGTCCTCTCCCGTGCCTCCCACTCTATTATATCCCGTTTCTCCATATCCAAATAGTGTTCAACAACGTAAAAGTGTAAACACGTTAGCGATTTTGATTATCCATGCAATATTCCATCCCTTATTTCACCCCCACTATGCTGTTTTTCCATAAATATTACGCTATTACTTTTTGTTAGTAATAAAGAGATGAAATATTAATTTTCATAGAAATAACTTCAGTGGTTTCGATTTTCTTCGACATAAAATTTCAAAATGTATAATATTTCTATCAGTGAATTATAGCGAATTAAAAGCCACTGTAAAAATTCGTGATAAAAGTAAACATAATAACACGTAACACACACACACACACAAACATACACTATTAGCACTTTCTCACACTGACACTCACAATTAATGTAATAACAATTATATTTAACTGGTTTCACAACACACAGGCAACGCTTAATTTGAGAACCCCTGCAATATTCTCCATATGTAAAATTGTTATTTTAATAAAGATTTTTAATTTTCGAGTGATATTTTATCTTGAAAAAAGTATATCTTCTTACGTGTGAATATTATTTATTTAATTGTCCTATATTTATTTAACTTCATAATATATTCTCTTTTGGTTACACAAAATTAATTTCTGAACGCATGCATAAATATTTGACAACCAATTTAAATGTCAATCACTTTTTATTACTGTCATCTTTCGACTTGGCAGCATGGTCTTGGATCTTAGCCGGTTCCTCACGGAACGAAAAGAACAAAAAAAAAATTTTTATTACTGTCATTAATTTACATCTTTAAAATCTAAAATAGGCCTTTAATCGAATATTGTGGATATATGTTGTCGATTCGAAATCTTTATTTAAATAAGTTTTTTTTAATTTGAGGGAAGAGTTTACCGTATCGACGGGATGAACATTAAATGTTTGACAGTTACAAACCTAAGAACATTTTGTATAAGAAAATGTTAATAAGCTAATAGAAACTCGGGAAACCGGGAACGTGATAAAAAGTATCCTATGTCCTTCTCCTGGTTCTAAGCTACCTCCCCACCAATTTTCAGCCAAGTCAGTTCAGTCGTTCTTGAGTTATAAGTGGTGTAACTAACACGACTTTCTTTTATATATATATAGATTTTAGCATCCCCTAAACCCGACATTGCCAAACAATTTTGTTACCTAGCTAACCTGTGTAATTAAATACTTTGTCTACTTATATTGTCATCCATCTCTACTTATATTTATTTTTACTTTTATTGTATACCTTAATATTATTTAGTTCTTAAGACAATTATGTAGTGTACAGTTGATAAGGTACAATGGGGTTGGCGTATCCGTGTGGATAAAAACCCCTAACCAATAAAGAGAAAAAAAATATATATTATTTTATATTTATTATATTTTGTTTTCTTTAATTCATAAATCTGTAATTCTTTAAAACAGTGGCCGTGATTTTGAACCGTTCGTTCAGTTATTGATCGGATTGGTCGTTCTCGTTATCCGAAGGGCCCATTGTTCAAATAACCTACTAAAAAAACATAATCAACATTGAGAATTATGCCGCAATTTTGGGGATTTAAAGTTTTTCATCTGTTTGATTTCAAAACCAATATCGGAAGGACCCTTTGTTCAAATTATTATATTCACAGAATGACCAGAATTACTACCTGATAATATGTATTGTTTAAGAAATTAAATAAAACCATAATTAAGTCATATCATATTTTATTTTTTTAAGTAGGTATACCATATCATAGACATAAAAATATATTTATTATAAACTCATAAGCTGAGAGAAGCTGATAACTTCCAAAGCAACCACGATTAGAATAATAGTTAATCGATTGATGCCTGTGTCAGAGGCATGCGCACACAAACTTGTGGCGAAATGCAAGTGTGGCGGTGGGATCTTATTCTATATATTTATGTCAATGATTAAACTTGTAGCGTTGTAAATGGTAATGTACTCAATAGTCAATGACAATTATATTTAATTTTATATCCAAATTCACATATTCATCATATTTTCAAATATAATTGGCCTAAAAATCATGAAAACAATCTAACATGGATATACATAGGTAAGTTATGAAATATCGTTTTGCTGACAACTTTAATTCAGAAAATCACTTGTGTGTGCTGGCGGAGGCAGTTTCTTATTTATGTAGATCCTTCACAGCAATAACCTTACATTGATTTTACACAAAACAATACGCAAATTACGAAGTATTTAGTGTTTAACAATAATGCTAAAATGTAATCCTTCGTTCGTCTAGGCTTAGTCATACCTGCCTCGCCTATTTTGATGAAAATCACAGGTATACCATCTAATCCTGCACCATTCTTTTGATTTACATTTCTGAAAATATTTTTTAAAATTCCCAGTGAGATAGTTTGATTTAAATAAGTGAGTAACATCTGCATGTGAAGATTCTGTATAAGTAGGACATTAATTATCAGTGGGAATTGGAAAACGTTATGAACAATTATATTATAAAATGCATTAAATATTTCTTGGGCTTCCAAAATAGTAATACCATTGAGGCGAATTTCCGTACAGGAAACTAATAACTTGCTCGATGGGGAAATGCCTCATTATTTTCCCTACTTGACCCACTGCATCGTCTCCAATTGACTTTAAGAGCGCATCTTTGGCTTCATATATTACCTCAATTGGTATAGATTCTATGTTCTTGTCGATCTGTAAAAAAAAGTATACTGTAGAATTTCGCTGTGTTTAGTTACAAGATACAGTGCGATTTTTTTGGTGGCAAGTCTCATATGTGGGGTCGCCTGGGTAGGTACCATCGCAATGTTTATATCTACCACCAAACAGAAGTGTTAATGATTTGTTGTGTTCTAATTGTAAGGACATTGTATCCAGAGTAACTTCTGAACATTTTGAGACTTAACTTCTTAAGTCTCAGGATGACGAGCACAAAGGAATTGCAAGCATTACCTACTTTGTTTCATGGTGTTGTTTGGTTTCGCTAATGTCAATAAGCGGTAGTATCGCTTACCATCAGGCATGCTCGTTTCGCCATTCAAAATAAATTAAAAATACGAATGGTTGGGCTCATCCGGGGTGGTAACATAGTCTCACAGAAAATCGACGTGAAGTTTCATTTCCTACATCTATACATATGAATAAAATTGAAGTGTGTGTTTTAAAAGTGAAAATAAAAGAAAAAATGTCCAACTGCATATCGTTATTTACACGATACGTGTGCCGAAAATGATTATTAAATTTTTTTTGTCTGTCTGTCTGTCTGTTTGTTCCGGCTAATCTCTGAAATGGCTGGACCGATTTTGATGGGACTTTTTTAGTCAGGTAGCTGATATAACAAGGAGTAACTTAGGGTACATTTAATTAAAAAAAATATATTTTATTTTAGAAAAATAAAGTAATGTTGCAATGCCCGCGCGCAGCTCACGCGCATGCCACCACTGGGCCGTCACGTCAGGCGCATCCCACCACTTCTCCCACCAACGAATCAATATCACATTTACAAAATATTCTATATAAAGAAAATTTTTAATAAAGCTAATACAAAAAAATAAAAACCGACTTCAAAACAAAAATCCACTAAAAACCAAAAAATAATAACTACCACTCCAAAGCAAAAAAATAATATTTATTTCATGGAACTCGTGCATGTTGATTAATTTGCTTAATGACTTGACTAGCCAACAAATCAAAATATATGCGTAACATATTGAAGGCGGGCCGCCAAGTACCAAACATGTTGGACCTATGCCTTATATTAATTTAAATATCTATATAAGCTGCTGAACATATTAGTATTTACGTGTATTTTAACGTTAACACCCCCCCCCCCCTCACCCCTACCCCTTTCTCCCTCCCTCACTGTAGCTTAACTTTTATAATAAACCTAATGCAAAAAGAACCATTGGAATCCTACCAAATTTTGAAGAGTTCTATTCTCCAGGTCCGAACATAATCATCAGATCTTCATGTTGTATTCCTGTGATCAAACTGTCAATACGTTTTTTCCAATGAAAAATAAATCACTAAAATCGGTTAAAAGCTGCCGAAGATATTAGAATTTACGTGTATTTTAATTTCATCACCCACCCCCCCCCCCCCTCACCCTCACCCCTTTTTCCGTCTCTAACTGTAACTTAACTTTAATAATGAACCAAATGCAAAAAGAAACATTGGAATCCTATTTAATTTTAAGGAGTTCCCCTCTCCAGGTCCGAAGATATTCATCAGATCTTCACCATATTTTTATGGAACCAAACGACAAGCACCAGCTTTCAATCAAAGAAAGAATGATTGAAATCGGTTCACACAGTACAGAGAAACGAGGTAACAAAAATAAAAAAAAAATAAAAAAAAAGCAACATACAGTCGAATTGAGAACCTCCTCCTTGAAGTCGGTTAAAACTGAATATAAATGTGTAACGGGAGTTTACTGCCGCTCGCTAAGAGATGGCGCCACCATAGAATTAGATCGCGTAAGGTTGATAATTAAAATAAAAATGCAAAACAAAAAAAACTAAATAAACCAATTCACTTTTTTGTTAAATTTCACGCGGACGAAGTCGCGGGCACAGCTAGTACGTAAATAAAATCACGCCTTGACCCCAGGAGGGGTAAGCTATTGCTCATAGTATGATGTATGTGCTACCAAGACACCCATGTTTCACCTTGTGTATTCCGTCTGCGATGAGATAGGTTGCGTACCTATTTATAGGGGGCGAGCATACCCTATCTGCGGTAGCTTGTAATTGGCTATCTTTTGTATACAATTTGTATAATATATGTTTGTTTGCTATTGATAGCTGTGAGCCAACCAAATAAAATAAAATATTAATATTACGTTTTGTTTTGTGAGTAATTTAACCACTGTGCTAGTCAGTACGTGGCCTACACTTGAGAACCTTTCGGCCCCATCGGTCATTAGTTCCCCTTGCCAATATGGGCGGCCTATTGCCACTTCCCATATTTTAGATCACTCAGGGAAATAATTGTCTGAAATTTGTTTTGATATTCAATAATTAATAATTTAAAAAACTAAAACACATGCGACGGGCAATTACATAATTAAAAGTAAAAATAATTATTTTTATGAGTTTACGATTGACTTAATTAATTTATTTTTATTGTTAAAAACCTTGGGTTGCTTTCAACTATTATATCATCCAGTGCCCTCATCGCAGTGTTTGAGTAAAGTATGTTTTCTAGATTTTTTAAACGATTATACATTGAAAATCAAAACAAATTTCAGTCAATTATATCTCTGTGTGATGTACAATATGGGACGGCAGTGGGCCGGCCACATAGCAAGGTGAACTAAGGACGATTTAAAAAAAAATTAAACATATTTTTTTTTTATTTATTGACTTAAATTAATGATAAGTGTGCAAAATTTCTGATTAATCCGACTTATTGTAGTGCTGGATAATCGAGTTCAAAAATTTCGTTAAGTAAATACATGTTTTTTTTATTGCAATGAATGGCGAGACATAAGATGCTATGTCCCAATATATCCAGTTACTAAACTTAGTAGTTACTTTGGCTACAATTTCCTTCAATCCGTAACACAACAGTGCATTTACACTGCATGTTAAAAAAACACATATTTCAGAGAACAAAGTGTTGTACTAACCTGCACATCTTGTGCGTAATAATCCGCATGAATGCCGTCTGGAAAGAATATTGATCTTTTGTTTGGCTCATCGTCCATTTCAGAGAAAGAGACCGCTCCTTTTATTCTTAAATTTGTCAAATCAAATCTGTAAATAAATCGATATTTTTCTTATTAATTATATAAATATGCATGAATTTCCTTTTGAATCGAATATTAAGTACCTATTAAGTATTAGGTATACCTACTATCGTCCGAATACTGGAATGCAACTTAAATATTATGTTACACTTAACTACGTAAATACCGCTTAAATGTACTGGCAAAGTGGGCCGTGCGCTGTTAAGAGCGACTTATTATTTGAATGGCGTTCGAGTATTCCAAGGATATTAAATAATATCTTTAGATTGTTATTTGTTACTCCTATCTGCGTCTTTGATCTTCTGCCATTTGGTTTTATTCAGGTGTGGTTGTTCGTGGTTAATGATTTTTTTTTTACTTTGGTTGGGCATTCATAAAACATGGAATTAAACACACGCTTGTTGTAGCAGTCAAGTGAGAGCGAAATCAGATTATAAAATGAAAAATCTTGTCATTACCAATTAGGATCAGAGTAACTACTGGTAATATTGAGACTTAAAATCTTATCTATTTGGATGGCGAGTGTAACGGAATGCCAAGCATACTTTTATAATGTATATACCGGGTATCTCAAGACTGCTACCGAAAACGAAGCTGGGTGGTAGTTTTAGTGGCTACAAACACAATGCAATTAAAAATTTCGCCTAGAAACGCGACAATTTTTTTTTATGATTTTTTAAATATCGTCATTTTTGGGTGGTAAATCCATAGTTTTTGCTAAAATAATAATTTAAACTCTTTTATACCTTAGAGTATTTATAAATAAAAGGGTATATACTATTATTTTAGGAAAAAATGTATTTACCACCCAAATATGGCCATAGGAAAAAAATAACAAAAAAAATATTGTCGCTTTTTTTTGCAACTTTTTCTGTTGCATTGTGTCTGAAGTCGCTTAAACTACCACCCGGCTTCGTTTTCGGTAGCAGTCTTGATATACCCTGTATAGAAGTATGTAAATTTAAGCGGCTGTATCGCTTACCATCAGACGAATGGCATGCTTGGCTCACGATTAATTGCAATAAAAAAAGCTAATACGAACTGTACGTGTCCAGAAGTGTTGAAGATGAATTGTTTATACGCGAAATTTGTAGTTCGGTAATCAACTGAAAGGAAATAAAAACAGAGCTTATTAGTTCAATGAAATCAGTATGCGTGGTGGCCTGTTGGTAAACAGCAGCCGCCTACATTTACGTGGCGGTCGCGGGTTCTCATCCAAGGGCACACCTCTGAGTTTTCGGAGTCATGTGTGTTTTGATAGTCAATCACCACGCACTATAACGGCGAAGGAAAACATCGTGAGCAAACCTGCATACCATAGGGATTTGTAAGAGTTTATATGGTACTAGCAGCCCGGCCCAGCTTCGCCCGGGTACAAATAGATTTTTGTACAATAATATGTACCTACGTATTATTATTATACATATAAACATTCCTATATAGGCACGCTACCGCCGGCTGGCAGTACCACCGCAAGCGCTACGTCCCGCAATTTTAAATCTGTAATATCTAAAATATCGAAAATATTCATATAAATCTTGTGCTGTAAAGGACCACATAGATCTATATTAAATCAACAATTTATTTAAGCTATTTAATTGGATAAGGATTAATGCTGTATTGGTTAAAATCGCTTCGAAAATTAGCCATTATTTGTCGTAAAAAGTAAATGACAAAAAAATGTTATTATGGGATATCCATAAGAGATAGACATATACCATCGCGGAGTTTTCTGTAGACCTTTTCAATGTGTACAAATATGTAGTACATTATTTTGATAAATCTCGTAGGGTTCAGCCTGCGTTTGCAATGTAAGCGGAAAAATATTGATAATTAACGACATCACATTAGAAACCTCAAAAAAAAAAACAATATTTCTCCACTATTTAATGAATGTTATTATACATATAAACCCTTCTATTGAATCATTCTATCTATTAAAAAAAACCGCATCAAAATCCGTTGCGTAGTTTTAAAGATTTAAGCGAACACGATAAATAGGGACAGAAAAAGCGACTTTGTTTTATACTATGTAGTGATGTAATGTCTGCCTACCCGCGCAAGGCCAGCGCGATTAATTATAGGTATGGCCTAACCCATCTCAATCGTACTTTCGGTTGTAAAGGAACCCCGTGTCCTGCAGAGGAACTGATACTGATATTGATACAGATAGAGACAGAAAGTAATATAGGTACAACAAAGCAGTGTATTAGACATAGTCGTTACTCGTTACAACTGTTTTACCACTGCAAATCATCATTGCGGGTGGTTAGTATGAGACCACGAGATTGTGGATATTTCGGAATGCATTTTTAATTGCCTGGATATCAATATATTTCATACAGGAACTTATGCTGGTTATATTATAAAGAAATCTATTTTCAAACCATATCTTCGATATTTTAGCCACTCTGGTCCATCTTAAGGTTGTCTGGGAAACAACGCAGTTTTTGCGATATGACCGCCGATTGTTACACTTATTTTTATTTTAATTCCTAGGTTTTATGTGTGGTGTACAATGAAGTTTAAATACATAAGATGTTTAACTTGTTAAACTTACTGTCGGCTACTAAATGTGGTACCGTGACGTCGATATCTATTAACATTCCATCTCTTTGTACTTCGCATTTATTGATAATGAAGTCTTGTGCTCCTGAGGCTACCAGATTCGACAGGTCGACTGACCCCCTGTAAATTTGAATGGAAAGTATTTTTTATCAGATTACTTTAACCCTGCAGGGCTAAAATGATTATCACTACAATAATTGTAAAAAGTACAGAAAGCATATACGCTACATTTTATACGTGATCGGTTATAGTAATTGGTAAATGCCCTTACTTTTCCTACCAGTACAGAAAATGATCAAAACTCACTGTAAGTCGGAGTCAGGACGTCTAAAGGAAGCTGGTATTATATATTGTTCCACATAAGGGTCCAATGGAGGCACAAAGTTGTCTATACCGACCGCCATCATCTTTCGCACGAGTTCTAATAAACCTGTTAACTTCTTAGAGGCCTTAATATCTTGAGGAGTAAGTTCATGTTTTGGGGATATTGTGCCCAAATCAACCGTGCCTTGTAGAGGGCCGATATCGTACCCGAAACCTGTAATACGAATTTGAGTATTATTACTTTAAGCTTGAAATAAAACGTTGCTGCGATATGATGGTTTTGTGAAAGATAGTGGTAAGGCCCCTGCAGTGCGATTCACGTATTTTAATAAGTTCAGCTGCAGTGCAGTTGCGGTTAAGTTTCGATCAAAACAGCCCTTTTCGTATTCTCGTAATTTTGACAACCGCTGTCAAATACGCTCGCGTGAAGTTCGCGTCACGCAAACGTTTTAGCGTATTCTACTGCTGCGCGTATATGTCAATCTCAAACAAATTTCATACATCTGACGTACAGTCACACGTACAGTTGACGCGCAGTTCACGCGCAGCTAAACACTTACAAGAATACCATTTTGTACCAAAGCGTAAACTTAATTGTAACCGCACCGCAACTTGATCGGCGCGTCAAAAAGTTACGTGAATCGCACTGCTGGAATCAGATTCAAGATTTTATTGGTTTAAAACAAATGATTGTTTTAAGCTATCAGCTGAATTGTTCTAGGAATTATGTTACCTATAAAATGATATTGATACTTATATTAGCAATGATTTTGTATTAATTCCACGAAAAGGTGTCGCGTTGCTACTGCAGCTCTTCTTCATCAACAGCCTTTTGCTGTTTACTGCTGGACATAGGCCTCCTCCGAATTGAGCCATTTCATCCTGTCATCAGCTTGTCACATCCAGCATCTGGCAGAGGGGCAGTTCTTACTCACAACTTAATGTGTTTATGAATTTGACTGCCCTATTATTAAATATATGACAGGACTTGTTTTTTTTAAGAATGTACACTTATTATTATTATATTGTAATAAAACATTTCTGGGAAAGCGGGTAGAGCCACAATATACCATAATACTGCATTATATTACATAAGTATTATCATAATTGAATTTTTGACTGTACCTGATGTAATGCACAGAGCACATACCGCTACACACAACAGACTCATGGTGCCAAGTCGAAACAACACTGCAGCCGCCTGCACCGAACATCAGCCTTTTATAATATACATCCAAACTAAACATAATTGCTACTTAGATACACGTATTACAGGCTTGTTATGCACGGTTAGACTTCGCGCTTGATTTGTAGGATTTTTGATAAAACCCAAAGTTGGAGTGGAGAGAGTGGAGCATGGAGACTGTCACCCCCCCTTACGCCCGCCACTGCAACTCCTGTAAGCCAGGATCAACAGTGGTACGCATTTGAATGACATCGAGCATTGAAGCTCGGGGAGTCTCCGGGAATGTCTAACTTGTCTTTAAATCGCAACGAAATTAATCGTGAGTTAATAAAAGGAGGAGTTGGAAATATTTTACCGAGTGGAGCTTATGTGAATCGGTCGTTCGGTGAATGAGATTTCCAGATGCCCAATACCCTTTTCTTCTTCCCATGATTACCGGTGGTAGGTCTCATACGTGAGAGTCCATCTGAGTGGGTACCACCGCAATGTCTATTTCTCCCTCCAAACAGTAGTTTAAATGCACTGTTGTGTTTCAGGTTGAAGGACATTGTAGCCAGAGTAATTACTGGACATATTGAGACTTAACATCTTATGTCTCAGGATGGCGAGCGCAGTGGAATGCTAAGCATTGCTTTGCAATTCAAGGTGTGTTTTTTTTTGCTACTGTTCATGAGTGGTCGTATCGCTTACCATCAAGCAAACGGCATGCTCGTCTCGCCATTCGGCAATAAAAAAACTTCCCTCCTTTCTGCCAATTAGAAGAGCAGTCAACACATCCATGATCCAAACTTAGTAGATGTTCATGTGCAGCAGCAATCACTTACCATCAGCTGCGGTTTCCTCAATTGCTCGTTTGCTAGACCTACGCCCAAATACTGGAACGCAACTTAAATATAAATGGCGCTTAACTACGTTAATCCCGATTAAATGTACTGGTTAAGTGGGCCGTGCGCTGTTAAAAGCAACTTATTATTTGAATGGCGTTCCAGTATTCGGGCGCTATTGTATAAAATAATAAAACTACCTCAAATAGCCCCTCTATATCTTTGGACGACTCATAACTATTAACAATATAGTCGCTAATCACAATAAACTTTAGCTCTATAAAGTTCGCCTATTACTTATTGCATGTATTAGTCGTTTTTCCTTATTATTTATTTGTGTTTTTGACCGACTTCAAAAGAGGAGGTAATCAATTCGACTGTTTTTTTTTGTATGTTTGTTACGCGATTACGCCGGCAATTGTGAACTGATTTTGAAAATTTCTTTTTTGTCGGAAAGCATGATATACAGGGTTGGTCCCATATAAAATTGGTGAAGACCTGATGAATATCTTAGGATCTGCCGACCAGAACTCCTCAAAATTAAACGGTCCAGCATTAATTCTTTTTGCGTTAGATTAAGTATAAGTATATTATTACAAAGGATGGGTGATAATGGGAAAAGGGTGGGGGTGGGGGGTGAGGGGGAGGAAAATAGCTACAATTGTTAATACTCAATATCTCCGCCAGTTCTTAACTGACTTAAAAATAACTTTTTTGTCAAAGAGTATTATATGATAGGTAAGACCAAAAAAAAATATTGTGAAGACCTGATAAATATCTTTGGACCTGAAGGGCAGAACTCCTCAAAATTAAACAGTACAGCAATAATTCTTTTTACATTAGGTTCAGTATAAGTTTATTACTACAAGGGAGGGGGTGGAAAGGGGAAAGTAGAAAGGGGCGTGGGAAGGGGGGTTGGGGATATATACAAATATAAATACTAAATATCTGCGACAGTAAACAAATGATTTTAAATAACTAGAATTATAAATAATGTTGGTCACATAAAATATGGTGATGATCTGATGAATAGGTACATATCTGGAGAGCAGACCTCCACAAAACTTTGCAGAAACGCAATGATTTTTCTTCCATTAGGTTAAGTATATGTGTTTTATTAAAAATAGGAAGTGAAGAAGGTGTAGAGGTGAGGGGGTAACGAATGATTACCACGCATAAGTGTACTCAATATCTCTAGCAGGTTGAGCCGATTTTAGTACTTATTTTCTTTATCATAAAAACGAAATTACAGAGTAGCTTCCTTAAAAATCATAAAATATTAATTTCGTTTCTGAAATTATAAAGGATCACAATGGTTCATTTTTTATATAGTGTTTGTAGCCACTAAAACTACCACCCGGCTTCGTTTTCGGTAGCAGTCTTGAGATACCCAGTATGATTACCTTTGGCATCATTACAATGCTTATGAAAACTAAAAAGTAATAAATAAAATAATTTAATTAAAAATTAAAAGACCGACTTCAATGTGCACTACAAAGTAATAAATAATATATATTTCATTGTGCTAGTACACATTGATTAATTTTCTTATTGACTAGACTAGCCAACAAATCTTAAATACGTAATATTTTGAAGGCGGGTCGCCAAGTGCCAAACGAGAACAAATTTAAGTAACGTAACACAGTTGAATATTACCTACTTGTAGATGTATCGTAACGCTCAGTTAGGTCCATATGTAAACTAGAAACAAATTAATTTGACATAATGATCCTACGTGTACATTTGTTGAAATTTTAATAGAATTAATATGTGTCATATGTGTGGTCTAATTTTAATGTATTGCATACGATCAAAGATACAGTGTAATCATAGTTTTTACTTCTCAAACACCATCGTGTCACACGTGAACTCTGTAAGATATTTAAGAGACAATATCGACTCCAAATTATTGTTCGATGCCTATATTTTGAACATGGTCAAGAAAACCCCCAAGGCACTTGGTTCGGTTTGCTAATGCCCTCAATTTAACGACATCAAAACATTCAAAATAATTTATTGTTATTTCGTCCGCACCCACCTTGAATACGCCTCACAAGTGTGGAGCCCCAAAAACAATGTATATATTGACCAAATTAAAAAAAACACAAACGAAATTTCTTCAATATCTGTAATATCGAACAGGCAATTATTTTAAGGATTATTTTAAACGACGTAAGACAAGACATTTCATATCCTTCCATTGTAACAGCGTAGGCGATTAGTCGATCTACCATATCTTCGGAATATCCTAAATGGCTCTGGGATTCCTCTTAATTACTAATCAAGATCAGTATACCGACAGAACTTGTAGGTACTTGAAATGAACACTTTTTAGCCAGTAATTAACCTATCTTATTTTACTCTTGCATGCTTCTGGATTTCCGACGATCGATTATTTTTACTACATACGTACTCGTATATGGTGGAGGTACTCAATAGGATGCGAGGATTCTCCACTATATTAGGTTCCCTAACTATGTATTATCCATGATATCTTACCATAGTAAATCTCGATCTTTGTTAGAAAAAATAATTGCTCACAAATAGTAACATTGATTTTTATTACTTTTTCATAATAAAACTTTATAATATTGGGAAGTCCCAATTAGTTACAATTCTTCATTTAAAAATTAAGAAAATACCAGCTTCAATTCGGTATCTTGAATGTTCTGGATGAGGTCGTTTTTTATTAAACAGTAGCATATCTGCGCCACTGAGGCAGTAGTAAATAGGCTGAGAGACTTTTTGGTATCAAAACACCCAAACCCCAAACAAATATCTGTGGCTCACACAAATATTTGTTTCGGTGCGCAGATCGAACCCGCGGGCTCCCGTTCATAGCTGGCGTCTGACCAACAGCCAATTCTGTCCCTCGTCAATGTCTTTGTAGGCATAATGCATACAGTTAGCATTGAAGAAAGTAAAAAACTTATTTAAAGTATAATATGATAATACAGAAACAATTTGGTTGAAATTATTTGGTCACATTCAATATGTGAACATGAGTTTTATATCGATTCATGATACATTGTTATGTTCTAATTGTGGTCACTGGCTGTAATAAGGAATCCAAAAACTGCCTTAATGAATTATTTTCCATCATATTTTTTATTGTTCATAATTACTCTTTCATAATATGTTAAGTCAAAGTTAGTTACAATTCGTCTTATAAAAAATAAGAAAACAAGAATTCAACATATAAGATGAGACTTGAGAGTAGGTACATCGCCGTGCTCCTCACAACTTCAATTCGGTATCTTGTATGTTCTGGATGAGGCAGTATTTTATTAAAGAGTATTTCCGTAGAGGAATTGCATAACTTGTTTGACGGAGTAATGCATCAATATGTCATCTATTTGTTCCAGTGCCCCTTCTCCAACGGACCGTAAGAGCTCTTCTTTGACTTCATCTAGTACATCAAGTGGTATATCTGCTATATTTTTGTCGATCTGTGAAAAGTAAATGTAAATCGTTACTGGTAGTTTTGCTGTAGGTCGTTAAAGTTATAATACAAATGGGTAGAATTTAACGGAGTTGTACCCCTGACCACAGAAAACTGCCGTGAAATAAGAACTTTGATATTACGTTTCATTCTGTGAGTTTATCCCACTCACAGAACGAATAGGGAATGGATAAGTTTTATTTGTGTATTTAATAAAACATCTATATTGTACGAGTAAACTTAAGCGATTGCCAAAACATTTACATGAAATTAAAATAAACAATTTAAACAATTGATAGATTGGAGTCCCGAAAATGGTGAAATTATATTCGTATACTCCAGATAGCCACCGTCACGCAATTTTGAATGGTGGGAAACGCAAGTGTGTTGCATCGCGGTTCCCGCCTCTATAATCTACAGGGTATATCAAGACTGCTACCGAAAACGAAGCCGGGTGGTAGTCTAAGCGACTTCAGACACAATGCAACAGAAAAAGTTGCAAAAAAAAGCGACAATTTTTTTTTGTTATTTTTTTCCTATGGCCATATTTGGGTGGTAAATATTTTTTTTCCTAAAATAATAGTGTATACCCTTTTATTTATAAATACTCTAAGGTATAAAAGAGTTTAAATTATTATTTTAGCAAAAACTATGGATTTACCACCCAAAAATGACGATATTTAAAAAATCATAAAAAATAATTGTCGCGTTTCTATGCGAAATTTTTAATTGCATTGTGTTTGTAGCCACTAAAACTACCACCCGGCTTCGTTTTCGGTAGCAGTCTTGAGATACCCGGTATAAACCTGGTGTCAATCAGTCCCTTCGCATTTCGCGACCACTTTTTCGAGGCCGTATAATATTAAATTAATATTTATATCTATACTGGGTATATCAAGACTGCTACCGAAAACAAAGCCGGGTGGTTGTTTTAGTGAGTACAAACACAATGCAACTAAAATTTTCGCAAAAAACGCGACGATTTTTTTATGATTTTTTAAATATCGTAATTTTTGGGTGGTATATCCATAGTTTTTGCTAAAATAATAATTTAAACTATTTTATACCATAGATTCCTTATAAATAAAAGGGTATACACTATTATTTTAGGAAAAAAATGAATTTACCATCCAAATACGACCATAGGAAAAAAATAACACAAGAAAAATCGTCGCTTTTTTTTTCAACATTTTCTGTTGCAATGTGTCTGAAGTCACTAAAACTACCACCCGACTTCGTATTCGGTAGCAGTCTTGAGATACCCTGTATGTATGTATATATCATCCTACATGTGGAGGTCCAACGGTGCGTTTGCCAGTATGTAGTCTCCTCTGGAGAACATTTCTGCCCATCGGCCCGCAGTTTTCCTCGCTATACCTGCCCACTGCCATTCAACATCGTTCAAAAAAAGCGACGAAAACGATTGGGAACTTGTTTTGATATCCAAGAATATCGCTTTATAGACACTCAAAATTCAAAGCGCAAGGCGTTGTACTCACCTGCACATCTTCTGCGTAATTATCCGCCTGCAAACCGATTGCGACGAAAAAGTCATGATTCTCATTATTTAATGTGGCGAAGGAAATCGCCCCTTCAATTCTTAAATTTTCCAATATTAATCTGTAAGTGAAACGAAACACTGGGTCTTAGTAACCTCTGGGTCTTAGTAGTAGTTTGCGTCTCAGATCGATCGAATTTTGGCTTTAATCAAGTGTGGTTGTTCGAAGTCCGAAGAATTTAATTTCCTATAGATTTGGGCGCTTTGCCTTTATTCCAAAAAATATATGTCAAAGATTAGAAGATTGGAATGTTCAATTGAGAAGGATATTAATTTTAGATCATTTTTTATTTGATTAATATATAATGTAGTACGAACTGTATGTGTCCAGAGGTGTTGAAGAGGAACTGCTTATACACGAAGTTTAGAGTTATATAATCAACTGAAATGAAGAAAAAAAGAGTTACACGGAAGTAATGTAGCGATGAAAGGATCAATTGGCTAGGCTGTAACGCTCCATCTACACGGGGAGATTTTCTCGCCTATGGCATGCCACTATCGCAAGAATGTAACAAAGTTGCATCATCTAAAATTCTAAACATTTGCCAAACACGATTATAATCTTATGGCGGTTATATCATGCCATAATGGCATACGATTCTCGATTCGAGAAACTCTCCCCGTTTAAATGGCACTTAAGAATGTACCGTAGGAGAAGAATATTTGAGCGAGTGAAAAGTATGATGAACGTTCTAGAAAAAGACATTTGGACCAAGGGAGGATCCAGCTTTCACGCTTAGTCATATTATAGATCATGTCAGATTTTACGCCAGGACAACACTAAAGTTTTAAAGTTTGCTACAGCCGTGATTTGTGAATACACACATTTTTTTACTTTATTTATCGACATACAAAGAATTAATTGTGCTTATAAATTTTATCAACAAGATAACTAATAAATTTTGTCAATCTGGAGCCAGCCCAGGGAGGGGTCATGACCCCCATGACCTCCCCCCTGGATCCGCCATTGATTTGGACGTAATGATGCTAATCAATAATTAGTAAGTTATAAAGAGGAATTAAGTGTATAAAAGCTGTTTTGTTCATTCCATAGCAATAAACAACTAAGCTAAACTTTACTGGTGGTAGATCTCTCATATGTGAGAGTCTACCTGGGTGGTTCATAAGCGGCCGTATCGCTTACGATCAGGCGAACGGCATGCTCGTCTCGCCATTCATTGCAATAATAAAAAAAGCTGTCTACTAGACATGGCCGTTACAGCTATTCTACTATTTCACAAATTAGCGGGATTTTCGAAAAACTAGCTTTGTAATATAATATACATTATTTAAGTTGGTTTACATAATGGACTTACTATCAGCAACTACTTGAGGTACTGTGATGTCAAAGTCTAGTCTCTGATCGTCTTTGCGTACTTCGATGTTGTTAAGGTGGAATCCTTGTGCTCCTGAAGCAACCAGGTTTGACAGCTCGACTGTCCCACTGTAAAAAAAAAGTGTTTTTATTATTGCAATACCTTTAATTATTTCCCTATTTTTTATAAACAATCTTGTCTCGAAGGGTTATAATTTTTAATACCCTTCTTACCAGTGAAAGCGAATCTTACCAACTTTATAATTTAAAGCTGAATTTTATACAGATACTTATGCTTCTTAGGAAACAATATATATTTTCTTGGGAACCAGACATTTTTGATGTTCCTTTAAACTTGTCAGACTCATTGAAGCTTATAACTTCCAAAGCCACCACGATCTAAATTTCATAACTGCTGATCCTGTGATTATCATTTTACTATCCAAACTTTCAGCTTTTAATGACAAATGTCTGTCGGCGACGTGCTCTATACATCTATCAGTTCGTATTCCACCTGAATACGAACAAAACATTGTATTTATTTGTCGTACTAGTAGGAAAAATCAACACTTACTTTAGATTGGAGTAAGGATTGTTAAATTTGGCTGGGGGCAATTGTACTTTAACATATGGTTCGAAAGGAGGCACAATGTCGTCTACACCAACCGGCATTAATCTTCGCACGAGCTCTAGTAATCCAATTAAATTGTAGGAGGCTTTTATGTCTTCAGGAGTAAGTTCATTTTTTGGGTACATTGACCCAATATCAACAGTGCAGTTGAGAGGGCCGATGTCGTACCCGAAACCTGGAAAATGGTTCAACATTTGAATCGGATTAAAAACAAATGACACAGGCTTGCTGAATTTTACCATGGCTTTTAATATGTCATAGCATTACTTTATACATAGGTGTATCTGTTTTAAATTGTAATAATATGTTAGTGAACAAGGAGTATTGCCATGATGTTGTAATCTCAGTCCTCCTTTCCTCCTTCAATTTCTTTTTCCTTTACACTCCGGTCCCGATTTGAAGATTCGTGAACGCATATACAATAAATCGAGCGTTGTGAGTGTTCATGAGCCACAATGATCACTTACCAAGAGCTGACCTGTTTGCTCGTTTGTCGGACGTATTGGTAAAAAAAATGCATCATGGCTGAAGTTGTGACAGTACCTGATGCAATGCACAGAGCACATACCGCTACATAGAATCGACTCATGGCAAAGGCTCAAAGTAACACTGCAGCTGGCTACACTGACCATCAGCCTTATATACACATGCCAAACAAAACATAATTGCTACTTAGGTACACATATTACATGCTAATATAATTCATATTTAGCATGTAATATGTGTACCTTATTTGGATAGACTTCGTGCATGTTATAAAGGATATTATTGATAAAAAAATGTTTAACATGCAGACTGTGACGGATAACAAAATATTTTAGCCAGATAATTCTGGCACCCAAAGAACAGCAGAAATTTTCCCCCCTAAAAAAGCCCAGTGCTGATAAGTAAAATACAGACCAATGATGCTAATGCGTAGGTACTGGACTTTCTGAAACAGCTTGTATATATTCATCGTCATAATCTCCCACTGTTGAACACGAGGTTCCTTCGCGATCGAGAATATGATTACGAGTGGTTTACCATAGAAATACTTATAGACCATAAAAATTCTGCATACATAGGTGTCTAACATTATTTATATGGTAGGTAAATATCATCTCGAAATCTTGGGAGTTGGGAGATATTCCATATTTAATAGCATTCAATGCCAACTTTATTTCATTTTAATACATATTTAGTTTCTGTAACTGTTCAGTTCAGTAACTGTTTGCACAGTATTAGAAAACCTGTAGTTAAAGGAAATAAAAATGAAATATTCTGATTTAAAAACAACAAGATCAATATACATTGTACGGCTCAAGCGTTTCTTTCTTATTACTTCAAGTGCCGCTTAGCGATAGGCCGCGCAGAGGCCCATTGCAACGTAACACTCGCTACATAATAGCGCCTTAGTTACAAGCAATGAAACTACTGAAAGTCATTGAATTATCATAATTTTACATCATTAATATTGATATTAAATCTATTAATGGATTATCGATCACTCAACTAACAACATGAGAGTTTATAAAGGGAGCAAAAGTCACAAACATGGCAAAGCGCGTATTGTTATTAGTGGGTATATTACTTATTAATTGATGAAATAATATTTGAGTTTGTGGCTTTAATTTTGATTTGTTGTCGATAATGAAACTCGTATGGGTTGCTTGCTTGCTGTTGTGCGCGCTAGTTCACGCCGATTTTGGTGCTAGTCAACCAGGACAAAATGGTGAGCATTGGAATTAATTCAAATTCACCTACATAAGATTACGTCTATGTCTCCGAAGGGTTAGGAAAAGGTATCGTTATTGTTAAAATTATTTTATGTGACTTACTGGTAACGAACTACATGCGGCTGTGACATGTTCCCGGTGTTCGCGGGTTCAAATCTCGGGGCACAACTTAGACTTTTTCGATTCATGTGTGTAGTAATAGTCAATCGTCACGCATTATAACGGTAAAGTTAAACATCGTGAGGGACCTGAATACCATAGGGATTTGGAAGGATGGTATATAAAAGTCCGCCAGTCCGTATTAGGCCAGGGTCGTGGACTATATGGCTCAACCCCTCTCAATCTTACTCTCTATTATAGAGGAAGCTCGAGACCTGCCATAGGTGGTATATATATATACAGGGTATATCAAGACTGCTACCGAAAACGAAGCCGGGTGGTAGTTTAAGCGACTTCAGACACAATGCAACAGAAAAAGTGGCAATAAAAAGCGACAATATTTTATTTGGTATTTTTTTTCTATGGCCATATTTGGGTGGTAAATACGTTTTTTCCTAAAATAATAGTGTATACCCTTTTATGTATAAATACTCTAAGGTATAAAAGAGTTTAAATTATTATTTTAGCAAAAACTAAGGATTTACCACCCAAAAATGACGATATTTAAAAAATCATAAAAAATAATTGTCGCGTTTCTATCCGAAATTTTTAGTTGCATTGTGTTTGTAGCCACTAAAACTACCACCCGGCTTCGTTTTCGGTACCAGTCTTGAGATACCCGGTATATACAGGGTATATCAAGACTGCTACCGAAAACGAAGCCGGGTGGTAGTTTAAGCGACTTCAGACACAATGCAACAGAAAAAGTTGCAAAAAAAAGCGACAATTTTTTTTTGTAATTTTTTTCCTATTGCCATATTTTGGTGGTAAATACATTTTTTCCTAAAATAATAGTGTTTACCCTTTAATTTATAAATACTCTAAGATATAAGAGAGTTTAAATTATTATTTTAGCATAATCTATGGATTTACCACCCAAAAATGACGATATTTAAAAAATCATAAAAAATAATTGTCGCGTTTCTAAGCGAAATTTTTAATTGCATTGTGTTTGTAGCCACTAAAACTACCACCCGGCTTCGTTTTCGGTAGCAGTCTTGAGATACCCGGTATACATACAAAGTATGGTATTGGTTGGTTGGTATATCAGTCAGTCAGTATCAGCCCATATACGTCACACTGCAGGGCACAGGCCTACTCTACAATCGACAGTACGATTGAAAGTGGTTAGGCCATATAGTCCACCACGCTGGCCTAGTGGGGGTTGGCGGACTAACATACCATACAATTTTTTATAAATCGCTTTGGTATGCAGGTGTCCTCACGATGTTTTCCTTCACCGTTTTAGTGCATGGTGATTGACTATCAATACACACATGACTCCCGAAAAGTCAGAGGTGTGCGCTAGGATTCCAACTCGCGACCACCGTAAACATGTTGGCAGTAGCGTCTAGTCCGTTTACCAACAGGCCACCACGCACTTCATGGTATATGCCCCACGCAGATCTGGATACCTTTATTCCTGGGAGCGAGGCCTAAAATACATAAATTTCAGACTGCCAACCCGTACTAGGCCAGCGTGGTTGACTAAATAGCCTAACCACTCTCAATAGTAGGTACATCTTAGAGGAGGCCCGTGGCTTGCAGACTGCAGTAGGATGTATATGAGCTTACAGTACAATATATATTTCAGTACAAGATGTAAACTTCAATCTTGGAAGCACTGTTCTTGATGTGCATCTGCTGGCGCCCAAACACGAAGTTACTGCAGAAGATGAGCAGCTCATACAAAAGTTGTCGTCTGCACAACGCAACTTCCTGGCCGACCTTATCAAGGAGACTCTAGAGAGCTTCAGACCCATTGTTATTAACGGCAATGCTGTCCTCCCGCCTCTTGACCCCTTCCATCTGGACGTACTTGGGCCCTTCGACTACATGGTCACCGGGTGAGTTGAAACTCATATTATTATCTTATTTATCTATAATAATAATATGGTCCGGCCCAGCTCCACTTGGGTGCAAATAAGCGTGTTCTACCGCCTGTATCACGGTGAGTGCTCTGAAGAATTGTTCAACTTGCTCCCCTCCTCTCCATTCCTAACCAGAACCATGCGTGCTGGCTTGCGAAGCTATAGCTTGACGGTCCACACCATCCCGGCGCGAACCAAACGGTTCTCAAATTCGTTTTTGTGCCGCACCGTCAGGCTGTGGAATTGTTTGCCGGCGCACGTGTTCCCTCCTTCCTACAATCCTGGGTCCTTCCGCCGCGGTGTGAAGAGGCACCTTAGCAGGCCGGCATAATTGTTTCCATTGGCATGGGACTGCCGTCCGATGCCAATGGATACTCTGCCTGGGCGGCATTGGCACTTTCCATCAGGTGCAATGACGCCAATATGCCAGGCCAGTATAAAAAAAAATAAAAAATTGGTAGAATTCTCTACTATAATATGTATGTACTGTACATATAAACCAACCTCGTGAAAGTCTCTGTCTATTAAAAAAATCGCATTAAAATCAATTATGTAGTTTTAAAGATCTAAGCAAACACAGGGACAGGCAGATAGCGGGAAACGACTTTGTTTTATTCTATGTAGTGATAATGGACGTATTATTATATGTGTATTACGTCTAGGGTAATGAGTTTCTATAACTGCCTGATTGAAGTCGTTACTTGAATGCTGTGAGGCGAACGGCGACTTCCCAAATGTTTGTGTCTACAAATATTTCTTCCCAGTTAGAGCAAACCAGTATTATTTTATTTTATTTTATTTTATTTTTATTCGGAAAACAAAGCGTTAATAGTAATATTACAATAAGACTTATTAACTAATAATGGGCTATTAACACATAACATGTTTTCGCAAGTATGTAACTAATATAAAGCTTGCTTATTTATGTAAAAATATTAAAGAAAGAAAAACAATCAACAGTTAATAAAACAGTTAAACAATGAATATACATTACAACTAAATAAAAAACCATTACATCAAACTAAACTTATTCATCTAGATTACAGGGGTATAAATAAATTGCTAATCATTACCGTCAGTTAGAGAACCATTAAACCAATATTTCACTAACTTATTTTTTAGCATACAAGGCTTAGAATGAAATAAGTCCAGATCCCAGGAAATGTTAATCAATTCGTTAAATTTCTTTGCCACTCTTACAAAAAATGAGTTCTGTCCATAGATTGAAGTCATATGTGGTAAAGCTAAAATTGCGGGCGATCTAATTGTCCTAAGCGGTACTTTTAAGAGTATTTTTGAGAGAAGATATGAGGAGTCTATTTCATTCTGAGCTATTTTACTTAGAAGGACAATGTCTGCAATGTTCCTACGTTCATATAAAGGTAAAATATGATGTCTGCGGCACCTTATGTCATAGGCGGGGTCGTAGCACTTGTCTTTAAATTGCAGAAACCATAAAAACTTTTTCTGAATGGACTCGAGTCGCTTACTATGAATGTTATAATGGGGATTCCAAACTTGGGAACCATACTCGAGACTACTTCGTACCAAACAACAATAAAGGATCTTAATCACTTTTATACTTGTAAATTCCGAGCTTGACCTGATCAAGAAACCCAGAGCCTTCCTAGCTTTTTTGGCAATATGGTCGATGTGTTTTTCGTATGTCAATTTAGAATCATGTAAGATACCCAGATCACGCACTACATCTACTTGCTGTAACTCTCATCCTAATATAAAATATTTGTTTTTTAATGGCTTAAACTTGCGCGTAAATGTGACAAAATAACGTTTTTTAACATTTAAATCAAGCTTATTAAGAGAACAGTAACATTGAAAACGGTTTAGGTCGTTCTGTAAGAGCAAAGGATCGTTCGGGCTATCGATTTTCCGAAATATTTTCATGTCATCAGCGTAAAGAAGAAAGTAACAATTTTGAAAACAAGATTTGACGTCATTGATGAAAATATTAAAAAGTAGGGGGCCCAACAGAGATCCCTGCGGAACACCTGAAGATATTTTAAACCATGAAGAAGAGAATCCATTGACCACTACTGCTTGTGTACGATTTTCAATATAAGAAACAAACCATCTATATAAGTTACCATGGATTCCCGCGGAAAGGAGCTTTTTTAAAAGAATAACGTGATCAATCCTGTCAAACGCCTTACTGTAATCAGTAAAAATAGCATCTACTTGTCCGCCAGAATCCATGTTTGATGATGTAAAGTCTACAAAGGATAAAAGATTAGATGTGGTAGAACGGTTCCTAATAAAGCCATGCTGCTCATCTATAAAGAAATAAGAAATTGCATTATATAATTGAGTGTAGACGATTCGTTCTAATAATTTCGCAAAAACGCATAATTTGGAAATAGGATTGTAATTTTTTACATCATTTCTACTGCCACTTTTATGCACCGGTGTTATAAATGCTGATTTCCATATACTCGGCATAATGCCCTCAGATATTGAGCGTTTATATAAAATAGTAAGTGGCAGTAATAAAGATTCAGCACAGTTCCAAACAAACACAGGCATAACGTGGTCCGGCCCCGAACCCTTTAGACTTGTCTAAAGATTTAATTAGTTTAAAAACTGTTTCACTCTTAATTTCGACGTCACGAATATCATTGAGTGTATTAACATTTGTTGCAGATGATTGAGAAGTAGGCGTCACATGGCATAGTGATGAAGGAAGAAAATTAGACTTAAAATAGGCTGCAAAGAGATTACAAATGTCTTCTCCTGTTTCGGCCGATCTGCCATCACAGTGTAGACTAGAAGGGAGCGAGTTGGTTCCGGTTTTGTTCGATTTAATAAACGACCAGAAAGTGGACGGTTGTTTAGTTATTGCATCTTGAATCCTACGTAAATAGTCATTATAGTTCTCCTGTTCTACTCTCTTCACCCTATCCCGAAGAACAGAAAACGATTCATAATCTCCAACGTTTTCGTAAAGTTTATATTTTCGATAATACTTGTGCTTTTCCTTAAGCATTTTTTTAATGGACGGAGTGTACCATTGAGGGCAAGAGGAATGGGTAAACATTTTATGGGGGACATGTTTATCTCTGACGCTATATAAATGTTTATAAAAAACATCAACAGCAATGTCTAGCGGGACATTATTTAAACACGCATTCCAATCAATATCAATTAATGAATTATTTATGGCTCGATAGTTGGCCTTAGCATAAAAATATTTAATTCTAGTATTAGATATAAGTTGATCTTGCTCTGATATATTTAAAGTGACTTCTAAGGTCTTGTGGTGTACATCCTCACTTACTAGGGGATTTTGACAGGCTGAAACCTTTATGTCACCGTTACATAAGACATAGTCCAATATTCGATTATTTATGTTCCTAGTATTATTAAATTGATGGAGATTGCATTCAGCTAATGTATCAAAAAGGAGAATCTGTGAGTCGCCTGCAATTCCTGTGGGTTGTAGATAGCCTGTTACACCACACCAGTCAACATTGCCCAAATTAAAATCACCGAGTATTAAAAATAAATCATGCGGATATGAATTAATTATGGTGGTGAGGTTGTTGGAAAAGTTATTTAGTTGCATACTAAAAGAATTACCTAAGCTTTGCTTACATAGGTATAAAGTACAAATATGCAATTGCCTTTTGTTGTTAAGCGTTACCGAAACCCACACGTCCTCAGCAGATGATCGCCACTCAGGACGTTCAGATGCTATAAAATTGCGGCGAACTGCAAGAAGCACTCCGCCACCGTACCTTTCTTTTGTAGATTGATAATCCCGGTTACGCCTCCAAACGACATAGCTGTCGTCAAATAACTCACTATCGTTTATACCATCCAACAACCAGGTCTCAGTTACCGAAATTATGTCGTAATGTGAAAGCAACAAGTTACGTTTAAATATATGAGTTTTGGTTCGCAGCCCTCGAGTATTTTGATAATATATATTAAGCATGGACATCGTTATGCGGATAATTAAAGGAAATATATATAGCAGAGTAGAATTTAGAAACATGGAGACAATTACTAGCAACTAGACAATTTGTAGGAATTAGAATTCGCAATATACAATAGCTCAAGGTCAATATAAAGCATAATATTATTACACATTCATAATATACACTCATAGTAAAAATTGTTAACATAAAGTGTAGGACGAGAAATGAATACATAATATAATTCAATAAACTATAACATTTTACAGATTGCGGGGTATAATAAAAAACTGCGACACACAAATAAAGCAACCCATTCAACCTCAAGCTCACGCGAATACCAGTACCAAATGGTCGTAGCGCAAGCTATATTGCGCTTAATTACATTGAGCCTACACTTGCGTACGCGCGTAAATTGAGTAGCGAAATTAATACTTACGTGCGTTATCTGTTTGTACCTGATGCGAGCACTCGAATCAAAGGAAAAAATTTGTTGTCCGGAACAAAAGAATAATAAAGTGAATATGGTTCTCAAACTGTTAACAGACTTAATTATGTTTATAAAGTTAACTATTAAGGACGATAAAATATTTATTGGACATGCAACGGAACTAACTATTTTGAAATCTTTGCCAGGTCGATTTCGTTCTTTATAAAAAATATTGGGGAATTGTCTGACTTCCTGACCATAATTTTGGAATGTTTTACCCAAATATATTTTATGTTATTTTCTTTGGCTAATGTTCTCGCTTTACCAAGTAAGATTTTATTTCGCCGAGTAAGGTGGTCGTTGAAGTAAAATTCTCCAGAAACTGAGTACCCCAGCTGGCTAAGATTGAGTTTTTGACTTTTCCGCGCCATTGCCACCAATTCTTCCTCAATGTATCTATTGTTGAATGCTATCACGATAGGTTTTTCGGCATTCGGAATATGCGTGGGAATCCGAGCTATGTAATTTATGTCTTCCTTTTTTATAGGGAAATCACATATAATTCCAATCTTCTGTGCTATATCATAAAGTTTTTCGCATTTCTTCTGCGGGATTCCCTTTATTTCGACATTGTTGGCTCTAGCCCACTGATCTCTCTCATCGAGTTCCTTGTTAATTCTGGTGATTTCTGCTTGTAGAGTTGGAATATCGCCTGCTGTCTTTTCAACTTTTTCCACCCTTACTTCAAGAGACTTGATGGTATTGCTAATAGTCTTAATGGTTTCGTGAGCAAATTCCAGTGATTCCATTAAGCTAGATACTTCACTTTTGATGGATTTGACATCTTCAACCAACGATGACAATGGGATTAATTGAAATGCAATTTTATTTAACTGATCCTGCATTTTATCCAGTTGACTCGATACTCCTGATGTAGCAGCCAATGATGGTGAGGGACTTGATTTGCATGTAGGACAGCGCCAAGAGTTTTTTCGGTCAGCCAACTTCCTGTATCCGTTTTCTGTAACACCAGCACAACTAAAGTCGTACTGTTTCCTGCAGATGCTACACACTGGTCCATCTGTGTGTTGAGTATCACAACTAGGGCAAGTAAACATTTCAACAAGATTGAGAAACACTGGATATTTGTAATAAATAGTGCAAGCGGGTGCTGACTAACGCGTCCGAGCTGTGACTTATGGTAAAAGAAATTTGGTTTATAATTAAAACTAATTTGAATTTGAATTCAAGTCGAGTTGTTGTGAGACCCAAAAAGTCTCTGTTTCTGATTCCCACGACCCAAGGGTTTTATATCAACGTGGGTGTTAAAACTAAACTTGTGACGGTTGGACCTATTTAATTATTAAGTCATAATACCTTATCGTATTCTTGAATCAGACGATGGTATTATATTGATTTTTAATTATATGTACTATACATCCTTAATAATGTTGCAATATGGTGGTAACGTCTGAATACTGTAGATAACTGTAACTGTTATAATTATTCATTTAGCAAAGCATAACAAAGTAAATTGGTAACGGGGAAAATTTTGTAATATGTAACCGTCATTATACCGGGTATCTCAAGACTGCTACCGAAAACGAAGCCGGGTGGTAGTTTTAGTGACTACAAACACAATGCAACCAAAAATTTCGAAAAGAAACGCGTCAATTATATTTTATGATTTTTTAAATATCTTCATTTTTAGGTGGTAAATCCATAGTTTTTGCTAAAATAATAATTTAAACACTTTTATGCCTTAGATTATTTATAAATAAAATGGTATACACTATTATTTTAGGAGAAAATGTATTTACCACCCAAATATGGTCATAAGAAAAAAATTACAAAAAAAAAATGTCGCTTTTTTTTGCAACTTTTTCTGTTGCAACTGGTTCATTGTGTCTGAAGTCGCTTAAACTACCACCCGGCTTCGTTTTCGGTAGCAGTCTTGATATACCCTGTATAGAGCGCAACAGATTATTTTTCTTTTCGTTGAAATAATATTTTTTATGCGTGGCTTACAATACTATTATTTTCCCTAATTTTACTATCCTACTTCTTTTTCGGCATGTCTTGTGAGAAGCTAAATGATAGTAACTATGACCTTATGGATGAAAGCACAGGGAAATGTAAAGAGAGCTTAGAAAAATATGTGCGTTTCGGCCATAGTAGACTACAAGCTCGACCTGTAAATTCAATAAGGTAAAAAGAAAAGGTCATCCTTCATAGAGATTTTTTATGTAGGTATCTAATTAACTCACTTGTAACTTTAGTAAGTTGGTTTAGTTTAATGAAAATATGATTAATACGTTGAAGTTGTAAATTGTTCTACGGTTGTAAATTGTACTTTGCAAAACCGCCTGGCTGTTATATGTTTTATTGTTTTTTAAATGAGAAATGAGGTTAGCTATTCCAAAAACTGCGAAGTTTTATTTCTTTTGAGAGCTTCCGTTACATACTCTGTAAAGACAAAAAAAGTTTAATTTCTCTGTAAAGTTTAATTTCCTCCTAGTTAATCCTACATCTACTCGTACAAAGTGCGTGGTGGCCTATTGGTAAACGACCAGACGCGGCTGCCCACATGCTCCAGGTGGTCGCGGGTTCAAATCCCAGAGCAAACTTCTGGCTTTTGGAGTCATGTGTGTATTGAAAGTCAATTATCACGCACTTTAACGATGAAGGAAAACATCGAAAGGAAACCTGCATACTATAGCGAATTTGTAAGAATTTCTATGGTATGTAAAGTCCGCCAACCCGCAATAGGTTTAGCGTCGTAGACTATATGCCCTAACCGCTCTCAATTGTACTCTTGATTGTACAAGAGGCCCGTGCCCTGCAGTGGGACGTATATGGGCTGATACAATTCAGTTCAATACCTACACAGAGTACATTGTATAATCTAAGAATCTACTTCATCAAATGTGACTAAATAACGTGTCTAATTTTGATATTAATTGGCATAATAATCTTAGTGTACCTAACTCGGTTACACAAGACCTTGACTGTTTTATTATTAACTGTAGTATATTTAAAATACACAAGACTTCGATATGATATAACGTTTTCTTACTTTATTAATTTCTATAACATTTTCTTCTTTGATGATTGCTAAATAATTATGTAATGCAACAGTCCATTCCACGCATTTTTTTCATCATATCATATTCAATTGGATTACTGATTTATTTACTACGATTAGGTACATGAATATACAAAGTATGGTTTTGTATCTTAAATGTAGCTGTTGAAAATACAACGATTAATCAATCCTTTTGATCTACAATCATTGCATATCGATATTTTATCGCCTTGTAGATGTTGCGAAGTCATATTATCTAGTTTGCACGGAATGTCCTCAATTTCAGTTATGATCAATGAGATTTGACAGCTCCTTTTAAATAAGTTCCCAATTTGCAATATTTAATCCCATCTCTGAATTTTCGGAGTCATGTGTGTACTGATAACGGTGAAGGAGGAAACCTGAATACCAGAGCGATTTGTAAGAATTTATATGGAATATAAAGTCTGCGAAACCGCACTAGGCCAGGGTGGTGGACTAAGCACATCGGACTCTCGATTGTAGAGGAGGCCCGCGCCCTGCCGTTGAACGTATTTGGACTGATAGAGTAATCCCATAGAATAATGACTGGTGAATGATCCGGGGATATAAAAATATAATTTATTAATTATAACTAGAATTTATTCTAATGTTTTGTACTTGGTTCAATGCTCAAGTACCTGCGAAATTGTTCTAACTTTTATATTGACTTGATTATCCTCAAAAACTGCATTAGAAATATCAGAGTATGGTTTTCTATGATATACTTTTAATGACGCTAATCACCATTAAAATACAAAGATTAATATCAAGAATACCATATTAATTGATGCAGAAGTTGGTGATAATACCTTAGTGTTATCTTCATTTCAATTTGTTGCGAAATTAATTGCTTTGTAATTAGCGAATCGTATCGATGCGAAATATTGGTGCTCAAATGGATAAATGAGTTTCAAACTACTTTTTTTTTTCTTGACACCTAAACGAATTTAAATTCCCCTATTAGCTAACCTTTTGGATGAAATTTTAAGTCAGATTTTTGAGTTTCTTATTACTTATTATAATACATACAATTTAATTACAGAATTCGCGTGAGTGCTCAGATCAATGACTTCCGCGTGGAAGGTCTCCGTTGGTACGTGATAGACCGCGTCATCTTCAGCCCGCTGAGGCTCACACTGGGCATTCATATCACCCAGCCATGGCTCACCTTCACCGGTAAGAATGAAAAACGATCAATCAAGATTTTAATCATTTAATTATTTGATTCAATAAATTCCCTTTTTAGAGAGTGAAAACTATTACTAGTACTGAACTAGGCTTCCTATCTGCTACTAAACGAGCTATAGCTCAGTTGGATGAGGTCATACTGCTTAACTGGAGGTCATAGGCTTAATTCCAAGAAACACAACACTGACTTCAATGTTTCGTCTAGTGGTGGTCCCCAGTGCCTCAACATTTGTTTCAAGTCTGGTTGTTTGTGAGACTGAAAAGTCTCGAAGCTTCTGATATCCAAGACACAAGATTCGATCTTAGTATGGGATCACTGATCAGGACTATTTTCCTAAGCGACTATTGGGTGTACTTATTTTGGGTGTATTTAATGGTAACGATAACTAATATGTGTTGTGTAGGAAACTACGAAGCTCGCGCAGCCATCCTGATGATCAGCCACAGAGCCACTGGAAACTACAGGTAATTTAGTTTTTGATACCATTCGGCTATTGTTACCAAAACTCAATTAATTATTTATCTGAACTAGTCTTATCAAAGCATCAACAATGCGAAATGTAATCACAGCGATATAATAATTAATACCTTTTTAATTCGGAATTTATATCCTTTTCAAATAAATCAGATGATAAATATCTTGTAATTGACTTTTGTTGATGCGCAGGTGCGTATTGTGATAAGAAATTACGTTGTTTTATATTTAACATAGATCCATATCATGCAAGGTTTGGGTAAGTATTTAGAATTCTTGTCGTATCTCAGGTTGTGTTGTTGTTTCATCTTCATCAACTTACCACAGTCTATTACTATAGGCTCTACAAATGATCTCAGCTACTTATAGCTAGGTTTTGTAACCGGGCGTACTACTTACCAAGCCATACAATGTTGGGAACCTATCATAATGACACGCATAAGCCTGTTTTGGGTGTAGATTATATTTGTATCGGCCCATATACGTCCCACTGCAGGTCACGGGCCTCTTCTACAATCGAGAGTACGATTGAGAGGGATTATGCCATATTGTCAAACAGACTGGCTTGGTGCGGATTGGCATTGAGTATATTATAACATGGTGTATAGATATTCATTTCGAATCGCAAATCTGATAAGTAATGCCTCTTAGATCTGGGGGCGCGGCCTAGCCCCCTCCAAGTCGAGCTATAGGCCGTAACATCCTTTTCTCGAAGCAATTCAGACCATTTTCAACCCCCTATAACTTCGTTGTGGCTAAAGCGTGAAGCCTGAATTTTCAGTTACTAAGCAGGCATTGTGTAAATACGGTATATTTAAAATTTCATTTAATTTGAACCAGTAGTTTAAGAATTATAACTTGTCAAACTTTCGTAATTTTGTCACTCACTGACTGACTGACCGATCATCAAAAGTCTAAGGCACTTCTAGCAGACATAGAACCTTCAAATTTAGAATATAATTAGTGTTTAGTGTCTAAAGTAAGGGAAAAATCAAACATTTCATAATTTGTGTCTAGTTTTCTAGATAGACCAACTGCGTGAATAACTTTGTAATCCCATATAAATGCATTGGATTACAAAGTTACATTTGCAGTTAATGAATCATTGTACCCGTATATAATGGAATAATAGTTGTAGATAGATATCTATATACATGAGGCATAACAGGAGGGGATAAAGAGAGGGAAATGGTGTATTCAGCCCATGAAACTGTACAACATTCCTCTAGAAAAACATGACGAAGAAAAACTTGCAAATAAATAAATTAAATACCTCGAAAATATCAATTACAATGAAAGAAAGAACATTAATAACCAATTCCGCTATATTTGTGATAAATTGATACTGTAGCGCGTACCTCTCTAGGAACGCGTCGAGACCCTACAACCCTACTCCCCGCGGGCCTCAGACGGTCCCCGCGCACCCCGCGCCCCAGCGCCCGGGCACGCGCGTCCCGACAGCAGTAGTGTCAGTAGTGTGCGACCCGGGGGTCCTGAAGTGTGACGTGCGTAGGCGCATCTTATTTACCGGTTGCCACTCGCCACGAACGCGATCGTCCTTTTGCGTTAATTAATCAAATACGTAGTACTTATTTAGATCAATCCACCTTCCCCCCATCCCTATAACTGGCGACCAACGTTCGGCAAGAACAACTTCATTACCTAGGTTTTGTACGGGTGTGTTGTAAACCTGAACCTAGTGAGAGACTTTTGCGAGGATTAAGTAGGTACTACGTCGTTTTAGAAAAACTTGTGACGATTTGTGTACGCGTTTCTGTTGTCGTGGGCTATTATTATTTGGACAGTGATTGTTTATACATATAAACTATTCGAACAGTTTTAGTACTTATATAAGAACTATAGTGATAAACTGTTTTGAGTATTCGAGTTTACTTTTTATGCAGAAAGTGCATTAGTGTTTCAATTTCTATTAAAGTAATAATAGTAATTACTAAGTTATTACGCAGCGAGTACTTTTGCGTAGTAACAAGACTGTGTGGCGAAGTTTTGCGTAGCAACAAGACGAGTACATAGTCGAGTGCGTTTTTATGTGTTATGACTATTTGCGTTTTGGTTTTAAGGATTTCGAACTATTTAGTAATTATGTTATTTCGTTTGTGAACTATAAAATTGTGGACCTACTTATATAACTTATTACTGTGGACTTTTGTGTAAAATGCCGCGACCGAGTACAAGAGCTCGTGCTGCGAGCCCCGCTGAGATCGGTGGCTTGTTGGAAGACGAGGCGATGGAGTCGCCTTCGGTGCCTACGACGGCACTGGCTACGGGATCTACTTCGACGGCTGCGTCGGCGTCTGTCTCGGCACCTGTTTCGGTGCCCGTGCGAGACAATGCCGCGCTGGGTGCCGCCGCCGCTACGGCTGCGCATGCGTCCCGGGAGGACGCGTCGTTTGCGCCGCCGCCGCCTACTAGTGTTTCCGCGCAGCAAGTCGTCTTGACAACGGACCAGCTGATGATGCTCATAGACAGGATAAGTCACAGCAATACAGGTACACAATCACCTTCTTTTACCGGCCATGTCAATACTGGCCATTTTGCCAAATGTACGGCACGTTTTGATGGTAGCAAGTCCAGCGACGTGAGAGCGTTCATTGACGCAGTGGAGACTTATAAGATGTGCGTCGGTGTGGAGGACAGTATGGCGCTCAAAGGACTTCCAATGTTATTGACGGGATTGGCAGCTACTTGGTGGCAAGGCGTTAAGGATACGACCTTGAGTTGGCCAGCCGCGTTGGAAGCTTTACAACAGACGTTTGGACCACGACTGCCGCCACATAAGTTATATAGACTGATATTCGAAAGAGAACAACAAATTGATGAACCGACAGATTTATTTATTTGCCATATTAGGTCTTTAATGGCACAGCTTCCGTCTTTTACGCTCACGGAATGTATACAACTGGACATGACGTATGGTTTATTACATCGACGTATACGTGAAAAGGTTCCGCGCTCCACTTTCAGCACTTTTGCTGAACTTTTAATACAAACGCGCCGCGTGGAGGACATTCTGAATGAACAGAGTCTGCAAGTATCTGTGGATACTAAACCCTCCACTTCTGCTGTGGTGCCTCGACCTGTGGCGGAGCGACCTGATTCGAACCTAGTGACTAAACCTCGTTCACGACTACAGTGTAATTATTGCAAGCAGTATGGGCATGTAAGAGATGCATGCCAACGACTGGCCAGACAGAAGACCAGTAAGGTTAGCGCTTCGGAGGGCGAGCCACGACCAGTTACGTGTTTTGGGTGCGGTGCACCTGGCTTCATACGATCGAACTGTCCTACGTGTAAACAAAAGCGAACAGTTGAGAAAACCGATTGTGCGTTTCAGTCGGTTTCTGTGAGTGCGATTGTGAATTCTCGCGCGCGTCCGGTGATCGGTATCGAAGTGTACGGTACTACGGGCAAAGTGTTAGTGGACACCGGCGCGAAACATAGTATAGGTAGCGTTAGTTTAAGATCATTGTTAATTAAGAACAACCATGTATTTAAAAATGTTTTTACTGAATTAAAGTACGCTGACGGTCGTGTTTGTGCGCAGTATGTTGAATTGGCGAGCGTCAATGTCACTTTACGGGGTAGGACATGTGTAGTAGATTTTATAATGTTACCTAACGCGACAGATAGTCTATTAGGCATGAATTTTATTCATGACATAGGTATGGTGTTAGACTTTGACCGTAATGTATGGTTCGTGAAATATGATCGGAAGCCGCAGCCCATTAATTATGAGTTTCGCTGCGTACCGCAGGTTATTTGTTCGTCTGTGGGTCTTCGCGAGGACGAGGGTTCCCATCTGAGCTCAGATGAACGTCAGCACCTGTCTGAACTCCTGAGTATCCATGAGTATATTTTTAGTCCAGGGGGAGGACCAACTTCGTTTGCGGTGCATCATATAGATACCGGCGATGCTGCACCGATAGCTAGTCCACCATACCGCGTAACGCCTGCAAAGAAAGAGATTATGCGAAGAGAAATAGATTCGATGCTGGAAGACGAGATAATTGAGGATGCCGAGTCGGAATGGGCTTCACAGGTTGTGATGATACCGAAGAAGAATGGTGAAGTAAGATTCTGCGTGGATTACAGGAAACTCAATAGCGTCACTCGTACTGACAAGTACCCGCTTCCAGTGATTGACGAATTGTTACAAAACACAAAGTCTAATTGTGTGATGTCGACGATAGATTTGAAGGCAGGATACTGGCAGATAATGGTAACGCCAGAGGATAGACCCAAAACCGCCTTCACTACGCCTTTTGGAACGTTTCAGTTTCGTCGTATGCCGTTCGGGTTAAAGAACGCTCCGGCAACGTTTCAGCGGTTGATAGACCGTATGAGAGCAGGAATTAAAAACATGTGTGTCTTGGCGTATCTCGATGACCTCCTGGTGATATCGCCAAGTCTGGAACAACATCTGAAGGATCTTCACGACGTCTTCGAGCGTCTTCGAGTGTTTAACCTGAAAGCAAATAGAAGTAAATGTGTTTTTGCAAGAGATAGAGTCACTTACCTAGGCCATGTTGTGTCTTCGCGTGGAATCGAGCCTGATCCCACGAAGGTCGAAGCGGTGATTAATATGAAACCTCCAACAAACCTGAAAGAGTTGAAGACTTTCCTGCAAACCTGTTCATGGTTTCGAAAATTCATTCCACAGTTTTCCGATGTAGCACGCTGCTTGACAGATTTAACAAAGAAAGGAAGATGCTGGAAATGGGGGGAGAGCGAGCAACGAGCTTTCGATGAGCTAAAGGAACGGCTCACTACAAGCCCCATTCTTCGTCAGCCAGACTATGACAAACCTTTCATACTGCGAACCGATGCTAGTGCATATGCAATTGGGGCCGTGTTGATGCAAGGCGAGGAAGCCAACGAAGAAAGACCCATTGAGTATGCCAGCAGATTGTTGACGTCTGCTGAGCGTAATTATCACACGACGGAGCGTGAAGCGCTCGCAGTAGTCTGGGCTCTAGAGAAGTTTCGAGGATATGTCGAAGGAGCGCAGGTACGTGTGGGGACAGATCACCAGCCCCTAAAATGGTTGTTGTCCATTAAGACGCCTAGCGGGAGACTAGCACGGTGGGCGATGAAAATTCAGTCGTACAATTTAGATATTGAGTACACGCCCGGAAAGGTTAACGTGGTAGCGGATACCTTAAGCCGCCCAGTGAACCACGACGTTGATTTTGTAGAGAGTAGCCCGTGTAGTATTTGTCCTGTAATTGTTGTCGATCTGCCACGCTGGAAACCTGAAGATCTTCGGGCAGAACAATTAAAGGATCCGGACATTAGTAAAATTATATCTGATTTCGAGGCTCAGCCAGACAACTCTGAATCGGCTGTGCGTTGGATAGATCGAGGCTATTACCTTTCACAAGGTATTTTATATCGTTGTGACCCGGAAGGAGAAGCTGAAGAACCTCTATTGGTGATACCAGAGTCCATGAAGGCGGAGCTGATGAGGGAGCTCCATGATTCGCCGACTGCTGGACACTGGGGCTTAGAGCGTACCTTACGCCAAATTAAACAACGATACTATTTTAGGAATATGCGAGCTTATGTAGCTCAGTATTTGAAGTCTTGCGAACAATGCCAAAAGTATAAGGCAACCAATTTAAAACCGGCTGGATTGCTCCAGACTCCCGTGCCTTAGCAGAGATTTGAAGTCTTGGCAATAGATCTCTTTGGACCGCTGCCTGAGGGAGATCGCGGAGAAAAATGGATCTTCTTAGTGGAAGATGTTGCCAGCCGATGGGTGGAACTTTTCGCGTTGTGTGACGCGACTGCCGAGTCGTGCGCGAAAGTTCTCTTGGAAGAAGTTTTTTTACGGTACGGAATACCTCGCCGAGTAATATCGGACAACGGGTCACAATTTGTCTCAGCTGTGATGCAGAAGACTTTGTTTGTTCTCGGAGTGCATCAATCTTTGATTCCTGTTTACCACCCCGAGGCCAACCCCGCTGAGCGCAAAAATCGCGAGTTGAAGGCGCGTCTTGCTATTCTGGTTGGCCCAGAACATCGTCAATGGCCGGCTGTATTGCCGATGGTACGTTTTTCGCTTAATAGCGCGTACAATGAAGGAACGGGACATTCAGCTGCATATTTAACTTTCGCTCGGGAGATGCGTTCTCCGTTAGCAGTGAATACTGATCTACGAACCATAGTGTCAGAGCAAAATTTTGTGCCTCAGATCACACCTTATTTGAGGAAATTTGTCCGCGGTTTGCATGACGTACACGAGCGAATGGAAGCTCAGCAGGATAAGCGCAAATCCGAAGGTGACAGGCACCGACGCGATCTTCCACCGTACAAGGAGGGAGATTTAGTACTCGTGGAAACTCACATGGCGAGCAAGGCGGCAAAAGGTTTTTCGAGCAAGTTTGCTCCGAGACGGGAAGGCCCGTATCTTATTTCACGAACCATTAGCCCAACCTCATTTTTAGTTGTTGACGGTGCTGGGGTATCTAAAGGAAAATATCATGTTAGTGCGTTAATGCCCTATACGGGAACGTCTAAGGCCATTGATCATCCGCGACGTCGTGGTCGACGACCAAGGTCCATGCCACACACGGGACGTTCGTGTGGCATGGAGGGGGAGCCTGTAGCGCGTACCTCTCTAGGAACGCGTCGAGACCCTACAACCCTACTCCCCGCGGGCCTCAGACGGTCCCCGCGCACCCCGCGCCCCAGCGCCCGGGCACGCGCGTCCCGACAGCAGTAGTGTGCGACCCGGGGGTCCTGAAGTGTGACGTGCGTAGGCGCATCTTGTTTACCGGTTGCCACTCGCCACGAACGCGATCGTCCTTTTGCGTTAATTAATCAAATATGTAGTACTTATTTAGATCAATCCACCTTCCCCCCATCCCTATAATACCTACAAAAATAAGAAAAATCCATAAGACAGAGGCTTTAAGAAAAATCGTTAGTGATATTCTAGAAGTAAGAAGTACCGAAAAGGAAAAAAGTAGGACTACAAAAAGACGTGAGATCCCATCAAAAACATCCTGTAAAAAAATTCCAAGTCTCGCAGCTCAAGTTTTCTACCGCAAAAAGTTGTGAGATGCATGTAATACCAACTCGATTAATTTATTTAGTCCTTAAGGGACCTTCTATATAAAGTTATTACGTTAGTTATTACCATATCAATATTAAAAATTTTTGCAACACACACAACTTTTTGCGGTAGAAAACTTGAGCTGCGAGACTTGGAATTTTTTTACAGGATGTTTTTGATGGGATCAACATATTCTCTCCCGCTTTGCTTTTGAACCAAGTAGAGACTGGCAATATATTATATTAATTCCCACCTATTCTTATTTGTTTCTTTCAAATATATAGTTACCGGTTACAACTATTAATAATTAGCTAATGTTGGAAAGAGACTTACTAAGGTTCAATGCTTGGTTTCAATTCATTGCGTGCCATGGCTGATTGTTGTTGACAGGAGTTACTGGGTGTGTAGAATAGCCGCTCATTCTCGTCAATCGTCAAAAGTAGCTACCATCCGGTAAAAAATGAATGTTACAGGATTTTCATAAACCATTTCGAGATGGGCGTTGACATGCGCTTGGGCACAAACTTGGCTGACGGACATTTAATTCTGCGAGAATTGGAAATCAAGCTCGATATCCATGACACCAAGGTGGGATTTTACAAAATTATTTTTATGCAATCTGAGAAATACTTGTTTTTTTTTTTATTGCATTGAATGGCGAGACGAGCATGCCGTTCGCCTGATGGTAAGCGATGCGACCGCTCATGAACAGTAGCAAAACCAAACAACATCTTGAATTACAAAGCAATGCTTGGCACTCCACTGCGCTCGCCATCCTGAGACACAAGATGTTAAGTCTCAATATGTCCAGTAGTTACTCTGGCTACAATGTCCTTCAATCCGAAACACACCAGTGCATTTAAACTGCTGTTTGACGGGAGAAATAGACATTGCGGTGGTACCCACTCAGGCAGCCTCTCACATATGAGAGACCTACCACCAGTAAAAGTGGATGATGGAGTGAATTATTATGTAAACTAACAAATCACATATTATCTACACAATATATACTTTTATATTAATTGGTAAATTAAGAAAATACATTTGCAATGAAAATAGAGCAAGAGCACGCCAAACTTTCGTCATTTTATAACAGCTTAAAGTTTGTCTGCGCATGCATCTGACATAAGCATCACAAAAGAATTATAGCTGATCGGAATATGAAATAATATCTCGATCGTGGTGGCTTTGGAAGTTATTAGCTTTAATGTGTCTTGCAAGATGAAAGAACCATCAAACGTGACTAACTACCAAGGAAACACCATTTGATAGTTAACATAAGAACATAATATTTGATTCAGCTTTTATACTGTTAACACTGGCAAAATTACCTTTTGTTGAAGTTTGATGACACCGTTATATTTCATAACATATAATTTTTCCAGCGTTGCATTGTAAAGCTGAATTTGTATATGCTATTAAGGCAACCATCAAAAGGTGTTTTATTGGTAGTCAGACACTATTGATGGCAGTGCCCCCGCAAGGGCTACCGGCGCCTGTGTGCGAAAAAAGATTTTGGCGTCCCTTAAGGCATTTTGAATTATCGTGATTTTATTAATAAATTCTTGTTCACACTCATTTAAAGCATTTACTTAACTAATGGGGTACAGACACGTTGTTCATATATACTAGAAAATAAACCAAAATTAAAAATTAAAAAAAAAAAAAATAGGAACATATACCAGAAATATTGCCTCATGTCTACATGTACAACATGTTATAGATAAAGAGCCCGTGGCCACCAGACCTTTGTAATTTTATAAAAGCTGTTTGCGCATGCCTCTGACATAAGCGTCATACGATCAGGTATTATGAAGTTCCGATCGTGGTTGCTTTGGAAATTATGAGCTTTAATGTTTCTGGCAAGATGAAAGAATCATCAAAAGTGTCTGAATACCAAGGAAATATTTGTTTGTACATAGTTGCCTCCAAAATACCTCAGTGCCTAAAATCGAAAGCCTTCAATAGTTGTGCGTTACCAGTGATGACACACGGCACCGAGACGTGGCCTTTCACTGTGGGCCTCATTAAAAAGCTCAAAGTCACT
Organism: Hyles vespertilio; assembly: GCA_009982885.2. Taxonomy (NCBI): domain Eukaryota; kingdom Metazoa; phylum Arthropoda; class Insecta; order Lepidoptera; family Sphingidae; genus Hyles; species Hyles vespertilio. Next base: position 15,897,217 of record CM042818.1, read on the forward strand.
CAACGAGCCATGGAGCGGGCTATGCTCGGTGTTTCCCTACGAGATCGAATCAGAAATGAGGAGATCCGTAGGAGAACCAAGGTTACCGACATAGCCCATAGGATTGGCAAGTTGAAGTCAAGCAAGTCGAAATGTCGGACGCCCGCCTGCAAGGTGGACGGACGATATGGCGAAGGTTGCAGGAAGTCGCTGGATGCACGCCGCTTCCAACAGGTCACTGTGGAGATCCTTAAGGGAGGCCTATGTTCAGCAGTGGACTTCCTGTGGCTGATATGATGATGATGATGATGATGATGAGTTGCCTTAATAACATATACTGGGTATCTCAAGACTGCTACCGAAAACGAAGCTGGATGGTAGTTTTAGTGACTACAAACACAATGCAACTAAAATTTTCGCAAAGGAACGCGACAATTATTTTTTATGATCATTTAAGATTTGTTTAATATCATTATTTTTGGGTGGTAAATCCATAGTTTTTGCTAAAATAATAATTTAAACTCTTTTATACCGTAGATTATTTATAAATAAAAGGGTATACACTATTATAGGAATAATTATAATTTAGGAAAAAAAATATTTACCATCCAAATATGGTCATAGAAAAAAAATAACAAAAAAAAATTGTCGCTTTTTCTGTTGCATTGTATCTGAAGTCGCTTAGACTACCACCCGGCTTTGTTTTCGGTAGCAGTCTTGATAAACCCTGTATAAAATTCGGCTTTTATACTATAACTTCGGCGAAATTAAATGTTATAAAATATTACGCTATCTTCAAACTTTAACATAATGTAATTTTGTCAGCGTTATAGTATAAAAGGTGAATTTTATATATGTTGTTAAAGCAACTATAAAAAAATATTTCCTTAGTATTCAGACACTTTTGATGGTTCTTCATCTTGCCAGAAACATTGAAGCTCATAACTTCCGCAGCAACCACGATCGGAACTTCGTAATATGTGATTGTGCGATACCTATGTTAGAGGCATAGATCACTCGCCAGCAACTTTAGATACAGGCAATGTCAGAAGAATTCTTAGCGAAATGCTTACATTTGGCAGGGTGGAGGTTAAATTGTTTTCACATATACACAGTCAGGTCATAAGTATTGCCACACAGTAAAAACTTTTCTTTTAGAATGCTGGCCACAAAAAAGTTTATTGAATTCGAATTTCGAATTGTTCATGAAAATAAAAATGGATACTTTTTAGAATTTTACTCATTTTTAAATATGGAGTGGACGCTTAAAGAAGACCGTGTTGCAGTTATTGCGTTGCATCGTTGCGGTTACGCGCCAATTCAAATTTATGACATACTGAAAAATGTGAATCAAAGGATACAATGAAGACTCTAGTGTAGATGACAGGTCAAGAAGTGGTCGTCCTCGGTCTGTTAGGACTCCAGCAGTGATAAAAGCTGTGAAGGCGCGAATTCAAAGAAATCCCAAACGTAAGCAGAAACTGTTGGCCCTTCAGATGGGGTTAGGCAGAACCACGGTGAAAAGGGTGTTAAATGAAGACTTAGGGCTTCGAGCATATCGAAGAAAAACAGGACATCGTTTGAATGCTCGTCTAATGGACCTGAGACTGAAGAGATGCCGCGCTTTGTTGAAGCGGTACGCGGGAAAAAAATATCGGGAAATTATTTTTTCAGATGAAATTTTTTTACCGTAGAAGAGAGCTACAACAAACAAAATGATAAGATGTACGCTCACAGTAGTGAAGAAGCGAGCAACCGTATAACGCGTGTCCAACGAGGTCATTTTCCATCCTCGCTCATGGTATGGTCGGGAGTTTCTTATTGGGGCTTAACAGAGGTACATTTTTGTGAGAAAGGTGTAAAAACGAATGCAGTTGTGTATCAAAATACAGTCCTGACGAACCTTGTGGAACCTGTTTCTCATACCATGTTCAATAACAGGCACTAGGTATTCCTACAAGATTCGGCGCCAGCTCATAGAGCGAAGAGCACACAAGATTGGCTGGCGGCGCGTGAAATCGACTTCATCCGGCACGAAGACTGGCCCTCCTCCAGTCCAGATTTGAATCCGTTAGATTACAAGATATGGCAACACTTGGAGGAAAAGGCGTGCTCAAAGCCTCATCCCAATTTGGAGTCACTCAAGACATCCTTGATTAAGGCAGCCCCTGATATTGACATGGACCTCGGTCGTGCTGCGATAGACAACTGGCCGCTTTTTTTGACTTTATTGATCAGATCTATATTGCTGGCAGTGATCAACTAAACTTTTTAGGTAGGTTTACTAATAAACGAAACGGGTTAATAACAGTTTGCAATTTAAAATTTGCTGTTATTTCAAAATCACAGACAGACACTCCAATTTTATTTATTTGTGTTGACAAAATTATATACAACGTTGATGCGACCGATGGGCACTAAATTACACTATGTATGCTATACGTCCTTGGTATTAATTCGGCACGGCACAAAAATGTATAATACCAAAAATGAGATTTTGTTTGTTTCAAACAAACTAAATAGCTTCCAAATAAGAGTAAAACGCAACCATCCTGTGTAAATAAATTTCATTGACCTGTAGATACAAATAGATAACAAATTGGCAACGTCGCGCGCGGCGCGTGTTATTGTCGTGTACTTATTATTGTGTGCCTTGTGTAAGAGCGGCAACAACGCGCACATTTTAGTACGATCTATCGTTTTAAGGTGAATGACCATGCGTTAGGCGTAATCAGCTGTTAGAAAAGCTACATCGTGTTCAAATGGGGCAAAAACTTAAAAAATCATTTATGACTAAACTACTGCTCCTATTCAATTGATTTTTAGTACAGAGCTTCAAATTGGTACCTAGTATATGCAGTTTAAAGAAACGCCCATCGGTCGCATCAACGTTGTATATTTTTGTTCCACTATTGGCCACACAATCAAATTAGAACCACGGCTGGGGATGCTTAACTTGCATTAGCGATTCTCTTAGTAATTAATCACTCCTCAATATACTTAAATTAAATGATAATAATGTACCTAATACTTTAAATTGATATTACTTTTTTATTATTATAATATAAATAAAACAAATACTAAATATTAAGTGGAGCTCTAAAGATTATTTTCATACATCTTCTATGTACCGACATCGACCGCTTACGATTTTATTATATGAATTGTTTTTTTTTGGCAAACTTTTTTTTATTTTGGCGCCCCCAAAGGATGGCGCCCGTGTGCATTGCACACTTTGCACATATGGTAGCGGGGGCCCTGATTGATGGTTCTTTCATCTAGCCAGACAAATGCTTATAACTTCAAAAGCCACCATGATCAGAAATTTATAAAATGACGAAAAACTGGGGGCACCGGGCTCTTGGTTTAAAACTCAATATTGAGGAAAAACATTAACGTATTGCAACATCAAATCGCTAATTGTTTTGTTATCACAGATCGAACTCACTGGCATGACCGGATCCAACGTGATCAACAGCTTCATCAGCAACCTCGTGAATTCACTCACGCAAGACCTGATTCAGAACCAGATGGAAAATGTGAGCAAAGTATTGAGCGAACAACTGTTCGATATCATTAACGAATTCCTTAAGAATTTCAGCCTCAGCGATATTTGGGTTAAATAAATTAATATATTTACATGTTTGTGTTTTATTTGGATATTATAAATTAGTATTTATCCTCCTACTTGGTCTCCTAATGACGTAGAATCGGCACAAAGGAATTAATTGCCTATGTATTGGTTCACGATGGTCACGGGTTTAAATCCCAGGGCACACCTCTAACTCTGAAGATTCATGTAGGTATTGCAAGTCAAAGAAAACATCGCGACGAAAGCTGCATATTATAACGATTCGTAAAAATTTATATAGTACGTTAAGTCTGCCAACCCACACTACGTCAGCCTGGTGGACTATAAAGCCTAACCTTCTCAATCGCAATTTGGATTATTGAGGAGGTCCAGGCCCTGCAATGGGACGTATATAAACTGACATAGTACATTACATATAATATGTACTACTATACATTTTGAAATACTTATACCTATATCATCATCCAAGTACCTAATTATAGAGTAGGTATTTATCCAGTAGCAGGATATAGTAAGCTCTCTCCAGTCAACCTGGTTTAAACTAAATACGCTATGCATACATGGGCAGTGGCGTAACAATAGGGTGGCATAGTGCGCAAAATGCCACGGGCCGCCGACCTTAGGGGCTCCCGGTGGCCCGGCCCCTCTGGCCCTAGAGGCCGTAAGAAGAGAAGAACCTACAAAATTATTAAAAAGTATTACCAACAAAATTGATAATCAACAACCATTTTCTTAGTTTCCATTAAAGATTCCAAGGTTTATTTTTGATACATAAAATAATAATAATGGTTCTTTAGATTTACGCGAATTTTCTAACTTTTTTTTAACAATTATGTACAGATTATAGTGCGGATTTGGTTTAAATAAGAACGAAACTTCAATATTAGGATTCTGAGGGGGCCCCATCACCATTGCTGCGTTTGGGCTCCGGCCACGTAGTAAAGATATTACGACGACTAATTGGTCTCGTTGTGGAGTTCTATTTATGGCCTGTAGGCATACGAGAATACCGACGCAGTGAGTTCATTCCAGAGCTTGCACGTGCGTGATAACGCACGTGGTAAAGAACACTGGAAACGGACTTTCCGGGAAGGGATAGTTTCCAGGTAGTAAGAATGAATTCTACTGCGATGACGGGAAGTGTGATGGGAGAATAGCGATAGTGGCACCATCTTCCTCAGAACAGAGAGATCCAAAGTCTCACTGCAATCCCAACGGCTCTACATTATCGTGAGATCGGGATTATCGATGATTCGAAGAGCTCGGCGCTGTAATGAGTGAAATGGGTCGAGCTGGTATTTTGGGGCTTCTACCCAGAGGTGAGAGCAGAACTCCACGTTGTGCCGGATCGTCGTATTTATAGAGCAATAACCGATGATCCGACGTAAAGTACCGCTTGGCTCTGTTGAGAATCCGTAACATTTTGCTGGCCAATTTGCCCTTGCTTCCAAATGCCACCTAAACTGCAATTTTATCAATAATTCGGGTCAATGAATACTCTCGGATGCTTAGAGAGAGTGTCTCCATGACAAAAGGGGTTCTTGCTTGTAAACGAGCAAACTTATATCTTCGTGGGGTTAAATTGGGCTATGTTCAATTTACCCCATTGAGAGGCCTGCCCTAGAGAGGTCTCAATTTCCGACAAAATTTAAGACCATCTTTCCTTAACGGATCCCCGATAGAGATTCTGTAGTCAGATGTATCTTGCCTCACTTGCACTAGCATCTGCATAGCAATGTCAGCTGGTGATAGACAACATGTCATTGATATGCAGGATAAATAGGGCCGGCGAAAGCACCGAGCCTTATGGAACACCAGAATTAATGGTCGTGGTCTCGATGCAAAAGCGTCCAATACAACTTTTATGCTGCGATCATCCAGAAAGCTGGTGATGTACTTTCAGAGTTCCTCAGGTTGAAATACCAGGCAGGTAGGTTATCTCAGGGGTGGACATCTTAAGAACCACTGCAGGGATACATGGAAATGCGGAGGTCAGGGTTTTATTCGGTATGCTTGCGCAGATTTTTGTGAGGGACCCGCTCCGGCCTCAATTTACTGGCAGGCCAGTGACACTAATATATTCCTTTCGGTCTTCTCCGGGGTATCGGAAAATAAGCTTAACAGTTCTCCTCTCCATACAAAAAGGGGGGCCCCCATCCGATGATTTTGCCACGGGCCCCAGATGGTTTAGTTACGCCACTGTGCATGGGTCAAATCATATGTGGATTTATTGGATTAAAAGGGAAGAAAAAGAGAAACCTTATGAACGACTTCTGAAAACCAAGATCTCGCTGAGGTTCAAAAGTGCCACTATAGGAATTTATAAATAGACTTGTGAAGTCTACTCAAACTTACACCCCTTTCACATGGCAACTTTCCGTTTTTTGCTGATACAGTTTTTCTGCAGGATCATGTTTAGTAGTGCATATGCTGCAATACTAGCAGGTAGGTTGCCGTGTGAAAGGGCTCTTAGGCAGCGATTCCAAAAAAAACAGGGTCTCATCCTAAAAGTAAACAAGAACCTACCTAAAAATTCTAAGTATATCGCATAAATTATCCTCAATTATCCTTAAGACCAGATGACCAAAAAGTTTTGAAAAAGTTTTATCTCTTTTCATGCTTTTTCTAACATTTGGTTCTATGACGAGGCTGTACGGTCTTAAACTCTTTGCCATCCCATAAAGGAGGACTAAGAAAAAAGAAAAATTGTCATTGAAATTTTGACATTGTCAATTTGACATAATATGTGTATAATGTCAATATTTTGTGTACATTACAATCAAGTTTTAAATGTTTCATAAAATTATTTAAAGCAATTAATAATGGCTGGTAATTTTTGGCAAAGTTCGCACCATCAGCAATGGATATTGGATAAACAAGATCTTGTACGAGATCGCCAACACGACTTGAATTTTTTGACTGAAGAGGAATATCAGAAAATATTCAATTTCTTTGCAAGCATCATACAAGTGTTGGGCGAACAGCTGAAACTCCGTCAACAAGTGATAGCAACAGCCACAGTATACTTCAAAAGGTTCTACGCAAGGAATTCTCTAAAATGCATAGACCCGTTACTTTTAGCACCTACTTGCGTGTTCCTTGCATCGAAAGTCGAAGAATTTGGAGTGATATCTAACTCAAGACTGATCACAACCTGCCAAACCGTGATTAAGAATAAATTTAGCTACGCGTACGGCCAGCAAGAGTTTCCATACAGGACTAATCACATTCTTGAATGTGAATTCTATTTGTTAGAGAATCTCGACTGTTGTCTGATTGTGTACCAGCCTTACAGGCCGCTACTGTTGTTCGTGCAGGACATAGGGCAAGACGACCAGCTCCTCACATATGCTTGGAGGATTGTGAATGACTCATTAAGGACTGATGTCAGTTTGTTGTACCCTCCATACCAGGTATGTTTTTGTTCATTTCTAAGTTGAGTTATTCTTTGGGTACACAACATAACTTTCGTCTTAAAACTTTATTAGATCTAAAAATGTTTTTATTCCAATCTAAATAGAGATTTAATTTTTAAAGCTGTGTATATTTTTTAAATTATGATAACATATTTATTAATTACAGATAGCAATAGGTGCCTTACATATTGCGTGTGTGATGCTTGGCAAAGAAAACTTGAAGCCATGGTTTGCTGAACTCAATGTTGACATGGACAAGGTAAAATTATTTTTGTTTTTGTTAATTAATACAATAATAATTAACAAATCAGGATATCTTACCATATTTGGCTTTAAATTTCATTTTGTAATTGTAAAACTTTCTTGTTAGAATTGTATCACTCTGTTTGCAACTGCTTATTCATATACATTACATCATATTTCAGTATTTGACACAAGTGTGAGTCTTTATAGCAGGGTATTCACTACAATGTGGTACTCAGTTTTTCAATGTTAAAAACATTCTTTGGTAATTCAACTAACTGAGAAGCCTTATCAAACCCGTCACTAAAATGGCTTCATCTGAAGAAGGTGTTTCAAGGCAGCTTGTAATACAATAAAACAACATGATATTTTATTTAGTTTACATAGAGATCTAAAATTTGTTTTTCAGATACAAGAAATTGTGAGAGCCATTATTAATTTGTATGAAATGTGGAAAAGTTACGATGAGAAGAAAGAAATTCAAGCGCTGCTGACAAAAATGCCTAAACCAAAACCGGCACCTCAAAGATAGTAGAACCTCCAACCTACACAACTGTTCAACACTGATTGCTATTTGCATAGTTCAAATGAATCTTCCTCTAATGTTGAAAGTTTAGATGTAATAGACATTCAATATTGAATACTGTCCACACAAACAACTACAGATAGCAGTAATATTTTTATACATAGAAATAATATAATTTATAATTGGAGACACCTCATTAAGTAATTAACAATTAGTGTTTTATATAATCAAGGAATATCAGTTGATATAATACCAATTATTGCTAAATTTTATATTTAGGTAAATGTAAATTATAACCACTTGTTTCTTTCTCTACCTCATAACCTCAAACTCTTTTTTAAGCTTAAATTGTCTTTATTTGTTAAATTTTCTTGCACACCTTGTAGTAAACCATTGGAAGCAATTCTGTATCTGGCATTGACAATGATAAAATTATTGTAAAAATCAAGGATGCAAAACACAATATGTCTATGACAATTGGACAATTTATGGCACAGGGATATGTTTTGTTGATCTCATACATCAAAATTCTTTGTTTATACACTGCAATGTAGGGTATGCCTTGACCAGACAATAGCTACAGTTTATTCCACAACACTTCCAATACCACAGATGCAAGTGACCTATGGTGCCACAGTTAAGATTAATATAAAAAATGTGTAAACTGATTATTCCTTATTTGTTATCACTTATTTAGGGAGGTCTTTCTTTATCCAGTTTATGTAGTATTTAGTTAAATATAGTAAAATGAATTCAAACAAAAACCTAATATTTTTACTAATGACTGGTTCACAAATGGGGTTTATTTATTGTAAGCAAAACATAATCAGTATTTAATTTTATGAATAATTTAAGACGTTTTGTAAATAAAGCGTATGTATTGACGCTTTTTACAAATAAGACTGTCAATATGGTTATATATCATTTCAATAAACTTTAAATACAAAAAGCTGTTTTAGTTTTATGTTTAAAAAATATTAATAAACAAATTAATGACAAATGAAGTTCCCCCATTCCATCGCTCCTCGCTCCTACATTGAAGAGCCCTCAGAGCCAAATATTGGTAAAAAGTATGGGCTGTACAAGGGCGGATTTCAATACTCCAATTCGTAATAACGACTTTTTAAAGTTTGTTACAGGTGTGATTTGTGAACACACACATACTTTTTTTAATTTATTTATCGACATACAAAGAATTAAATGTGCTTATAAATTTTATCAACAAGATACTTAATTAATAAATTTTGTCAATCTGGGGCCAGCCCAGCAGAGGGGGCGGGTCATGACCCCCATGACCTCCTTGGATCCGCCCTTGGGGCTGTAAGTGTAAGATTGACTTAGATATCGATGGGCTGTAAGCTGTAGGTAAGGTTCGGGGTTCGATGCCTACACAGACAATCCACTATGTTTGCCAGTTAAATTTTAAGTAAGTTATGACGATTGCAGATTTGGCGATCCTATCATATTTCGAGGCAGAAATGGGTTAAATGTACTAGAGGTGGTATATAAGTGACACTTCTCTTCTCCGCTCCACCTCCCAACCTTGCCTATTTTTCCCTGATTGACTGCAGGCTGAAAATTCAAAATATTCAAGTAATTATAAGCTAAAACTTAGATTAATCATGTATGCAGTATGACCTAGATGCTTTATATTAATTTGTGTTAAACATACTTTTCGCGTATTACTTAATTTTTTAAGAGAGTGCGTGGTGGCCTGTTGGTAAACAGATCAGACACCTCGATGTTCACGGTGATTGCGTGTTCATTTTCCAGGGCATCTATTTTCTTTTCCGAGTCCTGTGTCTATTAATAGTCAATCACCACGCACAGTGAAGGTGAAGGAAAACATACTGAGGAAACCTGCATACCATAACGATTTTTAAGAATTTCTATAATATGTAAAGTCCGCCAACCCGCACTAGGGGCCCTACTCTATAAATCCGATACGAAGTTCGAAGCTTCGGACGATCGAAGTTTATATACTATACGAATGAACCTACATATACTTATGGCCTTTATTGACTTATGGTCCTAACCATAGACTTATGGTTACGATGTACGTTATACAAATTCGAACTTTTACAGAGTAGGTACATTCGTACGTATCGTATATAAACTTCGATCGTCCGAAGTTTCGAACTTCGTATCGGATTTATTGAATAGGGCCCTAAGCCAGCGTGCTGCAGTCTGAACTATATGGCCTAACCACTATCAGTCGTACTCCCGATTGTAGAGGAGACCCGTACCCTGCAGTGGGACATTTAAGTACTGATACAGAATACTTAAATTTCTACTTGTTTGGTACTTGAAGAGCCTCCTCTTTTTTGAAGTCGGTTAAAAAGTAGACCAGACCAAGTAGGTGTTACTTGGTACTAAAACTAGTAGTAACTGCTGAATATTTTTTTTCAGGAAACTTTATTAAAGTACAATTCATTACCTCACGTATTAAAGTAGTTACATATATTTAAATCAATTAATTTAATGATTTCTTGCTATAAGAATACCTTCATCAAATCGGAAGTGATTATAGTATCCGATGATCCACGGGCGTCCAATAAAATCACGGTGTACCGCGCATCGTGCTAACAGCTTATTGTATCAGCCTGTAATGATAACAATTCGTCTTCTAATATCATAACAAAGTGTCTTTACAATCTTGTAGCCACATTTTGGTATTTTCTTGGACAATTTATTATGCAAATAATTAATGATTGCTGAATTCTATTACGTATAGAAATAGAGAGCTCTCGTAGTTCCTGATACCCACGACACAAGACTCGATTTTATTGTGGAGTTTGGACTATGTATGTGACTGTTGGGTACATATACATAGTACTATGTACGTGTATTTATTATTTATTTATTATTTCTTGTAGCTTAGCATAACCAGCCTGTTACTAGTATACTACGTAGTCATATTAGTCACCAAGTTTATATTATATTTAAAGTTCCTTTGTTATTTGTTAGCCCAAGTTTGTCTTTATTTTAAGTAGGTATGTAAAAATACTGATGTTAGTATCTGATTGATTAATTAAATTCGATTGCCAGTTCTACGGAAATCATGGTCACTTCACAAAATTTTATGATCGCTACCAAATACCTCAGTATATAAGTGCGTGCTTTTTAGTTCTCATCACTATATCCACAGCAAACTCATCGTACCAACCGAACCAACATGTCTTCTTCAAAGGTATTCTTGTGCGATATCTGCATCATCATGTTGTTCGGAATTAGTTTTGTGTTAGCTGATGAAACGGCTAAGAGGTAGGTGTAAAATATTCATAGCTATTATAAATGTTTGTGGAATACCTCCGTAGCTCAGAGGCCGGGTAATAAAAGAGAATGCGCAGGTTCGATTCCAACGCAGGTATTTTTTGTATGTGCCACAAATATACAATTACATATGGGGCAGTGAGATCAAGTCTCGAAATTTCTGATACTTATGATACAAGTCTTGCAATGTGTGTTGAGTATATATTTATATGTCTATATTTTTAAATTTTCTCGATATTTGTTGCGTACTTTAATGGGTATTTTGTAATAAAAAGTCAAGAACTCACTATGGGTCCAGCTATAATCGAGAATTGTTGGCCATAGATTCAAGTTATTAAAATAAAAGCCAATATTATATTTTTACAGTCCAATGCCATCTGACGACGGGCCCAAAGGCAACTGTTCTTGCGGCGGTTTTTCAACTCCCACACCAGAGGCTGGCAGTCCACCAATTCTCTCTCAAACACCAAGCCTGGTAGTCAAGTGCGATCACGAGGGAGACAATGCGTGCAAACTGCTCTGCAATGCCTTGGCCACCGCTACTAAGGCCAAAGGACCTGAAGTACTGTGCAATAGGCTCAAAGACGCTAATGAATTGAAGGTACCCAATTTAATTCAATTTTTAGGATAATTCAAATTCTTACGTCGCACACACACACACACTCACACACTGAAAGGGGACACCCTTTCAGTGGAACTAGTGACAACTAGTTCCATCCTTTATTCATATCGTATTCCTCCAATGGTGAAATAGACTTACGATTTTTGCAGATTAGTGAGATTCGTATGTTATAATAAGACCAGTGTTTCACCGTGATGAGCTTTTAACTCAATATGAAATGTTTTATTACAGTTGTCTGCTTTCTACAAAGTGTGCGACAAGCCTTGGCAGTTCGCCGACATGACTGCAGAGCTGCCGCTGTGTTGCGAGAACCACAAAGTGATAACCTGCGCCTCCGTTGCCAAGACCAGCGTCGCCGACAACATAGATGCCAAGACAGTCATGTAATCAGCTGTTAGCGACTCTTTTATGTTACGAATTAAAAACTAAAAGATTTGGTCCTCGCAATATAATATTTAAATGTTAAATATATTTTTTACTTGTGTAAAAAAATGTTTCTCATTTTTTATTATTTATAAATAAAACAACATATTCGCTGCTACAATTTTATGTCTGTTTTGTACATTATTCCAATAAATCCTGTATAAAATAGTGATCTTGTTTAACGAGTAACAGACCATTGCTGGTTATTTGTAACGACTTATTAGCTAAGTAACAATATTCCTAGCTACGTTTCCAAATCATAATCTAAACTTAATCCATTTTGCCATGCTAAAACTAATTATAATTAATTTTGTATACTTATATACAAAACGCAAATTTAAATCCGTAAAATGTACGTGGAACACAATTTTATATTGTTAAAATGTATTGCATTGCAAGCCTGAGCAGTCTTCGTGAAATAAGTCCCGATATTTTTACAAATATTTTGCTTCGCCCCTTGAGAATCTTCCGTCTAAGTCTTGGGCCTTTTTAATGATAGATTTCTTTTGTGCTTCGTCAAAGCGATTCACTTGCATGTCCACTTCCCGGCTGAAAGGGCGTCGCTCCTTCTTACCATCCTCTTTCTCGTCCTTCTAGGAAACAAACGAAACGTGTTTAGCTTTCGTTTTATAATGATCCTTAAAAATAAATATAACAATTCGTTGACACGTACCTTCTTTTTCTTTTTCAATTTTTTCTGATGCAATTCAAGTAAGCTCTCCTCTCGTTTATGTTTCTTCTTATGTTTCCTTTAAAATTAATAATTGAGAAAAATGACTACATTAATTTAAATTTTTGATTGATAATTTTTATGAGTCAATGAATTGATATCTTGATATTTAACTCACAAAAAATTACAATGAAATATTTTAATCAATTTTATTTAAAACTTAAAAACAATTATTATCAAGTGCTTGGAGTGTGTAAACAAAATTTCATTACAGTTTGCATGACTCACTTAACGGCTTCTTCTTGTTCATTATCTCTGCTAGAAATTTGCTTTGCCTTTGCTTCCCGCTTCAGCACGACGTCCGGGTCTTCATTTACTATGCCCGCTGCCTTTTTTGCTTTGTCTTCAGGAGTATCCGTCCAACTCGATCTAGACAAAAACACTAACATTTAACAACAAATTTAATGTATAAAGTGCGTGGTGCCTGTTGGTAATAGACCAGACGCGGCTACCAACATATTTACGGAGGTAGGGTTTTCAAATTTTAGGGAACACCTCTGACTTTTCGAAGTCATGTGTGTATTGATAGTCAATCACCACGCACTATAAGGGTGAAAACATTGTGACGGAACCTGGATTCCATAGTGGTTTGGAAGAATTTCTATGGTATGTAAAAGTCAGCAATACCGCTCTAAGCCAGTGTGATGGACTATCCGGCTAACCCCTCCCGATTGCACACTCGATTGTAAATAAGACTCATACTGAAAGTATAAAAAAAATTATCCATGCAGCATCTGAAAAAATTACCTGTCTGACATATCTGGACCCTCTTTTGCTCTAAAACTGCGAGCCTCCAATCCCAAGTATTTAGCTTTTCCTTCGGGTAGTTCCAACATCCACTTTTCTCTGGATTTCACCTCGGGACCTTGTACGCTGTGCCCCTCGAGCTGGCGTATTTTCATTGCAATTGCGCGTTGCTCGAGGCGTTTGTGTGCCTCAGACCATTTCCCTTCAGCGCCTTCGGGTACCGGGCCGATATTATCATCTTCTTCAGAAGACTCATATTTGACAACTTCGCGCTCAGCTAAAACCTTCCGCATATCGTCAGGAATAGATGGCCCTGTCAAACAATTAAACTGAAATAAACTAATGTGCATAATTGTTGATGAAATAATGATAATGTACAGGTTCACTTACCAATATTTCTTGGTCCACTTTTTAGATGTGATGGCAGCGCAGGTCCCTCTGTGTCTGGTGGATCGTTATTTTCAAAACGTCCTTGCAAATGGGGCGGTAGTGCCGGCCCACACACATCCATTTTTTCATCTGAGCCTGCCAGCCGTGACCTCTTCAGTTTATGTCTAAGATCCGTAGGGTCAATCTCCATTTGCTTTTGGGAATCATCATCACTGAGTATCTCTCCTTCTTCACTACTTTCTTTGCTAGCAGTTTTTTGAGTTGATGTCACCTCAGCTATTGGCTCTGTTTTAGGACTATCCGAATTTGACTTGTCCTTTATATCCGTTGTACTGCTAACCTCTACTGCTGGAGCAGCATCTTGTTCTCTTTCTTTAGATTTAGAACTTTTTCTTTTGTGCTTTTTCCTATGCTTTTTTTTCTTGGTTTTGTTTAGTTTTCTTTCTAAGTTTAAAAGCTTAGCTCTGAGTTTCTCATCATCTGAGGAATCAATTTCGCTGGATTCTTCAGATTTTTCTTTAACCACTGCAGGAATCATACTATAATATGAACCAGGTTGCACTTCTTCAGAGTCACTGCTTCCCGGAGCATCTTCCACAACAATTACGGGACTCTCACTTTTACGTTTCGGTGGAGGAGATGGTTTGTAAATTTCAGATTTCTTTCCCTTGGGGTCAGGAGATAAAGAAATACTTTCTCTTGTCTTTCTGTTGAATTTATTGGAAGTGTCCTCTCGTGTATTTCGTTTTACTTCTTCTCTTGCATCTCTTCTGTGATCAACAGTTTTTAAATCTGACTTTGATTTTGAGTTGCTATGTTTATCTTTACTATTGCTTCTTTGATCTCTCAACTTGGACCTTGATGCGGAATCTTTTTCACTTCTGTGCCTATCATGAGATCTCCTACCAAAACTCCTATCTCGTGAATGTCTTCTTTCATGTGACCTTCTTCTGACAGGGCTTATATCCCTTGAACGCCTCCTTTTACTTGCAGGAGAATATCTGGAGTGCCTGTATCTGTCCCTATCTCTATCAAGGTGTTCTCTGTCATCTCTTCGTCTATCGAATGATCTGTGATATCTGTCATTTTCAGAGCGCCTATTACGCCCTGACGACCGAGGTTCCTGCTTGTCTTCTGCTTTTGCATCCTCTTGTGGCTTAGATCTGCATTTGAATCTACCAGTCTCCGAGTCACTGCTTGAGTCATCAGATAGCATGTTAGCACCTAAAAAGTAAGGTATACAAAATAAAAACAAGCTTTACAATATACTACATATTTATTCTATACAAATTTTGTACTTAACTACAGTGTGATAAATTAAAACATTTTTGCTATTTTTTTGGCACTATAACGAACTGATTTCAAAAATCCAGCTGTTAATATGCCTTTCAAGGATTGCCTAACACTAGATTGCCAAACAATGTCTTTTAATATTTGTCTTAATATCACTGCACAATCAATATCATAGGCAACAGCCCGAAGAACATCCTCCATGTCTTGCTGAGGACCACCATGGTTCCAAAACTTGACAATTTTTTGTTGTGGCACCATTGGCAACTGCATCAAATGGTGCAACTTAGTTTCAGGGTGTAAATCTTGATGGCACTGGGAGTCTCCTGTTGAAAAGTCTACATAGGCATGGAATTGCTGCAAGATTGGCCTGTACAATTCTCGGAAGTTTAATAATTGAGGTTGAACAATATTCCTCACTTTATTTTTATTCTCTCCAAAAGTCATCCTGAAATCTCCTGCATAACTCAAGTTTGATATGGCAAAGTAGAAGTCATATTCTGAGAATGATTCAGGTAGAACAAGTAGTGCTGTGTGAACTGCTGAACGTAGGTTGGAATGTAGAGCATTTTGCAAGTGAGAACTGTTGGTATTTTTTATAATCTCAACTGGTTTATGTAGGCGGCCCGACAGGTACAGGTTGTCCCAGTCAAGTAGATCCGCAATCAAATCCTTTTGTGAGACAACACCATACTTGATAGTCACATTTTCTTCCTTCATCTCAACGAGTGTGTTGAAGTACACCTTCGCACCCCAGTTCTCTTGGAATCTTGCAACAAACCCTTTGCCCAAGAAGCGAAGTGCTGAGTAATGTGAAGGATTCTTTTCAATGTTAGCTCCGTGCCATCGATGCGAGTTGTCAACGCAATAGATTAGATCGAGCATATTGTGCTTGTTTTGGTTTCCCATTTGTGGTTTCACAGCAGACCCATAGGCGAAACAAAATGTGAAGTTTTGTGGAAACTTCGACAGTATCCTATAGTAGAGAGGAGAGATGTCTTTGGCTACGCCGCCGAGCGTTTTGACGGCTGTCGCTGCCATGGTTACTAAAATTATATAGGGATTTTTCTGCTGACCTGAAGACAAGGAATCGACCCGTTGTACACGATGATGCTTCGATGTAACAGTAAAGAGTCTCTTCCTCCTGATGAGAAGTATTAATTACATTTAAGTATTTGTTTTGTGGAAAATTATTAATCACTAACAACGATCATGTAATATTTTGGTCATTTTTGGAAAATAACCAAACAATTAGGAACCCAAACACTTGAGCGCTACGTTTAGTGTTGCAAGTTGCAATGCACAATAGAGATGGTCAACTCGATTTACTAACTCGAGTTAACTCGAGTTGTGCCAAATTCGAGTTAACTCGAATTGAATTCTTCCTAACTCGAGTTTGAAAATCGCGGTAGATGAACGCATTTTAGTACGAAAGAGTAGCCAATATGCATATTTGAATTCCTAGCTTTTACCAAATGTAATGTTTCCATATTACATTTTTCGGTATACACAGTATCCTTTGCGATATATCAAGGTATCAGCTACCTATATGCGAAGTTTCATAAAAATTGCTTTGAATTGTAACGTAACAGACTCATGGCGGCCTCTTAAGTATAAGACATACTAAGTCTCATACCAGTAAAAACTATAAAAACCTCTTTAATTCAATCCTACATATCAAGTTCAACACTCGGTTTCGTCCTTCCAATTCGAGTTGTGTAACTCGAGTTCAATTCGAGTTACCTGAATTTCAACTCGAGCTAACTCGAGTCTGGTTTATCCCGAGTTGGCACATCACTAATGCACATTGCAATGTGAGAAATAATTCTTTTTGCGTTTTAAAAGTCACGTCATACTTGAAAACAAAGTCACGATTCAGAAATATTTTCCTTGTTATTTAAAATAAAATTTCATCCTAATAATGAATTTATTTTTATTACATAAAATTTGCGAAAGAGGTTCCATAATTGGCTTATAAATAATTTCTTTTTTCTTTAGTTTTAATATATATTTTTTCCATGTTACCAAAATAGCTGTATTAAGATTCTCAAACATTATTTGGGTGGTTTAATAATAAATTACATTTAATTCGTTCATTTGTTATTAAAATAATGAAAATTGATAAAATGAGCGGCACTGTTTTTTATTGAAGAACGCCGGCGAACGGGCAGCCCAAAATAATGACTGTCATTTGTGTATAGGGTTCCCAACCTTGAAGTTTTTACCCAGAATTCAGGAGAATTTGGTGGACGGGGTTTTTAAGTGGTCATTATTTTTTAATATGTTAAATAAATATACGCGGCTAAATGTATGTAGCAACTTCATAGAATAAACTATATTAGGTCTTTGCTATAAATTGGAACATCTGTGTAATCGGACTTAGATTTTACCGTTTCATAATCTGATTTCAGTAAAACTGGTGATAATCTTTAGTTTGATCATGTTTTTTAATACATCACTTCTCTTTCATTTAATAATTAAAAATACATTACAAGAAATAAATGATAAATTATGGTTAATGGTTTACTTAGATTCTATCAAAACGTATTTTAATTTATGAATAAACGAAGTAATTATTCAAAAACCTCTTGATGGTGTTTCTAGAGATAGTGGTAGTCTTAGGTGATTCCAGGTTTTTATGGGTAAATTTATTAAGGAGTTGTTATTTGGCCACCCCTATTTAGAATTGTCAATTGTCATTGTATTGAACAACACATTGAACAATTTGCAATTTGCATTGAAATTTGAGTTTTGTATTTTTATGAAATAGAAGCCTGCTAATTCAAAACTTTACTGTAAAAAAAGGAAATATGTCAAGCGCTGATAGAATTGACTTTGAAATGGAGGTGGAGGTTGAAAGTGCGTCGGCTGGGCCGCCGGTGGACCCTCCAAATCCTACGTCTCCTGCGCCGCCGACACCTGGCGGTGCTACCAAGAGTGTGGTGGTGACTACCGCGACTTCTGGCTCTGTAACAGTGTCTCTTCATCCCCTAGTCATTATGAATGTTTCAGAACATTGGACACGGTTGAGGGCACAAGAGGGATCTCCACAAACGGGTAATATTTTCGGGATTTATTGTGTTAATTTCATCAGTAATGTGGTATTTAGTTGTTTGTCAACAAGCTCCATCTCTTTAACTTTAGAAAGAACACTCCTGAAGATAGCCCTATTTTAAGAGCGCTTATACCTTCCGCGCGCTTTTTTGCTTAAAAACAGGACTTTTCAAACGAGCTAATAGCCACCAATAAACAATTTAAAGGTATAATAATTAGTACTAATTTTAGAAAAGGTTGTCATCTAGGGATTTTGGTGGAAAACATAGATCGATGGATAATTTTTGAGTACTATAAGGATTACTAAACACAAGCTTCGTTATTTAGGGTTTAAATGGCAATTTAGAAGCTTAAGATATCCGAAATCACTAAATATAAGATAAAAATAAAAATATTATCAGACTAATAAGACCCTTATGGAGGGATTTTGCTGAGAAAAATAATCATTTTGTGTTTAGTTCCTGAAAAATAAAAATTTAAACAATACGAAATTATTCAGAAACTCTCGTCAAGAACATATTTTTTTTCACCAACTTATCGTACATATTTTTTTATAGCAATCGCATATTATAATAGAAGAACATCTTATCAATAAATTACCATTTTTATATTTCAACAAAATTAGTTGTCATGTTTTCTACAAATATTTTAAAAACCACTATAAAACACGCTCGTTGCTCTGACCTGGCTGCAGTCGGTTTTTGCTGTGCATAGTAAAAATAGCCACGCGCGGACTGCGATTGCCACATCTTAGTACTTTAGCAGCAATTTTTTTTTTTATTACCTACAATGATTTTGTAGTGAGTATAAATTATGTTTCAGATAATATAATGGGATGTAATTCCGAGGCTAAATTATGTTATTTATTGTAATATAAAATTAAGTTAAGTTTGAGCTGACTGTATAGCGAGCCAACGTGGCAGCTCTACGCACACAGCTTTGGTCGCTTATGTGTGCGTGAAATTAACGAAGAAATACCTATAGTTGACTTTGCACGCAAGGTGTAAACGCTCTTAAGTATTTTCATTCCAGTCTATTAGAAACAGCTTGCATCTTTTCTCTTTCAACTTGCTATATTTTCAGTGTTTTTATCATTGAAAAAAGCTCAACTAGGTACCTGGAACTAAGATAATAGAAAAAATTAAATGACTTTTAATTGTATTGTTAATTGGATACACTGTTTTAGTAACATGGAGTTACATTGTCTTCTTAGTAAATGGATGTTTACCATCCCATCCAACAGGTCTATGTCCAGCAGTGCACTTCATATGGTTAGAGATTATATATTAGTACGGAGTATCTTGGAATACTGCAGTGTTGTTTGGCGGCCACACTTCGCATCACATGCTCTACGCCTAGAAAGAGTCCAAAAGCGATTCTTGTGGCATCTAGCATACTGTAAAGGTCAAAGCAAACAACTTTCCACGTATAACAGCCGCCTGCAGTATTTCAAGATGTTCAGCTTGTCCTGCCGAAATAACATCAGTGATGCACTATTTATTTATAAAATTATCAGAAACAAAATCGAATGCCCTAATTTGTTGAGCCAAATAAAGTTCAATGCCCCTTCCCGCTATCCACGCAATAAAATCACACCGCTATGTCCTCCCCGTCGAAGAACGGTTCTAGGAGCAAATTCACCATTACCAAGACTCTGCCGGATCTTGAATAATTGCAGTGACATGGTGGACTTGCATTTTGACAGTGTTGGCAGATTATATAAAATAATTGTAGAGTTTTATTCAACCAATTGATAATTTTAATTTATTTTTAATTTTTCTTTATGTCCGTTTTTTATAAAAAAGGGACAGTATTGTCTATTAATGAATTTTAAATATAACTATAATTTTGGTTTCCGCAGTATAATTTAAAAAAAAATGTATTATTTCCGTCAATATAATTTACATTATTGAGTTACCTACTTTGTTTTATCGGGCGAAATGGAGGAGAATTTGCCGGAAGGCGGACCCTGGCACGGGCCGGGATAACGCCAGGTAGAAGAAGAAGAAGAAGTTACCTACTTTGTTCTATTTTGTGCATGCTGAACTAGCCTGTAAGAGATTGTTACGCTTAAATCATTGTTAATCGCATGGTTATATTATAAGACATGTCTCAGTGTAAACAACTGGTCTTTTAAAATAAATAAATAAAATAAAATAAAAATAAATATTAATCAATTGCCTTATTTTTAATATATAGTGTTAAATTTTGTATAATTACAACTAAACTCAGTCAGAAAAATATTACAACTACTATGTGGTTGACTATTTTTACTTTTATATTACTATTTTTATGAAATGTTAATAACTATTTTTAACTTATAAACTAACTTAAAAATATAAACATTTTATTTTCCCACATACATCATTAAATTCCTTTTTTAATAACAAATTGTAATTACAAATTAGCTGTATTTTTTTTATTTAACTGTGATGTAATATTCTACAATATATGAGTAATCGAAGGGAGGTGGGTGTAAACCCAGTGACAACGAAAACTCTTAAGTAATTTAAACACTGAGAAGTTAAAAATTTAAACCAAATCTGCAATAAAATACATAAATAATAGTTTTATTTACATTATTTTAATGTTTTTTTATTTGCAGTTGTCGGAGCTCTGATTGGAAAACAAAAGGGAAGAAATATAGAAGTCATGAACTCATTTGAGCTAGTGTTTAGTGAAATAGATGGGGATATAATTATAGATAGGGATTATTATAATTTGAAAGAAGAACAATGTGAGTATATAAAATTATCATGTAATTTGATGAGTCTTAAGAAATTTAAGGATACATCTTTTTTTACCTCAATACTCTTATAGAACTAGCAGCATGTATGTTTCGTAAAGAGATCTTTTTGTATTAAATTTCTAAATCATCCCATAGGACATTAGTAAGTTCTTTGCTTTAAAAAACATCTGGGTCTGAAATTAGTTCCAGACGGCTTTCATGAACTGATAGTCTAACAAAATGTTAATCATTGTCTTCCATTTTGTAGTCAAGCAAGTATTCTCTGACATGGATTTCCTTGGCTGGTACACAACTGGAGAAGCCCCAACTGAGAAAGATATTGCAGTCCACCGGCAAATATGTGATATAAATGAGTGTCCTGTGATGCTTATGTTGAATCCTGCAGGGAGGAATGGTGATGTGAGTGTTAGTATTTCCAAAATTATTACATATTATGAATTAAGTTCAGGGGCTAATAACAGGTTCTAATTTTGCAATATTTAGATTAACTTCAGTGTTCAGTTTCATTTATCATTCAAACACTATAAATAAAAATAATTTATTGGATCCAATAAAATGTTTGACATCACTTAGATTCATCCATGTTTGATATGCACTATTTCACATAGTATGGGGCACTGGTGACTAATGGAATAGATATAAATTATATGAACCATGGTATCTCTATAATGCAACTAACAAAAAAAAAAATACAGTGGGACCTCAGTTATCCGGCAAAAAATATGCATTATGGTGTCGGACTATCGAATTTGTCATATTATACACACACAGTCCCTTACAGTCTATTCTTAAATAGCGACAAAATAAAATGTATTGTTTCGAATGGCGTTGTGGACTATAGGCATGTTGGATTAGTCAGGGGCTCTACTGTATGACTAAAATAACATGTACTTATACCAACACAAAACGGAGTCCTTAGTTACTTGAATTAATATTTTTTATAATATTAACATTTTATGTGTATGGTAGATGCATATTGTCTTTCATGGTTTTGACGAGTTCGTGTATGTCGTTGGACTAGTGTGTTTTTTGGACAGTTTGTTTTTGCATGGTAAAGTCGAGACTGAATCTTAGTGTGAGACTATATACAACAGTTATTATCGCAAATTGGATATTGCTGGAAGTAAGGTGAACAGGATGTATAAATACATTTCAGACGAATCTCTTGGCAGATTTTATGTGACTGTTGGGTGTATTTATTTATTTATTTCTCTCTACTTTATGTGATCTATAAGTTTGATCATGCGCTTTGAATGATACTTTCGATTAGGGAATCCACTAGTAATTTTCGATCCCTATTATAAAATACTATAAAAGTATTTTGTTATTTATTTACCTAGCATGCATATTTTGAAGCGATGAAGCAGGGAAGAAGAGATAATGAGGTGAGGCGTACCATTCTATTGTAGATGTAAACTGCTTTTAGGAACATGCACGGCAACATTTGCTCAACTTGATGTGGTGTCCTGACATTTGTTACCAAGGAATTAATAGAATTTGTATATTTTCAGCAACTGCCAGTAGTGTTGTATGAGTCAGTGATAGATGTGGTGAATGGACGTGCTACGATGTTGTTAGCACCACTCACATACACACTGGCAGCTGAGGAGGCAGAGAGAATAGGAGTGGATCACGTGGCCAGAGTATCTTCGGGAGAGGCAGCTCTTAACAGTTTAGGTATGGTTTTTGGCTACTTTCTCTATTTTATACCAAGTCTATCAATAGTAAATGTTTTCTGTATCTATATAAGCCCATTTACGTCTTACTGCATGGCCTCTACAATCTAAAGTACGATTGAGAGTGGTTAGGCCATATAGTTCAGACATGATAATAACTTACGTAATTACTTTATACAGAAGGTCCCTTAAGCAAGGACTAAATAAATTAACCGACTTGGTATTAAATGGATCTCACAACTTTTTGCGGTAGAAAAACTGAGCTACGAGACTTGGTATTTTTTATAGGATGTTTTTGATGGGATGCTATTATACATGTTTCGGTATTTCATAATTTTGTTAAGTTTTATGAAAAATTCTAGTAATCTAAATCAATACTTGTAATACTTGTGTTTAAGAGAATATTATTTTCTTCCAGTGGCGGAGCATTTAACAGCGCAGCGGTCTGCTATAAAGATGTTGGTGTCTCGAGTGCGCGCGGTGCTTGCGACAGTGCGCGCGATCCGCGACGGCACGCTGCCGCCCCGCCCCGCGCTCCTCAGGGAGGCCCGCGCCTTGTCCAACAGGCTGCCCCTACTCACCTCACAGCAGTTCCGCACACACTTTTATAATGTGAGTCTGTATGGAATTAATAATATTTTATCTATTTTTTTTGTTTCGAATTGCATATCGACGGTGAACTACCTATACCTCTTATCTGAAATGTTTTGGAAATTTTCGAACGTAAACCTTTTTGATTGTTTCAATTATAAAGGTATTACTATTTCCCATTATTACTATACCACCAATTAACTAATTATTAATTTAACAAAAAAGAATATCATTTTTTTCAGTTAGAAGTTATTGGCATTTCGCCGTCGATACATACAACAAGTCAATATTCTGTATTCTGTCGTACGTACGTCTGAATATTTAGTTATTCATTATACTTAATTTAAAATGTTTAAATTAGGCAACACGTTAAAATACGAAATCATACTGTATATCATGATTACTTTAAATCAGATAACCGCCGTGGCGCAGTCGGTTAGATAGTCGGTTAGGCCGCGGGTTCGATCCCTGCACTGAGAGAAATGTTTGTGCGGCCCACAAATATGTCTTTCGGGTCTGGGAGTTTGTGAGACCAAAAAGTCTCTCGTAGTTCCTGATACCCACGACACAAGACTCGATATTAGTGTGGGTTCGGGACTGTGTGTGTGATGGTTGGATGTTATTTATTTTATTATTATTATTTATTAAATAATAAATGCTGACAAATGTTGAAAAATTATTATAATGTGTGTATGTTTTCATTTCAGCAATGTAACGACGTTGCACTAATGACATACTTAGGAACCATCACAAAAGGCTGCAATGCGATAAATCAGCTGGTGAACAGGTTCAACGTTTTATACGACAGACAGGGGATGGGGCGCCGCATGAGAGGACTCTTCTTTTAAAAAGCTTTATTATTTCGTACCTACTCAATAAAACTGATAATAATAATGTGCGCAATATATTATGTGCGCAGGTCAAGTCCAGGGAGTTACCCTATTCTCCGACACAGTTTGAATGTTCAAACTTCGATGTCCAAGTATACAAGGTTTCCACTTCTAAAAATCAATGCTATTCTCGGTAATACTTATCATTCACTGAAAACTTAGGATAAAACTTACGATGTACGATAGAGGATTCGAACATTTTGTATATTTAGGGATATTCGTAGTTTTACACAACATTCGTAGAAGTGTCGAAGTATAGAGTAACCCTTGTACTGGTTTTTGGCTTTTAAGCTCAACTATCAGTGGTTGCCGTATGAAAATCTAATATCAATTTGTGGATGTACAAAGTGTCGTGAAAAATAGTAACGTGGTGTGAGAGTATTGATTTGTTTGATATAATATACTGTTCTCACAATACTGAACTGATTTTGAAATAAACATGCCAATGTATACAAAGTAGTTTTATTCTATGGTAGCCTGCACATGGTAGTGAATTTATTTTTGATGCTATTTTATTTAAGCTTTAATATATATATTATCATAATCAATCTATAAAATAAATAAAATATTTGACAACTTCCGTGGCACAGTTAGCCGCCTAACCGGCGGCTGAAACGTGAAGTCGCCGATTCGAATCCCGCACCGAGATAAATACTTTGTTATATATATTATAGGCATTTGTTACGGCTGTTTGTGAGAACGAACCCATGACACAGTTCGAATCTAAGGCTGCGGGCACGAAACTAGCGATGGCGGAGCGGTGGCGGGGCGATGCGGCGGCGGAGCGGCGGCGATGCATTCAAAAGCATGGACAGTATAGGTGACGCGCACGAAACGCGCGACGGCGGGGCGGGGCGATCAAGCGTTGCACAGGCGGCAGGAGGGCGACAGCGGCGCGGGTGCGACAAATAAGATTAATGTTACGGACAAATAGGTAAAAATCGAAGTTTTCGTTTATTTACATACATTGGGAATTGTAAATATATGTTTAAATTAACCATATTTTTTAAACAAAAGTATAATCTAACAGCGTGGTGGATTATACTTATAGCCTAACCACTCTCAATCGTACTGTCCAACAGCCCGTACCAGTGGGACGTATATGGGCTGATGCAGATATTCTAGTAGAATACATCAATTATAGGTACTGTTGTTTTTAAAATATATCTAATATTGTAGCCTTAGAAATAATTAATCCCATCAAAAACATCCTGTAAAAAAATTCCAAGTCTCGCAGCTCAGTTTATCTACCGCAAAAAGTTGTGAGATCCATGTAATATCAAGTCGATTAATTTATTTAGTCCTTGATTAAGGGAAGTTCTGTATAAAGTTATTACGTAAGTTATTATCATATCAATATTAAAAATTCTTTACGTTTTAAATAAATAGATCGACTTGGCCATCGCATGAAAACATAATGTATCGTACAATTTATGCATAATGCTACTGGCCAAGTCGATCTATTTATTTAAAACGTAAAGAATTTTTAATATTGATATGATAATAACTTACGTAATAACTTTATACAGAACTTCCCTTAATCAAGGACTAAATAAATTAATCGACTTGGTATTACATGGATCTCACAACTTTTTGCGGTAGATAAACTGAGCTGCGAGACTTGGAATTTTTTTACAGGATGTTTTTGATGGGATCTCACGTCTTTTTGTAGAGTCCTACTTTATTCCTTTTCGGTACTTTTTATTTCTAGAATATATATAATGATTTTTCTTAAAGCCTCTGTCTTATGGTTTTTTCTTATTTTTGTAGGTATCAATTTATTACAAATATAGCGGATTTGATTATTAGTGTTCTTTCTTTCATGGTGATTGTTTTCGAGCTATTTAGTCTATTTATTTGCAAGGTTATCTTTGTCATGTTTTTCTGGAGGAATGTTGTACAGTTTAATAGGCTGAATACACCCTTTCCCTCTTTATAACCCCCTCCTGTTATGCCTCATATATAAAATATATAGATACCAATCTACAACTAATATTCCATTATATACAGGTACAACGAATCATAAACTGCAAAATTATCTTTGTAATCCTATACATTTATATGAGATTACAAAGTTATTCATGCAGTTGGTGTATCTAGAAAACTAGACAGAAATTATGAAATGTTTGAATTTTTCCTTACTTTAGACACTAAACACTAATTATATTCTAAATTTGAAGGTTCTATGTCTGCTAGAAGTACCTTAGACTTTTGATGATCGGTCAGTCAGTCAGTGAGTGACAAAATTGCGAAAGTTTGACAAGTTATAATTCTTAAACTACTGGTTCAAATTGAATGAAATTTTAAATATACCGTGTCTACACAATGCCTGCTTAGTAACTGAAAATTCAGGCTTCTTGCTTTAACCACAACGAAGTTATGGGGGGTTGAAAATGGTCTGAATTGCTTCGAGAAAAGGATAGTACGGCTGTGCCGCTTTTTAGCTCGACTTGGAGGGGGCACTGCCGTGCCCCCAGAAAATTTATAAGTTGTTAAACATACATTATCATATTTTGTTTTTATATTTTATTTTACATTATTCTGAAACAGTAGGTAGAAATGTAACAAATATATGATGTGTAGTATCTGCAGCAATGCCGACTTGATCTATATTTCCCTGTAATAACTAATAGACCAAGAGCCCGTGGCCGCCAGACCTTCGTTATTTTATAAAAGCTGAAAGTTTGTGGGCGCATGCCTCTGACATAAGCATCACACGATCAGACGCTGACAAAATTGCATTATGTTAAAGTTTGAAAATAGCGTAATATTTAATAACATGTAATTTTGCCGAAGTTATATTATAAAAGCCGAATTTTATATATGTTATTAAGTCAACTACAAACAAATATTTCCTTGGTATTCAGACACTTTTGATGGTTCTTTCATCTTGCCAGAAACATTAAAGCTCATAACTTCCAAAGCAACCACGATCGGAACTTTATAATAGGTGATCGTGTGATGCCTATGTTAGAGGCATGCGCAGACAAACTTTCAGCTTTTATAAAATAACGAAGGTCTGGCGGCCACGGGCTCTTGGTATATAAGCGACTGATCGACCGTCATGTTTCGTGCCCACGCGAAATACTACTCCTCATCGCCCCGCTCCGCCGCCGCATCGCCCCGCCACCGCTCCGCCATCGCTAGTTTCGTGCCCGCAGCCTAAGGCTGCGGGCACGAAACTAGCGATGGCGGAGCGGTGGCGGGGCGATGCGGCGGCGGAGCGGCGGCGATGCATTCAAAAGCATGGACAGTATAGGTGACGCGCACGAAACACGCGACAGCGGGGCGGGGCGATCGAGCGTTGCACATGCGGCAGGAGGGCGACAGCGGCGCGGGTGTGACGAATAAGATTAATGTTACGGACAAATAGGTAAAAATCGAAGTTTTCGTTTATTTACATACATTGGGAATTGTAAATATATGTTTAAATTAACCATATTTTTTTAACAAAAGTATAATCTAATAGCGTGGTGGATTATACTTATAGCCTAACCACTCTCAATCGTACTGTCCAACAGCCCGTACCCTGCAGTATATGGACTGATGCAGATATTCTAGTAGAATACATCAATTATAGGTACTATTGTTTTTAAAATCTATCTAATATTGTAGCCTTAGAAATAATAAAAAAATTATAAGTTGTTAAACATACATTATCATATTTTGTTTTTATATTTTATTTACATTATTCTGAAACAGTAGGTAAAAATGTAACAAATATATGATGTGTAGTATCTGCAGCAATGCCGACTTGATCTATATTTCCCTGTCATAACTAATAGACCAAGAGCCCGTGGCCGCCAGACCTTCGTTATTTTATAAAAGCTGAAAGTTTGTGGGCGCATGCCTCTGACATAAGCATCACACGATCAGCTATTATGAAGTGCCGATCGTGGTTGCTTTGGAAGTTATGAGCTTTAATGTTTCTGGCAAGATGAAAGAACCATCAAAAGTATCTGAATACTAAGGAAATATTTTTTATAGTTGTTTTAACAACATATTATATAAAATTCAGCTTTTATACTACAACGCTGACAAAATTGCATTATGTTAAAGTTTGAAAATAGCGTAATATTTAATAACATGTAATTTTGCCGAAGTTATATTATAAAAGCCGAATTTTATATATGTTGTTAAGGCAACTACAAACAAATATTTCCTTGGTATACAGACACTTTTGATGGTTCTTTCATCCTGCCAGAAAAATTAAAGCTCATAACTTCCAAAGCAACCACGATCGGAACTTCATAATAGGTGATCGTGTGATGCCTATGTTAGAGGCATGCGCAGACAAACTTTCAGCTTTTATAAAATAACGAAGGTCTGGCGGCCACGGGCTCTTGGTATATAAGCGACTGATCGACCGTCATGTTTCGTGCCCACGCGAAATACTACTCCTCATCGCCCCGCTCCGCCGCCGCATCGCCCCGCCACCGCTCCGCCATCGCTAGTTTCGTGCCCGCAGCCTAAGGCTGCGGGCACGAAACTAGCGATGGCGGAGCGGTGGCGGGGCGATGCGGCGGCGGAGCGGCGGCGATGCATTCAAAAGCATGGACAGTATAGGTGACGCGCACGAAACACGCGACAGCGGGGCGGGGCGATCGAGCGTTGCACATGCGGCAGGAGGGCGACAGCGGCGCGGGTGTGACGAATAAGATTAATGTTACGGACAAATAGGTAAAAATCGAAGTTTTCGTTTATTTACATACATTGGGAATTGTAAATATATGTTTAAATTAACCATATTTTTTAACAAAAGTATAATCTAATAGCGTGGTGGATTATACTTATAGCCTAACCACTCTCAATCGTACTGTCCAACAGCCCGTACCCTGCAGTATATGGACTGATGCAGATATTCTAGTAGAATACATCAATTATAGGTACTATTGTTTTTAAAATCTATCTAATATTGTAGCCTTAGAAATAATAAAAAAATTATAAGTTGTTAAACATACATTATCATATTTTGTTTTTATATTTTATTTTACATTATTCTGAAACAGTAGGTAAAAATGTAACAAATATATGATGTGTAGTATCTGCAGCAATGCCGACTTGATCTATATTTCCCTGTCATAACTAATAGACCAAGAGCCCGTGGCCGCCAGACCTTCGTTATTTTATAAAAGCTGAAAGTTTGTGGGCGCATGCCTCTGACATAAGCATCACACGATCAGCTATTATGAAGTGCCGATCGTGGTTGCTTTGGAAGTTATGAGCTTTAATGTTTCTGGCAAGATGAAAGAACCATCAAAAGTATCTGAATACTAAGGAAATATTTTTTATAGTTGTTTTAACAACATATTATATAAAATTCAGCTTTTATACTACAACGCTGACAAAATTGCATTATGTTAAAGTTTGAAAATAGCGTAATATTTAATAACATGTAATTTTGCCGAAGTTATATTATAAAAGCCGAATTTTATATATGTTGTTAAGGCAACTACAAACAAATATTTCCTTGGTATACAGACACTTTTGATGGTTCTTTCATCCTGCCAGAAAAATTAAAGCTCATAACTTCCAAAGCAACCACGATCGGAACTTCATAATAGGTGATCGTGTGATGCCTATGTTAGAGGCATGCGCAGACAAACTTTCAGCTTTTATAAAATAACGAAGGTCTGGCGGCCACGGGCTCTTGGTATATAAGCGACTGATCGACCGTCATGTTTCGTCTACTCTTCATCGCCCCGCTCCGCCGCCGCATCGCCCCGCCACCGCTCCGCCATCGCTAGTTTCGTGCCCGCAGCCTTAGGCTGCGGGCACGAAACTAGCGATGGCGGAGCGGTGGCGGGGCGATGCGGCGGCGGAGCGGCGGCGATGCATTCAAAAGCATGGACAATATAGGTGACGCGCACGAAACACGCGACAGCGGGGCGGGGCGATCGAGCGTTGCACAGGCGGCAGGAGGGCGACAGCGGCGCGGGTGTGACGAATAAGATTAATGTTACGGACAAATAGGTAAAAATCGAAGTTTTCGTTTATTTACATACATTGGGAATTGTAAATATATGTTTAAATTAACCATATTTTTTAAACAAAAGTATAATCTAATAGCGTGGTGGATTATACTTATAGCCACCCTCAATCGTACTGTCCAACAGCCCGTACCCTGCAGTGGGACGTATATGGACTGATGCAGATATTCTAGTAGAATACATCAATTATAGGTACTGTTGTTTTTAAAATCTATCTAATATTGTAGCCTTAGAAATAATTAAAAATTTATAAGTTGTTAAACATACATTATCATATTTTGTTTTTATATTTTATTTTACATTATTCTGAAACAGTAGGTAGAAATGTAACAAATATATGATGTGTAGTATCTGCAGCAATGCCGACTTGATCTATATTTCCCTGTAATAACTAATAGACCAAGAGCCCGTGGCCGCCAGACCTTCGTTATTTTATAAAAGCTGAAAGTTTGTGGGCGCATGCCTCTGACATAAGCATCACACGGTCAGACGCTGACAAAATTGCATTATGTTAAAGTTTAAAAATAGCGTAATATTTAATAACATGTAATTTTGCCGAAGTTATATTATAAAAGCCGAATTTTTTACTGGTGGTAGGTCTCTCATATGTGCGAGGCCATCTGGGTAGGTACCACCGCAATGTATATTTCTCCCGTGAAACAACACTGCTTAAATGCACTGTTGTTTTTCGGATTGAAGGACATTGTAGCCAGAGCAACTACTGGACATATTGAGACTTAACATCTTATGTCTCAGGATGGCGAGCGCAGTGGAATATTGCTACTGTTCATGAGCGGTCGTATCGCTTACCATCAGGCGAACGGCTTGCTCGTCTCGCCATTCATTGCAATAAAAAAAAAATTATATATGTTATTAAGGCAACTACAAACAAATATTTCCTTGGTATTCAGACACTTTTGATGGTTCTTTCATCTTGCCAGAAACATTAAAGCTCATAACTTCCAAAGCAACCACGATCGGAACTTCATAATAGGTGATCGTGTGATGCCTATGTTAGAGGCATGCGCTGACAAACTTTCAGCTTTTATAAAATAACAAAGGTCTGACGGCCATGGGCTCTTGGTATATAAGCGACTGATCCACCGTCATGTTTCGTGCCCACGCGAAATACTACTCTTCATCGCCCCGCTCCGCCGCCGCATCGCCCCGCCACCGCTCCGCCATCGCTAGTTTCGTGCCCGCAGCCTTAGTGTGGTCGGGACTATATATGCGACATATGTGACTGTACGGTGTATTTTTTTCAATTTTAGGATAAAAACAAGGTGTTATCGTATGTATAAACTGTGATTGCGGATTCGAAATTAAATTCTTTGTAATTTTCCAAACTACCCGCAATAAGTGTATTGTGTTAGTGTAGTTATTTTTATTATTAGAGTGATATTTTTGAAAAGTTGTTTATTTAATTTGGATTTTCTGTCTTTTGATATTTTTAAGTTGTATATTGTTTTCTTTATAATTCAAGATATGTTACAATATGAATGTTGATTTGAGATTCACAGATAAGAAAAAACTTACAAGGGGTACAAATAAGTACTCAGATATGATACGTAGTATTTTATTTCGCATCCTCACGTTTGATAATTCTATATTTATTCAAAATTAACAAACTTTGGACACATTGAGATTCATGCTATGGAAGACTGACGAGTGAAGTCTATGCGTTGTTGACATTACAAACGTGAAAACTGATGAAACTGTACATTTGTTTGCAAGCAATGTAATTAAAGCGAAATCAAGGTCATGTCCATTATTTACAAACGTGTCAAAGATTGTTTCATAACTATTATATACTTGTGATAGTAGAAAACGTTCAAGGTTGGTAAAGTTCCAAGTTGATATCGTATTAAATATACAGTCTTAACATTACCACTCTAGAATATGTAAAATTACCTATTTTACAATATTTTATGTTTAAAAATCACTTATAAGTATTAATTATTAACTCGTTAACAACGTTCAGTAAAACTTACAATTAAACTTCATACTTGTACTTTAATTGATAGTTTTGTATAAAAATATGTATTTAAAGTTTAATCGAGTCAAACGCTAATATTGCTTCCATTTAACTATGTCGTAAAAAGTATCTAAAAGTCCTCAAACATTATGTAAAATAAGACACAATTGAACCACCGTTTCGTGATGGGCGATAAATGCATCGTGGTGGTACTTGTGAGGGAAGCTAGTGTAGGCAGCAACATCCCGATTTACAATACACGTATAAAATTTACAAAGCGGCCTTATTTTGGCCCATCAACAATGTGGCTGTACGAAATAAAGATACATGCAATGCAAACATTAAAAAAATACTGGAAAACATTTAAAATGCCGCGGTATATTCAAATTCCATTTATACTCGTACAATACAAACGCAAGGCATTGTCGAGTCATATTTATCGTCAAATATCGATTTTATTTGACCGTATATAAAAAGAAGGGGAACATTTACTAAGCCAAAACGGTTATTATATACCATTATATATTTCGTTGTATATTCTGAAATTTATATTTCTAGGAAATTCGTAAGCCCGCAATGCAGAACGTACAATACTTTACAGTAGGGCGCATGTCATTGACTTCTATAATCAGCTGTTTTGTTAGCTTTACATTGCGTTCCTTAAAATATTATGTACATACATACAAAAAAAATACATATACATATACAGGGTATATCAAGACTGCTACCGAAAACGAAGCCGGGTGGTAGTTTAAGCGACTTCAGACACAATGCAACAGAAAAAGTTGCAGAAAAAAAGCGACAAATTTTTTTTGTTATTTTTTTCTTTTGATCATATTTGAGTGGTAAATACATTTTTTCCTAAAAAATAGTGTATACCCTTTTATTTATAAATAATCTAAGGTAGAAAAGTGTTTATAATATTATTTTAGCAAAAACTATGGATTTACCACCCAAAAATGACGATATTTAAAAAATCATAAAAAATAACTGTCGCGTTTCTTTGCGAAATTTTTAGTTGTATTGTGTTTTTAGTCACTAAAACTACCACCCGGCTTCGTTTTCGGTAGCAGTCTTGAGATACCCGGTATAATAACACCTGTATATGTATAATATGTATTTAAACGTGCAAAATTCTAATTATTAGGGATTATTTTTGGCTTATCATTTTCGGAAGCGGTCCCCTTCAGTTCAACTCAACGTATTGCACAATAACGCTTTTTAATAAAATTGTATCATAAAACGGCATATTCCTGCGACACATGAGTAAACACTGCCTACGGCGAGAAATTGTCTTTGTAAATAAAAGTGGCAAGCCAAGTCAAATCCTTGCTTCACTCTCTCCGTTTCAAGCGGCGGGGCCTTAGCTACGTGTCGGAGATCTTCTCGATGCCGATGAGTTCGTCGAACAGCGAGTGGTTGTCGGGAATGACGTGCGGTTCGTGGAGAGTTTGTCGCGCGAACTTTAATACCGCTCGCGCAAGTTGCCCTACTGTCCATTTTCTGTCTACTAACACTCGGACTAGTGTGTCGAGCTGAAATAAAAAAAATATTATCATAATATATTATCATAATGCATTTATAACTTTGATTTTTTGAACAGGGACAAACTGCTCGGCGAGAGACTGCAAGAGGAAGTTGCAATCTTTGGATGTGATTGCACTTTTCAATTTGAAAGACACAGCAGTGTGGCAGCAAAGTATTAAATACAGGGTATATCAAGACTGCTACCGAAAACGAAGCCGGGTGGTAGTTTAAGCGACTTCAGACACAATGCAACAGAAAAAGTTGCAAAAAAAAGCGACAATTTTTTTTTTGTTATTTTTTTCCTATGGCCATATTTGGGTGGTAAATACATTTTTTCCTAAAATAATAGTATATACCTTTTTATTTATAAATACTCTAAGGTATAAAAGAGTTTAAATTATTATTTTAGCAAAAACTATGGATTTACCACCCAAAAATGACGATATTTAAAAAATCATAAAAAAAAATTGTCGCGTTTCTAGGCGAAATTTTTAATTGCATTGTGTTTGTAGCCACTAAAACTACCACCCGGCTTCGTTTTCAGTAGCAGTCTTGAGATACCCGGTATATAAATTGTGTCTACCAAAAAAGTTATTTTTCATAACCAAGTTAACACCAAATTTTAATTTCCTTGTCAAAAAAAACATTTTATCATCACTAAATTGAGGCTTGGAAATAAAATGCAATGTTTTACGGGAGACACTGTAAAACTATCAAATAGTATACCTAGCGTTTATGTTACTACACCAGTAAGAAACATCATCATCAACATCATCTCAGCCACAGGAAGTCCACTGCCGAACATAGGCCTCCCCCAAGAATCTCCATATAGACCTGTTGTAAGCAGCCTGCATCCAGCGACTGTAACATTACCCAGGTCGTCCATCCACCTTGTAGGCGGGCGTCCGACATTTCACTTGCCTATACACCTCCACTCGAGAACCTTTCGGCCCCAACGGTTCTACGAGCTACACACTAAGAATACAAGGCAATACATACTTTAAACAGCTTCTCGTTGCCGAAGGTGTAGTAGATGAGCGCGGGTAGACCGGCGACACTAGCCGCCAGCCACTGCAGCAGTAGTTTGAGCTGCGCGTGTCCGCGCTGGCGGCCGCAGCCCCAGTTGCCCGTCGCCACCGGCCGGCACGAACCGCCCGACACTATCTTGTGGGCCAGCTGAGATAACTGCAGACGTTATGCCAACCATCATGTAGTATACCTAACTTTGGAACTTTATCTTTTGTTCTGATTGTGGTTGTTGATATAGAAACTTTTGGGGATTCTGGGTGGGAGTTTGATTAACTTTAATTCACTCTGGCATGATGAGGGTTGATGAACGTTAAAACAATTTAAATTTATGGGAGATGATTTAAATCTAATATTTTGGCAAAATGAGGGGAATATAAATACCTATATTTAATTTAATTTGCGAAATCATGTAAGTCGGTTTCTTTATGGCGGTTTGTTCACTCTAAATCTAAGGAAGTTAGTTTTTGCTCTTCTAATTCCATCATAATGTGATGAATTGCGAATTATAGTTCTAGAGTTTCGATTGGGATTACAATTAATTGAGAAGGTACATGTTTTTCGCGCAGCATCATGCAAGTTTTAGGATGTAAATATTCCTTAAAACGTTGTGCATTGGTAAACGAGTATGTGTATAGTAATAGCAACCATGCAAATATGCTTCGACAGAAAGCGAAGATTGTATTGTTAGTATCTATGCATGACATAGACGATTAGCGACAGTGAAGTTGACTCTAACCTTAGGTTTGTTTATTTTAATCGTGACCGGCTCACACTGAACGTTCTCTTCAATAGTTTCTACTATCATGTTTACGACCCAGTTAAGTTTTTTCCTTCTAACATGTGGGTTTACTGTGGAGCCGGTGTCAGTGGAACTTTGACCTTTATCTTCATTGCCGTTGTCTTTGTCCGCGCTTTTCTGGCGCGTGCTCTCTATTATTTCCTCCGGTATAGACTCTTTTACTTTACGTTTCTGTCAAAACATATTGTGTGTTCAATACAAGCTTCTAAAAGCGTTTTCACAAAGCTTAAAGCATTTACTTTCCAGCCTATAGCACCTCAGCCTTGTATTTATCTGGGGTAATTTTGTATGTAGTGTGTGGTGTGTTTGTGAATGAAGTGCGGTAATAATACAACTTATTGCAATAATTACAAAAGGCCCCAACATAGTCCGGAGAAAAATATTTTTACATACGCAGATGAACTTTATCCTAGACACTATTTCATGAAGTTAGCATGTAAGACGAGTTTTACAGCTTACCATGCTACAAGATAAATAAAAAAAAATTCTTTCAAAATACTTTTGTTAGTAGTGATAGAATTGACTTTTCTGAAGTCCTCTCAGATTTATGTAAGCTTCGAAACGAAACGAAAATGTACTGATACCGATATCAGATGAAGACGACGAGACCCAAAGCACCCATTAGTTCAATGCCTATTATTATTTTTTGTACCATTAAATTCATTCAAAACAATCGCTTCACAAGGGTTTTACGCGAGAGTCGCCAATCATTCTATAATATACAGCAATGTACAGCGTATTGAATTGCTTACGCAAAATTTCCACACGGAGCAATTTAACAGCAGTAAAACTCAATACAATGCAATAAAACCTATATCTACTACCAATTAAAATAAAATACAACTATAAGCTCAACAAAACATCACATTGAAAATAAATCATAACAAATATTCAGTACTGTAAGAGAGTAGTGTCAAGTCTCACCAGTTGCGCTGCGAGCCGATGTCGGTGTCTGGCGAGTTCTAGCGACAGCGACCTCGCCGCGAGCGCGAGTCGTCTCGGCTTGGTGTCGCGCGCGTCGCGGCCGTACAGCTCCGCCGCCTCCGCCGACCCCTCCGCACCGCCGCCCGCGCCCAGCGCCATTGATTCACTTAGCGTGCGTTTGAGCAGGGAGCCTGCGAACCTGAAGGAAGATTTTTTTGACTTGTGAAATGTGCTCTCCTCTGCTTACTCTCTTCCCTTTTTATGAATAATGCTGTGGTCTGCATACTCTCTTCCCATCTGCTTATACAATTTACCCTACAGTGTTTCGGGTAGTGATTAGATAGAAATTGGGATCAATACGTAGTTAGTTATTTATGGTCATTTTCATAAGTGGATTTGCTGTAGCTGAAGAAATTACGTGTTTGTGTTTTCCCTCTTCCCCATAGAAATATCTTGTTGATCTCTTAAGCTTTCAAGTAGACAAGAAAAAAATTGGAAAGGATGAAGGAGTATTCGAAAAGAGGGAACTAATCACGTGTTAATACTAGTTAGTTAGCAATAGCAGATCATAACGCCAAAAACTATTATATACTTTATTTTATACAGTTTTTTGTCGCTGAACTTCAATATGTTACGCGCCAATGGCGCTGAAGATAGTTTTGCTTCACGCTAATTTAGCATATCTTTACCTTATGACAGCCAAGTCTCTTGAGTCAAGTTCTCTGTTTTTATGTTCCCCGGAGTCAGCGTCTATGATCGGGTCGTTTAGCCACTGATTAAATTGTTCGTACACCTCTTCCAATTCTGACCTGTATACAAACAAAATAAATACAAATTCTAATGATACAATTTGTTATTTCATATTTGTCTGGTAACTATTAATACAAGTTTTGCGTCTAGAATTAATTATTTAATAACCAGAAAATATTTGGTTGTTATTTTTTTCACCACAGCATAGCCAAAAACCAAATTAAAATAGTAGTTTGTTGATACTCACGTATATTCCGTACTGAAGCTGTATTTAGAACTATTCCCTGTTTCCTTCTTGCCGAGTGGCCTGTGTCGAGGCGATGGGTCGCCGTTAGGTTGACTGTCTGTTAACACGAACCCCACGGAGCCACCGCGTTTTACCCTGAAACAACATTACATCCTACATCCTGCTCGAAGGATCAAAATAATTCATGCTGCTTGAAGGACTAAAACGCACAAATACTTATTCATTAGAGGTTTCAAACCCATAATATGTGACTTTTTTTTTCTCATTAGTAATTCTGAAATTCAGGTCTATCATTTTTGGACAGCTAAAGGCTTAGATAATGTGCTTAATATTCACCAAAACTAATGGTTCAAAAGTTTTTCAGTCGATTCTAAGTATAATTTAGGAATCTAGTTGTTCTCACCTAATATCCTTATCATGTACACCAGCGCCAGAGATGCTAATCCCCACAGCATAACTACTACTGTCAGTAGACCAGTCGCCAGTAGTGCTGGTGGTACAAGAGTTCTCAGCTTCTCTTCTTAGAGCTTCTCGAAGTCTGTCTGCGAACGACAGTCGCCGCTCTTCTGTCGATAACTCTTTAGTGTACTGGAATGAATTTGGACGCGCGCTCTCGCCTCGACCTTCGTCTTCGCTGCCACCTGGTACGGTACAATTTGTATTGTAGTTACCTATAAATAAATATATATTCAACTGTTCTTAACGATAAGTTATCTAAGTTAGGTTAGTTATTCTTCAAAATTTTAAATTATTTGTTCGTAAAGAGTTGTTTTGGACGAGGAATTAGGAAATGGTATAGGTTGCTTTAAATTTCAAATTATAGTCTCTAATGATTCAAGAGCTGAAGTCGTTTAAAATATTGTTAACCGTTATAATATACAAACTTTCCAATGCCGTTTTGAAAAATTGCAAAAAATCTTGCAAATATCCACCCATAACGGGAGACAGGGGAAAGACGTTTGTATCAAAGTAATATTTTTAAAAATTAGCGTGAGACGAACAATTCTAATGTTGAATTCGGCCATTTTTACACCTCGTCTCATTGTTTGAGTATTTTATTTATTTAATACTTCATATACAATTTAGTATACAGGCGGTGCTTAATACCAAAGGCATTTTCTAACAGCCAACATTCAGGTGGGGCAGAGATCAATTCAGAAGGTGCATAAAAATAGGATGAGATGTAAATCAAGACATTGAGTATTACCATAGTCGAAGCTATCGTTGGCGCTGTGGTACTCGTCGTCGCTGGAGTTGCAGCTGGAGTAGAGGCTATCCTCCTGCGCGTCGTGTCCCGAGCCGCGCGTGACGGGCAGGCACTCGCCCGACGAGCCGAGGACTATGAACCTGCCGCGTCTGTTATTCAGAGTGCCACCGTCCGGGGACAGCCAGCATTTGTGTTTTGATAGTTCTACACCTGGAATATTACAAGAGAATTATTAGGTAAGCAATATTTGATATGCCTTTGGTTACAATTTTGTTGGTATATTTTAGGAGCATTATCTACTTTTGAGAGAGATGAAGATTTCAGGGAGATAGATCAATGAGCCAGTAAAAAAAAATGTTTTTGCCTAGTTTCTGAACTTGGATAAGAAATTTAGAAACTAGGTAAAAACAAAAAAAAATCGATTAGATTATCGTATCACAGTTTATACTACCACAGAAGCCAGGGCTTTCCATAAGTTAATGTATGTAAACTTTTGAGGCTAAAATATTTTTATGTAAAATATGTCTATTTGTTCTCGCTCGTCCAGTTGCAAGCGTCTTCACGTCTGGGCCTTTATGGTTTTGAGTTCTAGATACGTTCTATTATTTGGAAATCGCTATGAATTCATTCATGATCATTACTCATTACCCGTCCCACAACATAATTCATTAGAATTGCATAGAATTCTCTTTTTTTTTATCTCTGGCCCGGTATAGTAGCGACATTGCACCTGATGGTAAGCACAAATGCCGCCCAGGCAGAGTATCCATTGGCATCGGACGGCAGGCCATCTCCAATCCCATATAACACAATACATACTAGGATCGTTGAGGTTGAGCGTGGCGGCGCAGTAGTTGTGCGGCGAGGGGCTGCGGCTGTGGCAGCTGTTGACTGTGCTGCAGCTCGACGCCTGCTTCACCACCACAGTCGCCTCCACCTCTGGTGGGGTGTGGCTGAACGACTCGCCTGGTAATATCATTATTCACATCATTGTCTTTAATAACATGCCTAAATGATCAGCAGGAATACAGAGCATACTTCTGACTTCATGAAATAAGTATCTATTTGATGTTAAATGTTGAAAATCATGGTATACAGGTTCCTTCGCGAAGTTTTTCTTCACCGTTATAGTTTATGGTGATTGACTATCAATACAAACATGATTCCGAAAAATAATTTTCGAACTTCACGAAAGTCATTAACGATGACGGAAACATTGTGAGGAAAGTTGAATACCATAACGAGTTTAAAGCATTTCTATGGTATTTAAAGTCCCACAACCTACACTAGGCCAGCGTGGCGGATTATATGGCCTAACCACTCTAAATCTTAATATCGATTGGAGAGGCAGTCTAATGTGATAGACTTAAGTAGAATATTCTCCGTATTGGAGTATGCCCATGCTGAACAATAGGATATAATATATGGGCTGATAGTAATGAAAATGAAATGAAAATAATTTATTGAATCCATTAAAATGTTCAACATCATTTAGATTCAGTCATTTTTTTATCTACCACCCGGTTCGGAAAGCGGTTTTCACTAGAGAAGAACGGGCAAGAAACTCTAGTGTTGCTCTTTTCAAAACCAGTTTACAATGTAGTGAATTATTACAAAATTTACAAGTTGGTTTAAATCAGAGCAGTTTAATAATAATTTGTTGTAAATTTACAATAAATATTTTTGATACAAATATTATTATAAACTCATTTGCAAAAAAAACGGGCACCTAAGCAATGAACCATTTCAAATGTTACTATTGGTTTGTTTGATAATTATAGGTAGTTTTACTTTCACAATTTTGTAAATTAATAAGCAAATAATCGTTTTCGTCAGTATTATCATAAAATTTTGATAAAATTTATGGGTTTTAATGCTAAAGTTCACTAGTAGTGTATGCTCGCTAGTAGTGCATATGCTCGTGAAGTAAAAGTAAACAAAGATTGTTTGTTTTTTCTTTAATAAAGTAAAAGCAGATAAATGTTTAGTATCGAGTGTGACCCCCTCTAGCTGAAATCACAGCTTGAATTCGTCTGGGTATGCTAGCGAGGATATCCCGGATACTTGCTTGCGGAATACGTTCCCACTCCGCGGTAATCACATTCTTCAGCTCTCTGATGGTCTGCGGAGCCGGTTGTACTGATCTCACGCGTCGTTTCAGAACGTCCCAGACAAGCTCTATAGGATTGAGGTCGGGACTTCGAGCTGGCCAATCCAAACGACGAATGCCGACCTCTTGCACATACGCTTTCACATCGCCAGACCGGTGGGCGCGAGCGTTGTCGTCCATAAAAATTTAGTCTTCGCCTAAAACGGCCAATGCGGGTTGTGCATGAGGAATTAG
The DNA here is from genome assembly GCA_009982885.2 of Hyles vespertilio. Lineage (NCBI taxonomy): Eukaryota > Metazoa > Arthropoda > Insecta > Lepidoptera > Sphingidae > Hyles > Hyles vespertilio. The sequence goes on from CM042818.1 coordinate 15,938,200, forward strand.
AACTTCCGTTATGTATCGATGTCCAGTCAGTGAGCCGTTTTCAATGAAGACTAACTCTGTACGATCCATTGAATTTATTCCTGCCCAAAACATAACAGAGCCCCCACCATAAGGTGTGATTTCTTCAAAACAAGCCTCTGCAAAGCGTTCTCCTCGTCTTCGTAGCACTCGCCGACGTCGATCTTCACCGAACAGAGATATCCTGGCTTCATCGGAGAACAATACCCTATTCCAGTCTTCTTGAGTCCATGATTCACAATTTCGAGCAAACCTAAGCCTGCTAGGCCTGGCAACTCTATGCTCACGGAGTAACTTAGGGCCGCGGGCCGAGCGATGACTGCGTATATTGGCCGCGAGAAGCCTCCTCCTGACCGTCCATAGACTAATATGCACATTTCTTACTTCTTCGAGGTTGTTCTTAAGGTCCACATACGAAAACTTGCGATATCTCAATGCGCGACTCACAAGAAAACGATCATCCCGTGGTTGGGTACATGGTTTTCTTCCAGAACCAGGCTCAATCCTATAGAGCATGTCTGGGACGTTCTGAAACGACGCGTGAGATCAGTACAACCGGCTCCGCAGACCATCAGAGAGCTGAAGAATGTGATTACCGCGGAGTGGGAACGTATTCCGCAAGCAAGTATCCGGGATATCCTCGCTAGCATACCCAGACGAATTCAAGCTGTGATTTCAGCTAGAGGGGGTCACACTCGATACTAAACATTTATCTGCTTTTACTTTATTAAAGAAAAAACGAACAAAAATCTTTGTTAACTTTTACTTCACGAGCATATGCTCTACTAGTGAACTTTAGCATTAAAACCCATAAATTTTATCAAAATTTTATGATAATACTGACGAAAACGATTATTTGCTTATTAATTAACAAAATTGTGAAAGTAAAACTACCTATAATTATCAAACAAACCAATAGTAACATTTGAAATGGTTCATTGCTTAGGTGCCCGTTTTTTTGCAAATGAGTTTATTATAATTACTATGGTTGAGTGAAGCGAAGTCGCCCAGAACGAAGAATCATCAATCAGTATACTCTTTTTCGCTAAAGCAGTAAATAATTGCGAAAGCCTTATATACTCCATCAATCAATCCGTTACATTGTAAGCAAATCGGATAGACCAGTCTAAGCAAGCAGCACCCGTTCACGAGTATGACGCATGTGCCAGCCATCAGCTTCCTCAACCATACTACAGGGAAATGACCGACTCGGCACACAACGCCACCGCAAGCACAGACTTTTTAGCGAGCATGACATACCCAATCACTTACAAAGCAAAACAATGGCAAATGTGATACGTTACTTAATTTAATGATATTATACAGAGCACACTAAGACTTCCGCTCCGAGATACTACACATTTAATAATTTTATTATATTCCCAAGTCTTGTCAAGCCCAAGCTCTATCATCTAGATAATCTGAAATTTTATAATATGCTTTATTGCATAATTTTTGCTTGATAGTTGCTTTGAATTTTGTAATAGACTAGCTGTGCCCGCGAATTCGTCCGAGTGGAATTTAACAAAAAAGTTAATTCGTCCATTTCGTTTTTTTTTGGTTTTTGCATTTTTATTTTATCAACCTTTGTAACGAAACCATACCGCGATCTAATTCTACGGGAGGCGCCCGACGTGACGGCCCAGTGGTGGCATGCGCGTGAGCTGCGCGCGGGTATTGCAACATTACTTTGTTTCTCTAAAATAAATGTAGCCTAAGTTTCTCCTTGTTATATCAGCTACCTGACAAAAAAGTCGCGTCAAAATCGGTCCAGCCATTTCAGAGATTAGCCGGAACAAACAGACAGACAGACACAAAAAAAATTTAAAGATCATTTTCGGCACAGGTATCGTGTATATAACGATATGTAGTTGGACATTTTTTTTATTTTCACTTTACAAAGAGACACTTTAATTTTATTTATTTAATCTTTATTGTACACTGATTTATTATAACTACAAATAGGGATACAATAAAATACAAAAGTACAAAAGGCGGTCTTATCGCTCTGAGCGATCTCTGCCAGACAACCTTTGGATGGATATAAGGGAAGGAGATTGAGAGGGCAGTGTAAGAATAAAGAATAAAAGCTCAAAACGAAAAAAAAAGAAAAGAAAATAATAATAATAAAGTAATTAATATACCTACAAGTAATAATGTAAATACATATTTGTAACATAATATACATACACAAATATATACATGTATATACGTAAAAATACAAATAAAATACATACAATATATATATATGTATATATATATATATATATATATATATATATATATATATATATATATATATAACAATAAATAAGTAAAAACACATCAATATAACCTGTTCATAGCGAAAAGTAATGCTCTTTCATCAGCTTTTTGAAAGACGACAAAGTTTGAGCCTGTCTTACCACTACAGGAAGGGCGTTCCATAATCGAACAGCTTCGACAGTGAATGATTTATCCGTAAATATAGTAGTGTGTACGGGCATTCTCAGTTTAAGGTTCTCCGACGATCTCAAGGATCTCGAATGAGACTCATGAAGAAAAAGAAATCGTTCTTTAAGGTAAGAAGGGGCGAGAGGATTAAACAAAATATTGTAAAGAAGAGAGAGAATGTGAGTATTCCGACGAAGCCGTATAGGTAACCACTTGAGCTTAGCACGAAACTCGGAAACATGATCATATTTGCGTAATCCAAATATGAATCGAATACAGAAATTTTGAAGGCGCTCAAGTTTATCAAGTTGTACTTCGGTGAGGTCTAGATAGCTGACATCGGCATAATCAAGGATGGGAAGAAGGAGTGCTTGCGCAAGTGAAATCTTCGTGGCAATAGGTAGAAAATTGTGTAACCGCCGCAAGGACCTTGCCGAGGCAAACAGCTTACGACTTACTTCTCGAAGCTGTGGACCCCAGGTGAACGATTTATCAAAGTGTACACCAAGATTTCTCACAGTTTCACTGTATGGAACAGTGACCCCATCACAAGAAATACTTGGTAGTTGGGTAAAATCAAGTCTTGAAATCATCCTGGGGCTGCCGACAACAATAACCTGAGTTTTCGATGGATTGACTTTCAAGCCATATGCTTTGCTCCACTCACAAATATGATAAATATCTAGATTTATTGTGGTAATCGCACTTACTATTTTGTCTAAAGGCGCTCGAGTGTAAATTTGTAGATCATCAGCGTAGAGGTGGTAGGAGGAGCGAAGATGATTAGTTATGGAGTTTATAAAAACTGCGAAGAGTAAAGGAGATAGCACGCCACCCTGTGGAACGCCAGCAGAAACAATGCTCCAAGAGGATAAACTTTCCTCAACACTGATGCGTTGCCGGCGTCCGTACAGATAACTTCGAAACCAATCAACAGCCGTTGGAGATATGTTAAGAGAACACAGTACGCTCAGTAGGATATCAAAGTCGACGGTATTGAAGGCATTGCTAAAGTCAAGCAATGCTAAGACTGTTAGCATGCCGTCCTCCATACCAAACCTAATGCCATCCGCAATATGAGTCAGAGTTGTAGTAGTGCTATGTCCTGGGCGAAACCCTGATTGGAAAGGATTTAAGAGGCTATTTGTGGTAAGGAAGTCATTTAATTGACTATGGATTAAACGTTCAAGGACTTTGGATAGGAATGGAAGAATGGAAATGGGACGAAAATCGGAAAGTACAGAGGAGTTGGGTTTTTTGGGAATAGGAATGATATTAGCCTCTTTCCAAGCAGTGGGAAATATCTGTGTGGAAATGGAGTGATTAAGGATATGGGTAATAACAGGAAGAATTTCGTCCAGGATGGGCAGAATCATATTACGGCTGACATGGTCACTCCCCACTGCATTAGAAGAGATGAGCGTAATGGTCTTCCTAACATCACAACTAGCGAATTGTTTGAAGACAAAAGCAGAACAATTAGGAGTCTGAAGGGTAGAAAGGTGCTTTATGGTATTATCTTTGGTCGCCTTATCAAGGTAAGACGAAGAAGAAAAATGATGGTTCAAGGAGTTTAAATCTAGGGATTTAGGAATAGAGTCCTGTCGAGATTTACCCACTCCTAGTGTCTTTAGAAATTTCCAGACTTTGGCTGGGTCCCCATTTTCAACTGAGTTGTGAATGTGTCGGCGTTGAGCATTCCTACACACCTTGCTACACTGATTTCTAATGGCAACGTACTTTAACCAATTCAACTCATTGGCACGGCGATTGTAACGTGATTTGACTGAAGCTTTTTTAGAGAGCAGCTCCTTAATTTCAGAAGTTAGCCATGGTGCCGGTAAGTGTTTAACCTTAACTGGTCTAACTGGAGCATGTTTATCATAAAGATCAATTACCATGTTGTTAAAAAAATCGATCTTTTCATCAACATTATCTGTGTGATAGAGCTTACTCCAGTCAATGCTGTCGGCATCCTTGCGAAGATTACCAAGATTCATACCTCGAAAATTTCACTGCAGAAGGATTTTGGGTGAAGGTTTAGGAGGATAGATGCGATATGATAGGAATAATAGGTCATGAGAGGAAAAGGCGTCAGCGGGACATTGGCCATGTTTTACCACATGATTTAATGAGGAAACAAAGATGAGATCGAGGAGAGAAGGAGCACAGTTAGGAGAATGATGAGTGGCAGAGAGAGGAAGAATGGAGAGATTACAGGACTGGATGGTATTCAATAGGGAGGAAGAACGGCGGTCGTTCTTAAGGAGACAGGTATTAAAATCACCCATGACTGTACGAAGGAACTAGATTTTCGAGAATAGTTTCGAGAGAAGAGAAGAAATCAATTCGAAGCGAAGGACAATAGTAAACTCCGAGTAAGAGTTTTTTACGAGAGAATTCCAACTCAACGAATAGATGCTCTCCAGCATTTAGTGCTGGGGGTTGCGGTGATGTACTGACGATCGAGAATCTAAAATAATTACGGAGATAAATGGCTACACCACCTCCCCCACGACCAGTACGATCATTCCTAATGAGTTGGAATCCAGGAAGAGAGTAGGAAGAAGAAGATAAGCATGGTTTAAGCCAAGATTCAGAAATAAGAATAGCATGTATATGAGTACAGTCAAAACTAGCCAGCATATCTGGGAAATGGGCCGGAATACTTTGGACATTGAAGTGAACCACATTGAAATTCCTAGGAACGTCGGAGAACTGATAAGACAGAGTGTCAGCTAGAGTAGGAATGAGTAGGAATTTTATTTATATGTATAGAAGATAAGGCTTTAATATGACTGGGAACTTTGTTATAAAAGTGTATACAGTAACCCTTAAAAGATTTGCCGATCTTGTGGAGTCTGGTTTTGAGAGTAGCTAGATTATTCTTATTCCTAGTATTTTTGTTATGAATATCGCTAATCTTACGAAAACTTTCTATATTTTTATGGACATAAACTAAATTTTCAAAAATATATTGTGATGTTACTGTCATTATATTTATCTCTTTAATTTTTTGTCTAAGAGAATATCTAGACCCTAGCGAATAAATTGATCTTATAGCTCGCTTTTGGAGAACATAGATGGTATTAATGTCAGCAGCGCCACCCCACAGTAAAATTCCATATCTCATTAGACTATGAAAATAGGCAAAATATACCAATCAAGCTGTGTCAATTTCAGTCAATTGGCGAATCTTACCCACCGCAAAGACTGCGGCGCTCAGCTTTTTAGTTAGAGCCACTATGTGAGAGTCCCATTGAAGTTTGGGATCTAATGTAATTCCCAAGAACTTAAAAGTAGTAAAGAAAGGTTATCTTCAAAAGGAAGCAGAACAATTTTGTGCCCAGACTTGACTTCATGGAAATTTATACGTAAATAAGTAAGCAATTTAATGTGTTAGATAGTACACAGAACTCACCTATAGGAGACAATCGCCGTTCGTGTCTGACGTTTTCTTTGCTCTTCATTGGCGTCTGCTGGAAGGCGAGCAAGCTCTTGTTCAGTTCTCGCAGAACGTTGTCCTCCTCCCATTGGCCTAGCGGTAGTGCACTGTAGTCTTCCGCGTCCATTAGACATACTGTAACCTGATTACAGATAGTATTTTTATAACTTTCTGAAGTCTGATTTTATAGACTTCTTTATATAACGTTGCTGTCTCCTTATTCTCGACTATGCCATATTGCGTCTGTGTGGTGGATTAAGGTACAAGTCTTTGCAGTAATGTGAAGGAAATTATATCGAATTTAAATATATCAAATCAAAATTGTTTAATCGTTGACAATCAGATAGTCATCAATAATGAATCATTAATAGCTTTAGATTCAAAAATCCATGCAAGTTTTATCTTCTCTAGGATCATCTATTCGTTTCAATAGTGTTGGGTTCGAAAAAGTCTTATTTTTATTTCCTATCGATTAATAATTGTCGTAAGTGAGCAATGAAAAGTATGTACCGTTTTTGGTTCCTCTAGCATTTCCACATTAGTCTTCTGTTTGTTATCGTATATCCTACTGAACATTCTTACATTCTCTACTTTTAGCACCTCGTTGTCCTCCAGCGCCTCCACCGACAACATCGTCGACAGCAGCTCCGGCATCATAAACATCGATAACGATTCCTGGAACAACGTCAATTATAGTTTTTATTTTATTTTTGGTCTTCTTATTATTCTTATATTCTTTTTGTTTGTTATCTGAAGTTAAAGAATAGTTTGTTATTTGTTTGTTTCGTTTTATTAGGTCTTGTCCTTTGCTATGTGGCCTCGCTCATCTTTAATATGTATTTATAATCGTTAGCTATCTGGGGGCGCGGCCGAGCCCCCTCTAAGTCGAGGTATAGGCCGTAACATCCTTTTCTCGAAGCAATTCAGACCATTTTCAACCCCCTATAACTTCGTTGTGGCTAAAGCATGAAGCCTGAATTTTCAGTTACTAAGCAGGCATTGTGTATATTTCAAATTTCATTCAATTTGAACCAGTAGTTTAAGAATTGTAACTAGTCAAACTTTCTTAATTTTGTCACTCACTGACTGACCGATCATCAAAAGTCTAAGGCACTTCTAGCAGACATAGAACCTTCAAATTTAGAATATAATTAGTGTTTAGTGTCTAAAGTAAGGGAAAATTCAAACATTTCATAATTTGTATCTAGTTTTCTAGATAGACCAACTGCGTGAATAACTTTGTAATCCCATATAAATGTATAGGATTACAAAGTTACATTTGCAGTTAATGAATCATTGTACCCGTATATAATGGAATAATAGTTGTAGATAGGTATCTATATACATGAGGCATAACAGGAGGGGATATAGAGAGGGAGATGGTGTATTCAGCCCTTGAAACTGGACAACATTCCTCTAGAAAAACATGACGAAGAAAAACTTGCAAATAAATAAATTAAATAACTCGAAAATATCAATTACAATGAAAGAAAGAACATTAATAATCAAATCCGCTATTTTTGTGATAAATTGATACCTACAAAAATAAGAAAAATCCATAAGACAGAGGCTTTAAGAAAAATCGTTAGTGATATTCTAGAAGTAAGAAGTACCGAAAAGGAAAAAAGTAGGACTCTACAAAAAGACGTGAGATCCCATCAAAAACATCCTGTAAAAAAAATCCAAGTCTCGCAGCTCAGGTTTTCTACCGCAAAAAGTTGTGAGATGCATGTAATACCAAGTCGATTAATTTATTTAGTCCTTAAGGGACCTTCTATATAAAGTTATTACGTAAGATATCAATATTAAAAATTATTTACGTTTTAAATAAATAGATCGACTTGGCTGACTTGGATTTTTTTTACAGGATGTTTTTGATGGGATGTGTTATTTAACCACATAAAGTTTTGGTTCTTTTAAAATCGGTTCTTGTGTTACTTAGAATTTTGAAATTTTTGGTTGGGAATTATCCAAAGCTGAATTCTGTTTGGAAACTGTTTGTCTCTACTTATATGTTTTTATAATAAGCAGCAATTTATAAAAGTTTTCCCTACGAAATTTTGGCTAGTTTTTACAACTAGTAGACTTATTTTTGGTATGAAACCCACTCTATAAGATTGTATGATTTATATTATTAACTACATAGAAACAAAATTGCTTTAGTATAATCAACCATAGAAACAATCACGAGATAACTAAGTAACACGTTTGTATGCGATAAACTGTAAGGTTTCCAAATAATGTACCAAGTTTGAATTATTTCAACTCCCTGAGTCCTTGACCCACTTAAGTATTAAGCCGAGAGTATTGAAACTATTTTAAGGCTTCTCACTTAACTAGGAGTACTGTGGGTGTTTAATGGGAAGTATTACAAAGGCGGACTCAAAGAATATCGGAGGTCTTGACCCTAATTTTAAAGAGCTTTCAAGGTGCTAAATATAGGAAAATATTTAAATTACATTTAGACGTTTTTGAACACAAAGCAATGTAATATACGATAATACCGTAATCCCCTTTCGAATCTGAAAAGTTTACTGAAAATAAAAACAACAACTTTCGCGGTGCTTAAGAATATCATATAAGGCAATATAACAATTTTAACTGAACTTCACTCAATAAATACGGGTAAATGTAATGTGTCGCATCACAAAAAGCAATTATTGGTACCACATCTATACTCAAAAATAATATTAGTTCAAGTTCTACGAATCTATAACTTCTGGTAATCTTTTTACCAGCAAACGCAGCTATTGTTTAAATCCGGTCACAGTTCTCTTGCTGCACTTGTTGCACATTTTAAGGAAACTTAGCTTTCTCAAACAATATTAATTACTTTATTTACCTGTGTATCTCCATCAACAAGCACGTTCCCTCCAATCCTGCTCGACGCGAAGCATATCCTAATGGCGTCGTCACTTTCGCACCTCTCCGGCCTTCCTTCGTGCCTCACTAGGAGCTTACACAGAGGTAGTGTGCACTCCAACCAGTCTTCTATCGTCAACCATTGTTTTGACGTCATCACCTACAAAGAAGATTGGTTGTTTGTTACTTTTTAAAATTCTAATAAAGCGAAGGTTCATTTGATGGTGACTTATCACTGTTACATAAGGCTCTGGACTTTAAAATACATGAGAAAGGAACTGTTGGATTTGAAAAGACTAAAGTACCGTGATCAAAAATACCTAATAAAATTGTAATTTTATCTTACGATGAGCTTACAACAAAATATTACCGACTATTAAATGTGAAATGCTGATGTCATAAAGATTTACTTATCTAGTAATAAATTACGAACGTAAACCACTAGTTTTTGATGTCCTATAATATCTGAAAGAAAATTATCAGACAGAAATATCATATTCGCTTATTTCGTAAGTTTTTCTAGAGGAGAATCTCAAATCTATTTATTTTCCAATCTCTTCGATTCTTATAACGCTAAAAATAACTTTAAAGACATTACAGAGCGACGATTAACTAGAACTGTCGGTCTCTCAATATTTTGCTATCAATAAAGAAATATAGTTATTTTATGTGACGGTTCACGATAGATAACAATCAACTTTCAAATTACAGATCTATATTTTCAAATAATCCTACAAATAGTAAAAATATGCAAATTAGTATGAATATATGGATTATTATTATTATTTAAATCTTTATTGTACACATAAAAAACAAATACAATATTCAGAAACTAAAAAAAAAAAAAAAGAGTACAAATGGCGGTCTTATCGCTTAAAGCAATGTCTTACAGACAACCATGGGATGGATGTTCGTTTTTACTAATACAGCTTGTCTCGTGACTACAAAATGGTCCCATGGAATTAATCTGGTCACGCAATTGTAGCTGCCGACATAAGCTGCTAAACTTGTATGGCTTTCATTAAAGATTACATTTAATTATCGGCTAGTTTAATGGCCAGGAAAAACATCGTTAGGGAAGATACATTTGAGGGTTCTTGACACACATCTTGGTCATTCATGGTAGATTAAAATCGTGGTCTAAGCCTCGTCTAAGCCTTTTGATGTAAATGATTCAATAAAGTTAAAATTATTTTTCAACTCTGATAAAAATTCACTGATCCTTTGGATAAGAATAGGTATAAGAATAACATTATATTACTTCTTCCACACTGATGTGTTAACACGCGTTAGGTAATAAATACAAAGTGTTATTTTATTGTTCGTAGGCTTCTAACGTGTTTATGAAATTAGGGCAGCTTACAGAACAGTAGTTTTATTAGGGCTATCAACCGTTATCGTAGCGCCACAACCCACTGAGTCCGACACTGAGCCAAATGTTAGAATTAGTTCATTATTATCCGAGCTCGGGTGGAATTATTTTTTGAAAGAGTAGGTAAACGAGGGTATGTGTATGTATTGATAATTAGTGGCAAATTTATACTAATATTATAAAGCTGCAGAGTTCGTTTGTTTGTTTGTTTTTTACGCGGTAATCTCTGGAACCACTGGTCCGATTTGAATGATTCTTTCAGTGTTGGGTAGTCCATTTATCGAGGAAGGCTATAAACTATATATCATCGCTATGACCTATAGGAGGAAAGCAGTAGCGATATTTCTAGCAAATACGAGGAAATTTTGATCGTTTTTCGTGGTCCGATTGGTCGATATTCTAAACTGATAGTCAGAATTAAACATTTTGACCGCCATTTTAAAACGTGTATGCAACCGGGCGGAGCCTGGCTCGACCGCTAGTTATACTACAAAGATGAAGGCCAGGGTGGTGGACTATATGGCCTAAACACTTTAAATCGTACTTTTGACTGTAGAGGCGGCCCGTGCCATACAGTCGGACGCATATGAGTTGATACAGTGGCAAATTAGGTTTTGTTAATTGATTAAATTTTGATCGGCATTATCATTACAGAATGTATTGCGATCTGGTGACATCTTTTAATCTTGTTATTGATCTATGGACGATCGCCTTGTCGTGTTCTAAAACTACACGAACATCGTTCTGAGGAGTGAAGACTGCCAATTATAAGCCCAAAGCCTTGTAGCATCCTCGGATACAAACCAACGCTTTTGTACTTCAATAATAATATTTATATTATGAAAATCTATTCTTACAACTGAGACAGAGCTTGAAAATGTCCCTTTACGGTTATAACAATTCTTTCGATCATATTACGTAAAGAATAGCTAAGTCCGACGCATTGCGCTCATATCTTGTATCTATCATTTGTTTTATTAGATCTGACTCACGTAAACAAGGAATATTTTGTTTTTATGATAGTTGGATATGAGACATTTGGCAAGAACATCTGCTCAATGTCTATGAACTCAGTAATTGTGACGTAGCTAATCAATATTGGTGCTTTTAGACCCGACGCAGTGATGTCTAGGCCTGGTCTGTCGAAGGATACGCGCGGCACTGCGGTAAGCGGCAACGTAATGACGTCATGCAACGTAGTTCACATAACAACAAAAAAGGTGGTCCACGTATAGGTTTTACTCTGTGCGTAAAACCGTTGACCAATGGGAGAACCGTTCATTGACAACCAACGTTACTATGACAATTTCGCATTGAAGTTTACTTGAATGTCCATGACAACAAATAACAATAATTTATGTTCGAAAACATATATAATTTATTTAAAAAAATGTTTGTGCGTCATTTTAAATAAACTGGGTATATATGTTTACGAGACAATTTTCGCAATATTGATACGTGATAAAAGTGGTTCGTATCATTCTAATGAAATACACGTGTGCTGTATACATCCTTTTTCGGCTAAACAACTTATTGTCAGAACAAATTAAATTTCACTGGATTTATGTAGATATCCTTTCTTACATTATCGTTATCGATCGTACCGTAATTGGGTAAAAGTAAATTCCATAACGATTAAATTATTTTCCTATAAAATTGTCACAAGCAAAACCTGGAACAATACTGATGGACACTTTTTACAATAATAATTTTATTTTAGTATTTAACAGAATTCATAACACAGAGCTCAAAATATATATGCGTAGGTGTAAGTAGCGCAAATTACAATACATATAGAGGGGGTTTTAATGGAATGGGAATGGAAAAAAGGGGAAAACACAGAACTTGATACTAAGTTGAGGAATTACATATTTAAGATTGCACCATGTCGTCACATGATGCACTCCAGGTGCTAGGAGAGTGGTGCTACTTGTGTCGAACGGCGATAGTTTATTATATATTGTAGGTGGATTTTGTAAATAACTACGACGATAATATACAACCATTATACAACGAATGTATGTATATATGCTGATACAAAACTCATCATAAGATTCTTTGTAGCTATTTTTTCGGGCTCATATAAAAAGCGGGTGCACTTAAACGATTGATGTTTTTATTGGGTTTGTTGTTTATATTTCTTTCTATGCACCTATAGGGATAAAGCCACCTAGCGTGGTGGACTATAGTATGGCCTAACCACTCTTAATCGTATTCTCGATTGTAGAGGAGACCAGTGCTCTGCAGTGGGACGTATATGGGCTGATAAAGTGCCCTGCGAATAGGGATAAAAACTGATTGTATATAGATACTGTAGTGTATTGATAAATTCATACTCTTAGCATCTGTCGTCTCGAACTATACACTACGCGAACCAAGGGTGAATGAGATAGATCATAGACGTGGAGGACGGAACGGGGGGTAAAGACGTGGTGTATAGCAAACGAGCCGATAAATATTAATAATTGTATTCTACTACAATGTTACACATATTAACCGTAAATAAATCGTCTCCAATTGTACCGTGATCAGTTGGGAACTAAATCCGTTGCTATATTTTGTTAAAAAGCATGGGGTACTAGGTACTTGGAACAATTAAAATACAATTCCGTTCGCCATTTTTATAACAATAAAATAAATGTAATTGACCCCATTTTATAATCTTGTACTTATTAAATATTAATTAATTTTGCTTTTTAATTGTATCTTTTTTACCAAAGCAAGGTTTTAAAGTTTTATTCCTACGTGGTGTAATATTGCGCCATTGTCATTGGGAACGTACGTGAACTGTATTAAACGTACTGTGCGGCAGCACATAGTCGATATACGCGCCACAGCCTAAACAAATTTTTAAACCAAACGAAAATTGATAAAAATATTGTCCTCAAATAAATCCATTGCGCAAATACGCTTACCGCGACGAAATGATGAGAATGACGGCACGTTGTGCGGCGTATCCGCCCCGCGCTTCACCGCACTTGCCCCTCTACACCGACGCATATTGTGACAGTACAAAAGACCAGTCTTACCGTCACCCGGTTGACCCCTCACCGCAGACGCTGGCTGACGCATACTGCGGCGGAACGTCATGTCAATGTCAATGTTTTCATACAAAACCGAGTTTGACACCGCATTCCGCGCAACGCAACGCTGTGCGTAGCTTCGACAGACCAGGGCTTTACAGCCGCTGCCAATAAACAATCCCAATCTAAAATTTGCCGTTTTAGTTTGACAGCTCAATCTTTTTTCTGATACCATATTGCCAATAATCAATCTCAGTAGTGAAAAAACTATGGCAACATGACAGGAGACCAATCGAAAAGTAGAAAACAATTGACAACAAAACAGATTGACTTCAATCTAATTTTTTCGATTGATTATTGGCATCGGCCGTTAGTATAGACTACATTGCGTTGAGAGGGTTAGAGAACTAAGTATGAACATATTTAGGTATTTTTATAAAACTGCGATAGAAGATGGGTGATATAAGATAGAAGATGTTCAGTTGAGCGCAGGATTTACTTTTGCTTCTTGCGAATTGTTTGAATAGGTCTGTATCTGTATCTGTATCAGCCCATATACGTCCCACTGCAGGGCACGGGCCTACTCTACAATCGAGAGTACGATTGAGAGTGGTTAGGCCATATAGTCCACCACGCTGGCCTAATGCGGGTTGGCGGACTAGGAATAGGTATTACGTAAAAATTCTAAACACAGCTTCCAGTTATGCAGGTTTACTCTTTTTTATAGGGTCTTGAAAATTGACTAAAATGAACTATTTCACTGCAATCTCAAATGTATATCCATCGTTTAACCAATAACGTAATACTGTGACGGAGTTTACATCGTGTTTGTTGTAGGAACGCTCTACCACAAATATTTTCCGTCTATTTTATTAACTGATATTTAATTTTAAATGCATATGTAAAACCGACAATCTTGAACAAAATCTCAGGACTTCAACCACTCCATTGTGGCTGGCCATTCCAACTAAATCTTAGCTAACGAAATTCTAATAATAACAATAAAAAAGACAATTTAAAACGCATAAGCTTAAAGTATCTAACAAAGCTTATACTACAAACGTAACGTTTGTTAGCTCAGCTGTTTAGTGGGCGGAGAGCGATCCTTCAAGTGCGTCAGTCGAAGGCGCGGCGTGGGATTGCTTATTACGAGGCGGGGGCGGTTCTCATACAACACTATATAATGCTAATTGCAGAAATCCTACGCTGGAGAAAGGTTAATTGACAGCCCTGAGATGTACTCTTTTATAAAGGCCTTTTTCATAGTTTTTGAACTTATTTTAGGTATCGATAGTTTCGTCCCTTTGAAAACGCGCGTATGGCGTTCACAAATAGGTCCTCTGGGATAACAGAGAACCGATGTTGCGGTAAAAATTCCTAGGCGTAAGTCTTCTGGATGTAGCCAATCCAAGTGACCCGTAAAAATAGTGTCGTTCCTTGGTTAAGTCCCAAACGAGTTGGGACTTTTAATGGGCCTAGCATCGATCTCGCTCGGACTTCGAAGCGAGATCCTTGAACCGGGATACCCAGACCCGCAGACGGCCCTCTTATCCATGTTTTGGGATGAGGAAGCTGCATTATTTGGGAGGCAACTCTAGCGGTGGAACTCTTTGAACGACTTTTGAATAATTGTAACGTCCTTATTCATAGACAGTTCTAAAACCTGTTTTACCTATCGAATGTTTTGTCTTCTTCGCTCAAACTGAATTCAAAAGTCGTTGTAAAGTCATAAAACATTCGTTACCTAAAATAGGTTTTGAAACTGTTTATGAATAAAGTTGTAAGTGTTTTAAGAGATCGTTATTTTTTTATTGCAATGAATAGCGAGACGAGCAAGCCATTCGCCTGATGGTAAGCGATACGACTGCTCATAAACAGTAGCAACATTCCACTGCGCTCGCCATCCTGAGACATAAGATGTTAAGTCTCAATATGTCCAGTACTTACTCTGGCTACAATGTCCTTCAATCCGAAACACAACAGTGCATTTACGCAGTGTTGTGACATTGCGGTGGTACCTACCCAGATGGCTTCTCACATATGGGAGACCTACCACCAGTAAAATCCACCATTAACCAGATTGTAAGTTTGAAGAAGTTTTTTTCGAATGGAGCCTGCTGTGACGAGGTAGGAGATTTTAATTAAAGGGGAAAATGAAAATGTAAACTTCAAGTGGCATTTTCTCCTACATTAGTTTATTAATTGCACATTTCAAAAATATTATAGGGTTGTTAGTAAATATCATAAACAAAATATGTACGCTGTGCTGACTAAAATGTAATTTTAAACGATAATTTTACTCACCTGTCTACTTATTTTGATGGAGCCTTCATTATTGTTTTTGTCTAACCACTCGAAATAGTGTAGTAAGCTTTTTAATTTGCTCCTTTGTGATTTTCTGAAACAAATTTAAAATAAGTTATTATCCGCCTTTTATTATAATATAAAATAAAATACCTCTTGCACATGAACCATGAAAAATTTTGATTGCAAATGCAAATTCTGCTGAATCAAAATAATGCTACTTGCCGTATACATATTACCGACCTAATTTCGGAACCTGATCTCGGAATATGGGACACTTGAATAAACCGTGTCCCACTGTGATGAGTTTTAAAAACTACACCTAGTGTTTATTAAAAGTGTATTTATTTATTATATTTATAACTTATATTTATTGAACACAACATTTAATAATAAGACAACTCGTTTAAATTAAGGTGACAAATGGCAGTCTTATCGCTTTCCGCGATTTCTTCCAGAAAACCATTAGATAGACTGGATTGAAAAGAATAATGAATTGAAATGAATGTTGTAAGATTTACCTGTGTAAATTCTTAAAAAAATGTGTAAAATTAAAGTCTTGCAGCGTGGGGTGTGTTTTGAGCGTTCTCTTGGGGAAGGTCGAGAAGAATGCGTGAGCGATCAGCGACGACACGAAGTTGTAGTCCAGTTCTGTTACGTCACCTGCGAGTAACACACACTGGTTAGATTCTTATATGGCCTCCATGGTATTTTAAATGGAAATATCATTAGATTGGTATGCTGAAAATAAAGTATTAGGCATACAAAAAATACATGTAGTATCTAAATTAGAGTATTGAAGAGCTCTCTTGTTAATAATGCTTGGGATGCACTTTACATGAATAATATTATACCGTCGAAGAATTTAAAATTATATAGAAATAGCTAACTCATATACCAATGAGTTCTATACATTACAAAAACAACTTTAGCCTTCTCTCTATATAAACTCTATAATAATTATAGCTTTAAATAAGAAAATTATTGTTCACTCAAACAACATATACGATTTCGGACTTTTAACTATTCATATTTTCCATACAATCACTAAAATCATAGCCTTAACAAAAAATATAATTACTCACTTTGTTGCTGTAAACTAAACATAAGTCCTTTTGGCGGGCGCCACCTCTTGAGGTGCAAGGCGCGGTTCACCATAATCCTAATAGTGTTGTCGAGGAAGTGTCTGCGCTCCTCCTCAGACATCTCCTCGTCAAAGAACTGCTCCAGACCCTTCAGCAGCTCCGGGTCCTTGACGTCGTCGTCTGGGTCTATGCCGATACTGTTGGTAGAAGATAACACTTTGTTGTGGGACTATGGACTATTATTGACAGCCAGACCGCGGATTCGATCCCCGCACCGAGAGAAATGTTTGCGAGGCCCACAAGTATTTGTCTCGGGTCTCCGTGTTTGTGAGACCGAAATGTCTCACGTAGTTCCCGATACCCACGACACAAGACTGAATTTATCTTAATGTGGGATCAAGACTATGTATGTGACTGTTGGGTGTATTTATTTTATTTATTATTATTATTAACGAAGTAATTATAGATTACCCCTAGGGTAATGAAGATGTTACAATGGCTTATTAGAGACTAGAAAGGCAAGTAATTGTTAGTTGGTATCCAGATAAGTTAGCCTACCAACAGATAATGATGATTTTCGACTTTTTTTGTTCGCTCGCGTATTAAAGAACCTAACATGTAGGTACTTATCTATTGTATAAACTTGGTCAAATAAATCTTATTGATTTTAAAAGCGCATTATTTATTTTATTTAGTTCTAAGACACTTCACAACTTAAAAAAAATATTGAACCGATAGTTTAATTTATTACACATCAATGCTTCACTACATAGTATAAAACAAAGTCGCTTTTTCTGTCCCTATTTATTTGGTTCGCTTAAATCTTTAAAACTACGCAACGGATTTTGATGCGGTTTTTTAATAGATAGAGTGATTCAATAGAAAGGTTTATATGTATAATAACATCCATTAAATAGTGGAGAAAAATTGTTATTTTTGAGGTTTCTAATGTGATGTCGTTAATTATCACTATTTTTCCGCTTACATTGCAAACGCAGGCTGAACCCTACGAGATTTATCAAAATAATGTACTACATATTTGTACACATTTAAAAGGTCTACAGAAAACTCCGCGATGGTATATGTCTATCTCTTATGGATATCCCACAATAAAATTTTTTTGTCATTTACTTTTTACGACAAATAATGGCTAATTTTCGAAGCGATTTTAACCAATACAGCATTAATCCTTATCCAATTAAATAGCTTAAATAAATTGTTGATTTAATATAGATCTATGTGGTCCTTTACAGCACCAGATTTAAATGAATATTTTCGAAGATATTACAGATTTAAAATTGCGGGACGTAGCGCTTGCGGCGGTACTGGCCGGCCGGGGCGGCGGCAGCGTGCCTATATAGGAATGTTTATATGTATAATAATAATACGTACATATTATTGTACAAAAATCTATTTGTACCCGGGCGAAGCTGGGCCGGGCCGCTAGTATAATTATAATTTGCTATATTAGTAATGGAGAATGAGTAGCGCTAAATTTAAATGAAGTTAGCATCTCTGCAATACAACATTTTAGTTTCAAATGCTGAAGGAAAAGTTAATTTATTTATTACTAAGATGGTTCTTCTCCTATTAAAATAAATATTTAATATACGAAATAAAGTATGGCAGAAGTTCCATATTAACAGACATCTTATGGAGATATTGCTTGTTTATTTTAAAAGCCAGTCATAATCATTTTTTAAATAATATGAATAAATAAAAAAAATGGCAAAAATGCATTAAACATAGTCAACTCGAGTGAAAGTAAATAGGAATATTAGAAACGTCTTATTTATACTTTTATTAACACTCCATAATGAGGAATATCAAACAAAACTAATCCTGTCTGTATATACAGGGCATATCAAGAGTGCTACCGAAAACGAAGCCGGGTAGTAGTTCTATTTGGTGGTAGTATTATTGACTTCAGACACAATGCAAGTCAATTTTATGCAAAAAATTGTAATGTTTTTTTTTTCTATCTCTTATTAGGGTGTTAAATACATAGTTTTTTCTTAAATAATAGTTTGCACCCTTTTATTTTTAAAGACGCTATGGTACGCAAGACTTTCAATTATTATTTTAGCAAAAACTGTGAACTACTACCCAAACTCGACGATATTTAAAAAATAATAAAAAAAATATTGTGGCGTTTCTTTGAGAAAATTTTATTAACATTGTGTTAGTAGTTACTAAAACTACCATCCGGCTGCGTTTTCGGTAGCAGTCTTGATATTCCCGATATGTATGTATTAGGTACCTACAACCTACATACCGGAACTGACGGCAGAACACCCCAGCTCATTTTTATTAACAAAAACAAAATACCAATGAAAAGTAAATTAAAGATTTTGATACCAAAATCAACGCAGCAGACTCCGTGCTGAGAGCTACGAGACAGATCTCGTAATGGTACATTTTTTATAATTTTAACTCACTTGCACATATCGTGTATTTTCAGCATGCTAGCAGTAAGCTTCGCTGGTGACGACGCCAGTAGGAGATGCTTTAGGTGTCGTTGCACCGACGTCCACCACGGGAGTTCACACGGTAGCATTACAAGCGCCATTCTGAAAAAAAAAACGTCACATTGTATCCTATTTATATTAATATAATAAAAGATCATAACATAGTATATAAGGAAGTCGATTCCGGTGTCTGTGCGCTCTTATTTTTTAAACTATTCAACGGATTTTAATGCAGTTATCAGCAATAGGGAGAAGGAAGGTTTATACGTATAAAACAATATTTTACAGGTTCCACCTTTTTATATCTATCTATCTAATATTAATACGTGCAGAAAAAACGGTGCATGCATGTTTAAAAAAATGCGCTTATGGAAGAGCATGAACTGTATTAACAGTTGAAGTTTATATGGAGGAATGCAGAAACCTAATATTTAAATAAATATCCACTGAAAAATCATTATATTTAATTATTTAAACAGTTCAAGCATGAGGCTTCCAACCAATGTAGGATTTGAATTTGTATTTGTAATTCAATTACATCTTAAAAATGCAATTTGTAATTGGTATTTCAAATACCTATTGCTGAAGTATTTTGTAGTTAGCACGATATGTCGATAAAACTGGCCCATTTGTTGTATTTTGACTAGAAATCATGATTTTTCTTCTTCGAAACATGCATAAAAGCTGTTGAACTGAACTGTTTCATATTTTGGTAAATAATTTAAAAAACACGAATTCTAAATTGATATACCCACATACACTCAATTCATTTGTGTATTTAAAACAAAACAAAGTGGTTTTAAAGCCAATTACAAAAATTTGCTCATTTAAGGACCCTTTTTTTTTCCTCATAATTTTTCATTATTTTTATGTTTTTATTGACATGATAATTTTAGTAAATTATTGAAATTCATTCAAAAACAGCTCTATAGGACGTTGTTAAGATTCACACAAGATCCTTGGGTCGATTTTATTAACAACCAGTGTTTTTGCCACCGAACTTTTGACATTATTTCATTTTATTTCTCTTTTTTTTTTTAAATTATTGCAAAACATTATGTGTTGGACTGTCTGGCGTACCTTTGGAGAGACATAAGTCTAGCAGTGGTTTGCAACGGGCTGATGATCATGATGAAGATTGTATATCATCATCATCAGCCTGAATTGTTGTCCACTGCTGGACATAGGCCTCCTCCAAATTGTGCCATTTTATCCATTTTTTATTTAGATTGTATATTTTTCCAGAAATTAATAACTGCATTTAGTAATTTTTATTAAAATACAAATTATTAAAATAGTATTTTGCATTTTTAATACGTGACTTAAAATATTTAATATTTCATAATTGCA
Source organism: Hyles vespertilio (assembly GCA_009982885.2). NCBI lineage: Eukaryota > Metazoa > Arthropoda > Insecta > Lepidoptera > Sphingidae > Hyles > Hyles vespertilio. The sequence continues at coordinate 15,958,560 of CM042818.1, forward strand.
GTCTGAACGCCCAGGTTAAAACACACTTAAGTCTCATGTTCGAATTTCAGGTTGGGCAAAATGCTATTGGATTTTTATTTATTAACAGCGCGGAGTTCGAATTTGTGCCCGATATGGTGATAAGCTCGCTGTCTATTACATTGTGTGGCGGAACACGGAACACACAACGTGAAATGAGGGTGTCCTAGTTATTACCAGGAAACCACCTATTCTGGAAAAAGGCATAGGTTTATGTGTATATGAATTTCAACCGCCCGGCGACTACAAGTTTTTCTATAATTTCGCGGTAAAAACTATCCGATGGCGGGAACGAGACTATAATTTTGTAGAATGCGTTCATATATTTGATTATTTTAAGTCGGACACCAAGAACTAATCAATTTACTATGATTACTGTACGAAATACAAGAAATGTATTGTAAACTCAATATTATGCTCTAAAAGTTAAAATTAACTAACATATTGAGTTCCTTGGCAACGTTTTCGTTATTAGAGTCGTAGGACGCTTATAACTTACGAGCAAAATTGAAACTCTTATTTGAACGCTGCCATTAGCGTTTGACATTTGGGCTAGTAAATTATTTTTAAGCTGTGGCACCAGACCTGGCGCAATGGCGGCATAACCATAAAATGTTTTTGTTTTTACTAAATGATAAGTTGATTTAAATAATATTCACAATGTTACGTAAGAACATGGAAGATATAGACGTTAATTTTATGAATAAGTTCAAGGGCTATCATTTAAATACGTTACGTGATTGTTTTCATTCAGTTTATGTAAGAGTGTGGATTACGAAACATTTATCGCTATTGCGAACATAAGGTAATTTGCATCAATGAGTACTTTACAACACGCAAATAACGTCCTAAATCAGACCGAACCGCACATGAATCGATACATTGGTTTGTGCACACAAGGTCGTTGGGCTCAATACTGGAATGATTAAACGACGATAGTCCGTACCTACGTAACGAAGTGATAACAACGCTGTCAAAGTACAAAGTTCGATAACAGACATGACTGTGAAGACTAAGCTCTTAAAAACTTTGATTCTTGGCGCTCCAGCGTCAGGAAAAGGCACGATATCATCACGTATAGTGAAGAGATACAACGTAGAACATGTATCGAGTGGAGACAAACTCCGAGACCATATACAAAAGCAAACAGAGTTGGGGAAAGAAGTGAAATCGTACCTGAACGAAGGTAAGCTAGTGCCCGACGAAGTAATGATCAAGTTCATGATAACGGAGCTCAGTAAGGTTAGTAACAAACCATGGTTACTGGATGGTTTTCCTAGAACAGTTGGTCAGGCAAACGCCCTGTGGAAAGTACAGCCAGTCGACGTTGTGTTAAACCTGGCAGTGCCATTTGATGTAATTATTGACCGAGTAAAAAACAGATGGGTGCATTTACCCTCAGGAAGAGTGTATAACATTGGCTTTAACACACCAAAGGTTGAAGGTAAAGATGATGTCACAGGGGAAGAGTTAGTGCAACGTCCAGATGATAAGCCTGAGGCAGTGAAAAAACGGCTTGAGATCTATGAAAGTATTACACATCCAGTCATCAATTTTTATAAAGAGAAAGGCATACTCAAAGAGTTTTCTGGACGTACATCGGATGAAATATGGCCAAAAGTCACAACATATCTGGATCCTATATTTAAAATGTAGTGGTTTTGTAGTGTTGGGTAGCTTGTTTTAGAAATGTGATGGTGCTAAGATATAAAAATGTTAAATTTGGCAATGATTGCTTTAGTATTAATTTGCTATCCAAAAAGGTTTGATACATTGCAAGGTATGTGTGATAGACATGTTAATTTATTATTTTAAATTCTTTGTTTGTTGAATGTTATGGAGTAAATCAAATTTACTTCAAGTTCTATGCAGTTACTTTTTCCTACTTATGTATTTGCAGATTTAAATTTTTATATGTTATTTATGTGCACAAGATTTATAAAATCTCAAATATTATGTCACAAATTGTTCCTAATGCTTGTTAACTATTATTTTACTCACTTTTGTTTATATTCATAGTTAATTAAATTTTGATAGTTTATGTATAATTAAAGAAACCATTTTACATAGATAATAGATTGGCAATAATGAAGTTTATATTGTTGAAATTGTTAAAAATCTTATACCAAAATCGAAGTCAGTATAATTATGTGATATATTATGTTATCTATTGGTTTAAGACTATATAAGATATTAATCTTAACTGTTTACTTTTTCTTATCTATACAAAAATTATAATTTTGTTGCGATGGTTTTTAAAGTCTTCCACATACTTATATGTACTTAGTTTGTTAGATAAATAAAATATGCATATTAGTGCCTTATCAGGGCAATACACGAATATATTAAGTGAATGTGAGTAGTATTGATATTGGGGTAGACATAGTGACTATAGTACAGTGATAAACATATCGAAATATTTACCAAATAAGCACAAATGTATAGAAATAATCATTAACTTTAATTTATGTAGAAAACTTTTTATTTCTCCCTAATTATTTCTTTATTGTATTTACCTGCTGTTACGCTCAAACATCACACTTTATACATTTTGTATATTGTACATTTCTTTAAAGAAATGTTCATATTTACGCAAATATATAACTCAACGAATTTGACCGAAAATATTGTTTTATTTTGCCTGTAAACTTCCTAAGAATCAAATAACTAATTAAAACAACAAAAATGACAATAGCATCAATTTTTATAACGCTATGAGTAGTGCGTAATAAATATCGATATGTGATGATGTGTAAATATCGGGGCCGGGCGCCGGGCCGCGCCGCGGCACATACTTTTTATCTCGATCAAGTTGGCAAAACACTATTGTTTATTTATATTGAATCAACAACCAATTGAACGTATGATTCCACATTATGCTATTTTTTTCATAATTATACGAATAAAATCATGGTTGACTCTTGACGGACTGATATTTATAAATGCGTGACTTTATTTTCGAATAACTTTTCATATCATATTAATTTAATAAATAACAATATTTCCACGTATATTAATCTTGCGCTTGCACTAGATATAAATGTATTTAAATAAAAAGTAAATTAAAGAAATGGGACAAATATTGCACATACGAAGTTTTTTTTGTTTTGTGTTTATTTTAGATTCACAGTTCGATCGCGTTCGGGCGCTAATGTTTTGAAGACCGATAACACTATTTTACCTCGTCGATGATTCGTCGATATACGGGCACTAAATACAGTAATCACAAAAACACTTAAATCACTGTCGCGCCGCGACTTTTGACTTTTTTTTACGCACTTTTCTCATTGTCTAACCACAGCACGTCCACTGGCATTTCTTAGCAAAAAGAATATCCTATCGCTTTCCTATATGACAGAAATAGTGTAGGGAGTGAAAACGCGGTCCGGCGGTAGCGATCGAGACGCGAGCGCGAAAACCCCAGTTATTTTTAGCTGCTTTCGTGCATCGGCGCTGAAATTAGATTATAAATAAAAAAGTTTGGGTTAACAGAAGTCGTAGTCCCCGTTATTCCGTCTTATAGGTCATCTTTTAATCCCAGTTTAAAGGGATTATTCGACCTGACGAGGGCTTAAAGTTTTTGTTTATCTATTTAGATTGGTTATCGCACTCGTATGTTGATAAAATATTTGCTAAGTTTTCCACACGTAGCGGCGTTTCATGGTCAGATTAACTAGGTTACTCGCACTTATTTATAGAGTTTGGCAGATTAAAATTGACATAGGGGAGCTGTAACTATTATATGAACTATGAAAATAAACTGAGCAATGAATAAAGTGTGTGATGTATGTCCCCCAGTATCATGTCATGTTTTATTTAAATGATATATAAATATTTTTTCAAACAATCAACCAAAACAATTTGGTAAGGGTCGTTTCTATGGAACACAACAAACTTTAACAACTTTTCACTCACTGTTCGTCAAATCACTAGTGCTTTAATGTATTATTTGTCGAATCTGATGGATTTGTTCAATCAGTTGTTCCATGTTCAGGTGTAGCATCCGAGTAAGAGGCTATTTGATCGGTGTAAATAAATCTGAGCGGTACAATGTGTCCGAGCTGGTCGGCGAGCCAGGCTATACTGACGGCGTCGAGCGACTTTCACTGGGGGGTGACTACCCTGTGCCGGCTGTCGCACCCTCCACCCTCCCAGTGACGTCACTCGGCGGCCGCGTCACGACCTACGACGCCGTACGCCGCCCAATGCTCGATAACTCGCTCCCTAAAAACGGAAATGTAGCTGCTCCCACACCGTTACGTAAAATGAAATATGAAAGTATCAAGGACTTGCGTCACAAACGTACATCATTTTCATATAGTAAAGGTCAAATCATTTAAAGGGTTGGGGCAACAAAACCATCCAACCGTAAATTGCTCTTTAAAACTCGGCACAGTCGTGATCGTAAATAAATGATGTATTTTATAATAGTTCGCAAAGAGGCTATCGAAGCCTATTGACTGAACAATTAACTTATATTACTGTATCGGCCCATATACGTCCCACTGTAGGGCACGGGCTTCCTCTACAATCGACAGTACGATTGAGAGTGGTTAGGCCATATAATCCACCACGCTAACCTAGTGCGAGTTGGCGGACTTACATACCATAGAATTTTTTTTTATAAATCGCTATGGCATGCCGGTTTCCTCAAGATGTTTTCCTTCACCGTTTTAGTGCGTGGTGATTGACTATCAATACACACATGACTCCGAAAAGTCAGAGGTGTGCCCTGGGATTCGAACCCGCGACCACCGTGAACATGTTGGCAGTCGCGTCTATTCCGTTTACCAACAGGCCACCACGCACTTATATTACTAAACCATTTATAATGTTTCATTATAAAATTTCATCAATTTCAATATATGACGTCAGCAAAATCTACTACAAGTACACGCTACTTATTAGAATAACTAGATGTGTAATTATGTTAAGTTGTATTTTGTCTCTTAGATTGTAACTTATAAACAAAGTTATATTGCTTTAAGTTATATTTTATTACGGTGATATATGTATCTATAAAACTACATCCCCTTTCAATATGTTTAGTTTCGATTGTACGGGAACTATAATGATTCACAGGCTTCGGTGTAAACTTGTTTGTGTTTCGTATAAATGATCAGAGTGTAGTTTGACTTGTTAATGAAGAAATATACGTTTTGGAAAGATAGATGCGTGCTTCTCTGTAATTTGCTGAAAGCCGGAATTAATAATAGGTGCCATAAGAGATCTCTTCATAAAAAATAAAGTGAGAACTATGTTTTCAAATACCTAATTGAAATAAACTATTCAAAACCATTTCGAATTCTGTTATAATACTATGTTGAATCATCAACGATTTAACCGATAACATTCCTAATGTAGAGATGTCTATCATTTCATTATTAACATAATGTTCAGTAACGTTTTCAGGTTTCTGTATTTCTAATCAACGTTGTAAAATTAACGAGACAACTTAAATTCCTACGTACCACATTATTCCAATACGTGTTGATGGAATTATTTGAATTGTGTAAAAGTTTGTGCGCACGCGTAATGCCATTTAGATTGTCCGTCTCTATCGTCCGAGCTTTGCTATCGTAAGTTAGACAATCTCTTTCTATCTATGTATTCCTGGTACATTCGGCGCCCGTGGAAAGCGGTTGCCGCCCTATAGAAAGCGTTGGGCGGCGTAGGGCGGAACGCTTTTCCAATTAGCAAAGCGCTCTTTCGTGCCCCGTCGTACATTAGCGTAATATAGCCAAATATGGGTTCAAAAAATGATCACCGGATTTTTTTTCTTGTTAGTGTAGATTCATCGATATAGAGACGATTATACTATTCTTTTTTTCATTCTTAATTTGTTTAAATCGACGTGCTAAATATAATTAGTTAGTTGTTTGTTCGAACCAGCTGTTGTTATTTCTGAGTAGGACTCAAAATATTTAATTATTTAATTTGAGCTATAAAATCTAGGTAGATTTTATAAATATCAGTCCGTCTTTCATAAATATCAGAACGTATAAACTCCTGAATTTTCATAGAATAATAAAATAACATTCTAAAAAGTTGAAGTGATACAAACAAACAAGCAGTTTTCTTGTAATCTTTGCCAAAACCATTATCAACAAAATATACAAACAAACACGCATTTTCGTCGTAATCAGCGTCAAAACAATTCGCTAGAAAACATGTTTACAGGGAAATATTTTAATACTACTATTGAAAATATTTTGATTAATTGATACGTTGTCTTAGATAACAAGTTAAATTATTCCAAATAACCTGTATCTACGAATGTCTTTCCAACATTTATTAATTATAACGTAGAATGTAAAATTGACACCTTAATTCTTCCGACCTTTATCCAATTATAAGAAATACAAAATGTAACTAAAACATTTTTTCGCAAAAAAACTCTGACGCCGAATCACAGCCTAATTTTATCGAGTTTATTTTAAGCTACATAATGTCTATTAATTATCGGGCTTCGTTAGTCCACGTGCCGCTAACGCTGAAGCCTCTTCAAAGGTAACCAAATCTTTTAATATGGGCCTTTGTTTAACATGAAACCCTAGTAGCTGTGGCACGTGACGGCCCCTTTGACAGATTATTTTGCCTTTGTATTCAAACAAATCTTTTAACTCTATACTTAAGTTTGATCATAATCACTATACTGACGGTTCTTTTAGTCCCATTAAATAATAGTCTTAATAATAATGTAGCCATAGTAAAACTAAGGTTTGCATAAGATGTTTTTTAATAAATCCTTACTTAAATATATGCAAAATTATTAATAATATATTAAGTACTTGAAAATGTCGGTTTGGTACTAACTACTAAATACTCAGTACATCATTTCTGAACACGAATTTTACACTCTCAAAATCGCGATGGAACTGATTGCATTTTCAGCACTTCAAATATGCACGACAATGAAAATAATCTGAAGAGAATTCGGTGCCTCATTCTCACGGTGCTGAGATGCTGAAAACATCTTCCGTTCTTCTGTTTCCCTAGTAAAATCGACCTCTGGCGCGGACAAGTTTACCCCAGTGCCAGGCGCCATCCTTCGGTAAAGGTCACGCAAAATGCCAAAGGTAGTCGGTGATTTGGCACTGTTCCGTATTTTGCAAGGTTCCGCATTTGCTTTGAGAGACAACTTGTACGTACTGCAATGCAATAAATTGAATATGATGTTGTATTTTTGTATCATTGTAATGGTAGCAGATCTAATTAATTCTGCACTTATAAACAACTATTAAAATAAAGAAATAATTTATACTGACTATGTACTGTTGAATAGTGTTCAGTTTTTGTATTTTTTAAAACTATAACATCTCGAGGCTTGCAACTATAATTAAGACTATTTTATTTGGCCTTTTGAGTTCTCAAGGGGTAGGAGTAGGAGTTATTACTCAATACTAAATGTATCTGTTACTGTAAAAGCTCGAACTACGGTTAATCTTAAGATTTAAGTGTAAGTCTTAGGATTTACCGACATGAGTTGGTAAATGTAAGTATTTCTGAAAATACGAAAAAAATTTCGAGCTTTTACCATTCGAATTCAGTATATGCTAGGTTTTACCACTGTCAGCTGGTAGATGTTGGTTTTAGGAATAAAACAATGAGTAATTCTTAATTATTTACTTTAATGAACTATTAGACAAAACAGGTACACAGTATTATATGATAGTAATAAGTACAAACTAATACCAACTTATTTAAATTATTTTGAAAAAACACATAACGTATATCTCTGAATATCTCAATCTCTATCATATCTATCTAGTTAGATAACTAATCAGTACTTTTCTATTTGGAATTTAACAACGAAATACAAACATAATGCTTACATAAGCTAGTCTAACTTAATAATTATTTTGGGTAAAATTTAGAATAGGGTAGCACGATGTGGTGGGGTGCGGGGTGTGGAGAGGGGGGAGAGGGAGTGTCCCATCTCACTCGGTACCACTCCCGTGAAAAGGTAATGCACCATTCTTGAGATGTATCAATTTAAGTAACCTAACCTACAAAAACACTTGTTGTCAATACAAATATGCTTCTGCAACGTCTCCGGCGCTGCGGGAAGTGCAGCCCCTTCGCCCTCGCGTAACAAAGGATAGGCACCCACGCTCACCTCTGCAGCTTCGGCTTGCTGGTCGCCTCCGGCGACCAGCCTCAGCCGCTCCGGCTCGCACGGGTGCCTATCCATTGTTACAGCGGGCGGGGGCTGCTCTCCCTCCGCGCCTCCGGCTTTTTATATATACTCTAGGGTTGGTAGCCAAAAGACTACGTGAAGTCGGGGTGCCCTGAGTCGGTTTTGGAGCACATTCGACCTAACTGATTCATAAAGCGAGTGCACTTCCTTCTAAACATAATTTCTAAGGCGTTATAAAACATATTATAACACAACAAAACACAAACAAATCAATATTGGTATAACGCAGATACGAAATCCGCCAAAAAACCATCAACAAAACATTCTTATTTTTTTGTTGACATTGACACCTGAATCGACTTATTTTACATTTTTTGAATCCTTGTCCTCCAGTTAACGACAATTTTCCGAAAACTTCTCGAAGACTCACTCCTTTATCCGTAACAACTTCTTCTATCTTTATAAAATCTTCAGAGCATGCGGCGAACTGATTCTTGATGTTAAGCTGTTTTAGTATCCCCATTTTGGTACCTAGTTGATAAAACTCATTGTTCTTTACATCTATCATAACTGCAATAATGCTTTTTGGGTCAGTTTTAGCTTTGTCAATATCACAACATAACATTTACCGTGCCATTAATGTAAATCCTAAGATTTACCAACGGAATGGTGGTAAGAGTTCGAATCGCAAACCTTTTTGGACATTTACCATTAGGAATTGGTAGATCTTAGATTTTACTGGAATATCTTAGGATTTACTGCAGTTCGAACTTTTACAGTAACATATCCATTGAACAGAATGCGCTAGAAAAGCCATTACTTAATACCGGATTTCTCTAAGACAGGAGTCATATGGGTGCCTTTGTTATACTCAATAAACAGTTGCAAATCGGTTCTCTCAAAGATAGGGACAACAATTTCGCCCAGCCTTATTCATCTGGGGGCACGGCAGTGGCAGACTGGGCCAGTAGCATTATGTATAAATTGTACGTACGATATTTAAAAAATCATAAAAAATAATTGTCGCGTTTCTATATGAAATTTTTAGTTGCATTGTGTTTGTAGCCACTAAAACTACCACACGGCTTCGTTTTCGGTAGCAGTCTTGATATACCCGGTATATTAAATAAAGTTTCATTTAGTTTCATTTTTGACAGCCTCCGTGGCGCAGTTGGTTAGACGCCGCCTGTGAAACGAGAGGCAGCGGGTTCGATCCCCGCACCGAGAGAAATATTTATGCGGCCCACAAATATTTCTTCCGGGTCTGGGTGTTTGTGAGACCGAAAAGTCTCTCGTAGTTCCTGATACCCACGACACAAGACTCGATCTTAGTGTGGGGTCAGGACTATGTATGTGACTGTTGGGTGTTATTTATTTATTTATTTATTACTAGCGGCCCGGCCCGGCTTCGCCTGGGTGCAAATACAGATTCCAGTCCATATTTTATTTAAAATCAATATGACAGCCGTTGTCTAAACTGCTTATCCATTTTCAATCCCATCCTGTACCTATTCTTATGTCCCATTTTATCCACCTTATATTCTATTCTATCCCATCTCTCCAGATTCAAATCATTATTTTGCTGTGGAAATATTATAACACTGTTACTACTCCGACGACATTCATTGAAATCAATTAAAAGATACCATAGATGACCCGACCACGCTTCGCTATGGCTTAGTTATTATATGATGAATTTTATATTGAATTATTTAGCATAGCAAAAAAGCCACCCACCCTTGCCTGGATGCAGATATTTTTTTATTTTACTCCACACCAAATACATGTTATTTTTCGTATAAGCTCTTGTATACCTAAACATGAATTAGCTATCCTACTGTCCTGCTCAATTCCGTCCCATCCCGTCTGTTCAGTCACTTCCCGATACGTCCCGTCTTTTCTCTTCATTGACCATCCCGTCTTATACCGTGCATTTACATTTCGTCCTATCAAATGTGTCAGCTATCCCAGTCCTCTCCCCTACCTCCCACTCTATTATATCCCGTTTCTCCATATCCAAATAGTGTGCCTTATAAATTTTTGACATTAAACACTTTAGCGATTTTGATTATCCATGCAATATTCCATCCCTTATTTCACCCCCAGTATGCTGTTTTCCAAAAACATTACGCCATTACTTTTTGTTAGTAATAAAGAGATTAAATATAAATTTTCATAGAAATACACTCACACACACAATTAATGTAGTAACGGTCATTGAGTAACGGTAGTAACAATTATATATAACTGGTTTCTCAAGACACAGACAACGCCTAATTTGAGAATCCCTGCAATATTCTCCATAATTATATAAAATTGTTATTTTATTCAGTTCAGTTCAGTTTTTATTTTTATGTGTTATTTTATGAAAGATTTTTCATTTTCAAGTGACATTCTATCTTGAAAAGAAGTAAAACTTCTTACGTGTGAATATTATTTATTTGATTGTCCTATATTTATTTAGCTTCATAATATACTCTTTAGTTTACACAAATTAAATTTCTGAACGTATGCATAAATATTTGACAACCAATTTAAATGTCAACCACTTTTCATTACTGTCATTATTTTACATCTTTAAAATCTAAAATACGCCATTAATCGAATATTGTGGATATATGTTGTCGATTCGAAACTTTTATTTAAATACGTTATTTAATTTGAGGGAAGAGTTTACCGTATTGACGGTATGAACATTAAATGTTTGACAGTTACAAACCCATGAACATTTTGTATGGTATAACCAAAATCAACAACTCCTTATAAATAAGAAATTAATTGAAAAAACATTTTCCAGTAGACCAAACTGTAAATCTAAACCATTCTCGAATCTCCACGAACACACACAAAAAATTTCATCAAAATTGGTCCAGTCGTTTAGGAGGAGTTCAGTCACATACACACGCACACAAGAAATATATATATTAAGATTTATATTATTAATACTTAAATTAAATGTGTACTAATATTTAAAAGAAGCAATCCTGCAAAATTACATATTTACAAGACAAAAATATATTCGATGTAACACAAAAAGCAAATCTTTGTACGTTGCGCTTGATATGCGCGAAGCATGACATTGAATCCCCAATACGACAACTACCCCTATTCGAAATTCATCCCCTTTACGTCTACGTCACCGGCGAATCGTGACCCTTTGTACTAGGGTTACATAAAACAACAGAATTCGACTTACCCCATCGCGTAGCCGCCCTATTGTCTTTGTGCGTAGTTGTTACAGTCACGAGCATAAATAAATTACTATGGGGAGATTAGCAAAAATATCTGTCCCAAGAACAGTTCAATAATATCTGTCTGCACGTACGCAGCAAAAATATCTGATGTTTTCAGGTAGTATAATAAAGTGACATCAAAATTATGTGATGAAACATGTACATCAAATAATTGTGATAACCTTTCGAAGCAAAAATATATGACGTTACAAGTGGCAAAATGTTATGATCACTCGTGGAGAGCAAAAATATGTATCGTTTTTTATTTCTGTAATTTGCATTGATTCCTCACGAAAAGCATAAATATGTGACATCAACTAGGTGGCAATAATATATATTTTTTATAAAAAAAAAACCTATTAAGCTCCCTGGGGTACTCGGCCTCCCGGCCGAAAGGGGTATATCAGTGTCACTGGCCTTCAAGCCCGGCACAATGTGGATGCAGTGGCCGAGCTGGGTCCCTAGTAATACCTGCGCCAGCGTACGGACTAAAAACCCCCCGAAGACTGTCACATGCATTGTGGCAGCATCGGACGAAAAGCGCCCCGATTAACGTACCCGTTACCGCCCCGCGCAAAACCATTGCTGGTCTATCCATTATAGGGGGCCCGGACGACCCCCACTTACGACTATTTTTTGGACGCCCGATTAAGGTGTTACGGGCATCCATAACAGAGGCTTTATCGTAAGTCTCGGAGTCTCTTTGGTCACCTCTAATGACGTGGCGGAATTCTGCCACCACTATAGGGTAAAGACGCCGGATCAGTCGTTTATTACCCGGCGCCTTTTTCTTTGCAGACGGCGAGCGGGATCGTTCCGTTCACGATCCCACTGCCTGATTACTCCCGGATATTTTGCAGCTACGATTTTTTCTTCGTCCAGCGCGTCTCTTAACTTCCACTTAATACAAATTACAAATAACTAGCAATCGGGCCCGGCTTCGCCCGGGTGCAGATAGCATTTGAGTTCAGTCCACATCAATAACATATTATTTCGGGTACTAACTATATTTCCCGCGTGGTGTCGACTATATTCCCCGTCCCGTTATATAAGGTTTATGTCCCGGTTTATTCAATCTCTTGACGAAAAGCATAGCATGCAATCGTGTCCTCACCTATCTCGTGCCACCCATTCGAATTTGAAAGAGTACCAAATATTTATATTTGAGTCCCTGACTCATCCCAGGTTAACACTACGATTTTTCGGGATGAAATATAGCCTATGTTTTCGGACCGGACGGACATAGATTGATGTTGGTGTGCAAAAAGGCTCGGCGCTGAGTCCATTCCTCTTCAGTGTTGTGCTCGACGCCATTACTTCTCACATCCAGGTCCCTGCGCTCTGGTTGTTGATGTATGCCGATGACATCGCACTGGTGGAGGAGGATCGGTGACTTTTGGAGCGCAAGGTTAATTGGTGGAAGGAGACGTTTGAGAGCGGTGGTCTGAAGTTAAATGTGGCGAAGACCGAGTACATGGCTTTCGGGAGTACGGACCCCCAAAGCATGGAGATAGGGAACGAACTTGCCGTGAAGACGGACAAGTTCAAGTATCTTGGGTCCGTACTGCATGACTCCGGTGATATAGACCTTGACGTTAAAGCCCGTATAGGTGCTGCTTGGTCTAAGTGGAGGGAGGTCTCGAGCATACTCTGCGACCGCAGGATGCCGATGAGGCTCAAGTGCCTCATCTATAAAAGCATCGTGCGGCCGGTGCTCCTGTATGGTTCTGAGATGTGGCCTGCCCTCAAAAGGAAAAAGGTCTGCCATCAAAAGGAAAAAGGTCTGCCCTTCGAAAGGTTATCACAATTATTTGATGTACATGTTTCATCACATAATTTTGATGCCACTTTATTATGCTACCTGATGACATCAGATATTTGTGCTGCGTACGTGCAGACAGATATTATTGAACTGTTCTTGGGACAGATATTTTTGCTAATCTCTCCATAGTAATATATTTATGCTCGTGACTGTACACAATAACAGAGAGTGGGTATTAGAATTTGGAGTACTGTACTGTATTGTATCAGCCAATTTACGTGCTATTTCAGGGCACAGGCCTCCTTTACAATCGAAAGTATGATTGAGAGGGGTTAGGCCATATAGTTCACCATGCTGGTCTAGTGGGGGTTGGCGGACAATACACATCGAAGAAATTCTTGCGATGTTTTCCTTCACTGTTATAGTGCATGGTGATTGACTATCAATACCCACATGACTGATAGTCAGAGTGGTGCCTTAGAATTTGAACCCGCGACCATCGGAAATTTTAAATCACGAAACTATTCTTTCGATATACATATTTATTATTAGTCCGAAAAAGTAAGAGCTCTAAAACTAATGCTATGTAAAGTGCAGTTCAGATAAAGCATCGATTAAAGCCGATAGATAACTTTTGCTACATGAACACTGGCTAAAAATCAGAATGCCATAATATCCCTCCCTAAACTCCCTAAATTATTTCTTATCTTCGATAAATTCTTCGTAATTTTCTTTCCGACACCTAAAGGTAACGTGAGCTGGTTTTCCTTTGCTTACTTGTATTTTGTCTTATTGGATATAAATTATGAATTTACCAGAAAATATGCTTTGTTATGCTTTATTATTAAACTCAGTTCATAATACCAGAGTAAGTGGGCATAGATATGAACTGAGATTAAAGTATTTAATAAATAATGCAAAGTGCTTTTGGTTTAATAACTTATACGACTAGTTAAAAACTTTTTTTTCCTAATTCTATCAGTTTTCGTTATATTTTAGTGGTACAAAAAAAAACATTTATAAGGTTCGTATTTGGTAAGAATAGTGCAATCAAAATAAATGATTCAATATTTCTTGGTGATTTATGGTCGTCACTTGCCGATTATGGCAAATATGGCCCGAAATTACTGGTGGCAGACCTGTCATAAGTGAGCGGTCGCCTGGTAAGCACCACCTATGCAACACCGCAAACAGCAGTGTAAATGTACTGCTGTGCTCCGGTTTGTACGACATTGTATCCAGAGTAACTACCGGGCATAATGATATTTAACATTTTTATATCTCAGGATGGCGAAACTCTGTGATGCACCAAGCATTGCTTTGAAATTCACGTTTGGTTTTTAAAACAAAGAGTTATGTCCAATGGGATTTCGAAAAGTACTACGTTTTCGTGATTCATTGTGACTAGTTTTCCACCTTCAGTCCCTTTCTCACCTCTTTAGTTTCCTTCTTAGCACTAGTTATAAATTTCTAGCCCTCTTTCTTTTAGTTTTCTTAACGCTTTATTTTCCATGATAAACTACAACACTATAAAACGGCCGAAAAAGTAATAAAGATAAATAACTAGCCAGTGAGTTAATATTCGAAACAAGTTGATAATCAGCAAAACTTCTGAATAGTAAAGGCCGTTGCCATGTTCAAACACTGTTATCACTTTATCATAAATCAACTCGTGCCGCGCCACGTTTCACCCCAGTTGACGTGCGTGCCACCCGTCGCCACCCCGGCCGATAGTTGGGGGAACTATTCTCACCTCCTGCGTGTCATGTTGTCCTGGTGACTTACACTAGCTTTCGCGGGGCGACCGCGTCAGTTGTCCGTTTGTCGACACATTTTATCTCTTCTGTTACATTGTGCCCTAGTAGTATTGTAGCTAAACCGTTACGTCATCGGGGAAAATCTTTAGAGGTTGTAGCGTTACGCTTGAACGCTGGCTACGGGTGGAAACGCGTAGTGACATGACGCTACGATAGTTTTAAAAGCTCGCTTATAAATATTATGAGATCTACTCAGTTGTAACTTGTTGGTTTTTTTTTTTCATCAATGTAACCAGTATCTTCAAATCTATGAAATAGTGATAAGATCAATATAGTATTATTACTATATTGATCTTATCACTAAATATCATGAAATAGTGATAAGATCAATATAGTATTATTACTAAATTGATCTTATCACTATTTCATTTCATTCATTTTATTTATATAAATGCACAAGCTTTATTCGTACCGCATTTATTAACTTGAATAAAGGTTTTATCTTTTAATATGCCTATATCTATTCATATTTTGATGCAGCGATGAGCCAGACGGTTGCAGTAGTAATTCGAAGTAATAAGACTGGTTTATTAGCTTTGGGAACGCCAAACGCTTTCAAATGTATGCAATTTCAGTTACAGCTGTATGATACATTTTGTCTGCTAATATTTTTGCTGTGTATGAAGCCATATTGGCATCAATTATTGAAAATATCGACTCGATACATCTTTGCTTGAGTAAAGTATCTTCATACAAGCCACTTAATATCTTATTATGGATGTGGTAGAGGTCGGCCACCCTAAGTAACTATTCAGTGTATATCAAGACTGCGAACGATAATGAAGCCGGTGGTAGGTTTTAGTGGCTACAGAACAGACACAATTCAACTAAAAATTATCATTATCCATGGCATAATCAAATCGTATATCATCTTGTTCAATCCATACTTTTTGCTGAAATGATAATTTAAAGCTTTGCGTACCAATGCCCCTTTGAAAGTTTAGGGTATACATTATTATTTTAAGGAAAAACTATGTACCTACCGCCCAAACACTACGAGAGAATCAAATTACAAAAAAAACATCATTTTTAAGCTATTGCATAGCTTCTATCGCGGGCCTTGAGCGTGGAGACCGAATCCACAAATTCCGTAACAAAAATAACCTGAGTCCGATCGAAATTTAAATTTAATATTTTTATTTTTTTTCAAATATGTGCCAGTACTTTTAAACACGAATTGCAAAGCTATTGAATGCACTGGACTTATGGTTACGTACGTTGTAATGGCGTTCTATTGCCACTAAAAAGCAACAGAATGTTCTTGTATGCACCGTACCTAAAAATAACATGGTTATGGTATATTTCTTATAGGTAGTTGAAAATTGTGCACAAGCGAAAAATAAGGAATTGCTTCCGTGTTTTCGTAATAAAATTCAGCGACCAGCTGACAGACAAGCTTCTGAAAGCTTCACAGTTTCTGAAAGCTATAGAATATCTTGTTTATTGGCCAATAAGGGGGAGAAAATAAAGCACCAACATTGACGTAAATGGCAATGAACTCAATTTTCCTTTGTTATGGACGTTACCAAGCAATACTCAATGTCGTAGGCAAAAATGCTCCGACTGTGGGTAAATATTTGAAGGACATCGCGCCGAAAGAGTTCATTACTCTATAATTCTATGGATTTATTATTTACTATTAACGTTAGGATTGTTTATGCTACTCGTATATGCAGAGAATTATGCAGAGGTCATCCAAATAACATCATCATAAACTAGATAATTTAAAAAGAGAAAAGATATAATAATAAAATTATAACGTTACAATTTTTATTAAACAATATATTTTAACTTTTTATGAAACAATATAACGTGCACACTAGCGTGATCACTACTTTATTATGAAATAGCAGTGAAAGTTTTAAATTATTAATGTAAGAATATATAATAATATTGTATTGTCGTCTCACAAAAACTCCAAATCAAAATATAAATTTTGAACTAATTTATTTCTTGCACGGTAGATAAGGCTAGAATAGAACATAATAATATAAAACATATTTCTAATTTACAGAGATGAGGCGCCACGTAATAGGTCACTATTTTTTATTGCAATCCGAAATGTCACGTCGAGTATAATCACGACGGTAAATGACAATACTGATAGTTACTGTTCTATTTTAAACAATAGAAATGCTGAACCATTACGTAACAAGTCTCCTATACAAATATCATTCCATTTATTATGTTTCTCTGTCTATAAACTACTAATTTATCACTACTGTTAAAGGCGAGATTGAAAATATCAGACAAACACATGGACGTATTCACGTAAACACACCACGAAGTTTGGGCGAATCAATACCACGCTGACGCGTTTAGTAGTAGCGCGATCGATACGAACCCCAAATGACGTCATTCGACTGTATTGATTTTACGTGTTCTACATTCTAATTGTTCTGCCGTCCTGGTGCATGAGATACCGAGGAAAACGTGCTCTCGGCAAGAAAGAGCGAGAAGGCACGACGGAAAAAAACAATGAAAATGTTACCTATTTTTGATTATTAGGAAACTCCATGGTGATAATTTCATTTATGCTTTTCTAAAACCTTTGAACACGATAATAATGTATGAAGGGGGACCGTCGCCGTGTTGATAAAGTTTATTAAGGAAGTATGTATTCTCGCATAACTAGTAAATTACCAGCTGAGTGCACAGCGCGGTCCATTTGGGAGTAGTCCACCAAGCCGAGTCGCGCCGTACTCACTCTATTTGCCGGATTAAACTGTAAAACATCTCCTTGTGCTCATAGTTGCCTGGTGCCAGCGGTCCAATTTATCCGAAAAGTTTATCCGTTGTTATCCGGGTTATCTTAAACCGCTTCAATGGCGAACGCTTTTCTTTTAATTCCGTTGTGTATAGGATTGGTCGAGAGTTACGGATACGGTTACGGACAGAGCAGTTATAATTTTGATAATCATAAATATTGCGATGATTTATCACCTCATTACGGTGAGATAAATTTAGATCAAATTACTGGTGTTTGGTACGGCGTGGAAAAAATACCGCACACGAAAGGAGAATATAAAATAGAACATACGAGAGAGTGTTTCTATATTGACATCAAGGAGCAATATATAGAGGTTAGTGAATTATTGAGTGAAAATAATTTATCAAGGATAAAACATTCAGTAGTTCAGTTCAGTATTTGGATTATAAATCGAAATTTATTCCGTTTCATAAAAGTAATTTGTTCTGTGTGTATAAATACTTGATGATTGATGACTGATTTTATCTAAGGTGTTGTACGGCTTGGGGTTCACATAAGCAGGTAGGCAGGTATCTGTAGTTATCACATCGTGCATAACAGGAAATTAGGTTCAAAGTGTCAATTAGCAGATTAGTCTCCAGGGTTAGCGCCAAGTGATAAGACTGATGAATAACCAACGACAACTGAATCAGTCTTACAATGGAACGGTACCATTGTTTAAAAAAAATCAGCTATTTTGCATTGAATCATAGGAGTTTAATTATTCTAATAATATTGCCGGTAGTTTTTGCGGCGAACGTGAATTTTTGTCAGAATTTGAATCCGATTCATGATTTCGACGAAGAAGCCTTGCTAGGGATGTGGTACGTCCACGAATACATCTATCACAGGGAAAATCAGACTAAGACCGATTATAATCCCAACTGCCCTATTATACAACTCAGAAAGTTTGAGGATTACGTTGCGGGAGGTTTGATCAATAGGAATTTAGTGAGTATTTTCGCAGACTTATATTTCCTAGTTTATCAACATTAAATAATAGTTACATAAATCGTTTTAATATTCAGATTCAATAATTTCCTCCCTTATTTTCTTACTGTGTGCTATAATTGTTTTGTACAGCAAATATTAAGTTTGTGTGGGATACTTTCCATGGAATCCTAAATGAATTTGCTGTTTGTCAACCAGTATTTACACAAAAAACCAACTTTGTTCTAATAACTAGAAATAAAATAATAGGATGAAATTGTAACACGTAAAATAAAGCTAGTATAACCAGTGAGTGTAACTTACTAATTTAAATTATTTTGCATTTAAAACAATATTGGTGTAATTTATTAGATATGCTATTCATTTACTTTGATTCCGAAAGTTAGTTTAAAATTAGGAAATTAGAATAAGTTAAACTTAATTCACAATTATTATGTGTATAGATGAAAATAATGTTTTTTTCCGTCGTATGACTTGCCTTTTTGCCTGTCTCGGGTATTAACGTGCTTGTATACCCAGTTTATATCGTGGAAAAAAATATATTTATTTATATTTATGTTATGTCGTAAACCAGTTATGTATATATTAATGGATACTCATCTAGATAACTATACCACTGCGATTAAATTTAACATCGTGGAGCTCATTTACATACAAAACTCTATCAAAAATTCATTGAAAGCCAAAAGTGATACGGTACTATTGAGAGTGGTTAGGCCATATAGTCCACCACCCTGGTCTAGTACGGGTTTGCGGACATTAAAAGGCTATTCAATTTAATATTTAAATTATATAGTTATAACATTAATTAAATAAAACATTTCTTATTTCACCAATCTAATTTCGTTTTATTGTGGGACTTGGTACAGTTTTTGGGTTTCTATAACGTCCAAACATACACCTACAATTTGCCATTTACGGTACAGAACTATTACTTCACAAGATTATTTTCTTCATTCATTAACCTTTTCACCGTCTACCTTAGCACCGTCTGCCATTTATTTCAGCCCACTCCTTCGATTACATACCTGACTGAACCCGACTCTCAAGATTTCTCACGGCTTACTAATATAGAAACTTTTTTCGATAACAAAATTATTACAATTCCTGTGTCTCCTTAATAAGTTCAAATATTCACCTATCTTTTGTTATTTACGATATAACTGTTATTTCAAAAGATTCTTTTTTACGCCCATTATATTTTATACACCTTAATTATCCTTCCGTTTTTCGTTTCTTCTACCCATTAGGTATTCATTTCCAGATATTTTATAAAAATGGACTAGAATTGGACCGCTTCTGTCCTTTTATTTAATAACTAAAGGTTCTGGTCGTTTATAAAGAAGTGTATAAGAAAATAAATAACCTTTACAGTAGTACTAAGCTCTGCCATTTGTTTCAGCCCACCCCGCCGACGCCTTACCCGACGATCACGAACGCTCCGTACGTGAACCGGCAGTATTCGATTGGTCTTCCCGAACATTACCGCATCCGCCATTTTGTCCTGGAGTGGCACGAAGGTCTCTGGCGCGATGACTACCACATCAAGGTCAATACTTCACATAAAGGATTCTGGCCTACCGACGTGCCTTATGGGTGTAAGTATTACTTCTTGCAAAAAATTAATTAAAAACTGTAAGTTGTGAATATTTATTAGTTCCTTGGGTCTGTTATCGCAATACTTTCATTATGATATAATTGGAAACCAAAATAAGAGGAGGCCCATATTCGTCAGTAGGATTTTTATGACGAAATAAATAAAGAAATACAGCCATTTAGTCGATATTAGCATATAAATTGCAACACTCATGAACTGCATACATACATACATAAACTCACGCCTTTTTTCCAGAAGGCGTAGGCAGATGCCCAACCAGGACTCTTACGTTTCGCCAAAACTCATGAACTAACAATTATTCATTATTTTTGGAACAAATATTTTAACCTTCTTATTTCCATTTGTTTCAGCGGTCGACAAAATGTACCGTTTCTTCGGCGGCGTGATCCAAGTCTTGAAAGTTGCCAATAACCACCTCGTGTTGAACTTCTGTATGAGGCTGCCCAACTCTCAGCTCTTCAGCGTGGTGCTGTCCAGGAATGAGAACCAGCTGACTCCCGAGGACCTCGCCAGCATCCACAACGTTTTCACCTTGAAGCACCTGTCGACCTCCGCTTTGAAGAGGGTCTGCGAAAACTCCGCTTCCAGTATCACCAGTTCATACTTACTGTTCATTATTTTGTGTACTTGTTTATTGAAGACTTGTATGTGGCAATTGTGATGTAAAGCATAGTTGTGGTATGTGAATTGTCGAAGATTATTTTTATAATGTTCTGATATTGATTAAATATTTATAATTATATTGTGTTCTTTCATTTTAATCTTAAGTATTTTTCTTTCTTTTAAACTATTTACTAAGATTTATTAGTTATTTGATGCCTCATTTAGTATACTTTAAACTCCTGAAGTTATATTGTATAACATATCGGTACTACGTATTTATTATTAGAAAAATATTCGGACATCAACAGTTTCGCAGGGAACTAACCTTTTTACGTCTCTGATACAAAATACCTACCTACATTACGTTTCTCTTATTTTTTTCATAAACTTTTACTGTTCAGTTTAGTGTGTAAAATCTTTTGTATTTGAGTCAGAAATAGAATAACATTTTTGTGTTGTTTCCATCGTCTGTACATTAAAATTCATATTAAACATAATAAACATGAGCCTGTATATAGTATTACGCCCATATACTTATGTAGGGAATATTTTAATACGTTACTAGTTACATAATAAATAATTATTTACGCAAATTAAATCTACCTCATAATATACGTTGATTGTACGAGAGATTATCCTACTTTTCCACTCAAACTCATTTACCGCTCAATCTTTAAAATCCACTTTTCATTTTCCGGCCTTATTCATAGTCAAGCGATAAATCTATTTTAGTTATCGAATGCTTTGTCCCTTTCAAATGATCTTTTAATTTAGTTTGAGCGAAGATGACTCAACATTAAATTAATCAAATAAGTTTTATAAACTGTGTATGAATAAGGCTGTAATTATATTATGTTTTGTGGCATCATCATGTAATTTTTTTTTATGCTAAAGATATCCAGTATTTTTTAACATGTTCTAACCAAAGATTTTAAAGTAGTAATTAGTTACTAATAGTTAGATTTACCCTTCAATCGTTTAAAGCTCTAATATGTTCGCTATGAATATAACAGTGTGGCTCGAATATTTGGTCCCATATTATAACTTTTTGTCAATATTCGGTCATCGATGTGCTTGATAAGATATCCGATCTATAGTGTCCTTTATATAAAAACAAATTAAAGTTGCCAAAACAACGATTAATCAAAAAATGATTTAATAAAGCTCCTCATGTTCGGCCTTCATGCAGATTTTTCTTTGGCATGAAAACTGCCAGACTCCGCTTTTCGTACTCAACTTTTTAACTTTGTGATAAGTCGAGTAACTTTTTCATAAGAGAATATACACAAGATAGTTTGAAAGGTGTAATGATTTGTTGATTCAATTTAAATGTTCAATAACTGATATTTTTGTACGTAGTTTCATGATAACTAGTTATATTTAGAAGGAATTCTACATCACACGTGTATTCTAGCTCCTAAATTTATAATATTGTACCGTGACATGAAATCTATTTTCGAAAGCAAAAACTTTTTAAACGATAAAGACGAAATAATAACTATAATAATCAACAAACGACGAAATAATAACTATAATAATACTAGAAATAATAATAATAACTCGCGTGACTCCAATGAAGATTCATAGAACGTTGCTGACATCAATGATTCACGCGAGATAATGCCACTGCGCAGCATCACCTGCACCAATTTGCTAATTGACATCGCGGCCACAACCATCCCGTCCCATTTTTCTTGGACTCTTCCACGTGAGATCATGTTTCTGACAAGGTATTTGCTGATACTCGTCTCGGTTTTTAAAGTTCAAGGGTTATGCGGGGACAGTATTCGCTGGTCCCACCATTTCAACATGGAGGACGTCTACGGCTTGTGGTACGGTGTAGGGTATGCTCAACACACGCCCGACATGACTAACGAGCCCAATGAAATTGGTTGCGTAACATTGTACATTACAGATGTTACCACTGAAGCTCAGGATGACTGGCTCGACTGGCCGGTGAGTGTTAAATTTTATTAATTAGGCACATCACGTCTTGTTAGTGTCAAATTGTTAATTGCTCTAGTTTGTTCCAGATTGCCTTTGATATGCAAATTTTGTTGGGTGGTGTAAAATATCTTGCTTGGTTCTATTGTAATAAGATGTTTAATTGTTTGTTAATTGAAATGCTTACATTTCATATTTTGAATCACGTAAAGCTGTATTAAACTAACATGCTTTATCGATAGATACATCATTGTGGTCACCATCAATATGTCGAAAGCGACTTGCACCAGTAACATTTTCTTATTAGTCGATTTCGGGAGCATTCATTTCAAATTGCTTAAAACCTTATGTATCATTTGCCCATCAATTACCATTTCGTTCGACATCCTCCCATGAGAGTGTCAAGAGTTATAACTTTCTGTCAACTTGGACGTAAAATAATTCCCCTAATTTCAGATCACAAGAAGAAATTACACGGATCAAAACTGGAAATCGTACAAAAGTAACCCGTGGTCGGATACCTCTATGTCAGGATCATGGATGGATATAAACTTAAAGACAAGAGCCAAGAGGGGCATATACGACGAACGACGAGTCAGAGTTATATGGGATGAAGATGGCCAGACTATAGAGCAGACATACATTTATTCTCCAGACGCACCTGGCTTGTGGACAGTCGAACAGAAGTCGTCATTGGAAAAAGAAATGATTGCAAGAGGAATAGGTTATTATCACCAAAATCCTATTTGCTCTTATTACCCACAGGTTGAGTGGGGGCAGTAGGTGACGGTTTTCTTTCTGAAGATCTCGTCGATTTCTTGAGACAATTTTTTCATGGAATGAGTAACTTTTTTTTAACGTTGTAGTGAAAAGCCTATAGTAACTTCTGATTTGCACAATACAATACATTTCTTTAAGGAGAAACTAAAATAATATTTGTGACAACTGAATATAGTTATAAAGCTTTATTATTAGCTTTTTAATTTGTTTAAAATTTAACTGTTCACGATTTTTATGAATAACCTTAGTCCTAATTTTATTTTTGTTTTCAGACATATGGTACCCAAATAACCCACCGAAGCACCCGCAAGTGGTTCGCATTTTGAAAGTCACTCCGCAAATGCTGATCATCAACCATTGTTCGGAGATTGGTGATGGTGGAATTTTCTCCCTAGTCCTCAGGAGATTGCCAAGCCGAATGAACAGATGGGAGTGGCAGGACCTGCAGAAGCAGTTCTTTACTTACGACCTTCCTCCCACGTACAGATATACCGCGGTTTGTTCCAGTTGTGTTCAAATGAGTTCACTGATAATTATTTTTATGAGTTTTTCTTTGACCTTATTATGAGTATAAAATTACATATTATAAAATTAATTATCTATTTACCTTGTAGTGTTACTTATATTAATGTATGTAATAAAATAAATATGCTATAAATATTGTTATCCGTTTTTTTATTCACTTTACGTCAATCTATCCATCCAAGGATATACGTCATTATCGGCCGATGCCAATAATCAATCGAAAAAATTCGATTGATGTCAATCTGGATTATTTTCTACTTTTCGATGAGATTGATTTATTGGCAATATAGTATTATATCAGAAAAAAGATTGAGCTGTCAATCTCAAACGGCAAATTTTGGATTGGGATTGTTTATTAGCAGCGGCTGTATAAGAAGCCATCGTAAACTTTACGTAAAAGCTGGATAAATTAACAGAAGTTTGTTTGTTGTCGCATAAGAATTCTATCGCAAAGACGCAGGTCAGCGTTGCGTAAATGCTACTTAGATTTGAAGGGCATCTGTCACTCATGCTTATATTAATATCAGTTAGTCATAATACTACATGCACAGAAATCTTAATGTGCCGAGACTCGAGAGTGTGAAATAAGGGCAGGTACAAGAATAATTAGTTATAATACTATCAGTAAGTAGCTCCTAAGACAAGGAGACCGTCAGTCAAGTATCATCGAAGGCATAAGATAAGCTTTGTACTAACTTTATAGTTTTGCACCATAACATAATAGACATAATACGTATGTATAATAAAATCGATGCCGGCTATTACCAAGGGGTTGCTTTAGCACGCTTTCGAAGACTACCAGGCCTTGTTATTAAGATGCTTTCGGCCATCGGTGAGTGTGAAGGTCTTATATAGGAAGATTGTGGTAGGATATTCTAATTTTCCCGAATAGTGACAACTGTTCATAGAATCTTGTATGTCGCGTTACAATTTCAGCCTATCACTACATAGTATAAAACAAAGTCGCTTTCTCTGTCCCTATGTCCCTTTGTATGCTTAAATCTTTAATACTACGCAACGGATTTTGATGCGGTTTTTTTAATAGATAGAGTGATTCAAGAGGAAGGTTTATATGTATAATACGTACATATTATTGTACAGAAATCTATTTGTACCCGGGCGAAGCTGGGCCGGGCCGCTTGTAAAATAAGTACTTATCTATACATCTCGTTTAGACTGGCAAGAGATATGCTGTTTAACTATGCATTGTATAATATAGCTTGATAATTATGACAGCTCACGCCTATATTTTTTTTGTTAAAATGTCATACAAATAAAAACTTCATGGACAGGTACCGCCCCCTTAGAGATGTGCCACGCATAACGATTAACCACAGACTATCAATAATCGGATTTGAAATGAAAAGAACACATAACAAAAATGTAAACATAAAAGTAACTTGTTTCTTAATTGGCGAAATATGTTCCTTTGACTGATTGCATTAAAAAAATGTGCATTGAATAAAAGTTACCGATAATATAGTTAGTACATTTTCAGATGTTATTCTAAAGAATGGAAATAAAAAATAGTATCTAATGACTGCACGATTGTAACAAAAATATTTCCGGTCCGGTCCGTCCGGTACCGAACGGTTGTTGTGAAATGGCAAGGTGTCGACGTGTGAGTCATCGAGGGCGAGCAGCGCACGGCATCCAGAAGGCAGTATCCAGAAATTGACGCGGCCAATCACAGCGCAGTACATGGATAATTGTATGGTCCACCCGCTATATGCTGCGAGCTGTATTTTACTTGATAAGATCGGAGATTCTTAGTTATGATCGAGTTCAAATTGGTTTATCAGCGAAACATTTCAGTCAGGAGAAAGTGCAAAGTACTGTGTCCAGTAAAATAGTAAAATAACAATCCACAACAGCTGTCTACTGTTTTGTTAGTTATTTTTTGGTAAAAAATGCCTAAAGAACGAAAAAGGCTGTTTTGAATAGCGAATGTCACGAATTTGTGGTTCGCTTGCAAGAATATTTTGAACGTGAGTGTCAAAATGGCGGACCATTGTTACCTTGTTACCCTACCCAAGTTGGTAATAGAGTTGCGGATGCACTTGGCATTGGCCGAGCGACTGTGTCTCGAATAATGCAGACAAAGTATGGCGAGCCGTCATCAACGCAAGGTACAGACGAAGAGCCGGAAAAAAAAATGGTCAACACCCATTGAGGTATTAAACTAGAGCGGACATCGGGAACAAAATCTCTGCGTATGGTGCGTGCACACGGGTACACATTGAAGCGAGAGGGAAGATATGTTACTTCGTAGGCGTGGCAGAGACAGATATAGAATGTACCCTTCATTTTGTTACAAACATTTTGTTTGCAGGGTCCCCTCTAGTATATTATCTCAATGTCAACACCCAATAAGAAAAGAAGGAGAGTTTCAAGCGTAACCGACATAGACGACTTTGACACCGCTGCGATACGTAACCATGTTTATGCGTACTATAGACGTGTTGAATTTCCAACATTGAGAAAGTTAAGTGTGTCCCTTAAAGACTCCGATTTATTTAAAGGTAGCTTGCCGTCATTGGCCACTATATTACATAACATTGGCTTCGCTTATAAGAAAAGCGATAAAAGAAAAATAATAATGGAGCGCACCGATATTGCCTTGGCACGGATAGATTTTTTGAGGAAAGCCAAAGATATTGTGAATTTGGATAAAGTCGTGTTTCTGGATGAAACGTGGCTTAATGCTAACCACACTATACCAAAGGCGTGGACGGATAACACCGCACAATCTGTTACCAAAGTGCCCGAAGGAAAAGGACAACGTCTCATAATAGCGCACGCAGGGTCGGCAAATGGTTTCGTACCCAATTGATTGTTGAAAATACATAATTGAAATCCATCCATCCATCCATCCATCAGCCAAAGGAAGTACACTGCTGAACATAGGCCTCCCCCAATGATTTCCACAGAGACCTGTTGGAGGCAGCCTGCATCCAGCGATGTTCCACGACCTTTACCAGGTCGTCGGACCATCTTGTGGGTGGACGCCCTACGCTGCGCTTTCCGCTAAATAATTGAAATATATAATTCAATTATTTAGCGGAAAGGAAAAAACCGCATAATTGAAATACATAATTTAAAATTCCTTGTTTGATTTTACACTAAGGGCTGTATTTCTTACGTTCATACGGCCGTTTCACCGAATAATAGTAGGCACAAGCCGAAATCGCCACTGTGGGACGGCTGTTATTATAGTATTAGTAATAACTTATTTTTAAAGTAATAATAATAAATAAAAAAAAACTGTTTTATAAAATCCATACATTAATCACGCAATTATTGATAACAAGATAGAAAAATAATAATCGAATAGATTAATTAACGTTTATACACTACCCTCATCCCTACTGCGATCTGTCACAATTATCAAGCTATATTTTACAATGCATAGTTTCTAAATAATGCAATGGTACTGTACCTACTGCACTCTTCATAAGGTAAGGTTGGCGTGCCAATATGAAAAAAAGAAATATTTTGGCTAATGTAATTATTGTACAAAGAACTTTAATGGAAACATAATAAAGAAAACTGCAGTAGGCATCGATATCAATGTTACACTATAAGTCATTGGCAGTAGGTAAATATTTGATGAAATTAAATAGGTAATATGTACGATTATGGTAAAGTACTTTTTGTATGTAATTGTATGTTTCTCTTTTTCATCGTATCACATAGAAAAGAAAAAGATTTAGGATGTTCTTGAACTAATGTCACTTCGACTTATAATCGGTGTCTGCTTCATTATAATACGATTTTCACGGTCATCTTTTGAAACTACAAATGTACTGAAGGGCCTGTCGTAATTTTTAAATCAATGGTGGTAGAATTCCTCAATATTTGTTTTAATTAATACATATAACATAATCTATTATTATCTTTATAATCCCTATGAAAGCTCCGTTCAGTGATTACCTACTTGTAGTTATCGATGGGCAGTTATGTAGTACCCAATATATTTTGTATAGTTGTGAGTACTGATTTATATTCCTTGCCATATTGTTATTATTTTCAAGGCCAATATGTTAATTGTATTGTTCATTGATATTCCTCAGAGCAGTCCTTCAATACTTAGACACTAGTTGTACCATTAGTACTCATTAGAACTACAATAGTAAATCCATAACGTCTTTATGTATTTTGTTGTGCTGTGAATATAATTCACTTCCTGGTTACAGCAAGTCTGGTAAATATAAGTTTTTATAAATGTGTTAAACTACGCTTGAATTATTCTTTATATTACATCTCTTTGAATTAAATTTTATTGTGCATTTTATTTACATACATCGAGTACCATGTTATGTGATTTATTGAGTCAATTACGGTAGTGTAGTTGTACTACGCTCCGGTTACAAAGCTGGAGTCTCGGGTTAGATTCCCGGGTCGGGTAAAGTGATATTGGATTTTTCTATTCATTATCAGCCCGGAGTCAGGAATTAGTGCCTGATATCACATCATGAGACGGAACATACACGGCGAAATGTGGGTGTCTTAGTGGCACCTCTGCCTACTCTTTCTGGAAAAAAGGCGTGAGTTTATGTATGTATTTATGAGATCCCTAACATTTGCATTTTTATGTTTGTATTAATATTAATATTTAAATATATTTGACATTAATGACGATATACATATAATTTAATCAAGTTTATTTGATATGTTAGCTTCACCAAATAACTATATTCATCTGAATTCTACTCCAAAATGTATAGTACATGTTTATGTATATTCTAACATATTTATTAATACGTAAAATGTAACTGGCCGATTAAGTAATGAAATACTCTGTAATTTTCACTGCATCATAAACACCATTTATAAATGAATGAAAATGGAATAGGTAATGGATTTAATATATTGATATTTTTCATAAACTTTATGAGCAGATACAAATTTTAATTGCGTTGACAAATAAAATAATACCTATATTATGAAGAGTGAAATATTGCAAAGCTTGTAAATATCTTTAAGGTAGGGCAAGATGGATGAGCAGGACAAGATGGAAACTTTTATTTCCCAAACCATGCGACCAACATCCCTGCCTCCAAGCATGTAGAGACATAAGATTTTTTTATATTTTGTAACAGAAACTCAACCCTATTGGAACAGGCTAGCGACTTGTGCAGATGTTTCTTGTTTTACGGCAGATTATTACGCTTTTGTCAAAGTTGTCAAGTACGATCACACGAGTAATGCTTTTACAATTTGTGATACTGAAGATTGGTTGAACTCTAGTAGACTATTGAGAGATTATTTATTTAAAATGTCTCATGCTTGTGCTTCTTATGAAAGCTTTGAATATAAATTGATGCAGTCAGACTTTGAATGAATCAATGATAATTAGGGATATCCATTTTAAAACTATAAAAAAGAAATTTCTTAAAATCATTGATTTCTAGTTACTTCGGGATTTATTAAAATCGATGATCCTTACTTCTTATTTACGTCGATGTTTTACTTACTAGCGACATCTATATTAACACATCCAAAACCTATAAAAGAGTCAAAGCCTTTTTTAGACTCGTAATATAAGTAGCTTGCACAATCTTTCGCTGTCTCACAATGATGTAACTACGTTCAAGGGTGTGCGTAAAAAATAATAGTCATCTCTTAATAGCTTTGTTTGTGAAGGATGTACCAGTGGCCCCCGACCTGTACCCGAGACAGGGGTCACGGCGCCCGCGGGATCGACAGGAACGGTGCTCATTAACAAATTACACCAATTACACCATTTAACACACCGGATGGTGGGAAAAGTGATATCCTTGAGTCGCCCGGATTTTACCAGATCTTGTACTTAGGTAATGGCGGTTGTTAACTTTTGGTACTATTGTAAAGTTTAAAGTCAACATTGTATAATATTATTGTTAAGCAATGATATCATCTTTTTTATATTATAGTAATGATTATAGTATAATCTCAATAGTCTGGCACTTCAATAGACCGATACGTCCAATAATCCGGCACCCTCCGCCCGCGCTTTCCTCGCAAGTTGCGCAAAAGCAGGCCTTAATTGGGGATTATTGTAAAACTATGATATAACATGTCAATTTTGAGATATGTTTCATTTACTATAAAATCTGGTGAACAAGTACACAAATATGTAAGATGCATTATACTGATTCTTTTTATGAAATGATTTTATTTATTACGATTTGCTCTATAATCCAGTAATCCAAACATTCCAATAAACCGGCACCCTCTGGTTTTAAATAGTGCCGGATTACTGAGATTTTACTGTATTTAAATATCATAATTTTAGTTCGTAATTTTTCAAGAAGTTACATTTTTGCCGCGGGAGTGTAATTGTATAACTACGGTACATTATGGGATTACAATGGTCTACGGTTCGTATCCTAGGTCGAGCAAAATGACATGGGAGTTTCCGATTTATCAGCCGGGAGTCAGGAATTTGTGCCTAATATGGCGATAAGCCCCCTATCAAATCGTGAAACGAAACAAGTCAGTCGAAATGTGGGTGTGAAAGTTGCGTCTATGACTACCCCTACTGGAAAAAGGCGTATATGTGTGGATGTAATATTGTTGCTAAATGGGAAGTCAAGTCAAGGATTCTGTCTTCGAAAAGCGACACCTAGCAACCTTATAGTGTTTTATACGAAATCGCTACGAACATAAATACATATGTCCCTTAAATATGCTTAATCTTATATTATTTAAAATATATAAAAAATACCTCATGTGTAATTTTATTTCTACCCGAAAACATACTGTGCGTTGTCACCCTAGCGATTGTTGCGTAATCTTATTTAAGTTATGCTTCAATAGACATGTCTTAGACGGAGTAAAAAGAAATTCAGTGCTTGTAGTCGCAAAATGATAGGTAGAGAACTCTTGTGAATAGAATAACCCACATTTTCCATGTAATCAAACAACTTTGTACGTAAAGCAAACGATACGACAAGGCGCTCGTTAGATCTCTAAAAGTCTAAACCACAGTTTCATGCTCCTGCATTCTAAATATGTTCGTTATGAAATACAATTTACAAGTTACTTTTACTATTGCTTCTAAAATTGTTGGACTTGTCGCAATTACTTGATAGCATTTTGAATAATTATTTTATATATTCAATTTCATAATTACTTCTTTGTACCTATATCATCTTTTAGGTCTAGTTCTGCCTTTGTCCATTCTAATTTCGCTTGGTAGAGATCGGTCTGCATCACAATAATTAATTCTAAATTAAATTATACTATAGTTTATAATATAAATTAATAAATATACATTACTTTCAAGTTTAATTTTCATTTTCATAATAAATGTTAAATTGTATTATATTGTTTAAAATACATGATTACTAGTCCAAAATCTTTAAATAATCATGTATTAGAACACATGATAATAAAGGTAAACAGATTTAAAGGTTTATCTACTCAATTTTAGCTTTATTTACCCTGTATAGGGGCGTTTGTGAGTAACTTGCGGTATTTTACAGCGCCTAAAAGCATCAGCTGTACAAAACACGCGGAGATACGTTGCTCAGCGCTCGGCGCCTGCACTACACGTGGTATAAGATAATGTTTAGTAATTTTAAGTTAATGGCATAGTAAAGCTTCTTGCTAAAGTTATAATCTGTATAGCAAAGTCAAATACTTATAAATTATAAAAACTGGTGGTAGGTCTCTCATGTGAGAGGCCATCTGGGTAGGTTATAGGTACCACCGCAATGTCTATTTCTCCCGTGAAACAACCCCGCGTAAATGCACTGTTGTGTTTCGGATTGTAGGACATTGTAGCCAGAGTAACTACTGGACATATTGAGACTTAACATCTTATGTCTTAGGATGGCGAGCGCAGTGGAATGTTACTACTGTTTATGAGCGGTCGTATCGCTTACCATCAGGCGAACGGCTTGCTCGTCTCGTCATTCATTGCAATAAAAAAAAAACAGTATATATAAAAAAAAAGCTTTTAATACAGACCAAACAGCCCATAGTGTTAGTATTTACATTATTGCTTATGATAAAAAGCTATTGTTAGTAAAAGGTGCAAATTAGAACAAAAAACAAGAAAGAAAGACGTGGACCGTTGTACTAGAGCATTGCGCACTTAGCAACAGACATAAGTTGCTATGCCCAGTGCTCCATCATGGAGCAGTCCCACCTATCACAAAATTCTCTCAGAATGCTGTTGGAACTGGTGCGTAGTCGTTGCAAGAGGGATGCACAGCTCTTTCTTAGTATGGCATCAAAACCATCTATGCCAGCCACCGCAAACATCCCGAATGCACTACAAAATCAAGGCAGCCCCAACAGCACCCTGAAAGCGTTATTATACTGAACACGCAGCCGTATGCCCTGTGCGTGTAGCTGGTCCACAGACTGCATGAGTACAGTGATTGACAGTAGGCTCTGAAGAGAGTGATTTTCACTTCTGGGGTGCAACGTACAAACCTTCGGACCAGCATATTGCATCGGACAGCCAGCGCCCTACGTGCTCTTTCAATATCCACATTGTCACACATGTCATCAGTAACCCAATGCCCCAGATACTTAAACTGAGTTACTCCTGTCAGGGGTTTATTGTTAAATTTTACTTGAGGAGTATACAAATTCCTTTTATTGCCTGTCTTGAATACGAGTAACTCGCACTTTTTTGTATTGTACCTAAGACCGTGAGTGGTACCGTATGATTCACATACTTGTAGAAGTCGTTTCAACCCACTGACAGATGGGCTCAACTGTACCATATCATCAGCGTAGCTAATGTTGTTTAAATATGCACCTTCAAGATGATAACCGACGCAGGTACCACTGAGCTCAACTATCAGCCGGTTAATATAGAGATTAAAAAGACCAGGCGACGTAATACCCCCCTGTCTCACCCCGCATTTCAATCGAAACATATCCGACATAGCTCCCGCCCATTTAACATAATTAGTCTGATTGTTATACCAATAGCTTAGCAAACAGATAACATCACGGCCGGTTTCATTACGGAGTTTGTTCCATAAAATTTCATAACAAACCATATCAAAAGCACGAGATAAATCTAAAAAGCAGGCATTTACAGCAGTTTTCCTTTTCGTGTAATATTGAACAATCTTCTTAAGAGCGTATACACCTTGCGCGCAAAGTCAACTATAGGTATTTCTTCGTTAATATCACGCACACATAAGCGACCAAAGCTGTGTGAATAATTTCTAATGAGAGTTTCTGAATAATTTCGCATTGTTTAAATTTTTATTTTTCAGGAACTAAACACAAAAAGATTATTTTTCTCAGTAAAATCCCTCCATAAGGGTCTTATTAGTCTGATAATATTTTTATTTTCATCTTATATTTAGTGGTTTCGGATATCTTAAGCTTCTAAATTGCCATTTAAAGCCTAAATAACGAAACTTGTGTTCAGTAATCCTTATAGTACTCACAAATTATCCATCAATCTATAAGGTTTTCCACCAAAATCGCTAGATGACAACCTTTTCTAAAATCCGTACTAATTATTTTACCTTGAAATTGTTTATTGGTGGCTATTAACTCATTTGAAAAGTCCTGTTTTTAAGCCAAAAAGCGCGTGCAGGGTATAAACGCTCTTAACGCAATAAATGGCACTTTCAGTAGATAGCTCCGACCTAAAACCGAATTGAGCATCACATAAAGTAATATGAGAAGCCATATGTGCGTCCAGCAGACTGTCCAAAATTTTAGTTGAAACTGTGGCCAGAGATATGGCTCTGTAGTTGTTAGAGTCAGATGAAAAAATAAGTTAATTCAAAAACGAAATACTAGTAGATTTTTTAACGGCTCACCGTTCACTCACTCTTTCGTGACTCGTAATCCCACTGTAAAATGTACTAGTTAGTGTGAAATCTGAAAAAAAGAAAGAAAATATTTATTGTCACAATAGATAGGTAGTACAACACTAGATTAAAAGTACAATATTTATTATTCAATAGAATGTGATGGGAACAAAATTAATGAAATGCAAAATAAAAAATATATGATAATAATAACTCATTATTATAACAACATAATATTATTAACTTTCTCCACCATATCGAGAAAATTGGCCATCTCAACAAAAGGCTGTGAAGTGAATCCATGAAACTACCATACATTTTGGTTTCCAACCCCAGACTCAAAATAAATATTTAATAAATATTGGCTCAGCTCGGGTTCTACTCCACTGCATTTCGTATCTCAGCTGGCTCAGAAAAAACTGTCCGATGGAAGTTATCAGATAATATGTCAAATTTAGTGAGTGTAAAATCTGGTACCCTGTAATTGGTGGAAAACAATTAAGCGGTTATAAGAAACGTTCATATTTGTAATAATATCAGCCCATATACGTCGTAAATCTGGGCGTTCATCGTAAATCTGGGCGTTCATCTCCTGGGCTGTCGTGGGCTGATTTAAGAGCGTTTATACCCTGCACGCGCTTTTTGGCTTAAAAACAGGACTTTTCAAATGAGTTAATAGCCACCAATAAACAATTTAAAGGAAAAATAATTATTACTAATTTTAGAAAAGGTTGTCATCTAGGGATTTTGGTAGAAAACATTATAGATTGATGGATAATTTGTGAGTACTAGAAGGATTACTGAACACGAGTTTCGTTATTTAGGCTTTAAATGGCAATTTAGAAGCTTAAGATATCCGAAACCACTAAATACAAGATGAAAATAAAAATAATATCAGACTAATAAGACCCTTATGGAGGGATTTTGCTGAGAAAAATAATATTTTTGTGTTTAGTTCCTGAAAAATAAAATTTAAACAATGCGAAATTATTCAGAAACTCTCGTCAAGAACATATTTTTTTTTCACCAACTTATCGTACATAATGTTTTATAGCAATTGCATATTATAATAGAAGAACATCTTATCAATAAATTACAATTTTTATATTTCAACAAAATTAGTTTTCATGTTTTCTACAAATATTTTAAAAACCACTATAAAACACGCTGTCCGACGTGGATCAAATCAGACCGCCGCAAGGCCTTCTAGAGGGAGGACGTATCGCTCGTCGCTCCGGCCTAGCTGCAGTCGATTTTTGCCGTACGTAGTAAAAATAGCCACGCGCGGACTGCGATTACCACATCTTAGTACTTTGGTAGTAAAATATTTAATTATTTTTATTACCTACAATGATTTTGTAGTGAGTATAAATTATGTTTCAGGTAATATAATGGGATGTAATTCCGAGGCTAAATTATGTTACGTATTGTAATATAAAATTAAATATATTTCGTAATTGTAAGGGGTTGTAAGGCCCCTAACACTATTTATGTGTTCGAACACGAAATGATTAATAAAACGTCCGTAGTGTCTACTGATTGAACAGTGATTTGAATGCAACTTAACAATGTAATAATATCGAAAATATGATTAGTATCTAAATTTGTATTATTCTTTGCTTGCACAGTAATATTTGTCTACTTATAATGCAAATAAAATATTTTTATGATATTATATTACAGTTACATTTCAATTGAATATTTGAAGCGCACGGATCAAAGTTGTTTGAGCCGATTGTATAGCGAGCCGACGCGGCAGCTCTACGCACACAGCTTTGGTCGCTTATGTGTGCGTGAAATTAACGAAGAAATACCTATAGTTGACTTTGCGCGCAAGGTGTATACGCTCTTAAAGTTAGTGGGTTTGGCATATACAATTTTAAATCCTTATGGAGATCCCTCACGTGTTCAAGATTGGTTTTAATGTTATCATATATGGTCAAACTGAGCGATGAATATAAATAAAATAAAATAAAAAATTAAACATGTAATAAGTGTTTTGGACCCACAAAGGACATCCGAACTCCTGACGTCGGTTTCTCAGTCCTGCTCAGAATTCATGGCACTCTAAATTTTAGGATCCTAAACCCACATCAGTGAACTAACATCCACCCACATTACCACATAAAACTAAAAAGAATAATGTCTTTGTAAAAAAATTATGGAAAATCCCACACGACCAGAAAAGGGCAAAATATGACTTATACATGTTACCGCAGGATCCCGTGGCTGTGAGACGGTCTTAATTAGTTTACTTCCCACTCTCATAGCGTGCCAGCAGCAGTCTTACATTATTGGTCGCAACTAAACTACTGCACGCAACGGACAAGCACTGAAATCGCTGAAAAATGTACCGAATAGCAGCACTTCTGGGTATATGTGCTTTAGTAGATTCAGCGAGCTACCAACGATACGACAGCCAGTACGCAAGTACCCCGTACCCAGCTTATTCGACGTACTCAACGATTTCGAGTAGATACGACTACCCGTACCAAGCGAGTCGAGGGAGTGATATAGCCAGTTTCCCTGAAGTGACCAGGTATCCGAACTACAGCCCCGGGTATTCTACAAGCGGGTATAATACCTACACTACGCCAAGGTCGAACGTGTTTTATCCTCCAGGGGGCAACACTGATTTGTACGGAGGGTATGGCCAGGGTTTTAGCTCGTACGAATCGCCGTTTATGAAGAACGCTAGAGATTCGTGCGTGAACAGGTCCCCCCAGACTGGGATATGGGTGGATAGCCTGATGGGGATGTGGTATGGAGTGGAGTTCATCCAGCATTTGGCGGGAGATTCCAGAGTGGACTACGCAAGGACTTGCATCGTGATGCATATATCGGAGCCGCATGATCGGGTGAGTGTTCACATATTAATTAATGTAACTTCTCAGTTCAGCAAACATTGTTTAAACTTTAAACTAATAAAGTTGTTACAGATTTTCTTGAAACTATACGTGTAGTTTCAAGAAAATCTGTAACAGACGAAATTAACTTATTTTATCAACTTTTTCACGAAACACCACGGTGTCTCCTTCTTCCTATTAACTTTCATAATAAAATATGAATTCTTTTGTGAAATATTAATTTGATTACTTTTATAAGGAAAAAAATCAATTTCAAATTATTTTCCCATTTTCTATTGACACGATAAGATGGCTATAATGCACTTTTTTATGAGTGGAGTTAAGGCGACATAGAGTGCCGTATGATTACCGATTAATAACGGTAGCCTGCTTCATATCGTAAATACGGAATTACCTAAATAAATCGTAGATGATATAATAATATACATGTTATGTATGCAAAATAAATCGTAAATTAGGCGGGCATGTTTGGAAATTGAGTCTAGAGACTGATACTTCATAGCCTATAGTTTTGTATAGAATACACTTTATTGTTAAACCAGTAAGACGATATTTTTTCCTACTTACCGATAATACGAATCAGGTATAAGCATTAATCAGCGCTATAACTGTAAACATTACTGTTAGATAGTGTGTGTGTCATAACGTGCAAAATAGCAAACTGCAATTTAATGGCCAAAATAGTTCTTCAAAATTTTAAACATAAGCATCTAATCATGTGGTTCCCGGCCGTCGTAGGATATAGGCCTTATGAAGATTACGCTACAGAGCATTAACTCAGAAGTATTCGCTCGTCATTGGATATATGGTTTCTGATATTGGATTTGATGTTATTGTATAGAGTTCTATTCATGCTGCTGCCTATTACTACCGGAAAACATCCATCAGATCGGCCCCAAATACTGTCCTTTTACCCTCCACGAGATAACTTTAAGGGACCTCGGTAAGTTAGGGTGGCAAAACCATTGCGACTGGCATCGACTCTTACCTTTTTTTCCGTAGAGATATTAACAAATGTTTTTTATCTACCCTTACTTATGGATGCAGATGAGTAAATTCTAATAAATTTTGATTGTCACAGACACACTTTGATATTTACTTATTGATCTTCCATTCGGACCCAGTTCAATTTATAATACGATGAACGAGATAAGTCCGCTTCAGTGACGTCGTTTTTATGACCCGCTCCAAGTCTCGCCTTCTATTGCAATAGGTTTTTAGGTCAGTGGGTAATATTTTAAATAATACCAATTTTTTAATCTGAGGTGAGAAATAACAACGGACTCCTAAAAACAATAAATATAATATTAGTATAAGTTTAAGTAACCTAAGTTCTTATAAGTAAAATACATGTATATGACTGTTTGTTGCCAGAATAAAATAAAATAAAATGACAAATACTCATATTCAATTCTAAAGGCGGCCGTAGGGTATCTCTTTCATGTGCTTCAAGTAAACAAACCAAGCTGAAATAACCATTCTTGTCTGCCATTATTTGAAGAATATTTCATTGGTTTGTTGGCATTTTTGTTACCACTTGAAAACGGTTAACGTTGCTATTTCTAGCGTGTAATGTTTAACATTACGATCTGAATTGACAGTTAAAAACATTCTTAAATCCCCACTAGTTTTTGCTGAAAAACATGCATTATGAAAAACAATTAATCACGAATGCTGTAATAAACATTTTAATTAACAGAAGCACCGAAAATAAATTAATTACAAACATCAATTCCTAATTATAACAGCACAAAGAAAAGTCTCCGATTACTTTCTCATAACACGAGGAAAATTCATAGAAGTAGATCGGGATCACCTTTAGGTAAATGGTATTTCTGCTAGTTGATATTAGTGCGGGGTCAGCATTGATAACATCAAGGCGCGTGAGTCAGACGAGCGCGGCTTCAGCTCTCAGTCGCCACCCGCCGCCGATCCTATAAGCGCAATCGCGCGCAAGCGCCGACCAATATTATGAACTGACGCGAAATAGTGCAGTGCAAAAAACATTGGAATGTGAACAGAAAAATATCAAAATGGTGCTCCAAATTAATATTATGAAACTCTTCCCGATCCTGCTAATGTTTTCGTTTACAAAAGGAGCAGAAAATGCAAATGTTACAGACGCAAATGCTACATTTGTTTGTGAACGCGAACATAAATATGATACACTGGATGTTCGAAATGTGATGGGAAAATGGAAGGCTTTAGAGCTTTACATGCATTTGAGTAAAGAAGGCGTGCAGGAGTATAGGTCCTGTCCCATCATTACCATTTGGGAACCTTCAGAATTTCCGAGGACCACTTTCGGGGTTTGTTATATATTTTTATTTTTCAAGATATTTTTTCGCGCAATTATCTATCTATTTTACTGTTATTAGAATTCCGGTTCTCAGGCCAATATTGTAATGTGGTGATGATTTAGCAGTGAATCAATGATAAATTAATTTTGAATACATAGTTTTATAAACATGTTTCATTCATAGAACAGAATTCTTCTTTGTATAAAATGCCACAGACGTTACGCCCGCTGATTGTATTGTGTAACTTCTTCAATTGAGCAAATTTTATCTTTATAGTCGCTCAATGTGAATTCCTTTAACGTTTTAATGCTCCCATCACGGTAACAATTTATTTGGCAGTGGTCTGAATTTACATTTATTTTCATAAATAATCAAAATTGTAAATGTGTATGCACATTAATTCTACGAACCTAAATATCGTATGTGGCGAAAAATAACAAAGAAGACAATTTATCGTTAGTCTAGAAATTTCACGGAACTATGTTGAAGTTAGCTGGAGAACACTCTTGAGATATTTGTAATTGGATAATAATAGGTAGAACAGATAATTAGTTCAATTGCATTTTTACTATATTGATTCATATATCTGTTGCACTATTGAGCACATAAACTGTTGTATGGTTAAGAGAGCTACCACGCCAAATTATTCAACTATACAACACCTTTTAAATAAATTTGGAGTACAGTCAGGTACGCAGGGTCATGTTAATACATCACATTATACAACTATATAATTGTAAATATGTAAAAGTAGTATACAATTACTGGCGCACCGGTAATTTTTCGTGAGCACTGGCTAAATCCCTCTGTGAATGCGAGTTAGTCCTGATATCGGCCTCATTGCGCTATCCGGCCAAACGGATCCATTTCCTTCCCACAAATTCATTTCGCTTCCATTTGCTGCACTCTCTCGACATTAATCTGCTTCCTAGCGAACTGATGTACTGTTAGTTACAGGATTATAGGAACCTATTATTATTATTTGTATGGTGTAATTTCTAATATGTATCTCTGTATAGTGAAAAAAACATTCAATAAATAAATATACCTAAATATATATATATAATTTAATTTAATATTTATACCTGTGTATAAGCAGCTCAATTGTTTTGTATCGATGTTTTATAGATACTTACAAGGTTTACATTTATCAGAACGCAGAATCGTATTTATTTTTAGGTACAATATTAATTTGTTGTTCAGATAATTTGTACATGATGTAGTACCCTAATTGGCAGAGATACTGTTAATACAAACATCATGTTTGATACCATGGTGAATAACTGACTTTTTGGACTTGTGTGTGTAGCCAATTATCGCTTATAACAGTGAAGGTAAACATTGTGAGGAAACATGCATAACAGATTTCTCTATGATAATTTCGATGGTAGATTAACTCCATCATATCCCGCCACTATCTTAGAACTCAAAGATAAGGGTTGTTAGACTAGTCATCAAATTGTAAGCTAAATAATTGTAGACCTATTTTTGTTTTCCTATATTGTGTCGGTATGTCGTTATGTCAGCTAGCTGTTAGAAGTTAATATCAGACATTATCAACGAACGGAGGCGGTAGTGGAAAATCCTTGATACCAAATACACAAATGTTCCGAGTTTCTGGTTTAGCTTTCGTACATCTCGTTTTGGACGGACCAGCATAATTGCATCTACCAGTAAACCAAGAGCCCGTGGCTGCCAGACTTTATTATGGTATATTATTATGTAATTTTCTCAGTGTTGAAATATAAATGTCGAATTTTATATTTAAATAAGTATATTGACACGACAACTATCAAAAGGTGTTTCCTGCCAAAGCCACCACGTTTGGAACTGCTTAATAGCTGATCGTGTTATGTCTTATATAAGGGGCCTACGCCGACTTTCTTTTAATTCTTACAAACTGAAGAATGTCTGGCGGTCCTGGGATCTTGCTCTACAGCAAGTGATTTGATTTGTTTTCATCGTACTCCCTTTATCATCAGCGTTTTAGCCATTTCTTCGTGCCAGTAAATATCGAAGTCGATTGAAAAGAATAAATAAATAACACCCAACAATCACATACATAGTCCTGACCCCACACTAAGATCGAGTCTTGTGTCGTGGTTATTAGGAACTACGAGAGACTTTTCGGTCTCACAAACACCCAGTCCCGAAAGAAATATTTTAGGCTGCACAAACATTTCTCTCGGTGTGGGGATTGAATCCGCGGCCTCTCGTTTCCCGGGCGGCGTCTAACAGACTGCGCCACGGAGCCTGTCAAATAAATAAATTCCCGAGACATCATGTCGATACATAATAAATGTCTCGTCGTCACAGAATGTATGCTATTTATTAGTTTTATCAATGTAACAGTAATTGCGCTTGTGTGTACGAATAGGTACATCTAATTGACCGGAGATACTAGGACAATGTGGCTGAAGGTCTCACACATTCAAGTTACATCTGTATCTTTGTTTACATTCGCATGACGCAAATGAAAACTGAAAGTCAATTTGATAAGCTCATAAATGCATCTTATTTGGGTTAAAGTGATCATGTATTGAAGTACATAATGTGTATAATCTCCTATGAGTTTTTGGAATGAATAGTAGACATAAAAATAAAAATTGTAATTTTTTTATTGATAACTTTTTATAGAAGTCTATTAGAGGATCTTTTAAATAATTCCTTTTTTCCATATATAAAATTCGAAATAAGAACAACTGTTGCATGCTGTTCACCTAAAATAAAAAGATGCGATATGCAATATCAGCGTCCCTATAAAAGTTGAATAACATTCTAAACTTGTTTACTTTAACATTTAACACCAATAAACATTCGTATCAATGTAACGAGGTAATGGTTCTTTAAAAGGTTTCGATTTGGTCGACCCAATTAGCCGTCGTTTAGTTGCAACTGCTTACTGCACCCACAGTGCCACGAATTCAGTACCACCAGACATATCAGCTACAACGAATCTTCGAGACCGTCCAGTGTCCACCCACGAAAACATGATGTATAAATTACTATTAAATTTGACGCATACCGTCTCATACGCATTTGCCGGTTGGGTGCTCCTAAAAACACACATTGTCTGACTCACGAGCCTTTATTGTCCAATTAAACAGCAGCAGACTTCACCCAATTTATGACACATTGACTTTGGCAACTAGGTGTGTCGTAGTTTTAGTGCCTGAATAGATGTTAACCTTTGACCAGTCGACCTGGTAGATCGCACCACCCACGTCAGTGACGCACGCCGTCCATTGCCGCGGGTCAAACTGACTGACCTTTTAATCCTCAATAATTTAACAGATATTCGTTGAAACCGTTTCCTTCACTTGGATTTTTTTCTTTGTTTTTATATGTAAATGTCACAGTTGAACCCTGAACACGAGGACTGAAGATTATTAATTCATAAACCCATTTTATTCTGATTCAATGGAGCACAGTGGTGTCCTTTTTTATTAATGTGATGTCTTTCCCATTACATTTCCAGTTATCTATTTTTAACAGACTAAACCTGCAGTGGGACGTATATGGGCTGATACAGACAGACAGAAAGTTAATTTTAATTTGTATACTATTTTATAAATCTATATGTACAGGATTTTTTCAAGATTTGTCTGAGATATTAACATTTTTATCATTGAAAAAGCAGATAGATATATGCAATTATGACAATAAAAATTATGATTTCTTCTAAAAATTATGAGCTTCAGTGGTTTTGATTTTTCATACAATAATTCATTATTTCACCCTCATGATCCAGTTTTTTCATAAGCTTTGCCCGTAATTATTTTTGGATTGTATATAACTTATGATACAGAATTTTTCTATCGTCTTCTGTTTCACGAAAATTAATATTTAGAACAAATCGTACTGGATTTTGTAGGAATCCAGTTGTCTCTACCTGTTGCTTTTACCGACACAGTCTCGGAAACCTACAAACGAATGAATTTATTTTATAAAGTAAGACTGAAGATTATTAATTCATAAACCCATTTTATTCTGATTCAATGGAGCACAGTGGTGTCCTTTTTTATTAATGTGATGTCTTTCCCATTACATTTCCAGTTATCTATTTTTAACAGACAAACTGATACTAATGTGGCCTAATTTATAAATTGATGTATCATTTAATCGCAATTTGATCATAGCAATACTTTGTGAAGATATATGTTTAAATAGTCAGTCATATTTCTAAGGTTGCGCGTATCATCTATGATTATACTTACCTAATACGACAACGAGTTTTAAATGATCTTAATAAGAATGTCCCTCGACGTGATGTAAACATGTATAAATACTATTCTTATGAAAGTCAAAGGAAATTGTACTGATATGCGTCACACCATCACTACTAAACATATGATTAATATTTTATTTTAGCTGCTTCTGTTGAAGTTAAATCAGTATGGTTTATTTATATCGCGTCTTGTTTCAGCCTTCGACGGAGAATCAATTGTTCCACGTGCAGCATATGAACGCGAGGTTTAGACATGAGTACAGACACCTCCGGCTGTTGTGGGACGAGGCTGGACAGACCTTAGAATATTCTTTGTACTTCCGCAATGACTCTGCTGGTTACTGGCAGA
The DNA here is from genome assembly GCA_009982885.2 of Hyles vespertilio. Lineage (NCBI taxonomy): Eukaryota > Metazoa > Arthropoda > Insecta > Lepidoptera > Sphingidae > Hyles > Hyles vespertilio. Next base: position 16,002,220 of record CM042818.1, read on the forward strand.
TTTTAGACGGGCAAAACGGTAAGAAAAACATTGGATTTTTTCAAACTTAGAACAGTTACCTGGTATCCTTTTTTCATTCAGTAATGGCGAGACATGCCGACTGACGAGCATGACCTTCTCCTGATGGTAAGCGATACGATTACTCATGAACAGTAGCAAAACCAAACAACACCTTAAATTACAAAGCAATGCTTGGCATTCCACTGCGCTCGCTATCCTGGGACATAAGATGTTAAATCTCAATATGTCCAATAGTTATTCTGGCTAGAATGTCAAATCAAAACACAACAGTGCATTTACACTTCCAGACACTGCCCTTCGTACTTGGTGCAGTTTGTCATAACGTTACATAACATTTAGCTAAACTAGAAAATTAAAATTGCGATCCACAAGTATCTTTTTCTAATCTGATTGAACGAGAAAGTCTCTCGTAGCTTTTAAATCTTACGACACAATACTTAGTTCAGGTCAGGACTTTATGTAATTTGTAGATATTTAAAGAAGAAAGAAGATCGTATGTACCTTTTTTTAGTAAAAAAAGAAATTCCACCGGCGCGAGATGACCTCCACATATTGAATATACAGGGTATATCAAGACTGCTACCGAAAACGAAGCCGGGTGGTAGTTTAAGCGACTTCAGACACAATGCAATAGAAAAAGTTGCAAAAAAAAGCGACAATTTTTTTTTGTAATTTTTTTCCTATTGCCATATTTTGTTGGTAAATACATTTTTTCCTAAAATAATAGTGTATACCCTTTAATTTATAAATACTGTATGATATAAGAGAGTTTAAATTATTATTTTAGCAAAATCTATGGATTTACCACCCAAAAATGACGATATTTAAAAAATCATAAAAAATAATTGTCGCGTTTATAAGCGAAATTTTTAATTGCATTGTGTTTGTAGCCACTAAAACTACCACCCGGCTTCGTTTTCGGTAGCAGTCTTGAGATACCCGGTATGTACATTAGAGGACAAGTTTACTATTATAGTGATTGCTATCTTATTGACGTTCCCGGTCTAGTTGGGAGCGACGTGTAATCATAAAATCTTCAGTTCAAAGGAAAATATGAGTCAACTCTATAAATTGTAACCAATCAACTGTAGCTCGGTAGATAATGATGTTCTATTCAACTATCAATACTACCAATAGACATTGCACCTTTTGGTAGAGGTCTGTCTACACTAAACACGACTATAAGAAATTGAGTATTTTGAATTAAGTTAATTATTTTTAGTACAATTAATTAAACACTCGCAAATTTTAGATGAAGCTATTGGGTTATATAGGGCTTTAAGAGTATAAAGTGTATACCCAATGGCAGAAAAGATTTTCCAGACAATGAGCACAAAAGTTGGCCAAAACATGTTCTAAGAATATAATTAAGGAATATCTCTTTCAAATTACTTAGTCAACGTCGCCATTAAACCGAATATTATTTTTTAATTTCCAGGAACACTGCCTACGCGTCCAAACTACCAACAGTTCAGCGGAACTATTCAAGTCCTGAAAGCCGTAAACGACCACCTAGTCCTCAACTTTTGCCAAGAGCCCACTATGGGAAGAACTGCCCAGCTGTACTCAGTCCTCTTCTCTCGAGAACCCGGATTCATGGCGCGATGGGAAATAGAATCAATTCATTCCATGCTGCAGAACAAAAAGCTATCAGTTGCATCGAGAAGAATGGTTTGCGGAAATAGTGCTGATAGACCATTAGTTAGTTTTATTTTATCGACTATCTTGAGCGCTATGATACTGGCTGTAAGCAGGTCCTAAGCTCTTTTTAGTTTATGAAAATAGTTTTTAATTTTGCAAATAACCTTTGTGGTCGTAATGCAGTTATTGATTCTGCATTCTGCGTGGAATGAAGCGTCCGTCCTTTTGAGGAAATGAAAAGTCTTTATTACTTGTAACGTATGAGAATTTACTAATAATGAAAAATGAAATTAATGCGACGTTAATAGGATTAGAAGATTCTATATTTTAAAATGTGAATGAATGGAAAGAGTACAGTTTATTTTGTAACTCTTTTGTTTGATCATATACCGGGTATCTCAAGACTGCTACCGAAAACAAAGCCGGGTGGTAGTTTTAGTGGCTACAAATACAATGCAATTAAAAATTTCGCCTAGAAACGCGACAATTTTTTTTATGATTTTTTAAATATCGTCATTTTTGGGTGGTAAATCTATAGTTTTTGCTAAAATAATAATTTAAACTCTTTTATACCTTAGAGTATTTATAAATAAAAGGATATATACTATTATTTTAGGAAAAAATGTATTTACCACCCAAATATGGCCATAGGAAAAAAATAACAAAAAAAAATTGTCGCTTTTTTTTGCAACTTTTTCTATTGCATTGTGTCTGAAGTCACTTAAACTACCACCCGGCTTCGTTTTCGGTAGCAGTCTTGATATACCCTGTATATGTTACCGTCGTAGAGTTATCGGAGAGTTCTAAACTGTACATTTACCAAATTATAGATGTTTAATTCATAGATACGTATTTAAAACCAAAGAGTTTATAATGTATTAAGTCATGTTGTGTATAATTTGATGTTAATTACATATCACAATTAATATATTTTGTTTTTAATGTAAAATAGAATATTTATTAACAATAATATTATATCAGTCTTGCTAAGTACATGCATGATCGTTTTATTTCATTTAAGAGCGTTTACACCTTGTGCGCAAAGTCAACTATAGGTATTTCTTCGTCAATTTCACGCACACATAAGCGACCAAAGCTGTGTGCGTAGAGCTGCCGCGTCGGTTCGCTATACAGTCAGCGCAACCAACTTTGATCCGTGCGCTTCAAAATTCTAATATTGAATTGAAATGTAACTTGTGATTTATATATTGGTAATATTATATCATAAAAATATTTTATTTGCATTATAAGTAGACAAATATTACTGTGCAAGCCATGAACAATACAAATTTAGATACTAATCATATTTTCGTTATTATTACATTGTTAAGTTGCATTCAAATTAGTGTTCAATCAGTAGACACTACGGACGTTTATTAATCATTTCGTGTTCGAACACATGAAAAGAGTTAGGGGCCTTACAACCCCTTACAATTACGAAATATATTTAATTTTATATTACAATACATAACATAATTTAGCCTCGGAATTACATCCCATTATATTATCTGAAACATAATTTATACTCACTACAAAATCATTGTAGGTGTAAAAGAAAAAAATATGTTTTACCACCAAAGTACTGTGGCAATCGCAGTCCGCGCGTGGCTATTTTTACGACGCACGGCAAAAATCGACTGCAGCCAGGCCGGAGCGACGAGCGATACATCCTCCCACTAGAAGGCCTTGCGGCGGTCTGATTGGGGCCTGGTCGGACAGCGTGTTTTATAGTGGTTTTTAAAATATTTGTAGAAACATGAAAACTAATTTTATTGAAATATAAAAATGGCAATTTATTGATAAGATGATGATGATTATAATATGCAATTGCTATTAAAAATTATGTACAATAAGTTGGTGAAACAAAATATGTTCTTGAAATGGTTCTTGACGAGAGTTTCTGAATAATTTCGCATTGTTTATTTTTTTATTTTTCAGGAACTAAACATAAAAAGATTATTTTTCTCGGCAAAATCCCTCCATAAGGGTCTTATTAGTCGGATAATATTTTTATTTTCATCTTATATTTAGTGATTTCGGATATCTTAAGCTTCTAAATTGTCACTTAAAGCCTAAATAACGAAACTTGTGTTCAGTAATCCTTATAGTATACTCACAAATTATCCATCAATCTATAATGTTTTCCACCAAAATCCCTAGATGACAACCTTTTCTAAAATTGGTACTAATTATTTTTCCTTTAAATTGTTTATTGGTGGCTATTAACTCGTTTGAAAAGTCCTGTTTTTTTAGCCAAAAAGCGCGCAAAGGGTATAAACGCTCTTAATTCATTTAGTTATGAATAAAAAGAAATAGTGGAGAAAAAATATATGAGACTGTCCCACCCTCACACCCACCACTGTAACTCCTGTGAGCCAGGATCAACAGTGGCACGCAATGTAATGACACCGAGCATTGAAGCTCGGCGAGTCTCCGGGAATGTCTAACTTGTCTTTAACCCGCAACAAAATTAATCAGAAAGTGAAATTAATAGGAGGAGTTGGAAATAAATTATTGTTCACTTCCCTCCGTGCAAAGCGGGCGACAAAACAATGAACTAAACAGGTAAATAACCTCGTAAAAAAGACTTTTACAGCCGGAGAAGCCAGCTGTAAAGCACCACGGATCATATCATTATTACATTTAAATGGGACCTATTATGTGAGCTTTTAGACTTGATTCCAATAATAAGTATGGCAAAAACGCCGGAAAGCACGGAAGTTCTTCCTAGTCTCTACAAGGTCCATGTAGTATACGACTCCAGATGATATCTGCGTACTATCCAGCATAATTTTACGCTCATTCTGCCAAAGACTACACTCCCAAAGTATATGATGCGCGGACTGCTCATACTCGCAATTAGGTGTTGAACATGGGCACGCAGGCGATTCAACAAGCTTAAAAGAGTAAAGTTTAGACCTAAAGTTACCATGGCCCGTGAGAAACTGTGATACGCAATAATCGACATCCAACCAAGTCTTTGTCAAACGGTCATGAACGCAAGGAAAAAGTAGTAGTCTGTAGCCAAAGAGACAGTACAGTACAAGAGCCCAATCGTGGCTAACCACCACAAGGGGCTGTCTCACCATGTTGCACATAATCTTGGATGGGTACGTCGTGCTAGTTGGTGACCGGACCGGCCGACCTTTAGCGACATGCCGACCCATTCATGTCGGTACCCATTCGGCCTACTTAATGCCCGGACTTTGCCTTCTCGATGCCTCTTCATCTAACCCTTCAACTTCATGACAGCGCAAGTTCACCAACATCCGCGAACTCCAAACGACCTTAATGCCGTCCACCACCATCTCGTGACGGCCTAGTCTGTTTTGCTCTTCTTGATGGAGACGCGGATTCGTTGTCCGGCCGAATATTCCTACCTGCTGTACCCCGGTTATTCGCTTGAAGAAAGCTTCAAGCCTAAAGCCGGGGTATGCTTGTATGTATATTCGGTTGGACATCTACTGTCACCGTTTAAGCTGCATGGAGGGCCGCTCCTTCTCCGCTTTGTGTTTGCACGTGAATCTTGGTTGCCTGAGCCACATCGACGTGTGCCTTTACAGGTCTCACAACGGGGACGATGAGACGACTCGGCTGTTCAGGTATCTCAGCCTTGTGGCTGATGACGGGCGGACGTAGTTCCCGTCGGCTGAAATAGTCTTGGGGGATATCAATGCACATCACAAACTGTCGCTGGGCTCCTCCAAGACTGGTTCAGTCGTACATTTATGCTAGGCTGTTTAAAAAAAAACATTGGTGGTTGTATCATTGAGATAAAACGACGTATGACGATGGCTAGAGGGGCAATTGTGAAGCTCAGGAAAATATGGAGGAATCGTACTACTACAAAGGCTACTAAAGATCAGGCTTGTCCGAGCATTTTCTCGTATTTCTGTACGCCGCTGAAACATGGACGCTACGGGAGAAGAAAAATGTAGATTCCCTAGAGATGAGGTGTTGGAATGCTTAGAATATCAAGTCCGAATTCCACACAAACGTTTCAAGAACTCGGCATCAAGTAGCGTCTTTCCGAGATAGTACGGCCCCGTATACTTCGAATATTCGGTCATGTCTCACGACGAATTAACGACTCCATAGAACGTCTTATAGTTAATAGGGCAGAGTAGACTGAAATAGACCTCGTGGTAGGACACCATACACATACATTTATATACATTATACATACGTACAGCGGCTCAGATATTATGGCGGATATTATGAGGATAGCCTTGTCAGACCTCAAAATTTCCAGGTCTGATTCAAACACAATTTCCTAAAAACGGGGTGAATACAATACCTTTTTTTTTTAATCTATATCTACGGGGAGATCATAAGGTGCATGTCGGGGTCTCCGCTCTTTCAATCTGGCGCACGGGAACAATTATTGTCCGTACCGCATAGATTTTGCAGCCAGGCTGGATCCCAGAAAAATCTAAGAAGATTTTTTGCCGGCGTACCGACAAAATCTCATGGTGACCATCGCAGGTATTACGGACGATAGGCGATGCGGATGAGCGAGTAGCACCTAGTTGGCTCGCCGTGCCACCCGGCGCACTTCCTAATATGGCTCCTCACAACTTAGGTAGGCGTAGATTTTCTCTGCAACGGACGCCCTAACCGTGGGCGTCCGCTATGAAGCCACGAGTTCTGCAGAACATCTTAGAGTTGGCCAGCGACCCCAATGACCCCTATTGATCGGCTCTTACGACAGGCAAAGGAAACCGTGGATTTTGCCGCCCCTTGACCACTGGGTGCGTGAAAACAATAAATAGCCAATTTAAAAAAAAAAACAATAGTCTTAGCAAGGAACTCTAAAGACTAAAATGTTAATACCTAGGTGTTTTTTTCACATTTAAGCAAGATTTTTTTATAATGTATCACTATTGGAATATTTTATAATATCCAAGTATAGATATTTAATAAAGTGTTTATTATTAAATTGTCAACGTGGAGACGTGGGAACATATTACTGAAATATTTTAACTATTCTTAATTTTCAAACCCCATTTTTTCAGTGTGTAAAATATTGCCTTTATTTATTTCAGTAAATCAAAACAAAAAAAATTGGCTCAGGACGTTCGTTCTTCGTTCGGTTAATCAACTAAAACTAACTAGTAAACACAAATTGGATATTTGAAGCTAAACGTAATTGTTGAGATGGATAAACTATATTCCAAATATTTAGTTTTCATCTCTTTTTCACGCGCACCTATAGCATAATCACTAATTCGCGCATGGCGAAAAAAAAAAGTATAAGTGGTGTTACGCTATAGATGAGTTTTGTAGTTGTCTCCCAAGATTCAATATGCCGCCCCCTGAACTTGCCGCCCGGGGCACACACCCCGACTTGCCCCCCCTAGATCCGCGCCTGGAATATGGTTAGAAAGGCAATAACCGTCAAATTGTATGAAAACCAGCGTCGTCGTTTTCGAAACATAAAACCTCTACAAATCTAATACAGAAACTTGCAATAGTCGATTTAAAGTATCGATAAAATTATGGAAATATGTTTTTGTTATAACACCGGAATCTATTTTATCGATATGCTTAATTGTTTTTCCTGATACAGTTATTTAATTAGTATTATGTTGATAGACGGAAAATAAATGAGACTATAATATCTAATATTGAAAGTTAATTTTAATTTGTCTACTATTTTATAAATCTATATGTACAGGATTTTTTCAAGATTTGTCTGATATATTAAAATTTTTATCATTGAAAAAGCAGATAGATATATGCAATTATGACAATAAAAATTATGATTTCTTCTAAAAATTATAAGGTTCAGTGGTTCTGGGGCCACGGCAGTGCCCCTTCCAAGTCGAGCTAAAAAGCGGCACAGTCGTACCATCCTTTTCTCGAAGCAATTCAGACCATTTTCAACCCCCTATAACTTTGTTGTGGTTAAAGCAAGGAGCCTGAATTTTCAGTTACTAAGCAGGCATTGTGTAAACACGGTATATTTAAAATTTCATTCAATTTGAACTAGTAATTTAAGAATTGTAACTACTCAAACTTTCGTAATTTTGTCACTCACTGACTGCCTGACCGATCATCAAATGTCTTAGGCACTTCTTGCAGACATAGGACCTTCAAATTTAGAATATAATTAGTGTTTAATGTCTAAAGTAAGGGAAAATTCAAACATTTCATAATTTGTGTCTAGTTTTCTAGATAGACCAACTACGTGAATAACTTTGTAATCCCATATAAATGTATAGGATTACAAAGCAGCATTATGTATAAATTGTACGATACATTATGTTTTCATGCGATGGCCAAGTCGATCCATTTATTTAAAACGTAAAGAATTTTTAATATTGATATGATAATAACTTACGTAATAACTTTATACAGAAGGTCATTTAAGCAAGGACTAAATAAATTAATCGACTTGGTATTACATACATCTCACAACTTTTTGCGGTAGAAAACCTGAACTGCGAGACTTGGAATTTTTTTGATGGGATTTGATTTTTCATACTATAATTCATTATTTCACCCTCATGATCCGGTTTTTTCATAAGCTTTGCCCGTAATTATTTTTGGATTGTATATAACTTATGATACAGAATTTTTCTATCGTCTTCTGTTTCAAGAAAATGAATATTTAGAACAAATCGTACTGGATTTTGGATAGGCTCGCCACCTATCACATTGTGGGACGGAACATACAAGGCGAAATGTGGGTGTCTTGGCACCTCTGCCTACCCCTTCTGGGAAAAAGGCGTGAGTTTATGTATGTACGTACTGGATTTTGTAGGAATCCAGTTGTCTCTACCTGTTGCATTTACCGACACAGTCTCGGAAACCTACAAACGAATGAATTTATTTTATAAAGTATATTCAGATACAAATATATGTTGTTCTCAAGTTGGCGAAGTTATGACATTAGAACATGAGGATAGGTCGTCAACGTTATCAAACGTTACTTGTACTACAATTTAAAATTACTAAAGAATTTGATTTAATTTTCTTTGTGCGATGCGAATTCTATAACTACATCGATATAGTTACTATGTACATGACTACAATACTGTGTGACTAGTGACAAATTTCGAAGTTGACATAACAATTAATAAAAAAATAAAAACCGACTTCAAAACAAAAATCCACTAAAAACCAAAAAATTATAAAATAATAACTAACCACTTAAAGCAAAAAAATAATAATATTTATTTCATGGAACTCGTGCATGTTGATTCATTTGCTTAATGACGAGACTAGCCAACAAATCAAAATATGTGCGTAACATATTGAAGGCGGGCCGCCATGTACCAAACATGTAGGACCTATGCCTTATATTAATTTAAATATCTATATTTAAATTAATATAAGGTATATACTATTATTTTTTGGTTTTTAGTGGATTTTTGTTTTGAAGTCGGTTTTGATTTTTTTTATTAAAAATTTTACTTATTTTTGTCTTTTTAGTATTGACAGGCATTTAAATGAAGAAGATTTGGTCCCCACAAGGAATATGTTCTTTCCGATGACAATGAAATCGCTAAAATCGGCTAAAAGCTGCCAAAGATATTGGAATATTCACATGTTTATTATTTTTGCTCCCCCCACCCCTCCCTGCGCGCCTACCCCTTTTTCCCTCAACCACTGTAGCCTAGCTTTTTTACTGAACCCAATGCAAAAAGAACCGTTGAAATCCTATTAAATTTTGAGGAGTTCTACTCTCCAGGTCCGAACATGGTAATCAGATCTTAATGTTGTGTTCCTGGATTCAACCTGTTAATACGTTCTTTCCAATGAAAAAGAAATCACTAAAACGGTTATAAGCTGCTGAAGATATTAGTATTTACGTGTATTTTAACGTTAACACCAACCCCCCCCCCCCTCACCCCTACCCCTTTCTCCCTCCCTCACTGTAGCTTAACTTTTATAATAAACCTAATGCAAAAAGAACCATTGGAATCCTACTAAATTTTGAAGAGTTTTAAGCTCCAGGTCCGAACATAATCATCAGATCTTCATGTTGTATTCCTGAGATCAACCTGTCAATACGTTTTTTCAAATGAAAAATAAATCGCTAAAATCGGTTAAAAGCTGCCGAAGATATTAGAATTTACGTGTATTTTAATTTTATCACCCAACCCCCCCTCACCCCCTCCCCTTTTTCCCTCTCTCACTGTAACTTAACTTTTCTAGTGAACATAACGCAAAAAGAACCATTGCAATTCTCCTTAATTTTAAGGAGTTCCCCTCTCCAGGTCCGAAGATATTCATCAGATCTTCACCATATTTTTATGGGACCAAACGACAAGCACCAGCTTTCAATCAAAGAAAGAATGATTGAAATCGGTTCACACAGTACAGAGAAACGAGGTAACAAACATAAAAAGAAGGAACATACAGTCGAATTGAGAACCTCCTCCTTTTTTTGAAGTCGGTTAAAAATGAGTCGTATGAATTGCGTAGGAACTTGGCATTCACGTACATTGTATAAACGCGTAATCAGCAATGTATATTTTTGATATGTCGTCTATCATATTATCGAATTCTTCAAAATGTCGTAATTATAAACCGCATTTTTTGGAAATAAAGGTGAAAATCAATAAAACGGGATTCATTGTGGTATAAAAATCTTGCTCTATTGATATTCTTCGCTTTAGTATTGGAACTGCAAGATAAAATACTACAAATCTGCATTTTTACTCTATTTTGCCGGAGCACTACACTCCAAGGCATTTCGACAGCGACTAATTTGACAAATCATCCGTCCCGCGGCAGTGTTTTATACACCACCTTGCAACGCGTCAAATACTTGTATTTTCCTTCTAACTATATTCATCTGTTCTGTGGTGCCTAGTATAATTTGGAAAAAATAGTCGTAATCATAAAATTTGCACATCGATAACCGAACATCGGAATTTTAAATAAATACGAAATTATTATGTGATGTGTGTATTGATAGTCAAAAACCACGAATTTATAGGGTCAAGAAGAATCTTGAGGATACCTGCACAAGATTTTCTATGGTAAATATGGTATTAGTATGGTAAATCGAACTATTGGTAGCAGAAGATTCCCATGCTTAACAAAGGATGGTTTAAGGCTGATACAAAATCAGGTCCCTATGTATTATATCATATGTCCAAATATTTAAACATAGATATCGGCTACACTAGTTGAAATACCACAGCATATAAAAATAAATAGCACCCAACAGTCACATAGGTACATAATCCTGACCCTCGACCAATATCGAGTCTTGTGTCGTGGGTATCAGAAACAACTAGAGGTCGCCTTCTATCACATCGTGGGATGGAAAAAAAAAACTTGAAACGTGGTTGTCCTGTGGTTGCCCTTTGCCTGCCTTTTTTGGAAAAAAAAAACTATCAAAACCTTTACAACCTACCTATGTGATTAAAAGCAATAACATTTTTAGACAGTTGTCGTGGGGCTTCAGTAAACTCAGTTTTGTCGCAAATCTAATTATATTTAAACTGTATCCGATTAATTAGTGTTGTTTATAAGCAATACTTGATTTTCTTGCTTATGGCGAGCAGTAGAATGTAAGCATTGCTTTGTAATTCATGGTGCTGGTTCTGTACTGTCCATGAGCTGTCATATCGCTCATCATCAGTTGAAGGGCATGCTTCTATCGCCAATCATCACGACATCAAAAAATCTTATTTATAATGGCCTAAGTGACCAAAATGCACATGTTGGTTAATGTGATAGTATCCAAAAGAAGGAAACAACCATATCTTTCAATATCGTCCATTAAATTATGTCAACATTCTTGGAACGAGGGAGGTTACCTTTACATACATACATAAATAGGCTGAACCACTTATATCTTGGCTCTACCGATTACTGGCTAAGATTTTTTATCACAATAAATGGTGAGACAAACATGCCATTCGCCTGGTAGAAAGCGATACGATCGTTCATGGAAAGTAGCAAAACCAAACACCATGAATTACAAAGCAATGCTTGGTATTCCACTGCCCTCGTTATCCCGAGACATAAGATGTTAAGTCTTAATATATCCAGTAGTCTGGCTACTATGTCCTTCAAAACTGATCACAAAGGTGTATTTACACTGTTGTTTGGCGGGAGAAATAGACATTGCCGTGGTGCCTACCCAGGCGGCCTATCACGTATGAGAATCTACCACTTAAAGGCTACAGCAACGACATCTACTGCGCGATAGAACCGCCCCATTACTTCTTAGGAAGAAATATGGTCGGTAAACTGTGGTTACCGTAAGTGCCATCTTTGTCTGCCCCTCAAGCAGTGGTCCTCAACCGGTGGTCAACGGACCAGTGAGGGTCCCTAGAAGCTTCCTAAGTGGTCCTCGGAGCCATCCTTAGGCCATACTTAAAATAATTTTATACGTGTTTTATTTAAGGTTAACTAGAAAAAAAATATTTTCATAAACATTTAGGTACTGTATTAACATGCAACCAAACTAGTCAACCAACTGGTTGGTCAATGGCTACACCAAATTTTTGTCAAATGGTCTCTAATTAAAACCTTAAGAACTACTGCTTTACAGGAATATAGGTAAAAGCTGATGTATATATTTTTTTATGATTATTTATGAAAAAAAAAATGAAATTATTATTAAAATTTTCTGAAATCCGATAATTCTTTTAATACGAGATTCTTTGTTCAGCTGTATTCGTGCAATTTAATATATTAAATATAAGACCGTGTTTATATGTTATGTACTTGGAATTTGTTATTCTAGAAATCTCAAATCCCTTGTCTCCTGAAGTTTGTTGGTGTTCCTTGGAACAAATTATAGTAAGCGTTATTGTGTGTCTGTTTGTGTTGGAGTTTTGCAACTCCCCGCTGGTTACTTAGAGTTTAATGTTGATAATAAAAAATTGAAGTTTTACCGGCTTATACATCGATAATTTTAAAAAAAAATTTACTTAATGATTTGTTCCTTTCGAATGACTTCTGAATTAAGTTAAGACAAAACATTCTATAACTAAAATACGTTTTAAAACCGTGTTAAATATATTTTACTCACACCCGAATACTGGAACGCCAATCAAATAATAAGTTGCTCTTAATAGCGCACGGCCCACTTACGCCCGAATACTGGCACGCAACTTAAATATAAGTTGCGCTTAAATACGTTAATCCCGATTAAATGTACTGGCTAAGTGGGTCGTGCGCTGTTAAGAGCAACTTATTATTTGAATGGCGTTCCAGTATTCGGGCGTTAGCCAGTACATTTAAACGGGATTAACATAGTTAAGCGCCACTTATATTTAAGTTGCGTTCCAGTATTTGGGCGTTAAATATCTAAACCTTTTTACGTTTAAGTCTAGATAGACTTAAAACTTAAAGTTTGATTTTCTATAATAACCGATTGAACATAAGTTATTGAACCAAGTCTATAACATAATATCCTTATATAGCATATACCTTGCTAGATTATGTTTGGTATGGATTATGAGAAAAATGTGTATACATTTAGTTTGAATTTAGAACATCAATATACATATTATTATTATAATTATTCATTTATTATATCAATATTAGAAAACCTCATTTTATTTTCTATTTTAAACGACATTTGACAAATTATATTCCTAAATACAGGGTATATCAAGACTGCTACCGAAAACGAAGCTGGGTGGTAGTTTAAGCGACTTCAGACACAATGCAACAGAAAAAGTTGCAAAAAAAAGCGACAATTTTTTTTTTGTTATTTTTTTCCTATGGCCATATTTGGGTGGTAAATACATTTTTTCCTAAAATAATAGTATATACCCTTTTATTTATAAATACTCTAAGGTATAAAAGAGTTTAAATTATTATTTTAGCAAAAACTATGGATTTACCACCCAAAAATGACGATATTTAAAAAATCATAAAAAATAATTGTCGCGTTTCTAGGCGAAATTTTTAATTGCATTGTGTTTGTAGCCACTAAAACTACCACCCGGCTTCGTTTTCGGTAGCAGTCTTGAGATACCCGGTATACAGAAATACGACTATATTACAGCAAGCACCAATCTTGTATTCTTTTGTTGTTAAATTCCCAAAGGAGTATTATTTACGTCATAAAACGGCCGAGGTCTCGAGCAAGACACCTGAATGAAATATGAAAGTATGTAAGCAGAAAGTATGGAAATGAAATAGACAAACGTTACGAACGTCTCATACGTGCTTCTGTATGCAAGTATACTGTTTATTAGATATTTGTTTGTGTTTCGTCAGCGCAGTCCACAAAAACTGTGTTAAGTAACGAAACACGATTTTTCAGTGACCATGGATATGCTTGTTAGCAGCATCGCGCATTGCCAAATAATCTTACATGTCACCTTCACGGATTGAATTGACATAATGGAAAAACATTAAATTTATTAAATGTTAATGCTACAATACGAATGGGTCGATTAGACCGGCGTCGTTTGAATATAGTACAGTTGAAATTCGGAAGTGACATTACCTGACGCCGGTGGTGCTAAAATAATCACAGCAAAAATCTTACACGATAGTGAAAATCCCGCCGTGGGGCACATAATTATGTCTATGATACCTTATCCCTCCGTTTCATTGTTGTTATTAAAGGGGCGAAGCCCCGGCAGGGTCCAGGGGCAGAGCCCCGGCGGGGGCTTGTCAAAAAAAAAACTGAAAAAGTTAAAAAATTATGAATTTTTGTGAAAAATTCTGAAAAAAAGTCAATTTCATATTTAGACCGTGATGTTGCAGGAGTAAGATTATTAATCACTTCATTTGCTGTTTTAAGAATTTCAGGCGGAATAGACTCATCATTTGGTCTTTCATGAATTTCAGGCGATATGAACTCATCATTATCACTTTCATCACTTTCCGGAATCCAGTCGGGATTATTGCTCATGTTTCTTTCTTTTAATTTTTAATTTTGGTTTATTAAAACGCGAGTATTAATTATTTTTATTCAAATGTCAACCTCACTTCTTTGTTATGACACTTCGACTGTCACTTTGCGAAATTTCGTGTGCCAATGAAAATTTGGGTGCGAGAAGTTTACTTGTCGCACTCAAATCGACATTTTTACTCGAAACTCGTGTGGTAATTGTGACGTGGGCAATTAGCATCTTTTCAACCCAAAAAGCAAGCGCAAAGATAGTACATGCCCCGTATGAGTAATAAAAAAAAAATATAGGTATCCGAAGAGCCGACGTCAGTCAAAACGTAACGCAATGGCTACATCGTTCTGTAAAATAGCTGAAAAGTCTTTATCCCCTGACCTTGTACAAGTGTGGAATAATAGTAGGAAGAAGAAGGACATAATTAAGAAGTAATGAATAAATAGTAGAGTCATACAATAAAAGTCATATTTATTAGACTTATTTATATACTTATCTTCGGATATCCGCTGTGATCTCAATCCAAGGAATCACATCGAAGGCGTAATATCTGCCACATCACGCAGGGTAGGAGTCATGAACAGGGTGCGTCGGTTCTTCACGCCCGGTCAGCTTTGTCGTTTGTATAAAGCGCAGATCCGGCCGGGTATGGAGTACTGTTCGCACCTCTGGGATGGATCCACCCAGTACCTGCTCGATACCTTGGATGGATTGCAGCGGCGGGCCATCCGCATTGTGAATGATGCAGACGTTACGAGCAACTTGGAGTCGCTACAACTCCGGAGGGATGTCACCACTCTAAACGTGTTCTACCGCCTGTATCACGGTGAGTGCTCTGAGGAATTGTTCAACTTGATACCCTCCTCTCCATTCCTAACCAGAACCACGCGTGCTGGCTTGCGAAGCCATAGCTTGTCGGTCCACACCATACCGGCTCGAACCAAACGGTTCTCTAATTATTTTTTGTGCCGCACCGTCAGGCTGTGGAATTGGTTGCCGTCTCACGTGTTCCCTCCTTCCTACAATCCTGGATCCTTCCGCCGTAGCGTGCAGAGGTACCTTCGCAGGCCGGCATAATTGTTCCCATTGGCATGGGACTGCCGGGTGCAATGTCGCTACTATGACGGGCCAGTTTAAAAAAAAAAACTTTGTTAACATTCCGTCCCAACATTAACTCTAGAATCAAAATGTATATGTCGATTTGTGATGTGTTTTCGTGTCACGTCGCTTTACAATCGCGTTTTATTTCCTACAATATTGGATAGAGCCTTTTTTTGGTAGGAAGGTTCAGAGAGGGCAAAAAGTATCCTTTAAACTGGCCTTGTTAGATTGCAATCGTGCATGACGACCTATAGTACTTGGCATCACAATATTCTGTTGCAGAATTTTTATTTAAAATTGTGTACATTCCATTCATTCTCTTTCGTCGTTCCGACTTTTGCCCTTACTCACCTCCTCAATGCACCCATGATCAATATGTTGTAGATGCTCGCAGGTTACAGGAATCTCTTGCAGGTATTGGAAAAGCCCATTAATGAAAACTAGGCAAAAATCCATGATATATTTTGATCTTAAAAGTGTTAGAGTCATGCTGTTGTTAGTCATGCTTTAGTATGAGTGGGCAGGCACTCTATATACGGCACTCTCGCAGGAAATCTATATAAACCGACAGCTTTGCTATTACGTTTCGTTCACTGAGTGAGACGAACAAATGCCCAACACCCTTCTCTCGATCTATTCCTCTTCCCATCCTTTTTCATTCCCGCTCCTCCCCATTGAATGGACCAGCAACACATCTATGATCAAAACTTTCTGGATGGGCGGCAGTGACCACTTAACATCGGGTGACCTGTTTACTCGTTTGCTTATATCAAAACTGAGTATTCAAATGCCTGTACGACAACAATGAATTTTTTTGAGTACAACTCAGTCGCATACTAGTAAGACCAGGGTCAAAACGCTTCTGAAATTAAAATTCAAGTAAAACGATTTTATTTTGTAAAGCCATCCATTTAACTAAAATGTATTTAGACGTATGACAACAAGCCACAAGGCCTTTTTTGTAAACGCCACTCGTGTTATTGACCTATTTTGTGAAGTGTATATTTCTGGAACCCATAGAAATCCAAGGTTGTTATTTGTTAATGAATCTAACAAATTGTTTACAGTTGTTAACATGTTGATCCAATTAGGTAAACTTACTGGTGGAATTTTGTTGAATAAGAAAGAAAGCCTTAATCATTTCTAATAAGGTTGATTTTACTTCACAATCTGTATTTATATGAAAGTTTAGTTCAGCGGTACAGTTCGCTCAATCTGTTATGACGTCATGGCGCTCCCATTGGGGTGGGGGAGGGTTGGCTGAAGGCTGCGACAAGGACGAAGTTTCTTTTGATCTTGTCCTATTAATCTGCCATTTATTTTCTACTCATTTCGCTATTTACAGCATCAGGTATTTTATATCAGACACAAATATTTGCGTAGATATTTTTAGTTTCACTATAATTATGCTGTTACGTTACATACCTTGTTGACGTAAAAGGTTAATATGGCCATAGATAATTACGTCATTAAGTAGAATATAGGGATACAATACGATAGGTAGCGCCGAGACACGACCGCATAAGTCGAATTTGCGTTATATGGGGGAGAACTTCAACTGGTAAATTGGATTGTGTGTTACAAATACTGATTACAAAATGTAAATGCGAGTGAGTATGTTTAACCCTACATTAATTCTAACATTTTTAAGGACGCGATAACAACTGTGGATATGAATAAGTTATTTCGAAGAGCTAGGGTTGTATCCTGGGATTGTATCTAACACCGTCTCAAGTCTCAACAGTCCATTAGTTTAGCTATGACTTAGAAGACGAATCGTACAACTCCGGATGCACGTAAGTCGGGGTAGCATATACCGGGGTGATACCGTATTATGATGGTTTTCGTAAACGCCCACAAAATTGACACCAATAGCATGAAATGATGAGATACGTTTTACATCTGGTATAATACTATCCAGTTGATATATTTTTCACGCGGTAACAACTTGTTTATAACATTGTCCTTAGCAATGAAAGTATTAATAGTACTATACCTAATACATGTTATTCACGGTGCGGAAGATACAGATACTGAACCGAAATGCGAAGGCGTTCTTGTTCGGAAACATTGTTATGTAAAAGAAATTCTATCAAATGGAATAAACCGCCCGTACCAGCTATCGCATTTTAATCACACAGTATATTTTAGTTTCAACGATGGTGACGACGAAAAAGACACTTTCGAGATAGCTTACGTGACGACTGGCTACAAAGTGCCCACAATAATAAATTCCACGAAGAATGGCTTCGCCACAGCGATCGACCACAAAAACAAAATAGCGTACTTCGGAGGCAGCGACGGAATATACGAGCATGATCTGACAAAACCAGGTGAGATCAAGCACGTAATAAAAGGACATGACATCTGGCATTTGTTCTACAAACACCACCTCTATTTCATCGACTATCCAAAACAACGTCTACACAAGAAAATTGGTGATCATTCGGAGCTTGTAGAACACATTCATGAGAAAATATACCAATTTGCAATCGATGGCCACGAGAATACTTATATTACTAATAAAACGGGCCTTTTCGAAATAAAGAATGGAACCACAGACCGTATTTTGTTTAAAGGGCCTAAAACTTTTCGAGCAATCGCTGTTAACGATAAGGGTGTCCCTTATTTTTGCGGTCAAAATGGTATTTATGTTGCTAATAAAGAAAAACATGAACTGGAAAAGATTGCTCACATAAAAAATATCTTCGGATTGACTTTTGATTCTGACGGCCACTTTATCTATTCGAATCCTCATGAAATTGTCAAATTATTGCCAGAAACACCTAAAAAAGAAAAAACAAAAAAGACATAATATTGTTATCGTACACCGTTGATTAAATCTACTTAATTTTCAAGGTTTTAAGTATTGTATTTTTACATAATTTAGAGCTCTGTCTTTGATAACAGTGTTACAATTAAAAATATTCTTAAATGGTTGTTTCATTGTGTTTTTATAAAATATTATAGTTAGTATTATTAAACTATAGGAAGTACCCGAATCAATTATGAAGTATTCAGGTAAGTTGTAATTATATGCGCGTATTGTGGATTAAAAACTTGTGTATTAAAGATGTACTCAAAAAGACTAGAGTAAAAATGACTGCTACAAAACCAAAATAGCCCTTCAAACACTGAAACATTAGTAATCTTCGTGCTTACGTCATCCTTGTGAAAAAAGTACTAGGGTTCAATAACATTGTAGGAGTGTTATCACAGACTAGAAAGAGACAGTCTATTGTATCTCGTTTTACCATCAATTCGGAGGGTTGCTTCCCCTCGTTATTACACCCCAACCCCTTGTTACTTTGCCCAATAGTGTCTCAGTAAACACAATGTTTCCATTGTGTAAAAGGTCCTCAAATGTATGCATCAAGGGCTATTACTTATACTCGTGCCATAGATCAATATGGAATTTTCCAATCGCGTTATCTGAGAGAATAGGAATTCTAAACAAAGATGAATTGAGTCGCATTTTAATTAAATATCAACGTTGCGGACGTGAATAGAGTTTTATAATGTCCTAGTGTCAGTGACGCAATAACCATCCAATGTTGAGTACAATTTTGTAAACCAACAGTGTCAACCAAACCCTACAATGCTTAAACTACGTAATATTAACAATATATGTTAAATAAATATATTTTCTTTCCATTAGCGGAAGATTATGTTACTTTTGAGAGGTAGAAGTGTTATTAAAATGGATATTAATTATTTTGATAATAAAATTAACTGTGTAATACTATTCTTGTCAAAATTTCATCACGTTGTAAAAATAAACATATCACGACTTCGACGATGGATGTAGAATCCATTGAAAAACCTGATCCGTGATTTTCAGCAATTCTTCCAATCCACTTGTTACTTCCAATATTTCTTTATGTTTATATTCGCCTGGTACAAATCATCGATATTGGCCGCTAAAAGAATGCTATCTTGGTCGTTTTATTGAAATGTCTCGGTAAAGTCAGAAATGTAGAGATACATTTCAGAATGGACAATGGCCAGTGTTTGCAAATTTTATGTGATATGTCGCGAAATCGTCAGCGGAGGTCGTTTCCACTGGGAGCTCATAAACACACGGAGTTCAAACGTCCCCCCCGTACTAAATAAAGGGAACGTCGATGGAATGAGCAAGGAATGGGGAATGTGAAATACCTTCTTTATGTTTATGTATTCCTGGTACCTGGCGTAGCTGGCCAAATATTTGTGCTATTCGATTTCGACAGGCACTCTCTCCGCATTGGTGGATGAAATATTTGCAGAAATAAAAATGTTAAGAAATGAATTAATAATTAATTTATTAAAATACGAATTTAATTAAACTTCACAGGCGCCACTTGATGAGACAGTCACAGTCCCTTTCACATACGTTACTCCGTCTCTGCACTCGCAACTGTCCTGTAAATTGTGAGATAATATATAAATACATATATACAAACAAACAAACAAACAAAGCAATGCTCGGCATTCCACTACGCTCGTAATCCTCAGACATAAGACGTTAAGTTTTTAAAAATTAAGGGATAATGAAAAATGAACTTATATTTGGTATGGCGTAGTTGCGTGATATCAAAACGCCGAATGTTCCAGATTAAAGCCAGTGAGAGCCGTGAGAAATACGACTTAAAAACCACGTAAATTAATTTGACCCAAATGTTATCATTTAGTATTTAGACAACTTGCTCAGCTATGAATCAAGGGCTCTTACGTAATATCAGGGCTGACTTACGTCCATCAATAGGACAATGGACATATTATTTATTTATTTTCCTCCTTATTGTACATACAATACATACCGGGTATCTCAAGACTGCTACCGAAAACGAAGCCGTGTGGTAGTTTTAGTGACTACAAACACAATGCAACTAAAAATTTCGCAAAGAAACGCGACAATGATTTTTTAAATATCGTCATTTTTGGGTGGTAAATCCATAGATTTAGAATTTTTCTGTTGCATTGTGTCTGAAGTCGCTTTAACTACCACCCGGCTTCGTTTTCGGTAGCGGTCTTGATATACCCTGTATACACAAAAAAATTGTGGCTATATTTAAATAAAGTGCCGTGGGCGACCTTATTACATTAGACAATGCTTACAGGCAACCTTGGGATGGAAATAGGAGAAAGAAGCGAGAAAGGGTAGTCACTGGTGTGTCAATCAGCCCATATACGTCCCACTGCAGGGCACGGGCCTCCTCTACAAACGACTACTGATTGAGAGTGGTTAGGCCATATAGTCCACCACGCTGGCCTAGTGCAGGTTGGTGGACTTACATACCATAGAATTTTTATAAATCGCTATGGTATGCAGGTTTCCTCACGATGTTTTCCTTCACCGTTTTAGTGCGTGGTGATTGACTATCAATACACACATGACTCCGAAAAGTCAGAGGTGTGCCCTGGGATTCGAACCCGCGACCACCATGAACATGTTGGCAGTCGCGTCTAGTCCGTTTACCAACAGGCCACCACGCACAGAACACACGCACACTGGTGTATAGGGATAAGAAAATATTAATGTTTTATACATAGTTAAATATAAAAATGCCAGTTATAAACATACTTACAAATACATCTTCTAAAGTGGCACACTCCTGATTCTGTTCGTAAAATTGTACCTTCTGAAGGTTATGCCTTAAAATATCATTGGAAAATTTTCTCTCATCATCACAAATTAAAACATTGGCCACTAGGCCCGTATTATTTCTCTTTACTTTAAGATGCTCATTGTTTACATTCTGCATTACCGCTGCACTGCCAAATATAGTTTCGTCTAAATAAGATCCGTAATCGCCATTATCCTTGGCTTCCACAACATTATTATTAATATGAGCATCATTATTTTGACGCGGAGGTTCATTCTCTTTATCATCGACTTCGATGTAATTTTGGTGTGAATTTTCATTTACATCATTTTGGGTTGTATCTTCTAACTTGCGACGTCTTCTTATTCGAATGTAAGCGTCTGTTAAATATTGAAATTTGAGGAAATAGGCTATGTATTCCGCGACGCTTGCAGACCCGCTTTTGTTGCTCTTGTTGTGTAGCAAACAAAAATGTCGGGGTGGCGTCGTTCCGTATGTGTAATCTAAAAGGATAAAATTTTATTAAAATTATGTCTGTCTTATTGCCGTATCTGCTGGATTACATACAAAAAAAATTCTAGCATGTTCACACGCAAAGTTTTACATCGTCATTAAAGTATTCTATTTTCCATACCATAGAAACTGCGTTCCAATCAAAAATTAAATTAATATCATTAGCTAAGTATAAATTTATATTGAATTTTAGGCATAAAAAAGCGTTTTATACTGCGTCTAGGTAACATATCGCTAGAAATTCCTTAGCCACACGAATCCTGGTAATTATCATACATAAATGACATAGTCGATGTCCCTGGATTGGTAATTCTTTTAAATAAATTAAAATAGGCAGTCTTAAGATGAAGGTCACTTCCAAGTAGGTTGATGTGGTGAACCTTGGGGGAGGCCTATATTCAGCCATATGTTTCTGGCTGAAGTGAGAGAAAATAGAAATAAACTCACTATGCTTAGCAATACAAGAACAAGGAGTAAGTAGCGGGGTGCTTTCAGCCAGCCTGCTCTCGGGCGCGCTGCGAGTGTGACAGAAGTTGTTGCTGTTCCACGTGGTGTCGGTGTAGGGAATCGAGTCGGCCACGCTGCCCGTCGACACGTGGATCCACTTCGCAGACTCGCGCAGGGAGAAGAATGTGAGCGTTATTACTCCCTGTGAAATGGTGAGGGTAGGTGAAATATTCATAGTTTGGTGGCAAAATATTATGTGGTAGTTAGGACTTTACAAAAGCTTGTTTTGTTTTCTCAGAAAACTGAAAATAATGCCTAAATTTTATTGTTGTTTATGAAAAACTATTGCCGAAACGTAATTGCGCCATCTTAGAGTAAGCGAGAAAACTAATTTAGATATACAATAGAATGGGGAATGATAATAATAGATTCGATGATAAATACCAATCAAGCTGCCTACCGTAAAATGCATGGACAGAAAATACCACGAGTTCAAACTGAAGTAGATAATTTACCATTGTAAAGCAGGCTGCAGCACAAAGAGTGGCACATAGTGGAAACCCGTAGCGCTCAGTAAGAGCGCCACCTAGTGCAGGGCCTAAAACTTCGCCGAAGGAGTAGCAGCAAGACCAGACGCCTGCCACGGCACTGTAGGTTGCCAACGCTTCAGGGCAACCGCCTTCGTAACTAGAAATATGTACAATTTGATTATAATATATTTTTTAGGGCTCTTTAGGAAAAATATTCGTAGTATTTCAGCCAAGCAAGCCGAAAAGGGAAAATTTAAAAATAAAGTCTCAATATTTAATAAGTAAAAAAAAAAACAAATTGTAAAACAAAATTCGGAACAAAAACACAAAAAAAGGAAACTAGAACTCATCAAGGCGATTTTTGTTTATGTACATGAACAGTAAAATATTATGGATAATTTCAAATCACCATACTTACATAGAACTTGTTAATACTCCTTGGAATGTAGGTAATAGTGTTAAAGCCACGGACATTCCCAATATAGACAGCGCTACCAAATCTAGCCAAAGGTCTCTGAAAACATGAGGAGAGGAAGACACTAGGGTTACTCTACGAGCCGAGCTGAAACTAAACTCGAATGTTCGAACGTTGTACGTAAAACATTCCACATAATGTTTGAATCCTATCGTAAGTACGTCGTAACTATAGAATAAGTTTGGAACTTCGGAGTGAATGATAAGTATCCTAGAGAATAGTACTGATTTTTAGAAGTGGAAAACTTATAACTTACGTTGGATCGAAAGTCCGAATATTCACGTTTCGTTTCGAATCAAGGGGGTTATCTGGGGGCACGGCAGTGCCCCCTCCAAGTCGAGCTAAAAAGCGGCGCAGTCGTACCGTCCTTTTCTCGAAGCAATTCAGACCATTTTCAACCCCCCATAACTTCGTTGTGGTTAAAGCAAGAAGCCTGAATTTTCAGTTACTAAGCAGGAATTGCGTAAACACGGTATATTTAAAATTTCATTTGAACCAATAGTTAAATTTGAACCAGTAGTTTAAGAATTATAACTTGTCAAACTTTCGTAATTTTGTCACTCACTGACTGACTGACCGATCATCAAAAGTCTAAGGCACTTCTAGCAGACATAGCACCTTCGAATTTAGAATATAATTAGTATTTAGTGTCTAAATTAAGGGAAAATTTAAACATTTCATAATTTCTGTCTAGTTTTCTAGATAGACCAACTGCGTGAATAACTTTGTAATCTCATATAAATGTATAGAATTTCAAAGTTATATTTGCAGTTAATAATTCGTTGTTCCCGTATATAATGGAATAATAGTTGTAGATAGGTATCTATACATATGAGGCATAACAGAAGGGGGGTATAGCGAGGGAAAGGGTGTTAGCCCATGAAACTGTACAACATTCCTCTAGAAAAACATGACGATGATAAACTTGCAAATAAATAAACTAAATACCTCGAAAATATCAATTACCATGAAAGAATCAAATCCGCTATATTTGTGATAAATTGATACCTACAAAAATAAGAAATAACCATAAGACAGGGGCTTTAAGAAAAATCTTTATATATATTCTAGAAATAAAAAGTACCGAAAAGGAAAAAAGTAGGATTCTACAAAAAGACAAGAGATCCCATCAAAAACATCCTGTAAAAAAATAAATAAATAAAGTCTCGCTGCTCAGTTTTTCTACCACAAAAAGTTGTGAGATACATGTAATACCAAGTCGATTAATTTATTTAGTCCTTGCTTAAGGGACATTCTGTATAAAGTTATTACGTAAGTTATTATCATATCAATATTAAAAATTCTTTAAAGTTTTAAATAAATAGATCGACTTGGCCAGTAGCATTATGTATAAATTGTACGCTACATTATGTTTTCATGCGATGGCCAAGACGATCTATTTATTTACAACGTACGGACAGGATTCAAAACAGGATTCAATACAGGATTCAAAACTTTTGTGGAGTAACTAGGCACATTGATAAAGTTTTACGTACGAATTCCG
The DNA here is from genome assembly GCA_009982885.2 of Hyles vespertilio. NCBI lineage: Eukaryota > Metazoa > Arthropoda > Insecta > Lepidoptera > Sphingidae > Hyles > Hyles vespertilio. The sequence goes on from CM042818.1 coordinate 16,026,873, forward strand.
AACATCGTCTCGGGTTATAGAGTTACCCCCGATTTAACAATTAATGGATACATTTTATATTTTTAGTATCAATAGTAACAATACCAGTTACTAGATTATAGCTTCCTAGAATATATAAATTCTGATATTTTTAACATAATAATTACCGGGTATCAAATAGTTCATTCCAAAAATGTAGATTTTAGATAAAAGATAATTAGTATTTACCTTGGTAGACCTGGTATGTAAGGACACGGTCCGAGCAGTAACAGGCCAGCGCTTGACAGAAATAGCCCCCAAACCATCATACACCAATGGTTGTGAACTCTGAAACATTGTTAGATTTATTTTACGGCAGGCAAGGCAGGCCAGGCAAATACAGGGTATATTAAGACTGCTTCCGAAAACGAAGCCAGGTGGTAGTTTCAGTGACTAGACAGACAGACAGACGACTAGACACAATGATAGGTTTTGATAACATAATAATTCTAATTTTTGTGTATCATAGCGTTTCTAAAAATAAAAGAGTGTGGGTAAATTATTATTTTAGGAAAAGCTTTTTTAAGGAAAAAATTACAAAAATAGGTCGCGTTTTTGCAAAATTTTTCATTGCATTGTATCTGGTCACTAAGGCTACTCGGCCCTGTATATGAGATCGGTGAAACATACTTTTTCTCAATGATTATTTTTACCATACATCATTACACTGAGCGCATCTCAGACAAAAGTTAATTAGGAATGGACCAGTTAGCTGGATAAACTCAACCTGGGTAACCTTCAAATTACGGTTCAGTTTTGTGAAGAAGTTTCAAGTGAGGAGTTTTTTTCACAATGTTTTTGTTAACTTTATGGCACCAAGCGTAATGGAATTGGATTGAACAAACGAATTGGATTTCTTTATCTAATAAATGATTAGTTAAAGGCGCTTTTTTAACGTTTTAGTCTACCTATTCAATTTAAATATATCAGTTGTAAACTAAATAGAATATATGACATTTAGTAAATTGTCTACTTTACCTATCAGCCACCCAACCCCATATTGGACTAAAGATCCCGTAGAGACTTGAAAATAATAAGAATATCAATCCAATTTGTTCCGTAGATAGCCCAAACTGCCGCAAGTGTGGCTCAAGTGTTGGATCTAAGAACGCCCAAGTGTTGGACATAATCACGATCACCAACCCCGTGATTATTATCGACGGAATCTTGAAAAGTTTTATTATTGAGGCCGTTTTTGAACCGGTTACGTATTCTGCAAAAGATAAATTAACATAATTGTAAGTTAAAATAAAATCTTTTCAATATAGGACTTTTTTAAGATGTTGTACAGCACCCTTTTGTACCTGGAAGCTGCCTACAAAAGCTGGTATAACTAAATTAATACCTATGTTTTTTTTAAATTTGTTGATTCAATGTTATGTCCATGTGAAGTAAGCACTTTTGAAATTTCTGTGCAAACATAATATTTTTTTATTTATTATTGAGTTATTCCTATTACATATATGTAATTAGTTGTTATTTCTGTTATACTAGAAATGAAATATCCAAATTTTACATAAAATCCGTGGAATATTTCCTCCAAATATTCATTTCGTAATTGATTGAAATATAAGATATACTCAAAACTAGTAGTACTAGTTTTTTTTTACTGTATTCTTGTTTTTAATTGCATTTGTTATAATTGTTTCATTTAATTGTATTGTGTAATATCATGCTGTTATTTGCATTGAGTTTGTATTGTTGTGTTTACGCTAATTAGTTCAGACTATGATGTTCATGATGTATATTCTTATTTGTTTTGCATGTGGTGTTTGCCTGTAATTAATTGTTGCTCTTATGATTTATTCTTTAATTGTATTCAAATATTTATGTAAGAATTAGGGTAAGCAATTGTTGGCAAACCTTTTAAATAAAATAAAAATAAAAAATGTAAAAATTAATCCAAATCGGCGATAAAATCCATAAATAATACTTTTATTTCAATATACCAGGTATATCAAGACTGCTACCGAAAATAAAGTCGGATGGTAGTTTTAGTGACTACAAACACAATGGAACTAAAAATTTCGCAAAGAAATGCGACAATTTTTTTATAATTTTTTTAAATATCGTTTTTGGGTGGTAAACTCATAGTTTTTGCTATACTAATAATTTAAACTCTTTTACACTTTAGAGTCTTTATAAATAAAGGGGTATAGAAAATTATTTAAGGAAAAAAATGTATTTACCACCCAAATACGACCACATGAAAAAAATAACAAAAAAAAATCGTCTCTTTTTTGCAACATTTTCTGTTGCATTGCGTCTGAAGTCGCTTAAACTACCACCCGGCGCCGTTTTCGGTAGCAGTCTTGATATACCCTGTATAAGATATAGTTACCTTCGCAATCAGTAAGCAAGAAGAAATTTATGGGCACCGTCATGACCATCACAACTCCAAGACTGTAGAATGGTAGCCCGAAGCCTCCGATCTACCTGGAACATTTTAATTTTTGTACATTTTACAACTATCATCATCATCATCATCATATCAGCCACAGGAAGTCCACTGCTGAACATAGGCCTCCCCCAATGATCTCCACAATGACCTGTTGGAAGCGGCCTGCATCCAGCGACTTCCTGCGACCTTAGTCAGATCGTCCGTCCACCTTGTAGGCGGGCGTCCAACACTTCGCTTGCCTGTACGTGGCCTCCACTCGAGAACCTTTCGGCCCCAACGGCCATCGGTTCTACGAGCTATGTGCCCGGCCCACTGCCACTTCAACTTGCCAATCCTATGGGCTATGTCGGTAACCTTGGTTCTCCTACGGATCTCCTCATTTCTGATTCGATCTCGTAGGGAAACACCGAGCATAGCCCGCTCCATGGCTCGTTGAGTGACTTTGAGCCTTTTAATGAGGCCCACAGTGAGAGGCCACGTCTCGGTGCCGTATGTCATCACTGGTAGCACACAACTATCGAAGACTTTGGACGAGAAGACGTCGCGAAGTTTCCCGAACGTTGCCCAACCGAGTTGGATTCGCCGATTGACCTCTCTCTCGAAGTTGGACCTGCCTAACCACTTGTCTTAAATAGACATATTCGTCTACAACTTCGAGAGTCGAGCCCCCAACTCCAATGGGGTTGGGCACAACATGGATATTCGACATGATCTTCGTTTTATCCATGTTCATTTTAAGACCCACCTGTTGGGAAACTCGATTAAGGTCTTCGAGCATAGTGCTAAGGTCTTCCAGCGATTCTGCCAAGACTACAATATCGTCGGCAAATCGAAGGTGAGTAATATACTCGCCGTTGATGTTGATGCCGAATCCTTTCCACTGCAAGAGCTTGAAGGCATTTTCCAGCGCGGCAGTGAACAGTTTCGGAGATATGATCCCTGTCTCACGCCTCTCTGTAGTGGAATAGCCTTCGTGCTCTGATCCTGTACTCGGACCGACATGGTGGCATTGTTGTATATACACCTCAACACTTCGATGTACCGATAGTCTATGTGGCACCGCTGAAGAGACTGTAGCACAGCCCAGGTCTCGATCGAATCAAAGGCTTTCTCATAGTCCACAAATGCTAAACAAAGCGGCAAGTTATACTCCTTGGTTTTTGTATAACTTGCCGAAGCGTATGGATGTGGTCTATGGTACTAAAGCCTTTTCGGAAACCGGCTTGTTCGGGAGGCTGGAAGTCATCAAACCTGCGTTCGAGACGATTTGTGATGACCCTCGAAAACAACTTATAGACATGGCTCAGGAGCGAGATGGGCCTGTAGTTCTTCAGCAAAGTGTTATCACCTTTTTTGAAGAACAGTACCACCACGCTCCTGCTCCATGCCTCTGGCGTTGAGCCCTCGAGGAGAACGGACTTGAAGAGCCTCTGAAGGACTTTCAGTACCGGCGTTCCGCCCGCTTTCAGAAGCTCTGAAGTTATTCCGTCTTCGCCCGGCGCCTTGTTGTTTTTAAGTTGCTTCAGGGCCATCTCAATCTCACACAGGCTGATGTCCGGGATATCATCGCTAAAGTGTCGGATCAACTCGGCTCTCGGGTCTTCGGCCGAGCTAACAGCAGGTTGGGCAACCGAGGTGTAAAGCTGTCCGTAGAACCTCTCGATCTCCCTTAATACCTCTGCCCTCGTCGATACCACGCGGCCGTCGTCCGTCTTCAGCCTAGACAATTGGCTTTACCCAATAGACAAGTCTCTTGCAAACACTTTGGAGCCTCCGTTCCGCTCAATTGTCTCGTTAATGCTCACAGTATTGTGAGCACGGACATCGTGTCGCAAGGACTTCCAGATCTGTCTATTGAGCCGCCGATATGCTTCGGCGTCAACGGAAGACTGCAGCGCTAAAGATCGACGTTCGGCCATGAGGTCAAGAGTGTGGATCGAGAGTTTTTGTGGTCTATCTCTACGGCGAGGTCTAAAATACTTAGATCCCACCGTATGGACAGCTTCTACCAAACTGCTGTTTAGCTCGTCCACTGCAAGGTTTTCTCCTAGACAATCAAAGCGATTTGTCAGCTCGAGTTGAAAGCTCTCGGGGTTTTGGATATGGGCGCGAGTAGGTCGGAGCGTAGATTTCATCAAGCGATGCCTTTCCGATTGGACATTGATATTCAGTGTGCCCCTAACCATTCGGTGATCACTGCCGGTTTTCACCCTGTTGATCACAGAGACATCTCTGAATATCCGTCTATTCGTCGTCAAGATAAAATCTATCTCGTTTCTCGTAGAACCGCCAGGACTCAGCCAGGTCCATTTCCTGTGAGGCGGCTTCTGGAAAAAAGAGTTCATCGCAAAGAGTCCCTCTTTCTCCAGAAAGTCGGCCAGCCTCTGACCCCTGAGATTCCGTTGCCCATGTCCAAATTGCCCCACTTTCAACTCTGCATCGCTTCCCTTGCCCAACTTTGCGTTGAAGTCTCCCATAACAACATTGAAGTAGGTTTTGGAAGTATGTATGGCCCGACTTATGTCCTCATACATTTCCTCCACTTCTTCATCTGGGTGTGTCGAGGTCGGCGCGTATACCTGTATGACCTTCAACGAATATCTTTTGGATATTCTGAGTATAAGGTATACTACCCTGCTCGACACACTTTCGATGGATACGATGTTGTTGATGAGAGACCTGTGGACGAGAAATCCGACACCTCCTCGGGACTGTTGGTCGTCCCCCCGGTAGAAGAGCAGGTTACCAGACTTCAGGGTTATCGTATCCTCCCCGATACTTCGGACTTCCGATAACCCCAGAATATCCCAGTGTAACCCGCTCAATTCTTCTTCCAGTTCGACAATCTTCTCGTCTGTCCTCAAAGTGCGTATGTTGTGTGTTACCAGGGCCAGTCGTCGTCGGGGGTGGTAGCCGGGGCCAACCCGGGGATTCTTAGCACCCCCTGCCCCACCGTAACCGTGGCTGCTACCATCGCCAGGAATAGTGGGGCTGCCGGGGACTGGGGGCCTGGTCAATTTTTGTGTCGCCATTGAGGGGTATTTGCCAATATTCGCCACGCTTGGCAGGCGGGTTGGCGAGCGCAGGACCCCTCCTCCTCCTCCCAGCAGCGTCGTCAGCGCGAGTCCCCACTCGCGCTGACGACGCTGCTGCCCATCATCAGCGGGAGAAAGGAAATAGGGTTTGTGAGTAGAGGATATAATGGGAAAGGAGAGTATGGCCTGTAGGAGTGGATACTGCAGTCATGGAAGGGAATGTTTGTAGTGACTGCAGTAGCTCGGGGGGCCGAGGTCGCGTACTCGCAGCACCTATTCTAGGACAAGCCATGACCACTAGATAGGAGCACCCCTGACCTACCACCAGTTTAATGTCAAATACATAAGGGGTAGGTAGAAGGGAGATACACATTAGACACACTATGAATAACAAATAAAAAAAATTTAATTAATAATAAAATAAAAAATAAAAAAGAATGTATGTTGAATCCGAAACCATGACAAGTAGTGGTATTTATTTCGTTTATTATTTTGTATCTGCCATTAATTTATTACCATAAGTCATAAAGTTATACTAAATTCCCCTTTATTACATTCGCGTGACCAATCTCAGATATTTGATGACCACACAAATATTTCTGCAAGACTGCTATTCAGGTTCACAATTTTTCTTGCTTTTTTATACTGCTTTATGAAGGTTGTCGACCTCAATAAAAGTACAAAATGTAGAGATAATATTTTGTACAAAAATGTTTATGACTGTTTGTTCCATGCGAATTACCTTAGTTATTATTTAAAATTGTCATCGATCTACAATATTAGTTCTTTAACCTTTGTATTGCACATTGATTAACGTTTACGTTTCAATCTAAACGACGGGTTATCTACATGCAAGAACAGCAAAATGTAACAAAAATAATGTGAATTATTTAGAAAAGTGAACAAATGCGAAAGTTGTAATTTATTTTATTGCTCTGAATAACGAAGCCAGCATGCCGACCCTTTTTGTCCTCTTTGAACGACTTGTGAATTCAGTTTGATCGAGAAGACAAAACATTGGATAACTTATATAGGTCTTGAAACTGTATGAAATAGGCAGACTGACCACATACGAGTACCTCCTTTTGTTTATCTATAGTCAGTTGATACAATGATACTATGCCGGATATATTAGTGACGAATCAGGGCTACATGTATCTCTTGGCTGTTCGTATGACGAATCAGGGCTTCATGTTTGACTCTGTTTTTATCATTATTTATTATTAAACAAATGGCATTCATACCGAGTACAGAAGTCCGCCAATAGCTGGTCCAACAGACATGCCGAGTCCCACAAAGGTTTCCAGTATTCCCAGGACTGACCCAATGCTGTCTGGGAACGCGTTGACCACGAACACGTAGCTGGCTGTCGAATACGCGCTGGCTCCAAGAGCTTCGACGCCTCGTACCACGAAGCAGAAAGATGTGAATGTTGCCGTATCATCTATTAATACTAAGGTGCTGGAAGAAGAATTATCAATAACAGTTTTTTTTTATTACATTGCGGTAAATGAGCAAATGGCTTACGTGGTAAGAGATTGGGGCCTTCCATGTACAGGGTATATTAAGACAGCCGGGTGGTAGATTTTGTGAAAATGCACAAAGCAAATAAAAATTTCCATACAGAATACTTTGTAAATAGATAAGTATTTCCAGATCGGTGTTAGATGTAATTCAGATCCAAACCTTTCAACCAATCTTCTCCAATCTTTTCGTAGGTATACGTTGTATTTTATATTCCTGGATTGTTTTTCTTACTAAACGCCAGAGGGCGCCTTGAATTGATTGAGTGACGTCTCTGTCTCAGCATGTAAAATGTACTCTGTGGGTATAGCTACTTCAAAGCGAATTATTTATACATGACCAGATAACTTACCCGAACAAGACGTTGCAGACTCCAGCCACGAACATCCCCGCCGTGAACATAAACTTGGCTCCTACGTGCGGCAGCTGCAAACGATGTGTCAATTACCATTACCGTGATAAGATAAGCTTCTCACTACGGTGAATGTTATGTTTTGCAACTTATTATGTTATTTAATTCGATAAGCATTTTAACAGGATTTACCCATACATCAAACTCAAATTCTGTGATGTTGATTAAGTTAAATTTACTAATTTTCCTACTTTTGCCTGATTTGACTCATGTCTCATATTGTTTCTGATCTTGTCCATCTCTCTCTCCCTCCCTCAATTTCCCACTCTCTTTCTTTAGTCCACTGCTGAACATATTCTTCCATGGTTGGAGTAGCCTAACTCAAACTAAACCTAAGTAACCTAACCATGCATCCTAAAAAAATGATCACAATAAGGGAATTTACTGTATGAATGTTGGTCTGCCTAATATTATACAGTATACACTAATACGTGTAATACAAACTTCATTGGAAACCATTAGACTACGCACTTCATAAATAGTAAAAGAAAAGTAGGGAAATATCGGTTTGCTATGTATAAATGATAGATAATTAACCGAGGCACTGATTGATTGATGTTTCAGCAGTTTTCTTTTGGACTTTCAACTCCATAATATTATTATAAGCACGAAGATAAATTGCTCTTTAAAGATTCCTGCGTCACTAAAACGTCAAACTTTAGGAAATCTCCAGCAATTTTGTTAACATTAAACTTTGGCGAGCTGGATCATTCAGTACTATATCAGCCCATCAGGCCATATAGTCCACCACGCTGCACGCTAATGCGAATTTTTATAAATCGTTATGGTATGCAGGTTTCAACATGATGTTTTCTTTCACCATTTTTGTGCGTGGTTATTGACTATGGTTATTGACTGTGTGCATTGGCACACAGGGCTCCGAAAAGTCAGAGGTGTACCGTGGGATTCGTATCCGGGACAACCGTGAATATATTTCCTGCTGCATCTGGAGGGTAACTATCTAAAAACGATACGAACTTCGAATGTTCGGACTACGTAAAACTTCACTAATAGGCACATTAGATATTTCACAAAATTTTGGATCCTGTATCGTACGTCGCAACCATAGACTAAGTTCGGAGAAAATTAGAAGTATAGTAGTAAATACTATTGATTTTTAGAAGTGAAAGTCCTGTATGTTACTCCTGACGTCGAACATCCGAACATTCGAATTTATAGAGTAACCCAAATGGTCGAAACAAACAGGATAACGCACATTCAGGAGCATTCAGGTTGTAGCCAATTGTACGACTTTAGCAATTAATAACCTAGAAAACAGAACAATAACTTCGCAATATAGTCGACGATTGATCCAATAAATAAGTTACCGTATTACTGGAGCTAATAAAGTCCTTGAACCGGTTTAATATAGTTCCAATAATTCTCTGAACATTTGGTAGCATATAAATAACTTTTGATGAAATTTGTAAAACTGCCTCGGGCGAAGTGATAGTGGATTTTTCAATTCATTATCAGTCTGGAGTTAGAAATTTGTGCCCGATATGGCGATAGGCTTGTCTCCTCTCACATTGTTGGACGGAACAAACAAAGCGAAACGTGAGTGTACCAGCATCTTAGCCTACCCCTTCTGGAAAAAAATACATGAGTTTATGTATTGTAAAATTAAAAAGAATGAGCACGCAACAATAAAATACTAGATATGGGCCATAAGAGTTATATTTTTATCCTAACGTTCTCTGTGTAATATAAATAAATAACACTATTACTAAGGTCATTGAATTGAACAATGACCTCCAAATTAATAAAAACACCCACGCTGTAATAATGCAATATTCGATTTTATCACGGGAACTCAGTGTATTAAAACCAATTATAAGTACTTAGTTATTATTTTTGACTAAGTATCTTCTAAGGAAAAAAGAGCCCGCCGCGGGGTTTTGCTTGATATGCTGTAGTTCCGTAAACCACTTCGGAAAGTGGAGTCACTTAACTCGTCACTCGGTAACTTGATCACCGCGCGTCAACAAAAAGAAAAACAAGTTACTTCTAAGGGTCCTAATAAATTACTAGGTCAAGCTAGCTTCGTAAACTAAATTTGACATCGGTCGCCGACGATGTCTGAAGATACAGAATTATGTTTCCAGACTGTCCTTTGATCTCACCCGCGTTTGTAGCTTTATTGATAAAGAACAATTTAATACCAGGACAACATCAATGTAGACTTACGCGGTAAACGTGTCTATTGCGAGCTGTGTGCATATTTCAATGCAGTTTATAGATAGGTATGTAAATTAAGGCACAGAATACTAAACTAACAGAAGTCAAGCTCCATACAAAGCGCGCTAAATCAACGCACACATAGACAGCGTTCACCGACACGATATTTCAAACCAGTCGAGACCACTGCGCGCGCGAGTGTCACCCGCTTCGGGAACGCAAATAGTGAGACGTTTTGTGCAAAGATGGAGCAAATCAATAAAAGTTATTACACTTGTATACCGGGTATCTCAAGACTGCTACCGAAAACGAAGCCGGGTGGTAGTTTTAGTGGCTACAAACACAATGCAATTAAAATTTCACCTAGAAACGCGACAATTTTTTCTTATGATTTTTTAAATATCGTCATTTTTGGGTGGTAAATCCATAGTTTTTGCTAAAATAATAATTTAAACTATTTTATACCTTAGAGTATTTATAAATAAAAGGGTATATACTATTATTTTAGGAAAAAAATGTATTTACCACCCAAATATGGCCATAGGAAAAAAATAACAAAAAAAAAATTGACGCTTTTTTTTGCAAATTTTTCTGTTGCATTGTGTCTGAAGTCGCTTAAACTACCACCCGGCTTCGTTTTCGGTAGCAGTCTTGATATACCCTGTATAAAACACCAGATTATAATAATTGAATATAAATTTCATTAAAAAAAAACATATATTATTAAAAAAACAATAAAAAAAACATAGAATAATGACATACACATTCTCAGCGAGTTCATAAATAAAATTAAAATTTATTTATCGTATTATTGTGTTTTATATATTTTATTTAAAAATTCAATCAAACGATACGAGTGCTATTAACACAATACGTGTTTTCGCATAAGCCAGAGTTAACAACCCTTGCGCGAACGCCGAGCGTAGTGTGAGTGTGGTAACAAAAGTGAAGTACATACACAAGCTTGACTTCACTGTTAGTATTCTGTGATTAAGGCCATACCGACCAAACTCGTATTTAGCGACATTGATCCTAACATTTGAAAATCGAAATTGTTGATTACTTGGTGTAGGTCATTGTAACTTTAGAGATAGAACGTAACTCGTCTAATAGGTACAAAGTTGCGCAAGTTGCAGTCTTTTTACAGGAGTTTCTGAAATTTTTTCTCTCTACTGTAGGGGGTATGTCAATGTTGCCGGCCTTCCAACCCATGTTCGGTGGCGGAGTACGCTCATAATGATAAAGATAGAACCCTAAAAATCCTGCAAGGGAATATCGGCTAAAACAGCAGTCCTTACTTGACAGGTAAATAAGGTAGTACAGGTACAATAAAAACTAGCAGTTTAAGTAACAAGTGGCCGCAGACTGTTAAGACCTTTGAATTACCTAAATAATATTTGGTTTGGTCATAAACACCGAAAATAAACAAATTTCTGTGCTCCAATATATTCACAGATGATTATCAGTAATCATGATATTTTAAAATAGCACTCTAAAATCCCCGCGAGGTGTGCGTTTTTGTCTGCCCGTGCGATCTGTGGCCCGTGCATACCAAGTATATTTTTACAAATTATCTTTGTAATCGTTTAGACTTCCTGGAATTAAGTTTAATTTAAATAGCTACTTTATTTTAAATATAATTTTAAATATAATCTATAATATAAAAATGAATCGCAAAATGTGTTGGTAACCGCATAATTCAACAACGCCTGGACCAATTTGGCTGATTTTGGTCTTGAAATATTCGTGAAAGTCCTGGGAAGGTTTTAGGGGTGAGAAAAATTTCTGAGGAAGATACTAAAAACCTTTTTTTTGGGTATCGTTCAAGCGTGATGCGGCAAGCCAGTATAGGATGATCTTTGTTTATTTGACGGGAGACGTAAAAGACGGTCCAGCTTCAACTACCACCCAACGTAAAATGATCTATCTTTCCATTGTCTTTCATTGACGGCTGACGAAATAGAACAAAATTCAAAAAATGTGTACATCGTGTATTATCTAGATACGGCGTCTTGCGCATAATTTTGTTAAATGTAAATTAAAACGATGTCCACATCTACCAAAATCGCCCATTGTTTTTTGAGATTATTGCAACAGTTTTAAACAAAGTATACTCTATCGAAGCGTTTTGCCGGAGTACACCAAAATATATCTAATTATATTTTTTCGATTTCATAAACGACATTGTTTTTTGAATTGATACTTTTAGATGCGCTGGGGGACAAATTTAAATTCCGCATTAGTATTGTTTTCAGACTCAAGAATAAAAAAAATATTGGTACGTTGATGCCGTATCGAGACATTATAATGAAACGATATGCAGTTTTATATTTTTAAATATTTGTTCTATTACTTACGTCACCTGGTAAGGCAGTATGAAGGTTTTATTAATTTGTATATGGTAACGTAATAGACGCGACTGCCAACAAGTTAACGATGGTCACGGGTTCAAATCCCAGGGCACACCTCTGACTTTTCGGATTAATTTCTACGTGAAATAAAATCCGCCAACTCGCACTAAGCAAGCAGGGTGGACTATAATATCTTCTTCTATAATATAAAAATGAATCACAAAAAGTGTTGGTAAGCGCATAACTCAACAACGCCTGGACCAATTTGGCCAATTCTTTTTTTAAATGGTTATTATTACTTTATTACTAACAAAAAGTAATGGCGTGCAATATTATTAGGAAAAACAGCATTTTGGTGCTGAAATAAGGGACGTAATATTGGATGGACAATAAAAAACGCTAAAGTTTTTAATGTCAAAATTTCATAAGGCAATCTTTATATGTACATGTATATGGAGAGACGGGATATAATAGAGTGGAAGGTACGGGAGAGGGCTGGGATAGCTGACAGATTTGATAGGACGAAATGTAAATGCACGTTATAAGACGGGATGGATAATAAAAGAGAAAGGACGGGACGGATCGGGAAGAGACTGAACAGACGGATGAGACGGGATTGAGCCAGACAGTAGGATAGCTATGTCAAGTTTAGGTATACAAGAGATTAATACGAAAAATAACATGTATTTGGTGTGGAGTGGAATCAAAAAATATATGCACCCAGGCGAAGCTGGGTCGGGCCGCTAGTTGTGAATAGATACTTTATTGAAATTGAAGCGAAAATAAATATCTACTACTTATTTAATTTATCCACGTATCATACAATATATAACACAATGTACTATGGTAATTCGTAAGTATCGTCCATTCCAAAATATAAAAACCAACACCTTCACTCTTCACTGTTTCAGGGTATCTATATGATATACTACGAGCCTTTCAGCCAGCGCGGCGGCAAAAATCGGGTTCTCCCCCCTGTGCAGGACATCGTCATTTTTATTATATTATATTTCTATTTATATGACATAACCAAATTCATTTCAACGAGGTTTTATTTTTAAAGATTTATGCATTTTTTAGTAAATATTTTTAGGAGATTGTTTAGGTGTCAAACGCACTGCTCTTAAATTAGTTAGTACACTGACAATTGCCCCCGCGAGCGTGGGATCTAGAAAAATGAGTCTTTATAAAACTTAAGCTTCGTTCGAGGTAATCGACACGAGGACACGCGGGTAAACTATAGTTAATTATTAATTGTTCCAGTACAGGGCGCAGGTCTCACATTGCCACGGTTTGGGTTACAGCTGTGCTATACCTCATATATATATATATATGTAAGCTGTGCACAACTATAATTGGTATACACATTAGAATTATCCCGCCATAAAGATTATTTTTAGTCATGTATATTTGATGTGTTTACTGTTGATGTGCCTTATTTAAATAAAATAAAAAATACCTCTACGTGCCCGATGACCTAAGATTGTCACTTGTGGAATGTAGCACAAGGGCAATGGACTTATATAATAATATAATAAACAACTAAATTTTGACACCTGGGCTTGGTGGTTTTGAGAAGATAATATTAAGCATTACCTCCTTCATGATGCGGGTAGATCATATTTGTGAATATTTTGAAAAAAGAACAATATTATATGTATGTATTGGGTGGTTTTGTGTGTATAGCGACAGAATATTTGACTATATTCGATTTTTTCATTATTTTGTGAAAAATCACACATACAATTAGGATGTAACATAAGGCAAATATTTGTATGTATTTTAAAAGAAGGAGTGGGGCTGGATCTTTCCGTCGCTTTCACATTACACATTGTAATACATAGGACTAGTGACGTCACTAGTTTTGTTTTGCATATCTTTTGTTTTACTCACACTAGTGAGCTTTAAACTGATTTTAATTTGTTTAATACACTTTGTTTGTTAGATTTTGAATATGGATACATTTTGATAAATACAATAAATAAATAATAGTGTAAAGAAACTGAAAAAATACGTTTTTTTAGAAAATTCAACAAAAAAATAGAAAATAAATTTGAATTAAAAATAGTGTAAGAAAAATGATTTTATTTTAAAAAAAGCGTGCTACTATAGATATCCTTCAAAGTTTATTCGTTAATCGTACCTAAATACTAAGTTTGCTCAATGTTAAATAAGGTTTCGATCTGGATCCTTGGCGTTTACTTACATTGTTTCAAGTACGTTTTAGGTTTCGTCAACAACAATTACTTAGTTATTAACAATTCCCTGTATAGGAGACTTTTAAATATCTTATAATGACTTATTTCTATTAAAATAAACTTTTATTCATACATTCATATATAAACTCACGCCTTATTCCCAGAATTGGTAGGCAGAAGTGCTGGTAGCAATCAGTATAACCACGTTTCGTCTTGTATGTTCCGTCCTTAGATGTAATAGGGGTGAGTCTATCGCCATATCGGACACAAATTTCTGATTCCAGGCTGATAATGAATAGAAAAATCCAAAATCACTTTTCCCGAACCAGGATTCAAACCTGGCACCTCAACGTTTTAACTTGCAGTTTTATAAAATAAACTAAATAAAAAATACGTGATTTTTACTTACGAATTTCCCAAACAGCGGCGAAGTAAGGAACATAATGACGGCGTAGAAACTGAACACAATACCGCACATGGTATCCGATAGCCCTTTGTTGGAGGCTTCTCTTGGGAAGAACGGCGCCATGATGCTCATGGAGCAGAAACTCATGAAGTCCACTATAGCCAGAGAAGCGAGGGTGAGTCGTTGCCGGGTGGTAAGATGGCGAACGGCGCCTGGATGCAACCTTGTTTGTGTACGCACCAATCTACAGGAAAAATAGATAACACTTCAATTAGATTGGAAGTGGTAAAGCTACGCTGTTGTCAGCCATGACTGAAGTTAATGGGCAGGCTCATCCAGAACAATAACTGTCTCTATATCAACTACATCTGCAGGTCCGCAACCGCACCGGCTGGAGGGTGCAAATTACCCCGTAAGAATCCCCTCTTAGGCAAACGATGGATTTTTAATAAGCTCACTGCAAGAGACTTTTCGGTCCATAAACTCTCAAACCTGATTCAAATTCTTGTGATTCGTAATAATATTTCTCTTGATGTGGAGATCGAACCTGCCATACACCAACCAACAGGGCCATGGAGACTTTCAAAATGTTTCCAAGTTTTAATTATTTCCGAAAAACATTCGGGAAGTTACCACCGCTTCTATGTACTAACCTACAGGAACAGTTTGTTTTCATAAGACTTTGATTTGCCATATCCTGTGTACATCAGTAAACAAATTGGGGGTTATCTAACAGCAAACAAAGTTATTTTCGATATTTTTGGATTGACTATGCCTATTCTTGATTTGTTAACAACTTTAAACCTAATCATACCAACATAATGAAATGATTTTTTTAATAACATTTTTGCATGTTTTAAGACCTTCCGAAACATTAGTCTTTCGGAATGTCTTGTTTCGACTACGTCTAGTCAAATTTAGATAATTTTGTAGATAATAATATTTACTTAAACATAATATAGTAACAATGCTTTATATGTTTTAATACCAATTACAGCCTATTTTCATCGAAAACTGCATGTACAAATATAATTAAATCCTTATCATTAACTAAACATCGAATGTGAATTCTATAATGAGATTATTAACATTCAATATACACAATATTAGCACTAATGGCCATTACAACATAATTATTTGTAGATTCAGCAAGATAATAATTATTATGTATTATCCGTTTATCAATTACAACAAGCGATAACCGTTACAAACGTTGACACGTGCACCACTTACAAACTGTTAATTAATTCATTGATTAGTTGCATCTGGAGACACTAATATGCTTAACTTTCGATTGTTCCGGATGAGCCCATATACATATGTGTGTACGTCCCATTGCAGATCGCAAGCCTCCTTTATAATCGAAAGTAGATATGATTGAGACGAGTTAGGGCATATAATCTACCACGCTGTCAAACATTAGATTATTTAGTTAAATCTCCAGGCAATGTTTAATTAATTCAATAATTGTTCTGAACAACAATAAACGTAGTTATAAGAGTACCTACTCCTCACAAGAGAGACAGCGATTTCATCAAAAAAGTCATGAGCACCCCAGCGGCCACCACCGCTTGCCATCAGGCGAACCGTTAGCTAACTTAGTCAATAAGAAAAAAAATTACATACCGCTCCCTGAGTATTCTGATGTCTGAACTCATGTCATCCGGCGGTCCGCCAGACCAAGATTGCACTCTTCGTAAACGACCTGAGTCAGGCAAGGATCGGCGCCCGCCCCAGGTCTCGGCCAAGTCACCGGCCTGTGTCGAGGTCTTCACCATCTTACTATCGAACACTAAAGTATCTATCGACCGCCTACCGTCCGCACTGTTCTCTGAATCACTTGTCCTGTCACTGATTAAGGGTTCGCTCTGGTAACTCTTGTCCATATTGATGCACTGGGCGGCAAATATTCACAAATCACTCGATTTACATGCGGTATATTTATTCGGTATATCTGCAGTCAACACGCCGACACCGACTGCCCGACTATTAAAGCTACCGTCATATACCAATTATCGATATCTTATCGGGCGCAAATAAATGTTCCTGGAAAGAGGACACTTGTTATCCAGCGATGTGAAGTTGAACGGAAGGACGGAGGTAGCCGATGTTTACCTTCGCGTGATAGGTTTTTGTGAGTTTTTTTTTGAGGTTTATCGAATTTATCACATTTTTATTAAGTCAATTAACTACCCGGCTGCACAGCGCACTAGAATACCGTTTACGGAGCGTAGGTATGTGCAACTGATCACATTGCATTCAAATCGACCAGTCACGGCCAAATGTAATCAAAAGCAATAAAAAAAATATTTTTTTTTAATTTATAAAAGGACTGTTATACTATAAAGTAATACATGCCACATGTACCTTGAACATACAAATCTGCACAAAAGAATAATAAAAAAAGCAAAACAACTATTATTAATCAAATCTAACAATTCAGAGAAGCAAAAAAAATTGTATTTTTTTTAAACTCAATTACGATTGTAAGTAAGTTGTGTAAGTGTAAGTTGGAGTAAATAACTGTAATATTGGTGGGATAAATAATAAAGGGTCAATAAAGCTACCCACAGTTCGCCGAGTATATTTCCGTCCTTGATAGTGATAGGTAACAAGACTATCGTTGAACTAGCCACTATATCCAACTCCAGGCAAAATATAATATTTATGAGAAAATCCCAATCGATAATCTTATTATAATTACGGGTGCCCGATCTGTGATTTAAACCCACGCCATATACGTGCACTACAGTAAATGTGTCATACACAGTTGTCTTTTCGCAAGTTAGGAAATCGCTTACGATATGCTTTTCTACAAGAATTATTGTTAAAAATAATCAGTTAAGTTCCTGAAATCATTATTCACGGTTGATAAAGTAATATCGAATTAGACGCAAAGCAGCGTCTTGTGATGTTAAAGTGCATTGCGCATAGATTTGACAGCTTCCGTTGCAAAGCTGATTTAACGTAGTGTTTTAAATTCTCTTTGAGCTGATTGAGACTTGTGACCCGGATGCAAGATAACAGGTTGTGTGTTCGATGTCTGGGGGGTTGCTTTATAATCCGAAACGAAGTTCGGATGTTCGAACTTCGATGTCTGCAATAAGTCATAAGTTTTCCACTTCTAAAAATCATACTATTCTCTATGTTAATTACAGTTTTCTCCGAACTTAGTCTATAATTATGACGTATGATAGAAGATTCGAGCATTTGGTACAGTATCTAGGCATATTCGTACAGTGTTACGTACGACGTCCGAACATTCGATTTTCGAGTCGGATCATAGAGTAACCTGCACTGATATAGAAGAAGGCGTGGTCTTCCAAATGTTTGTTTCGTTCGTCGTTTCGTCGCGTATAGACTGTGATACCCACAACGCAATATTTGGTATCTCTCTGACCATTACTACTACTACTTTGGTATCTCTCTGATCAGGGATATTTGTTCGACTGTTCTGTGTATTAATTGGTTATTCATATCGATGGTTAATTCAATATAATAACGTAAATAGTCGTCGCTCGTTGCAGAATAAAGCCTAGTAACCAATTTCTATACAGGAAAAATCTGTAACAGTCCAGTTTGAAAAATAAATATCATGTTCCCTTTTGCGATTTGTCTCGTAATCTCTTTTATTTTTAGACAAATGGTTACAAATTAGTGGATTACGCATACCATTGGCTGACTCATTTAATAATTAGTTTATTTGTTGAAGTGAAATAATTTGGAGGGACTATGTTCATCTGAGCCTGAAACATAGTAGACATACATAATTCTCTATATACCTAATGTCGTTGCATTATTTTTTGATCTAGTTTTTGTAGCTAGCCTTGCGATTTTTAAAACCAGAAACAAGTCATTGGACTTTTATCTGCACAAAGCTGGGTCTTATAGGTCTTGTAATTAAATTGATTCGGTGATTTACAGTATGCCTAAATATATAAAGGGTTATTTTACAGAGTTTGCACATTCCATAATATCGTAATCAAATTATACTCGACATCTGCTACAAGCACGGTCGCCGGTCATTTTTAAACGACTTCAAAAAAAGGAGGAGGTTCTCAATTCGACTGTATGTTGCTTCTTTGATTGAAAGCTGGTGCTTGTCATTTGGTCCCATAAAAATATGGTGAAAATCTGATGAATATCTTCGGACCTGGAGAGGGGAACTCCTTAAAATTAAGTAGGATTCCAATGGTATTTTTTTTGCATTAGGTTCATTATAAAAGTTAAGTTACAGTGAGAGAGGGAAAAAGGGGTGGGGGTGAGGGGGGGAGGGTGATAAAATTAAAATACACGTAAATTCTAATATCTTCAGCAGCTTTTAACCGATTTTAGTCATTTATTTTTCATTGGAAAGAATGTATTGACAGGTTGAACCCAGGAACACAACATGAAGATCTGATGATCATGTTCGGACCTGGAGTGTAGAACTCTTCAAAATTTAGTAGGATTCCAATGGTTCTTTTTGCATTGGGTTCAGTATAAAAGCTAAGATACGATTTCATTATCATCGGAAAGAACATATTCCTTGTGGGGACCAAATCTTCTTCATTTAAATTCCTATCAACATTAAAAAGATAAAAATAACTAACATTTTTAATAAAAAAAAAATAAAAACCGATGTATAGATATTTAAATTAATATAAGGCATAGGTCCTACATGTTTGGTACTTGGCGGCCCGCCTTCAATATGTTATGCATATATTTTGATTTTTGGCTAGTCAAGTCATTAAGCAAATTAATCAACAAGCACAAATTCCATGAAATAAATATTATTTTTTTGCTTTGCAGTGGTACTGATTATTTTGTTATTTTTTGGTTTTTAGTGGTTTTTGTTTTGAAGTCGGTTTTTATTTTTATACACACATACTTTATTATATTGACGATTCTGAACCCCCTGTCAGAATTTGTGTCCTTAAATCAAAATTACTCTGTATATAAAATGCATATTGTATATTTTCGCAAGTTTCATCCTTATCATAATATTCCACCAATAATACACCGTATGGAAAAATTAAGGCAATTAACAGGTCAACAGAAATACGATAGGTTTCAATAAAATAACATGTATAAATACGAGTTTATTCACTGTTTTTGTCAATCCAAAACATAACAAAATTATTATAGTATACAAATATAAAAAAATGCAACAAAAACACAATCTCTTAAAACGAACTTGTTATACAAATTCAAAAGAAGTCATTGTATCATTATACAAAAATATGATTTATACAGCTTAGCATTAGTTATAAAATATATTTTAAAGATTTTTTCATAACTAATAATTGCCGAGTTGCCTGTATCATTTTTTAACGTAGTTTTTTTAAATGCCCTTTAAAAAATACACTATTGCTAAGATGCGAATAGGCTGAAGTCGAATTGCTACTAAATCTTAACCAGAAATATTGGATGTATTTATTGTATGTTTTATCTTATTACAATATATTATTAGAAAGTTTGCAAGCATGACATTCCTGTTTTTTTGTAAAAGAAAATCCATTTCATTCATGTGTTCACGAACTAAAAAATTGAGAAACAAAAATGTTAGTATTGATTTTTTTTGCCGAGTGGGTATTAAATCCGCCATCTTCAATACAGAAAAACAATAGGCTACTGCAATCAGTAGTTGAAAATAAATAACTGTCAGAACAGTTAGTATATGTAACAGTTACATAGTATTTGAGGATCGCTCTCGAATTCTTTAATATAAACAAAAAGCAATATTGTTTTAGTTTATATTAACATTTTTTATTTCATATTTCGTAAACGCGCAATGCAAATCAAAATAACTAAGGCAGCTCGGATCATTAATCGTAAACGCTACTTTTTTCATAAGCTTTACATTGCGTTATAAAATAATAACATATTTTCATAATATTTAACAAATATTTATTATTAAATATATTTTTTACAATTATAGCCAAGGGATTTTCGAGAGCGACCTTCCTAGAGTATATTTCCTACTACAATAACTTTTTACATTTCGAATGACATCGAGAACTATACTGCCGCTATACATCAAATATAATTCGAAACGTTTACATTAATTCCTCTATATTATTATATTGTACACGTCCGCATTAAAAACATTAGTTTAGATATGCTAGTCAACCGGAGAAGACGTCGAAACAATGAAGTGATTACTTATTACCTAAGTGTTAGAACATGGGCGAAACCAGGAAAAGCTTGCTTTATTTTATGAAAATACCCTCATTTTAAAAATAAAATAATATAATTTATTTAAACAGGGACATTTCGGGGCTTGTAACTTTGAGTGTTATGAAAAAGAAGTATTTCGTTTTTTTTTTGTACAAGACAATCACAATATCGGGTGATGTATACCTGTCGTATATGTATTATGTTTTATACTAACATTAATAATAAATAAACACGTGAAGTGTCCAAAAATACTCAAAACTAAAGGTTTTTAATTTCTAAAACTGAATAGTGACTACCAAAAAAATTATGTCCTGTTTACGCCCATATGACACACACAAATCATCCCTTACTTTGAATGTACGGAACAACCACTTATAAATATGATCTCACATTAAATAGCATAAATACATATGCACGCAATATTTCGATTATGAAAATATACTTATTTATTTACCTCATAGTTTACAGAGTGATTTCTACGCATTTTTAATTGAATTTCATAAACAATATTTTTAAAAAGAAAAAATCGTTTGTGTAGGATTGCCCGTGTACCCCTCTAAATGTAATCTATAGTTATATAGTAAATAGGTTTTATCATGTATTGTACTGGCCGTAGTACTATTGTAGATCCATATATAATTATGATACCGTTGTCAGTTATGTATTAAACGTATTAAAATGAGTACGTGTTTTTCTTTTTGCAAACAGCTTGGGCAACCTAACAAAAACGTGTCCCTTTAACAAATATTAAAAATGCATCTTAATTTATTTTCCAAGGCGTAAAAATCACAAAGGGTTGGCGAATATTCTAAGTTGACCTCAAGTAAAAGCTCGTTACATCATAAGCCAAATATTTTGGCCAAACATTTGAACCCACACATGTAAGGGTGCAAAAGGTGCACTGACTGCACCAGATAAGTAAAGCTTAACAACAACCAACAGCAATTGAGCAATACTCGTCCGTCGCTATCCCTATGTCGGCCTGGCTTCTTGGAGGTTAAATATTTTATTTGCAACTTAAGTTACAAAATATTATTTATTTATTATATCGTTGTGGAGAGAAACATGATAAGTATACGTAATGGGGTGAATAGGGACTCATTAGTTGGCTGTGATATCATTAAATAAAAATTCATAAATAGCATGTTTATAATACACAAATATATTCGTTGAGTAACAGTATTGTGGGTCAAAACTTCTTAATATTTCTAAAACCTACAAGACAAGAATATGCGTTATGAATAAAGGTTTTTGGGCTTCTTTTAAGAAATAAATCATTTACCATTTTTATCCTTATTCACCCCATTTAACCATCTTAAGTAATTCTAAGTAATAAGAAAATTATATTTATCTAGGCCACGTCAACAACCAGTATTCAATGTACTACTTAAATAGACAATTGAACTATTTCAATATAGGAACTGAAAATCGGTGCTATACTTATCATGCTTCTACGCCGGTCTCTAGAAATTATATAGTATATATTTTAATATATATTATATCATATCGACGGCGTAGTGCCAATAACACCTAACTTACAAAGTCATTTTACACAAACTGAAAAAAAGTTTAATTTTTGAGTTAAAAAGTAGTCCGTATATTTATTAATGGGGAATAGTAATAATAAAGGCTTTATACTGGGTATCTCAAGACTGCTACCGAAAACGAAGCCGGGTTGTAGTTTTAGTGGCTACAAACACAATGCAATTAAAAATTTCGCATAGAAACGCGACAATTATTTTTTATGATTTTTTAAATATCGTAATTTTTGGGTGGTAAATCCATAGTTTTTGCTAAAATAATAATTTAAACTCTTTTATACCTTAGATTACTTATAAATAAAAGGGTATACACCATTATTTTAGGAAAAAATGTATTTATCACCCAAATATGGTCATAAGAAAAAAATTACAAAAAAAAAATTGTCGCTATTTTTTGCAACTTTTTCTGTTGCATTGTGTCTGAAGTCGCTTAAACTACCACCCGGCTTCGTTTTCGGTAGCAGTCTTGATATACCCTGTATATTACATTGTATTCGTGTGTTTTGTGTTAGTGTAGGTTTTCGGTTAGATTATATATTTCCATATGTACTGTTTTAATTTAATTGTAATTTTTATATTGTGGTTTTTGGACATCGTCTGTTTTTTTTTCTTTTTGTTGTACTATAGTCTTTGACTCCATGTATAGTCGAATTGTTGTACTATGATGGCTTTGGAACCAGCTGAAAATAAGTGCTGTTGTAAAACAGCAAATATTCGTATTGGCCTGTAAACTATTACCTTATTATTAACTTATATTATTGTTATTTAGTTGTATCGTGTGTGTGGAGGAAATAAATAATTTAAATGGTTTAAACAAATATACAGCGTGATATTGACATCTGGTATTTAATTTGAACCACATGATCCTAACCATCCCAGGTAACATTGTACCAAGTTTGAACAAAAACGGCCTGATAGTTTTGTCAAAAATCGCGATTTTAGGTTTCAAGGCATTAATTAATTAATTATTAATCAACCCCTATAGATACCGAGTCTCTTACAGCTCAGATAAGTTTCCGAACTGAACTGAAGTTCAGCTAAGCGGTAAAAAAACTCGTATCTACCAGTATATGGAATGCCCATAAATAGTAAGAACTAAAATCACAATTTTTGATAAAAAATCTTCTCATATTTAACTAACACCAGAAATGTTGTTAAAAATATATAAAACTTATATAAGACCCATATTGGAGTATGCCTATCAAGTATGGAATCCCTACTTTGTTAAGGACATTGAGCTACTAGAGAAGGTTCAACGCAGTTTCACCAAAGCATCGAGGACATTGAAACATTTTTCTTATGAGAAACGTTTAGAGATACTGAACTTGACATCTTTAAAAGATCGACGGGCTCGTGGTGATTTGATTGAAACATACAAAATCCTGAATGGACATTATGATATTGTCGACCTTCATACAATGTTTAAATTTAACACCAATTCCCGGCTCAGAGGACATAATCTCAAGTTGACTACTGTCCGGTCTCATAACAACCCCTATAAACACTTCTTGAGCAACAGAGTAGTCGAAGCGTGGAATAAACTGC
Source organism: Hyles vespertilio (assembly GCA_009982885.2). NCBI lineage: Eukaryota > Metazoa > Arthropoda > Insecta > Lepidoptera > Sphingidae > Hyles > Hyles vespertilio. Next base: position 16,050,641 of record CM042818.1, read on the forward strand.
CAAAAGAAATAGTTGCCGCACCAAATTTAAATATATTTAAGAACAAACTTGACAAATATTTTAAAGTTAAAAAATGACTTAGATCATTGGGATATAGGCACACATCAGTTGTTTCAACTGCTTGCCTTATAATACTAAATAATAATAATATTTTTTTCAAATTATGTAAAATGTCACGTGGGGCTATGAGACACATGTGGGTTAAAATAAGTACAATGTGTCAATATCAACCTGTATAGGTTGGAAAATGAAAGTTAGGAGATATTGGTACTTTACCGTCGATGTATATATATTACTTATATGATATACAAGCTTCGTGAAGCCAGTTCAGCTGTGGTGGAAACATCATAACCTGAGCAGGTCGAGTTCTTTGAGAAGAGCCTGCTCGTTTTCGATCTTGGCGAGTTGGTTGAGTTCTAACTGCTTGCCGGCCGCTTTTTGCTGTTTTAATTTTTCTATGTCGCTTAGTTTCTGGAAAAAATGAAAAACATTTTTATTTGTTTTCAGCTAAGTAATCGATTTTATAAAATTCTTTTAAAAAAAATACATTAAATAATTGAGGAATAAAAAAGTGGTGCCGTTTATCAGAAACATTTACATTTAATCATGTACAGAAAAAAAGGGGAATATTGTAGAAAATAAAACAAATGCTACTACACAACCCTGTGTAAGTTGTTACTTATTTTTGTCCGTAATCGAGTGCCATTTTCATTAAGCGATTTTAAGACGCTACACAACTGTTTTTTTTTAATTCCTAATTTATTATGTTTTTATTTCGTTTTCTAAGTACAATTCGAAGAACAAAGTTGTACTGTTTTCAGTTATGACTCGGCATGAATGGGCAGGCTAATCCGGGGCGGTACCACTGTCTCACATGAAACTGATGTGTACCGACCGCTGTAATGTTTCATTCGATGAGCAAGATTGCCGAATTTCCATTAAGGGCATTTTCTATATATTATTTGCCTCTTCTTATTCTTGTTATTTTCCCCTCCTCATTTGATGGGCCGGCAACACATCCATGATTCAAACACTGTGGATGTTCATGCAGTGATGACGTACAATCAGGTGATCTGTTTACTCTATTGCCGAACCTACACAACACAAAAAAGAAAAAATAATAAAAAGACGTGTGGCACTCGGCGACTGCCACGGTAAAGCTATTTTTTATCAACTTATGTAATTATAATTATTTATTTTATTTATGTAGTATTTTTTCCTTTGTTTTTCTTTGCTATTAATTGTACAGATATTCACTGTTGTACGTGCGAGCTTCGTAGTCGTAAGTAAATACAAAAAGGAGGTGCCCTAACGCCGAAACTCTAAGCAGGCATGAGTCACCAGATTGCGGGGCGAAGAGGGGGATTACGCATGCGCAGTAACGCCGATACAACCAATCCCACCTAGAGGCGAATTGCTGAACTAAAGAGACAAGCGTGATATTTCAAAAAGTCATTAAAAGTTCTGCTATTCATGGCAGAACTAAATATCGAAAGAGGTTAGATTACAATTAATTACGCAATAACTTTGCAATTCGCATTTAAAAGTACTGGCACATATTGAATCACAATAAAACTATAAAATTTAAATTTCGGTCGGACTTAGGTTATTTTCATTACGGAATTTCTGGATTCGGTCTCCACGCTCAAGGCCCGCGATAGAAGCTATGCAATAGCTTAAAATAAATTTTTAGTTATAATATTTAGTATATATCAAAAATCACCTTATTAAGGTTCTTAATCTTCTTATCCTTATCCGGATCTCCGGTGGACACGAACTGCGGTTTGGGCAGCGTGTTCTGCGGCGGCTCGGGGGATTCCCCGCGCGCCTTCTCCTCCGCCTTGCGAGCCTTGCGGGCCTCGCGCTTCTCCTTCTGCTTGATGGCCTGCTTGGATGGACCTGCTTGTGTTATACAAGTATTGTGTTAAAATATTTTTCCATGTAATATCCTTATCAATATTGTAAACGGCATTTCATGCGAAGCTGACAACGAAAACAATGTGACTTTCTGAAATTCGTTCATATTGGGCATAATTGTACTTTTAGATAATATGAACATGTTCAAATAATATATGTTTCATTAAGTTGACGGAAGGGTACCTTTGTAATGTTATTTTCATATTGAAATAAATTACAATAAAATAATGAATGTGATGTGCCTTATAGGAAATTGATCGCATTTTATTCGTTGAACGATTTCGCGTGAAATGCCCCAAAGATGTAAGCCGAAACGAAGTTCAAATATTTTATTTCGAAATAAATTACAATTTTTACACTTTTCAAAATTATCCTTATCATCCACTCCGAATTTAGTCTGCGGTTACAACAAACGATATAGGATTCGAACATTTTGCAAACTGTTTACCCATATTCGTACAGATTTACGTATGATGTTCGAAAATTCGTCATCGTGTCAATTAGTGTTACCCTCCAGATATTGCAGCCGGACAACCCTACCAAATCCAACACCAGCGTCCTGACAAAAACTCTGAGTATGATACTTACCAGAAGGCGTCTCCCCAGGCTTGTGCGGCTTCTCGTGTTCATGAAGAGTGAAGGTGGACGGCTTGTTCCTAGCCCCAGGAGGTCTGTAAGCCCCCACTGGCTTCGGAGTAGCGTCCTCTATCGGCTTGGGGGCAACTTTCGCCAGGTCGCTCTTTGCATACGCCCCTGGCTGCCAGGTTATAGCCAGGAGATTCTCCTTCTCTTCACACGACCTTTTGTGCATCAAAACGCCGGAGTAGTGCCAGATTTTGTAGCTGAAATAATAAAATAAGTGACGTCACAAGACGTGATTTGAAATGCTTATGTCATTTTTAAGATATTTAAGAGCGTACCTTCCCCGCTCTTTTTGGCTTAAAAACAGGACTTTTCAAATGAGTTAATAGCCACCAATAAACAATTTCAAGGAAAAAATAATTAGTACTAATTTTAGAAAAGGATGTCATCTAGGGATTTTGGTGGAAAACATTATAGATTGATGGATAATTTGTGAGTACTATAAGGATTACTGAACACTAGTTTCGTTATTTAGGCTTTAAATGGCAATTTAGAAGCTTAAGATATCCGAAATCACTAAATATCAGATGAAAATAAAAATATTATCAGTTTAATAAGACCCTTGTGGAGGGATTTTGCTAAGAAAAATTATCTTTTTGTGTTTAGTTCCTGAAAAATAAAAATTTAAACAGTGCGAAATTATTCAGAAACTCTCGTCAAGAACATATTTTTTTCACCAACTTATCGTACATATTTTTTATAGCAATTGCATATTATAATAGAAGAACATCTTATCAATAAATTACCATTTTTATATTTCAACATAACTAGTTTTCATGTTTTCTACAAATATTGTAAAAACCACTAAAACACGCTGTCCGACGATCATCAAAACAGACCGCCGCGCCGCAAGGCCTTCTAAAGGGAGGATGTATCGCTCGTCGCTCCGGCCTGGCTGCAGTCGATTGTTGCCATGCGTAGCAAAAATAGCCACGCGCGGACTGCGATTGCCACATCTTAGTACTTTGGTAGTATTTTTTTTTTATTACCTACAATTATTTTGTAGTGAGTATAAATTATGTTTCTGATAATATATGATAATGGGATGAAATTCCGAGGCTAAATTATGTTATGTATTGTAATATAAAATTAAATATATTTCGTAATTGTAAGGGGTTGTAAGGCCCCTAACTCTATACATGTCTTCGAATACGAAATGATTAATAAAACGTCCGTAGTGTCTAGTGATTGCACAGTGATTTGAATGCAACTTAACAATGTATTAATAACGAAAATATGATTAGTATCTCAATTTGTATTGTTCATTGCTTGCATAGTAATATTTGTCTCTTTATAATACAAATAAAGTATTTTTGTGATATTATATTACCAATATATAAATCATAAGTTACATTTCAATTGAATATTAGAATTTTGAAGCGCACGGATCAAAGTTGGTTGAGCTGACGTTAGCGAGCCTACGCACACAGCTTTAGTCGCTTATGTGTGCGTGAAATTATCGAAAAAATACCTATAGTTGACTTTGCGCGCAAGGTGTAAACGCTCTTAAACGCGTACTGCAATACGGGTCACTTCTATAAAGTTAGGTTAGGAAAAACTGAGTTGAGTCTTGAGTTGAATAGCAAAAAAAAAAACCCTTTAGCAAATAATATGCTTTATTTTTGATGTATTGTTAAATTACTTTTTTATCTACTATACATCGCGAAGATGTTTACAATAGGCTATTTGACTAGTTTCTGGAAACCATACCACATTATGAAGCGGGGTCTATAGACCTTACAAATAAAGGTTATTTTTAATTACTATATCTATATCATTTAAAAATAAATTTACAAAATACACTGAATAATAACACTGTCAAAACGCTCTGTCTGACAATGTGGCGTTCAGTTCGTAAACATCCGTTTCGTTTCACAGATTCGTTCGCATGTATCACTCATTCTTTAATCATCCATAGATCAATCAATCAGTCAATCGTCCGAATGAGTTTTTGCATTGAGGTATTACAACTGGAGCGGACGCGTCGAAGAAAGTGCTCGCTTAGTTATTATAGATCAAGTCGGCATTGCTGCAGATACGACACGTCATATATTTGTTACATTTGTTACCTAATGTTTCAGAATAAAGTAAAACGAAATATAAAAGTCCAATATATTCATACATTTTTAATAACTTATAAAGCTACATTATTATATAAATATTATATAGATATTTGACTGTATAAAAATATTTACTTATTTGTTTCCATCCGTGTAGATAATTTAATTTTAAAACATATTTAATTATCATACATTAAAAATACTGTATTTTATTTATTTGGCTAAAAAACACAATTATAATTTAATTTGTTTTGAGTTCGCGCCACGTGATCGTAAACGATTTTGATTGGCTATGACGTCATGCATTGGTATGAACTACTCACGTACAGGTAATGAATGGGATTGATAACGGCATAGATGCAAATTAAATATTAAAAATACCTTTAAAACGCGTTATTTGTCATTTATACCCGTGAATTAATAATATTATCACGTCCAATGTAATACATAAATGGTCTTTCGAACCAGATATCTCACTAACAAAACATACAGTTTTAATACACAAATTCTCACCCATTCCCAACAGTGAGCCTGAGACAAGTGGTGGCGATGAGGCACTAATATTAACAAATACACAAATCCTCACCCATTCCCGACAGTGAGCCAGGGATGAGCGGTGGCTGTGAGGCAGTAATATTAACAAAAATACAATTTTAATATACAAATTCTCACCCATTCCCGACAGTGAGCCTGGGATAAGTGGTGGCGGTGAGGAACGTCTCCCCGCGCGGGTCCCACTGCAGCGCGGTGGTGTCTGGCGCGGCGCACGCGCCCACGCGCCGGTACCCGCGCATGTCCCACACCTCGATGTGTCCGCTCGCTATGTTGCCGAAACCGCCGAGGAGCACATGTGTGGATCAGTTAAGGTGGATGTTTTTTTTTTGTTTTTGGAATGTCCAAAAATCCGCATTAGGCCAGCGTGGTGGACTATATGGCCTAACCACTCTCAATCGTACTCTCGATTGTAGAGGAGGCCCGTGCCCTGCAGTGGGACGTATATGGGCTGATAAAGAAAATGGAAAGAGTTAGAGGATGATTGATTAAGATGTTGAAGTACGGAAGGACGGAATAAGAGAGAACAGTCTGGAAGACGATGGAAGACGTGAAGGACGACTAATGAAGACGCTTTTTTAAGACGAATTTATAAGACGATAATAAACCGAAGATTATCCAAACAATCCCCGTTTGATTGACCCAAGAACTATTTCCGCATATTTATTTATAGGTTTTTTTTTATTGCCTTGTAGGCAGACGAGCTTGCGGCCCACCTGATGGTAAGCGGCTACCGCTGCTGATGGACCTCCGTAGTGCCAGAGGACCAGCACAACAAAGTCGCTGCCTACCTCGAAGAGAGTACTCTCTTTAAACCTCGTTTGAAGAAGGACAGGTCATAGCGCTGAGGAAACACCGATGCAGGGAGTTCATTCCAGAGCTTGTTCGATTCCCGGACTACTTCCGCCCGTAGTACCTACGGTCTCCGGACGGGAGTGATGTGAGTGACTTAAATCACCACCATATTTATACACACAACACAATATATATATTACTAAACACACACAACATATAATTATTTATGTATATAAAAATAAATTCTTAAACACACGGACAAACAATTTGATACTATAAACATTATTTTTATATATATATGCGCCGACCTATTTACATAGCGGTCCGCTCGCTTTTGTTTTTAAAAATCTGTTGTCAGTTGTGTAACATAAAATCCCATCAAAAACATCCTGTAAAAAAATTCCAAGTCTCGCAGCTCAGGTTTTCTACCGCAAAAAGTTGTGAGATGCATGTAATACCAAGTCAATTAATTTATTTAGTCCTTAAGGGACCTTCTATATAAAGTTATTACGTTAGTTATTACCATATCAATATTAAAAATTCTTTACGTTTTAAATAAATGGATCGACGTGGCCATCGAATGAAAACATAATGTATCGTACAATTTATACATAATGCTACTGGCCAAGTCGATCTATTTATTTAAAACGTAAATAATTTTTAATATTGATATGGTAATAACTAACGTAATAACTTTATATAGAAGGTCCCTTAAGGACTATATAAATTAATCGACTTGGTATTACATGCATCTCACAACTTTTTGCGGTAGAAAACCTGAGCTGCGAGACTTGGAATTTTTTTACAGGATGTTTTTGATGGGATCTCACGTCTTTTTGTAGAGTCCTACTTTTTTCCTATTCGGTACTTCTTACTTCTAGAATATCACTAACGATTTTTCTTAAAGCCTCTGTCTTATGGATTTTTCTTATTTTTGTAGGTATCAATTTATCACAAATATAGCGGATTTGATTATTAATGTTCTTTCTTTCATTGTAATTGATATTTTCGAGTTATTAATCTATTTATTTGCAAGTTTTTCTTCATCATGTTTTTCTAGAGAAATGTACAGTTTCATGGGCTGAATACACCATTTCCCTCTCTATATCCCCTCCTATTATGCGTCATGTATATAGATATCTATCTACAACTATTATTCCACTATATACGGGTACAATGATTCTATAACTGCAAATGTAACTTTGTAATCCTATGCATTTATATGGGATTACAAAGTTATTCACGCAGTTGGTCTATCTAGAAAACTAGACACAAATTATGAAATGTTTGAATTTTCCATTACTTTAGATACTAAACACTAATTATATTCTAAATTTGAAGGTTCTATGTCTGCTAGAAGTGCCTTACACTTTTGATGATCGGTCAGTCAGTCAGTGAGTGACAAAATTACGAAAGTTTGACACATTATAATTCTTAAACTACTGGTTAAAATTGAATGAAATTTTAAATATACCGTGTTTACACAATGCCTACTTAGTAACTGAAAATTCAGGCTTCTTGCTTTAACCACAACGAAGTTATGGGGGGTTGAAAATGGTCTGAATTGCTTCGAGAAAAGGATGTTACGGCCTATAGCTCGACTTGGAGGGGGCTCGGCCGCGCCCCCAGATTTTGAATCGTTTCTTGGTATCGAAGAGCTGGTAGTCCTACATCTCCATAGCTGATCAGTTGTGATCTAATCACGGGACGCAATACATCTTCTCCCTAACTTGTTTCAATCGCTCACGTCTCCAACACCATACACGTACGTGGTAGGAAAGAACGCTGGAAACGTACCGTTCGGGAGCGGTACGCCTCCAGGTGGCGGGAACACTACTGCGGAAATGTGTGGTGCGAAGGTACATAGGCGACGGTGGTATCATCTCAAACAACTCTTCGGAGCACTCCCCATGGAACAAACGATAGAACACACAGAGAGATCCTGAAGTTTCTCCGCAGTCCTAACGGTCCCAATTTGTCCGTGAGATCGGGATCATTGACTATTCGACAAGCTCGTCGCTGCAAGGAGTCAAGTGGGTCGAGCTGGTATTTTGGGGCACCTGCCCAGAGGTGAGAGCAGTACTCGACGTGAGGCCGGATTTGCGCTTTGTAAAGCGTCAATCTATGACCCGACGTAAAGTACCGCTTGGCTCTATTCAGGATTCTTAACTTCTTGCTCGCCAGTTTGGATTTGTCCTCCAAATGACTCCTAAACTCGACCTTGCTTGATATTTCGATGCCATGGATTCCAATACTCTCGGATCCTTGGAGAGTAACTCCTTGGAATTGCGGCGCCATGACAAAAGGGTCCTCCTTCGCAGTGAACACGCAAACTTGTGTCTTCGAAGGGTTAAATTGAACTAGGTTCAATTCACCCCATTCGGAGGCCCGCCCCAGAGAGCTCTCGACTTCAGACACAAGTTGAAACCGTCTTTCCATAATGGAATCCCGAGAGTGGCTCCGTTGGCCGATGTACCGCGCGTCACTCGTACTATCATCTGCATAACAATGCATGCTATCAATAGACAACATGTCATTGATATGCAGGATAAAGAGTGTCGGCGATAGCACCGAGCCTTGTGGAACACCCGCATTAGTGGTCTTGATCTCGGAGCAACAGCCGTCCACTACGACTTTTATGCTCCGACCATCCAAAAAGCTGGCGATCCATTTGCAGAGCCCCTCAGAATCCCCTCGAATTCCATACGCAGTAGCTTCGCCAGAAGGGCGCGATGCCACACTCGGTCGAACGTCTTCGCAATGTCAAGGCCGACCGCAATCGCCTCACCCCCACTCTCCAAAGCCTCCGCCCAACGGTGCGTGATGTACACAAAAAGATCACCAGCCGAGCGACCGTGACGGAAACCGTACTGGCGGTCACTAATCAGCTGGCGATCCTCAAGATACCTCAGCCCCTGAGGTATCTTGAGTACCCTAACCCTGTTATATATACTTTATAACTCGCTCCAATACCTTGGAGAGTAGGGATGTGACAGCAATCGGCCTGTATATGTAGGTATATGTCTATTGCTGTATTTAACCGTACACCTCATGGTACCCCAAAACTGTCGTTCAAAAAATCAATATCTGAGGCATCCCTTGCGATTCGAAATCGATAGATTAGAAAAATCTCTTTAACCATTAGAAACCTACATCATGAATATACTAGGTGATAAATGTTTTAAAAAAGTGTATCTGCCTCTAGTCATCAATATTTAAAAAGGATATAAGTCCCCTCTGGCGCGAAGTAGATGGAGTTCCAAGCGCCAGTGCCGAACTCGAACAGCGGTTCACATTTGACGTTGAACACGGTCGCCTTGGCAGGGGCATGGCCGTACACCGCCACCCATTCGCTCCAATTGGCAGGGTTCCAGGCCACCGCGTGGATGGGACCTTCTTTACCTGGGGGGAAGGGTAAAAGGGTAATTATTGTAACTCAATAGTCTTATCCCACAGACTATCATTCTGTGCTCGAATCCCACAACAAATCTATTGCTTACCCCACCTTTGATCTTCTATTGCTTATCCCACCTTTGATCTTCTATTGCTATTATTATTTTAATATTACCCTGGTATATGATTGTTACTCCTTTCGAGAAAACTAACTAATCCCACCAGTGGATTTTCATATTTTAAACATTCAATGTTTCTGATGTTTCTGATTTTGAATAATAAAAGTATTTGACTTATGGAATCAATAGAAACAGCAATTAGTTTTAAATAATTTAAACACCAGTAAGTACACATAATAAAATAATTAATTTATAATTTAGTAATAATTTCATTAATAACTTACTAAATGAGACCATTCCTGAATTTCCTCTAACATCACCATATGAAAGGGACTGCCTGCCATAGTAAGATCCACCAGTCTTGTCAACCTGCAAATAAAGATATGTTATATTACACAAAGAAGAAAATAAGAGGTAATACCTCTCAACTCAATATTTTGTCACTCGCTTTGCTGCGGAGGGAAGTGGACAATTATTTGTTTCCAACTCCTATTTGTTTTTCTTTCTGATTAATTTCGATGCGGGTTAAAGACAAGCTAGTGTCCCTGAGTGACTCGCCGAGCTCCGGAGCTCGGTGTCAATTCTTTGTGTGCCACTGTTGATCCTGGCTGACATTAGTTGCAGTCGTGGAAGTGGGGGCGGGAAAGTCTCTAATATTACACAAATTAAATCATACCTGTGACGTACTGACTAAATAAAGTTGCAGGTAGATGTAAATCAAGTATGAGAAATATATAAAAGTGAAGGGAGCGCCCGCCACTGGTTAGTACACTGACAGAAGTCAGACCGAGTGGACGGGCCTCAGACACTGGAAATCGATCACTGTGTCTTATATAAACTACCAACCTAAACACCGGAACATTACAATATCCACTTTGATAGAACACTTACGTCAGTCTGAGTGAGCGCGAACAAGTTAGTACCCCGCCTGTTCCATTGGAAGGTGCATTTGTCAGCTTGGAAGGAGGAGCGGCTCACCAGCGCCTCGGACACGTCGAACTGAGGGTACTTGAACACGCGCCAGAACGATGGCTGCCCTTGCTTGCCTGGAACAAGGCAATTCTCAAACACTGGCGAAGTATAAGTCGTAGGCGCGCTGTTTCTTTAATGTACTTGACGAATTTTTATAAAATTCGAAATTTAGAATCGGCTTTTAGTGTTTTTCTTATAGGTAGCTATGATATACTAGGTGTATATAATTATATACATAACATAAGTATAAAAAAGTATATATATAACAGTTAGTAAAAAACAACGCAGCACTGCACTAAAATAAAAAAAATCGCGGATAGCAAAAAAACCGCTTTTGCAATAAATAATTATATTTACGTCATAAACAGAAAAGGCACCTAACAGTTTTCCAAATGTGTACTGAAAATAAGCAACACAAAACAATATTCGGACAAACAGGGTTATCATCGCATACAATATGAGTATAATCATTATCACACGTTAATATTTGCCTCAGCGAAGAAATCGAACTTGTGGTTTCGCGTTTCAAAGCCAAAGCTGCAGGGGTATACAGAAAAGTATCAACACCATGATATCAAGAACTGGCTTACTTATCTTCTACCTGGCGAAATTCCGGCTAGTTAATTAATTAATAACAACTGTTCTATGATCTCTATAGGTGACTGTAATTTAGAGAAATCTAAGTGGCAAATCTGCATACCATACCATTCATTCTGTTCAATATTAACAACACAAGACATTTATTCAAGTTGAATTTTACCTTTCAAATAAAATTACTCTATTCATAATCTTAACATATGCAACAGCTTTATTTATTATTGCTTAAAAGTCCTGTTACAAAATCTAAGCAGAAGTTAAAATATGTAATTCAATTAAGCTTTTACTCGTTACAATTGCAATAACTGTCATGTTAAGACACAAATGATTTTGTGAAATCATACAGCAAACACATATATCCAAAAACAAAAAACACAAAATATTACTTGAACTTACCCAATGTGAACACTGAGAAGTAGTAGTTAGGTGCTGCGCTTGGTGCCAGACTGAATGCCTTCAACTTGTCTGTGTTGATGGCACTAACATAAGTATCCAAATTGCCATCTTGATACACTAACACTCTGTTGTTAGCTTGAATTGCAAACAATTTCTCGTCCGCTGACCATTTTGGTTCCCTGCACAAAATATCAACCTTATTTATAGGTACATTTTTTTATAAAATGCACTTAAGTATTATTAATTTTAGGTCAATATAAAAAGGAGGATTAATTTATTTAACTCACCACAACAGTTGGTTCTTTTGCACAAATGATCCAACAAATTGGCCATTAGCTGATCTAAATATTCTTAGATTTGGTTTGCCCTGTGGAAATTTATAAATGAATTAATGAATATTATTGAAATAATCTCTCTTTTCAGCCATAGAAAGTCCACTGCTGAACATAGGTCTCCCAAATGGAATTCCATATTGACTTGTTGGAAGTTTTATTTCATTGCTATGAATGGTGTGACAAATTTGCCATTCACCTGATCTTAAGCAATACAACTTCACACCAAAACACAACAGTGCATTTACACTGCTATTTGGCGATAGAAATAGACAATGCGGTGGTACCCAGGCAGTACATATGACATATCAGTAATACAATGGACTACATGCAGTATTTGAAACTATAAAATATAGATATTTTATAACATAAAATTTCTTATTTTAAAATTAATATTAGATTTACTATTAAAAAATCAGTAATTACCTCTGGATTGTCTTTTGTAATGGCATACATTTCCCAAACCATGAAGTATGTGTCAAGAGGTGAAAATGCCATCTCCTTTATGTTGCCATCTATGGCACCTATTGTAGTCCAATCTACACATCTAACTATCTCTGCCCTAAAATCAAATATGTACTTTTAGCACATTATTAATTATATACACTTCTTTCTAAATCTTTTCTCAATTATAAGGCCATAATAATTCTTACATTCTTCCATTAATCATTCTGTATCAATTCCTCAATAATATGTTTAATCATATTATCAGCAATATTACTTTTATTTATCAATGTATATGATATACACATGACATAGACAGCTCTGATACCCCAAAATCCATAACAACATACCCCACAATTCTCCTTTTTTTACCAATACCTCACCTTTTCAATAATAAATCCAGTACTATCCACATACTTGCGACATGTAAGGTTTTAAGAATAAATTATTAAATTGGATAAAACATTAAATCATATGATAGTGATACAAATCTGTTACCATATGTATAATATTATTATACCAAAATTCAGACAGGAATGTAAGTAGTCATTTCTTAAGTTTCCCAGATCATTACCAGTCACACCAGTGGCGCTTTAGGGTATAGAAATTTATACATTACGTGTACTAGAAATACATCATGAAAGACAACATACTTTCTATCTGTCCTGTAAGCAAAGTACGAGCCCTTGGGGCTAAACACGACGCCGCGAACGTTGGGAGTGGATTCATCTCTGAGGACTTTCTCTCCATATGGCTCTTTAAACTCCACCAAAAATATACTTCTGTTGGTTAAACCTGAAGAAGGAAATGTGAAAAATTTTTAACCTTAAAGTGAAAATTATTAAGGGATCTGATGAATTGTAAATAATTATACCAGCAATATGGGGTGTAGCACTCATATTTGAAATGGAATTTTCGTTCGATGTTACACTGTACACCTATTTGTAATTTTTTTTTATAGCACACTCCAACATCAACATGCGGATGACACCACAGATCACTATCACACATGACACTGACATTGACATAAGCACAGTACCACAAATTATAGATTACGAAGTAAAGCATTACTATACACCAATTATCTCCGATCCGAGTTTACGATGTTAATTAAATAAATTACATAAATATTACTTTAATGTTGGGCTTTAATGAACCAAATCAATGTAAAGAAGTTTGTATATGCTTTATCTTTAATACTTAGAAGTTTGTTTTTTACCTTTAATTACAAATTAGTCGATTATTTGAAAACAGTCACTAGTAAAATATTTTTTGTTCTGGCAATAACTGCCTTATTGTTTTGTTTTGAAAAATCAAGATGGCGGTTAATTTTCTTGTCATAATGGCGCGTACAATTACTGAATAAGTGATAATTTTATTGTTGTGTTTTACACGAAGCCGATATTTTTCTAAAAACTCATTCCTGATTAATCAATGTTCAGTACTCAGACACAGTTGAACAGACGTACTCCACAAAATGGTGCAAACCGGGAGGAATATCTTTCGTTATTAGTGGACGAATATTTGAACACTTCCTCATATGGTAATATTAACTTCTATTACTTCTTTGTAATTCGTATTGTTTTCATTAAATTCTTCCATCTCTGGTAACAGAGGTACCTTCTTAGAACTTAATTAACATTTAAATCTTTTGTTGCATTGTTGATGAAGCATCTGGTATATTGCTTAAAATTGTGGGTTAAATACTTTAACAATCAATTAGAACATCAGATTTTCTCATTTAAAATAACAGAAACCAAATCTAAACAGATTTTCCTATGCACGCTATATTTCTTTACTTATCAATATGTACTCTATTTTCAGACGCCAAGTGCCAAGTGCTAGCGAACTTGGCAAATTTCGCATACGATCCAATAAACTACAGCTACATCAGAGACGTCGGTGTCCTAGACATATTCTTGCACGTATTGAAGAAGGAGACTAGTGCTAAGTTACTGCGGTACGCTATTGCTGGTATCTGCAACTTGTGTATAGGTAGGTGACCTTTTACTAATGTCATAAATATATATGTATATCATGATAATATATTAAATTATATATGTATATTGTATACCTATTCAGTATTCAGTCTGATGCAAGCTTAATGTGTGTAAACTAGTGATTTTTGGTGCAGTTTCTATTGTTTTACTTTAGTTTAAAATGATTTATTTATACTATGTCATGTGGAAAATAATAAATTGGGTAATGCTTTGAATATTTTCTCAATAATGTATGACAAATGAAATATCCTGTTAATAGTATTGTGATGAGTTATGTAATTAAACTTCCGTCTAATATTTGATCAATTAAAATGTCATTATTTATGAATTATGGTATGATAAGCTTGATGTGTGTGCTCAAATGGAGGCCACGTAGCAGAAAGCGCAGCGTAGGACGTCCACCCACAAGGTGGTCAGACGACCTGGTAAAGGTTGCGGGACGTCGCTGGATGCAGGCTGCCTCCAACAGGTCTCTGTGGAAATCATTGGGGGAGGCCTATGTTCAGCAGTGAACTTCTTTTGGTTGATGGATAGATGGATGGAAGTTTGATGTGTTTATTATGTAGACCATAGTTAACATATTTTTGTTTCATTTTCAGATCCTCTGAATGCACAATACATATTAACTTATTTGGGATTGAAGTATGTCACAGCTTTGTTGAATTCAACAGATACAAATATTTTGGCGGATACTATCACAACTCTTATGTATGTCTGCAATGAACACACAAAATCAGAAATAATCACCCCAGATGTGATAAAAGTGATGACAAATTTGAAAAAATCAGATGAACCGAGACTAGCTAACTTGGCTACTATATTTTTACAAGATGTCTGCCAAATAAATTGAAGAGTTGCATTACTGTATTGTGAAAAGGTCAAAAATGTTGTCAAACAGGTTTCCATACATTGTGGTGAATAACAAAAATTATCAAAAGATATGCAAAATACACTCAACATCATTTAGCAACAGTGCTTTTAAAGCAGGGGATAAAATCAGAATTCAAAAAACTTTAACTCAAAAGGACCTTGATGCATTCTCAAACCTGACAGGCGACCACAATTATCTGCACCAGAATAATGGCAACAAAAGACCAATTGTACATGGAGCTCTACTCAACGGATTGGTTGCTGGACTTATTGGCACACATCTGCCTGGTCCGGGAACAGTTTTGGTGTCTCAAACAATGAAATTCCCAAATAAATGTTTTGTGGGAGAAAAACTGACTATTAGTGTAGAATTGGTTGATGTGAGGAAAATTTTAAAAGTGAAGTTTTACTGCATTGTGGAAGAAGAAAAAAAGGTTGTATTTGAAGGTGAGGCTAAACTAATGTTAGCCAAAGACTGTTAGTTTTTACAGAATGAGTTGTAATAATTTATTTCATAGTCTAGTTACATTGTAAGTTTAAAGTTTATATTTATTGAAATTCTAAGAATTATAAAATCTTTGAAATTCATCTCTAAGTGATAGTAAAATGTGATTGTTTGTCACATGTGCCAAGTTTATAATTAGGAGCATATTAATTATATAAAGTACAATATAGTTTTAGTTGAAGATAAAAAAAAATTGTTATTTAACATTTCAATTAACTTGAATAGACCATAATAATTATCTTGAAATCTGTCCATGTGATGTCTATTCTTAAACTTTTTAAGTGTATAGTTAAGACTGATAGTCCTTAAAATACTATTCAAATGCATGTAAAACTGCCTCTGTCCACAGTGAAACTATTTACTCAGGTTTTTCAATAATTTTGAGATTAATATTGTGGTATTTGCTACATTATTTAAAATTTTATGCATGTGGAGAAGTGAAATTTGACCTTTTCAATATCTACATAAATTTGAGGTACCAAATGTACAATTTTTTTTGCCTACTCAATTTGTTTTTGTATTTGTTATAGTATGCAAATAAATTGGTTTCAAAATATGATCCTGCAGTCTCAATAAAATTCAGTACCTGCAACATTTCATAATCAAATCAATTGTAAAGTCAATGACTTACAAATTGCTGATTATTACAACAGCAATGTGGCACATGTAATTTTTATGCAGACTTTCAAAATCTTGTGAATGCATTTTAATCACTTTGCCTTTTACATGTTGCAACTTCAAATAAAAAACCCTTGATAAGTTAAACCTTATTTTAAATGCATTGTAAGATCTTTATAATTTATTAATGCTAATTTATGTAAGGGCTTTTTGTGGGATGTTTCAGAATTTTTGTTACTTGTTTATATATTTGTTGATTTTCATTGTGTTTTTCTTGTCACATTTTTTGTGATTGTTTTTTTTTTTGCTTAAGCCTTAAGCATTGCATGAAATTGTATATTTTTTTACATTTCAACTGAGCATGTATGTCTTTTTACTATTAAAAACATTTTGCTTGTTAGCACTTCGTTTCTTTTTACCCCTTGCAAGTTCAAGCTACTGATTAAGTCAATGGGTCTGGTAAACATATTTTAATTTGTGGTCCAATATTTAGATTTTGCAGATTAAAATTAACGTACAGAAATGTGAAAGTTTTTGTAACATTCATGTTTAAACAAAGATAAAACAACTATTTTAAGGGGATGGACATTTTGAATTTGTTTACATGTTTCAAAGAGTCCCAGACTTAATTTATTTGCATAAGTGCAATGTGTAATAATATTATTATCATACAATACTTAGCATACTTGCCCTCGAATGCCCTAGGATTGTTATGGGTTTCTCATATATCATGTGCCAACTCTAATCTAAATATTTACTAATATTTGGAATGATCAAATTATGTCTTTCATTCATAAAAATACCTAAATTTGCTAAAAGTTACTATAAATGCATCGTTAATTGATATTTAGTTATTTTGAATAGTTTATTCCTTTATTTAAAATGTAGTACCTATTAGAAAGATCGTTGTCATAACCAAATAATAACATTATTAGATGTCTGTATCTCAGACTTTTCCTGTTATTGTTTCCTAGTACAGTAAATTTTGTGACTTTATCCAATATTAGGCAAAACAATTAAAGTATACATACATTAAACGTTGTCTTTTATTTCTTCAAAGTACTACAATCAATATAAGTGCGTGGAGGCCTGTTGGTAAACGGACTAGACGCGGCTGCCCACATGTTCACGGTGGTCGCGGGTTGGAATCGCAGGGCACACCTCTGACTTTTCGGAGTCATGTGTGTATTGATAATCAATCACCACGCACTAAAACGGTGAAGGAAAACATCGTGAGGAAACCTGCATACCATCAGGGCCGTCTTTACCTATAATGGGGCCCTGGGCACACAATCATTTGGGGCCCTTTTGAAAAATAAAGAAAAAAAAATAATCTAACATTTATCTACTATGATCATTTCATATCGCAGTTATGTATCAATATTGTCGGAATTGTCCCTCTCATAGGGATGTAATGTAAGAAACTGTGTACGATGTCTCTAGATCTTTCTAGGTTAGCTCACTACACAGGCTCACTAAAATGTTTTATTAGTGAGTACTGATTACCACTAAAATGGTTAATAAGTTTTTTTTTCTAAAACCATTTATTATTTGCGATTGTTTTTTTCATTTATATGGTATTCATCCTTATCAAAATAATTTCGTTTTTAATCGACTTAAGAAAAGGAGATTATGTATTTGATGTGTTTGTATGTAATTTTGTCAGAGTTGCATAGTTTTTGGATATGTTAGTCTATACCAGATAATTAAATTTCAAATTAAAAAATGTATGGATGTTTGTATGTTTGTCCAGGCATATCTCAAAAAGTCGGATTTCAAAAAATATTTTTGCTTTCGATTAGATATAGTCCAACTTACTGGGTAGGTACCACCGCAATGTCTATTTTTCCCGTGAAACAACACTGCTTAAATGCACTGTTGTGTTTCGGATTGAAGGACATTGTAGCCAGAGCAACTACTGGACATATTGAGACTTAACATCTTATGTCTCAGGATGGCGACCGCAGTGGAATGTTGCTACTGTTTATGAGCGGTCGTATCGCTTACCATCAGGCGAACGGCTTGCCCTTCTCGCCATTCATTGCAATAAAAAAAAATGTAGGAGTTGTATAAGTTTCATCAAAATCGGTTTCTTAGTTTTTGAGATAAAGCAGGAGTGTTTCCTATATAACAAAGTACTCTGTGAGGAGTGTCCAACTTTATTCAGTTCGCGATGTGCATACAATATGTTGACTATTTTGTCTCAGCGTCCTAACCTAGACAGGGTAATAAGTTTCGATTACTACAACAGAAATTAAAAAAATAAGAAATAGAAAATAATTTTCTACCAATCTTCAATCGGCAATCTTTTACCTGTTGCTACGAAGATTTCATTAGCGCAAACCCTCCTTCTCCCTATCCTTGATTATGCCGATGTCAGCTATCCTGATCTCACCAAGGACCAACTAAATAAACTTGAGCGCCTTCAAAACTTTATTATTAGATTCATATTTGGATTACGCAAATATGATCATGTTTCTGAGTTTCGTACTAAGCTCAAGTGGTTGCCCATACGGCTTCGTCGGAATGCTCATATTCTTTCTCTTCTTTACAATATATTGTTTAATCCTGTCACCCCATCTTATCTCAAAGATCGTTTTGTATTTCTCGATGACTCCCATTCAAGATCCCTAAGGTCGTCAGAGAGACTGGAATTAAGAATGCCTGTGCACTCCACTAATTTTATGGACGGGTCGTTCACCGTCAAAGCTGTCCGATTGTGGAACGCCCTACCAGTTGTGGTAAGACGGGCGAGGTCACTATCATCGTTTAAAAAAATGGTCAAAGATCACTACCTGTCTCCTACATTTACACATTGATGTGGATAACTTTCCTGTTTGTATGTACTGATACTCTTATATTATATATAAATATGTATTTATTTATGTATGTAGTATTAGTTATATATATGTATGTATTGATGTATTTATATATATATATATATATATATATATATATATATATATATATATATATATATATATATATATATATATATATATATTATTATTATTATTTAGTAATTATTTGTTGTTCTTATATATATTTTTTTCCGTCTTAACTCCTATTCTTTACACTTTACGACTGCCCTCTAATTATCCTTTTATCAAATCCATCCCATTGTTGTCTGTAAGACATTGCCTTTGAGCGATAAGACCGCCAATTGTACTTTTATAATTGTAATTTTCATTTTATTTGTATTTTTTTTTTGTGCAATAAAGTGTATAAATAAATAAATAATTTAAAAGAATTAAACCATCTTCAAAATTGTAATATAAAGAGAGAAATAAAATTAATCTTTTAATAGATCTAAAATACCTAAATGGGCCAACCATTTTTTGAGGTCGGTACTGGCCTTAAAGTTTGAGATCAGCGAAACCCCACGGTTCTACTCGCATAGTTCGTAGCATGATGTTATAAAGCTTAATAGTAGTTTAGCTGGCACCGACCTCAAAAAATTGTTGGCCTATTTAGGTATTTTAGATCTATTAAAAGATTAATTTTTATTATCCGGACGGGACAGGAAAGGATGTAACAGGATCGAGTCTTGTGTCGTGGGTATCAGAAACTACGAGAGACTTTTCCGTGTCACAAACACCCAAACCCGAAAGAAATATTTGTGATCTGCACAAACATTTCTCTCGGTGCGGGGATCGAACCCGCGGCCTCTCGTTCCAGAGGCGTCGTAACGTCTAAACGACTGCGCCACGGAGGCTCTCAAAAGTTTTGATATAAATAATATTTTGCTGATTTGGACTGGATCCATCATTCAAAAAGGATCTGCACACGGGCGGAGCCAGTTGGGTCCAAGTGTAGAAATAAATAGTTATTGACATTAACTTATCCATAAAGATATCTCCTCTAAAAATTAATTTGTATAGTTATTTACTTGTCTTACTGGCTATTTTTGAACTGATCATCGCAAATCTAGTTATATTTGATCAAACTCCATAGATCATATTTTTTAAACATCAGCATATAATCAATTTATACAAAAGCATATAATCTCAACATTACTTTCCACTTTCAAACCACAGCAATCCCAAGGACGTGGTAATTGAGAAAATATGGAAATATGGATTAAACGATTGTGAAGCAGTACATCTGGTTTACAGAAACCACGCTTTACAGACGTAAAAAATAGTAAATAGTATCTTAGGAATAATAGGAATCTAAATACGATTATTTCATATTGAAATGTTTTTTTAAAGTGTAATTAATGTCTGTTAGTAGCGTAGGTAACTCTATACTATCTGAGGCCCGTGGCAAAATCATCAGATGGGGCCCTCCCTTACTATAAAAACTTAACTTTATAAACTCTATGAATAATTATCCAATGTAAACAATCCAGCGAATTGTTGATTGTATCTTACTAATTTTATAAATCAATGTTACATTCCTTCTCTGCTTACGGCATGTCGGGCCGAGGACCCCTTCAGGCCTGAGGCCTTTCAAGAAATATTTAAATTGACTTCTTTCCCTAGCTTATTTCTATTTTGATTTTCGTGGTTATTATCGGATAAGTACAAAAAATATTGTTGCGGAGCGGTTGACGCACAAAGTACAATTTTATTTCCGTGAATGTTCATGCAATGAACTATTGGGAATACTATTAATTATATAAATATTAAAAAAATACACGTACTAGTCTGGGATATTTAAAATTGAATATATCAATAGTGAACGATTGAATTTCGGGAAGTCAGTGTCATTATTATGATCCCTTGAGTTTAACACCCCGGGGCCCGGTGGCACAATAATAATAATAATAAATCTTTATTTAAATAACATGACATGAAACAAATAGTATTACCAGAGGTATCCAAACTAGGCAAAGCCTGTAACTTGGAATACCAAAAAACAATTACAATATTTGAATTATCACATTAGTGGGCCCATTTAAGGGCTATTTTTAAACAACATAAAAAATCAAAAAATAAATTAAGATAAGTAAAAATAAATTAAGATAAGGCACAGGCGCATAAGTTATCCACTTATAAACAAGAAGTGTAGGTTTAAATCATTCGTTTCACGATCAATTAAGAAGGGGTTATTCTGTACTCCGACACGACGACGAATGTTCGAACATCGCATGTAAAACTACGAATACGAGTAGGTTTGCCAAAATACTTTACAAAATGTTAGAATCCTGCAGCGTACGTCGTAATCTTAGACTAAATTCGAGTGAATGATAAGTTTCATAGAGAATAATGTAATTATATTGATTTTTAGAACTGGAAAGCTTTCATTTTATATGTTGAAGTTTAACATACGAACATTCGAAATTCGTGTCGGAATATGGAGTAGCTCCCCAAAGTGGCCGCCTACATGTTCACAGTGGTCGCGGTTTCAAATTCCAGTGCACACCCCTAACTTTTCGGAGTCATGTGTTTACCTACTGTTAGTCAATCACCACGCACTATAACGGTGAAGACAAACATTTTGAGAAAACCCGCATACCATAGTGATTTATAAGAATTTGTATGGTTTGTAAAGTCCGCCAACCCGCGCTAGGTCAGCGTACCATTGCTTATATGGCTTAACCCCTTTCAATTAATCTATATATTGTAGGTAACTATCTGTAGAGTAGGCCCGTGCACTGCAGTGGGACGGGTTGGGTTGGTACCGTACAGTATAATCATAATATCACCTTATACAAAATGTCATACTGAATATATATTTTCACGTATAACTTGTTATGTTTAAAACATTAAAGTTTTACATGGTTACAGCTTACGTCCTGAGACGCTCATCATTGAATTAGCAACATAAAGGGCATGACACCACTACGCTAAGTGACGTGTATTCAAATCATTGCCGTACTCATGAATATTGGAGATATATTAGGTATTGAGGGAGCCTGGTTAATGCTAGCAACTACCGCTTGCGTGGGGCGGCCGGTGAGATGAATTGAAAATTATCGTTGATTTAAAATATTACTATGGGAAAGGGGTAACTGGAGATTACATTGCTTTAAATCCAATAAAAGAGCTTGTTCTGCTTCCCTCCTGACATATTTAGGTACTTAAATGGGATCGACACATGACTTCAGTTATATTGCAGACTGATTTGACTTAAAATCTAACGAATGGCAATCTGCCTTAGGCTTACGAGATTAGACCTTTTGTCTACGGATACCGTCTAATGTTATGTGCAGCCATTACATATTTTCGAAAACTCTTATGCATGCAGTTTCACCAATGGTTTTTCTCGTAACGGTCACTTTGCAGTGAATGGGGAGTGCCTCGGATTTTAATCCAGGAAATCTGTTTTGGCAGTCTAGTCATCACTGATTATCGTTCGTTTGAATGATATAAAATAGTGTTTATTATTTAATAAAACTTAAAAGGCGTGAAAAGTTAAGAGGCTTCCACAAGGTAAATGATCTTTACGATAGTCTGCCGCATGTATTATAATCTTAATCTACGGAAAGTTCACAGTTGAACAAAGGCCTAAGATTTTTTCAGCGTCTGGTCGGAAGCAGCCATCATCCAGCGGCTTCCTGCGACTTTTCAGGTCGTCTGTCCACCTTACGGGTCGAAGTTCGACCCTGCCGTTGCAGGTTCTTGAATATTTTTCAGCCCCTTCGACCATCAGTTTCTTCTGTATCTGTATCAGCCTATATACGACCCACTATATGGAAAGGGAACCTCTACAATAGACAGTACAATTGAGAGTGTTTAGTTTCTTACGTTGTAAAATAGCTACTAATAAAAATTAATAATATGCGATTTTTATTCCTTTGGAAGAGATAATTCTGTTAGGTGTTAGGGTTTTGCTGTCGTTCTTCAAAGTACAAGTGAGTCTGCTCGATCGGTACCACTGTTTCGCAGAAAATCGCCGTCAAGTAATAGTTTAGCCGTGGCTGTCGTTCGGCGGGAGAGATTGCGAGAAATCCAAAACCTGATAGGAGGATAATCGCATTCGCCAGTATAGCGTACTGGCATAACCGTACATAATGGTGGAAAACCTAAAGAATCAAGACTACTTACTAAAACTAAATGAGATTTCGATGGGTCGCACATTTTTACACTAATTTTGTTTTTTGGTTTTGTTAATATTTTTTACTTTTTATAGTGCAGTATACTTAACGTGACCATTTATTTTTTGTGCCTGAGCGGGACATCAGTGGAATTAAATAATAATATTAATACAGTTTTTAGTGTTTTACAAGTTTTTATCATAGAACATTGAATAACATAAAATAATAATCAAAATCGTACTTTTGTATTTTGTAAAACTCGGTACCTACATGATTTATTTATATTTATTTTCGTTATCAAAATAAATTTAATTACTGCGACACTCATCTGTTTTATCACTTGTCCATATTTTGATAACATAAGAAAAAAGTATTTCGATCGGTGCGTTACTTTCAGGCAGATACATAACGTACACAATAATTGTGGAAAAGTTTATTAAGTCAAGATGTTTTTTACGAAAGTATTAGTATAATACGAGCCTACGGGTTTCAGTAGTAGTTCGGTAAAGCATTTCGAGTGATAAATACATTTTAAATTATTATTTTGTCTGTTTGCAAGAGCGGGACGATATCGGCCTTGCTGGGGACACCGGGACAGACTTCCTGAAAGCGGGACTGTCCCGCCCAAAGCGGGACGTATGGTCACGTTAAGTATACCCGATCTACCCAGACTGCGACCGAATACGAAGCCGGATGGTAGTTTTAGTGACTAAGCACAATGCAAATTATTATTTTTCAAAGATGACTTCAACATTATTATAATTAATTTATCTCGATGTAGTTAGTGTTTATCCCATCAAAAACATCCAGTAAAAAAATTCCAAGTTTCGCAGCTCAGTTTTTCTATCGCAAAAAGTAGTGAGATCCATGTAATACCAAGTCGATTAATTTATTTAGTACTTGCTTAAGGGACGTTCTGTATAAAGTTATTACGTAAGTTATTATCATATCAATATTAAAAATTCTTTACGTTGTAAATAAATGACTTGGATTTTTTTACAGGAAGTTTTTGATGGGATC
This sequence comes from Hyles vespertilio, assembly GCA_009982885.2. NCBI lineage: Eukaryota > Metazoa > Arthropoda > Insecta > Lepidoptera > Sphingidae > Hyles > Hyles vespertilio. Next base: position 16,074,855 of record CM042818.1, read on the forward strand.
TCACGTCTTTTTGTAGAGTCCTACTTTTTTCCTTTTCGGTACTTTTTATTTCTAGAATATATATAACAATTTTTCTTAAAGCTTCTGTCTTATGGTTTTTTCTTATTTTTGTAGGTATCAATTTATCACAAATATAGCGGATTTGATTATTAATGTTCTTTCTTTCATGGTAATTGATATTTTCGAACTATTTAGTCTATTTATTTGCAAGTTTATCTTCGTCATGTTTTTCTAGAGGAATGTTGTACAATTTCATGGGCTGAATACACCCTTTCCCTCTCTTTACCCCCCTCCTGTTATGCCTCATATATATAGATACCTATCTACAACTATTATTCCATCATATACGGGTACAACGAATCATAAACTGCAAATGTAACTTTGTAATCCTATACATTTATATGGGATTACAAAGTTATTCACGCAGTTGGTGTATCTAGAAAACTAGACAGAAATTATGAAATGTTTAAATTTCCCTTAATTTAGATACTAAATACTAATGATATTATAAATTTGAAGGTTCTATGTCTGCTAGAAGTGCCTTAGACTTTTGATGATCGGTCAGTCAGTCAGTGAGTGACAAAATTACGAAAGTTTGACACATTATAATTCTTAAACTACTGGTTCAAATTGAATGAAATTTTAAATATACCGTGTTAACACAATGCCTGCTTAGTAACTGAAAATTCAGGCTTCTTGCTTTAACCACAACGAAGTTATGGGGGGTTGAAAATGGTCTGAATTGCTTCGAGAAAAGGATGGTACGACTGTGCCGCTTTTTAGCTCGACTTGGAGATATTAAAAAGTTGTTAATAACAAATATTATTAAGCCTACGTATAAATAAATTCATACACCCAGCAGTCACAAACCTAGGCTAGATCTCAGACTAAAAGAGACTTATATAGTGGGCAATCGGAACTACGAGAGACACCCGAAATAAACACTTTTGGTTCACAAAAACGGTTTCGGTGTGGAGATTGAACCCGCGGCCTCTCATTTCACAGCCGGCGTCTAACCAACACATGAGCAAAATATGATAAATTCGATTTGTTTACCACGCACAATAATTTTGATTGTAACGATAATTTATCAGTTTAGATCTACGATTGAATGCAGATCAGAGTTTGTCACGTAAACTGCATTCTTCGGGGCGCGAAACGTTGCTAAGTAGTTGAGGCTCGTAACACGTTCAGCGTCGAGAATAAAACGCTGAGTCAGCAGTATTGTGCTTAGTAGGAGTGCCTCCCGCGTGCCTTTATAAGGACAGCAGTCTCTTCTCGTCACAGTTATAGTTTTTATATGAAATAGAAGTGATGTGATCGCTGCGCTATAAAGTTTAAAGCTGTTTGTTGTAAGTACTTATGTTTGCATTGCGGTTTATTTTCTTTGTTGATTTTTCTTCTGAATTGGAGATCCTCAAAAAGGTAGACTAATGGCCCTCGTACGTTTTAATTATTTTGCATAAACTAGACCCTTTTTCTAAAACATAATACTCGTAATATGAAAGATAAACATAGTTTGTTCTTATAAATTACGTTTGTTCACTCCAACGATGGCGGAAATCGCAAGAAAACCTACATATTACTTGAATAAAGCCGCCTGTGAAACGATGGGCCGTGGTTTCGATCCCCGCACCGCGAGAAGTATTTGTGCGGCTCACAAATATTTCTTCAGAGTCTCGGTGTTTGTGAGACCGAAAAGTCTCTCGTAGTTCCTGATACCCACGAGACAATACTAATCTTAGCGTCGGGTCAGGACTATGTATGTAACTTTGTGTTATTTATTTTTATTTATTACTAGCTGTGTCCGCAACTTCGTCCGCGTGGAATTTAACAACAAAGTTAGTTAGTTTTTGTTAAGTTATTTTTTTAAATAAAAGAATTTTTCTAAAACAAATGTAGCCTATGTTACTCCTTATTATATCAGCTATCTGACAAAAAAAAACCGTAATAATCGGTCCAGCCATTTCAGAGATTAGCCGGAACAAACAGACAGACAGACGGACAGACGGACAGATAGACGACAAAAAAAATCGTCGTTATAGGTATCGTGTATATGTAGTTGGACATTTGAATTTTTTATTTTCACTTTACAAACAGACACTTCAATTTTATTTGTATGTATAGATTATTTTATATTTATCCTATAGATTCCTTGGCAAACAAGAAGTCAGCAATGAAGGGCGTGTTAGTCTGGGCGCTGGTAGTCGCGTGCGTATGTCTGGCGACGGTAGGTGAAGGTCGGCGGAAATTAAAACGACATGACGTGGAGGACTATAAGTCTGCCGAGGATATTGAGCTCGACTACGATGAGGTATATTTAATAAATTTACATGATGTTTTAGTTAATTAAACAGCCACGCAATACTGGTTGGTTTATATTTATAAGGTTAGAACTATTTTTTATGAAGTTTCAATGTTATGGATTCAGATAAAAGGTGTGCGGAATTTTAAGATATTTTTTTTTTACTACAATGAATGGCCAGACGAACATGAAATTCACCTGATGGTGAATTATCATTCATTCGGTTCATTTCATGGTCGTATAAGCGATACGACCGCTCATGGACAGTGGAAAAATCAAACAACACCATTGCAGCAATGCTTGGCATTCCAGTTCGCTCGCTGAGACATGTTAATATCCAGTAGGTAGTTACTCAGGCTACCATTTCCTCCAAAACGGACCACAATAGAGCATTAACATTGTTACTTGGCGGGAATACCTAATGTTGTTTCTGGGTAAACTGCAGGCAAGTAAAAAATATTGCAATTTACTGTATATTTATGTTTTCCATCTACTTTTTTTTGTGGTAGCCCATATACATTCTACTGTAAGGCACGGGCCTCCTCCACAACCATGAGTACGATTGAATATGTTTAGGTCATATAGTCCGCCACGCTGGCCTAGTGCGGATTGGCGGACTTCGCATACCACAGAAATTCTTACAATACGTAATTATTTTTTGTAACAGTAAATTATTGCTGACTATTGTATCTCTTTATATTGAAAATACAATTTTCGAATTATGTAGTTGAAGACATTTTAAATGACCATATTTGCACACCTTCCATCGTCTTAATTGTTAATCTTTGTCTACGTTGTATAGTTAATGTTTCCAGTAAATATAAGGTCCAAGAAGGCTACCTCAATACCGAAATCTTAAACCAGGTTTCTTTTTGGAAAGGAAGTTATTCCGGGTAGTATCTGAAACAGCTCTGTGTGTGGTACCCGGTGCTGGTACAAGCAAAGTCCGGTGAGTCAAACCGTAAATGCCGTGTCGGAAGATGCCAATTGTACACATTAACATGTGATACGCAAGACGAGAATATCCTTTAAGATAAACGCGATCTTGTCACTACTGTTTCCTTACTCTTCCACCACAGGAAGTTCTACGTAGGTTACCCCCAAGGAATTCCATAGACACTTGTTGGTAGTGGCGACTTCCTCCCAACTTTAACTAGGTGGTCGGCTTCTCGCTAATCTTTTTTTTTAAATTGCTATGAATGTCGAGACAAGCACGCCGTTCGCGTGATAGTAAGCAAAACGACCGCTCATCGACAGTATCAAAACCAAACAACTACATGAATTGCAAAGCTAAGTGGAATAAGTTAGTTAAGTCTAATATGTCCAGTAGTTGCTCTGGCTACATGTCTTTCAAACCGGAAAACAACAGTGCATTTCCACTGCTGTCTAGCAGGAGAAATAGACATTCTAAAGACGCAAACAGATGGTGTTCACTAGTAACTTGCATATTGCATACGGCTAATTAATTAAATACTTAATTGTTTTACGTTTTTGTTAAATATCTGCATGCATGAAAGTCGCTTAAAAATATGCGAGATAAAACTATTATGTTTTTCTATTCAGGTGGAACCTTGCCAGTGTGGTGTATTCATGTCCCAGCAAGTTGGCGTGAAGGAAGGTCGTCGCAGTCGGCCACGAGGTCCACCAGAGGGCGATCCTGTGGTGACGTATGATAACGACTCGCCCAGCCTACCTTGCGGCATGGGGGGATTCAAGAGCTGCATCAGCAAATGTATTGATGTGGTATGAGTCCTTTCATAATACTTATTTTTTATTGGCCCGATTTAGTAATAACTATTCACTGATGATAAGAAAATCTATATATGTATGTTTTTGTCAGTCAAAACCATTTTTGCAGCCTTTTCACAGGCTGAACCCGAAATGACATATTTATTTACCTGTGTTATTATTATGTGCCTTCAACCACTTTCGACAGTCATCGTTATCGGGGCTGATAAAAATCTTCCAGCAGCAAATTGTAGGCTATATATAAGCCTGTGGAGAACGAGCTCACCATGACAAAAAATTGACTACCTTGATGGCGTAGTCGTACCAAGGTACGGTTAAAACACTGAGGTTTCGGGTTCGAATCCCAGGTCGGGCAAAGTGATATTTCTAAAGGGATTTTTCCATTCAATATCAGCCCGGAGTCAGGAATTTGTACCCGATATTGCGATAGGCTCGCCCCCTATCATATCGTGGGACGAAACACATACAGTCGAAACGTAGAGGCTACCAGGAGTACCTACCTCTGCCTATCCCTTCTGGGAAAAGTCGTGGGTATTTGTATGTATGTATAAAACCGGGCCCGCAGTGTCCGAAAACGAAGATATTGGCTCCAATTAGGATAATGCTGAATTAGGAACATGCTATATTAAATGAGTACGTGTAAATAAATTTTCAAAAGGTTCTAATGAATTTTCCGCATTGAATAACAAACGGCACTCAGGGCTTCTATAAACGTCAATCCGCCTACGTATACACGCACTCAAGCGTAAAGAAGAATAGGAAAAAGTTGATGTAATAAGATATTTTCTATTCGTGAACTCAACTTAGATCTGAATGAATAAGCAAAGCTTCTTAGTACAGAAACTGACGAATAAAATTGACAAAATTAACTCCCAGATGTTGAGCATTCTAATCACAAGTCAAAAGTTGGAATCAAAAGGGTGCTTGAATACGGGGTTCGTTGCTCCTTTTCCTTTTTATCGGTGAATGAATGTTCTCTAAATATATCTTAAATAAATTCATCGTAATGCTTTATTCGTGAGAAGCTTAGGAGTTAGGGTACCTAGGTATTTCATATTTGTGCCTGTGTTTTATAACAAAAAATATTTTTCCCTGACCTTAATTATTAGCTTACGCTTTTAAATTATCTTTGAAGACAGTTATGCCTTAATGTATTTTCGTGATAATTTATTTTACCTCAAATGTAATCAAGTTAAGCATAACATCAACTATGAACTATCAGGAACCTATCGATAAATCTAAGGCCCAATTGCACAAGCTAACTTTTCCCATAACTGACTTTAAATATGTTAATCCCATAAATAAGCAAAGTGAAATAGTACGTCTCAATTGTATGGTGATGACACAGGAAGTCAAAGTTATAGGCAAAGTTAGTTTTTTTTTTTTTTTTATTGCATTGAATGGCGAGACGAGCAAGCCGTTCGCCTGATGGTAAGCGATACGACCGCTCATGAACAGTAGCAATATTCCACTGCGCTCGCCATCCTGAGACATAAGATGTTAAGTCTCAATATGTCCAGTAGTTGCTCTGGCTACAATGTCCTTCAATCCGAAACACAACAGTGCATTTAAGCAGTGTTGTTTCACGGGAGAAATAGACATTGCGGTGGTACCTACCCAGATGGCTTCTCACATATGAGAGACCTACCACCAGTTAGAGACCTACCACCAGTTATCCACCTGAGCCTAATAGTCTTATATTTTAAATCATTCCTTTTCTGTGTATTACATTCCTTGCTTGGTAAATAAGTACGACCGATGTTTTAGATTCTAAAGTACCTACCTAAAGCGGGACCGGTGATTTGCGGCGCGGTGGAGCGCGACGTGCACCGCGAGAGAGCGTACCTTTTCATCAAGAACTGCGGCGGGGAGTGGAAGCCGACCAGCTTCTCCGCCGGCAAGGAATTCTGCTGTACTGATGGACAACACCACAAATGCTGACGGCAATAATTCAGTAGCTGACGATGATATTTTATTGTACTACTGCAGGGCACGGGTCTCCTTTACAATCCAGAGTCAATTAGGCAATATAGTTATTTAAAATATTTATTTATTTAAAAAAACCTTGTGTAGTCTAGAATATCAACCGTAATCAATTCTTGTCCTTTATTGCTGCATTTAAAATAAGTTGAACTTAATAAAGCATTAGTTTAAGATTGTTACGCGCAGGTGCGGTGATACAGTAAAATTGAAATCTAAAATGTAACAAATTACGCATACATCACATTAGCTAATGGTGCATGACGTACAATTAATTCCATGAATTTAAAGGTACAATTGTGTGGTGTTGTCATTGCGGTTTGTAAGTTAATAATACATACATTAAGTAATTCCTGTTTATTATTTTATGAATAGAGCATTGCAGGATTTTGCCATTATTGCATTTATTAATTGTCATTTTTCTATTGCAATGGCGAAACAAGCATGCCATTCGCGTGATGGTAAGCGATACCAGAGCTGATAGACAAATTTACAAGTGCCTGGCATTCTACTGCGCTCGCCATCCTGAGACATAAGATGTTATGTTTTAATATTTCCATTAGGTACTCTGGCCACAATTTTCAAATCGGAACACAACAGTGCATTTACACTTGATTGGCGGGAGAAATAGACATTGTGCCCATACAAACAGCCTCTCACATATGGGAGACTGACTTCCTTATAAAATGAAGCGTGTTAAATATTACAAACATGACTAATTTTATATTAATTATTATATAAATTTATTTTGTATTAAACAATATTTTTTCAGATATTCACAATGTATTTAAAGTCTTGCAACTTTTTATCAGTAGTCAGGGTTGTAAAGGACATAAGTTTACCTGAAGCGCTATTTACACTCAATATTTGCCGCAACAAAATAAACGTATTTCACGCCCCACTTGTGCAAGTCCATTTTCGCAGCGATAATCTACAATGTAGGTCCTAGTGGGCGACAAGGAGTGCCTTATCCGCTGACCCGGTTCCGCTAGATTATGGTGTCAATGAAGTTCCCTTATCAAGGACTAGTGTTCACACGTACCTAGACGTGTATAGTATAGACGAGGGGGGAGGCCAGGGGAGAGCGGGGAGGGACGGCGCCTGACCCGGATCGCGTAGGGTGAACAACCCCGACACGTGCCACTTTCTAAAAAGAAACGCGCGTCGCCCGCGCATCCTTGCGTGGACAGCTGGATGGTGGCTGCTTCTCTATGACGAGATTAAAACGTTTTAGCACCAAGCAACCGGCTTTAAATAACCTTCCTTATTACTACCCGTTTTAATTAACATTGTAACATCTTGTTCCTTTATTATTTTACATCTTTAACAAGTAATATCAATTGCAGTTCGTGTTTTAAGCTTTAAATAATCCAGGAGCGTATTTATCCTTGATGCCTCCACGTGTCCGCGGTACGAATGTAAAAATATACGGAGCGGAAATAAAAGAGATCAATGAATAATATTTTCGCAGCGGCGAGCTTCGCGTGACCACTTAATTAAATCATTGTTGTTTGTTATCATTACAATTATTGATTTTGTTTCGTGAGTCTATTATTACGTTGCGGCTAAGATAGTTAATGATTGAATCTGCCTTCGTTCAAGGCCGTTCATATTACAAATACGTAGTAATATATCATAGCTATTTCGATTGCTTAATTTTCATTATTCGTATTAGTCCGATAGTCTATGAATGTTCAACCACAATTTATAATTAATCTAGTAGTTTATGGTATACATTATGTCACCATAAACTGTCATATTTGCAGCAACTACTAGAATTAAATAAATAGCTTAAGAAAACAACCAGGGAAATATATTACATGAAATATGCGTGCGTATCCGTCAGCTCGCGATGAAATCATGTGGCTTCCATAATTTTCCGTCTCATGTACATTAGTAATACGAAGGTGGGTCGACGGGTGATAAATGAAATGGGAGCTACGAGGGACATTGTTCTCTGTTTCGAGAGTCGAGACTATAATCATTTCTACAAAATACTGTAAATTATTTTCTCCGATTTTAGTAATAAAATAGTTTATTGTTCTGATCAGCAGTGGAGTTCTATAGATGAAAATGGAAATGATGATTTAAAATGACAAAAAATGTAGTACATAAATCGATTGGTAAGATATTATGATTTATTATTATATCCTCGATTTGGAAGAAAACAAATATAGTTCCTGTTTACAAAAGCGGATCGAGGCAAAATATTGAGAACTATCGACCCATCTCCCTTCTATGCACGATAGCTAAAATTTTTGAAAAGTTAGTTCACAATGCAATTTATCCATTTGTTCAACAATACATCCTACCTGAGCAGCATGGTTTCGTTAAGAAAAAGTCTACCGTTACCAACTTAATAATATTTACTAACCATTTATTTAATAATATTGACTCCAAAATCCAGACAGATGTAGTATACACTGATTTCAAAAAGGCCTTCGATAGAGTAGATCACAAAATTCTTTTGAATAAGATTTCTTTTAACGGAATCAAAGGAGACTTACTGCGATGGTTTCTGTCTTATGTAAGTAACAGGAACCAAACTGTTGTATGTAATGGATACCACTCAGACTCGTTTGTAGCTACATCAGGAGTACCCCAAGGATCTATTTTGGGCCCTCTTTTGTTTATAATTTACATAAACGATATTAATAAGTGTTTCCCTAACTGTAAATTCCTGTTATACGCTGACGATCTTAAGATATTTAAATCTATTAAATCGGTAGAGGACTGCCATCTTCTCCAAAGTAACCTCAATAACTTGTCTGAGTATTGTGATAAGAATAACTTGAAATTAAGCATTCCCAAATGTAAATATCTCAATTTTACAAAAAATAAAAATCTAATTAATTTTAATTACTCCTTGTGCAACAATCTTCTCACTAAAGAGACTCATATTTGTGATCTGGGCGTCCTTTTGGATAGTAAACTGCACTTGAACCTACATATAGACAAAATAATTGTTAAAGCATACCAAATGTACAATTTAGTAATGAGGGCTTCATCGGAATTTAAACAACAAGGAACATGCCTTTATCTTTATAATTCCTTGATACGCCCACAAGTAGAATATGCAAGTATGATATGGGACCCATATTACGACAAGTATAGTCTGGCGATAGAAAAAATACAACGCAAATTCTTAAGATCTGTCGAATATAAAATTCCATCAACAGCACGAATATCATACATAGATTCGCTTAAAAAATATAATTTATTGACATTACAATCAAGACGCCTGTTTCTTAGTTTTTCTTAGTTTGTAAGTCAGATTGTACATTTGTTTGTTTTCCAAATAAATAAAAAAAAAAAAAAAAAAAAATTATAGCAGCCAGACGGATGCATTACACGTGGGAACGTCTATTTATAGTTTTGATACTGTAAACTAAGTAAACTACCTTAGTTCGCAACAAAACGGGTCCATGAGCATTTGTAACCGAAACCGAGTGGAATCAAAGAGCGGAACGCTGCGCTCGGCATACCAGTCTCATTCCAACGAAAAATCACAGATTTTGAATATTATGCTCATACGGTTCGCCTACATCTGATGGCGGTTCAAAGACCATCGCATTGATAAAATGTGTGCGTACGGGTTCACTGGCTCCTCGTCCCATTACTCCCGGATCTCGATGTACCTGCGTTTGTTGTTCATACTCAATCTGAATTAATGGAATTATTTGGCAGTGTTTGTCTCCATCAATTTTCGTTTAAAAGTAAAAGGTAGCTGGTATTATTATTACCGTATCTTCAGAGTATCTTACGTTATCGTATTTGTGTGGCGAAATGAGTGTGGTGAATTGCTAGCATTGTATTAATTAGCAACCCCGTGTGGACGGACGTCAGCGTTCCCCGAATCGGGCCGCGGCGCATGACCCCGGCGGCAGCGCGGCGCGGCGCGGGCGCAGCGGCCACGGCACGTAATGTCGCGTTATTGTAATGCGTTGCGCAACCGCCCCCTGCCTCCCCCCGCCCCGCCACACTCCACCCCGGCACCACCAAGAGCACTGCCCTCGAGGGTACCACTACTATCACATTATCATATTCGCTGAAATCTTCAAGCATATTATCAGGCGGCTTATTTTTTTGTTCAAAGTTTAAAGGAAGAAACGAATTGTGATTATTTTTAAATTTAGATTTTCACCACGTGATATATAATTTTCACACTCTATGTTAAGGCTTATAGTCTGTATGAAAGCCATGGGATTTGACGTGGGTAGCCCAAATATCCCGTAAGTCAGCAATTGCCTTTCCATCAAACATGCAATAAAATATTCAATCACATAGGTAAGTAGTGGAGGCAATAATATTTTCCTGTTAGTTCTGTGTACCGCGTGCGGCGCGGCGTGCAGCGTGCATCTATACCATTACGACGTTCTCAAGTTCACAGTGCGCCGGAAAACTATAAAATGCACTCTTGTATGGATGTTTTCCAACGGAGGAGGTCGGGTGTGATGGGAGCGCGGCGCGGCGCGGCGTGTGCGGGGCGAGCGCGGGGCGGGGGCGGGGCGCGCGCGGGGCGGCGGGACGCGGCCGACGTCGACACACTTTCTGAAGGGCTCTAAAACTACGGCTTTTGTGGCCACCTTTATGGCCATCTATTCGTAGACCTTTTGATTTATCACAAACAGTTAGCGAGGTGAAAAAATTACAGCTTTTTAAAACCATGAAAGTTTTACACGGTTCGGGTTGTCGAGTCCCCCGCTGCGTATATATTTGCATACTAATTATGACACTTGCCAAACAAGGTCACCCTTGGCTGTGGCTCGTCCATCCTAATCACAGAGCCACGTTGTTTAGGGACCCGGTAAGGTTAGCACTCGGCGCATTCGTAACACATTCTGCCGCAACGTACGTAAGTACTAACACATTCTACAAATAAGTTTTAGTATCTTGTTCACTGTCTACACGCTATTTTGAGGTTTAATATATTTACAAAAGTATTAAGCGTAATAACACAATAATCATACACAACTTTACGGCTAATTAGGAAAGGGGGATTTTCAGTTTATGAAATTGCTTTACGATTTAATAGCTTTATGTAATCATAAGTAATTATAATGGATATCGATATATTTAAGATCGATTAGCAATAAATCCTATCTTAGGACATCACTTAAGCCATAATAGGCATAAGAAATAAGAATGCAGGAAGACATAGCATCACCGCGTGCCTGTTTCCTATATTAGTGTGGTGTCGTAAAAGGTAATTTAATTTTCTCACATGATTGCGTAAAACGTAAAACTGTGTAATGTCGATTACAGTTCAGTTAGTTTGCCAGCGTTTATTTCGCAGACTACCGTAAATTCGAGGGCAATAGCTGCGTACCGTCACAATGCGCCGAGCATAAAGGAGGGAGGAAATAGGATAACGGTGAGCGCCCGCGCACTCGACTACCAGCAAGAACTTCTCAATATCACAAACCGTTCCCCAGTCTGCGACCAACAATGTATCATTAAAACGTGACCATTAGAGGAGGCCTGCCCACCCCCTCGGTTTAGTTCAAGTTTAGCTAGTGACAGGTGCGTTTCTTTAGCCGGTGACATGTCTGCTTATACTGGATGTGAGTAATGGCACTCGATGATGACGCCCCGCCCGCTGCTCCAACGTTCACAACTTTTTGCAACTGCGAATGGAAACTGCGGAGACAGCGGGGTGAATCGAGGCCGATTACAGCCCGTAGTAGATCGATGCTTATATTAGACGAAGGAACGCGAGGAGAAATTCTTAATCCAACACTATTTAATAAACTTAATCTCTAAGATATAAAAGTATTTTAAGCCGATTTAACTGATCAGTAAAAACTTAAAGCTTTTTTATTCATTAATCTTCGAGAACTTGTAAGGAAAAATATAGTTTTTACAACGTCCCAAATATGTACTCGAATAGATTGAACTCAAAGGAAAGTAGCTCGTAACATCTGAAAGTAATCAACGCAAATAATGATTATGCCTGTCGTATCGGACACCGCGGTGTGCGACGCAGTCTATTAAAATTTTGCTCTATTTGCAGTACACAGTACATCCGACCAAAAGCTATACGAAGATAATAATTGAATAGCGACCAAAAATAATTGAAGACGACAATGAAGAAGATTTCGAAGAATAGGAAATCGGAAGCAAACTAAACCAGGGAATGTTCCATTTCTAAATTAATGATTTTTTAAATAAATGATGATTCTGAAATTGATAGTAACAGGAATCAATATAAAGATGCCATAGAATACATTTTAACATAGGTATTGGTAACGTTTAAACCCAATATAAAACAATATATGTATTAATAACGCATTAAATATGTAAAGTCCTTGAACTTGACATCGTAAAACTAGATTGGTGAAGCCATAAACGTTCAAATGTGACTGTATATATTTATTTTTAAAATTGTCTTTGGTTGAATATCTACATGTATGGACACACAGAAACACGGAATACGGCGTCGCTTGCGCAACAAGCACGAGTGGCTTCAAACGTGTTGTTACTCGAGGGGGACATAAAAAAAAATATTTTATTGCTTAGCCATACCGGTATTACTAAAATGTTTGGTGGGAGATAGATTAGCGGCCGTGGGCGTGAGTACTTCATCATTTAGAGCACCATATTAGGTCGCAATTCAATTTTGCTTTTGGCGCCTTTATAATCTGTGTCTATTCTATCGCTTTGGCAGATATCGGCTGTGTTGCCCTAATTGCAAATTTATATTTTATAGTGCTGCAATAAAACAGCGTAATGATCACAATAAAGGCTGAATTAATAAAAATTGATTGTAATTACACCACAATCCACTAGATACTAATGTAATGTTATAATTGTAAGTAATTAAACAGTTTCCTTAGACACACAGACACAGACAGACTGAAATTTCTGCCTTTGTTAGGTCCATTTTATAAGGCTTTGGCATGTGCCATTTGTATTATCGAACTTAAACCCATAATTTGATACCGCTGATGCTGCTCTCACTTCTGGGCAGGTACCCCAAAATACCAGCTGGATCCACTTGACTCCTTGCAGCAACGAGCTTGTCGAATAGTCAATGATCCCAATCTCTTTGGATTTCGGGTCTCTCTGATTATTCTATCGTCTTTTCCACAGGGAGTGCTCTGAAGAGCTATTTGAGATGGTACCACTGTCGTCTTTTTACCATCGCTCCACACGTCACCGCAGTAGAGTCCATTCACATCACCTGGAAGCGTACCGTTCCCGAACGGTATGTTTCCAGCGTTATTTTCTACTATGCACGTGCAAGCTCTGGAATGAACTCCCTGCATCGGTGTTTCCTCAGCGCTATAACCTGTCCTTCTTAAAACGACGCTTAGAGAATGTACTCTCCTTAAGGTAGGTAGCGACTTGGTTGTGCTGGTCCCCGAGCACTGCAAAGATCCATGAGCAGCGGTAGCCGCTTACCCTCAAGCGAGCCGCTAGCTCGCCTGCCTGCAAAGGCAATAAAATAAAAAATAAAGCAATGGAATGCCAAGCATTGCCTTGTCATGCATGGTGTGGTTTGGTTTTGCTACTGTTCATGGGAGATCGTATCGCTTACCATAGGCGAATAGAAAACTGGTCCTTCCTTATAAAAAGCAAGAAAATAAAATCTTGGGCATTTATCCATTCAATCAATCAGCTTTTATTCCGCTGATGTAGGACGTAGACCTTCTGAATACCTATTACGCTATTGACAGTTAATCAAGAAAAATTATCCACAACTAGTCTTTATTTGTTGGCCCAATATGTTGGATAGATGGGTCCAAGTATCGGAGTTCTCCCTTATTTACACTTTTTCTGGATTTGTCGCAGGTTCGAGTCCAGGGCACACCTCTGACTTTTCGTAGTTATGTGTGTATTGATAGTCAATCACCACGTACTATAACGGTACAGGTAAAAATTGTCAGGAAACATCCGAAACCCGCACTAGGCCATCATGGCAGATTATATGGTTTAACTATTCTCAATTGTACTCTTGTAGAGGAGGCCCGTGCTCTGTAGTGGGACGTATATGGGCTGATACATATAAACGTAAACCGCTACTTTTTATCACTAAAAGTGTAGTGTTTCCGCGTGGTGAGCAAGGAATTCCGATAATAACCAAATAAGGAATGGGATGAAAAAACAAATAATATAAACAGCACGGAAAATAATAATTATGTGGCTGATATGGACTGAACTGAAAAAGTTTCTGCACCCGGACGGAGCTGAGCCCGCCCCTTGTACCTACTGTACTATGCTTACCATAAATATTTTTTTATTCACTAGAATGGAGTACAATAAACCTTTCGAGTAATATTTATGATTTCTCTTTAATATTCTGTGTGTGATGGCACGGACGTGACAAGTAGATTGCATCAACGAAATTATCAATGCAACGATAAATCTACCCACTTTTCACTTTTCGGTTGTTAGACATGACATGACAGCCATAGTGTATGTAACACGTACGTAACAAAAAGTAATTATTTTTCAGAACATCTGATGAAAGGAAAATAAATAAATCAAATCAAAAACCACCATCAAAATATTTTGTATTTTTGGATAGTTCAATTACAGAAAGAGCGTAGTTATTTTTGATAGACTTCTTTATTGCATAGTTCAGCTAACTTGCCTTTGAAAATCTACAATAATTCAGATCGAAAATGCGCAAAATGCTTCTCAAAATGTGAGAGTGCTGGGAAGGAAAAAAGACGCATGATGGAAATGGACATTGGAACACTGGCAAGTGGCAACCCTACTCACAGACCGAAATACTATAACAGTAACGCCATTGCTTTTTCATCGGATCCGATGAGACAGTGGTACAACCCAGTCGAGTATGCCTATTCCTACTGTTGCTCAAGTTTCAAGGTACGTACAATCTAGTCTATCAGTAATAACTAAATATTTTTACGTTGTACAGTCTCAGTAACATTCCTACGGATCGAATCGATCGAAAACAAAGGTACCTAACTGATATAGCCCTTAGCATAAGTAAGTTGAAGTGGCAGTGGGCCGGGCATATAGCACGTAGGACTGATGGCCGCTGGGGCAGGAAAGTTCTGAGTAAAGGCCACGTACAAGCAAGTGAAATGTCGGACGCACACCCGCAAGGTAGACGGAAGACCTGGTTAAGGTTGCAGGAGGTCGTTGAATGCAGGCCGCTTCCAACAGGTCTATTTGGCGATCTATGAGGGAAGCCTGTGTTCAGCATTGGACTTCTTGGGTCTGAAGAGAGGAAGAAAGTCATAGAATCTTCAACCTGCATGTATTTTTAAGGGTGCGTAGGGATCTCACAGTAACTTTATATTTGATGCCAACGAATTTTAGGTACAGGTTCATATTCATTCATTCAGTATAAATTAGGTTCTCAAAAATAATTATCGAAAATTATTTTATTCAACCTTAACTTTACTTATTTATTAATTGGGTCATACACATACGCATGTTCAGAATGAATATTATCTTCAAATTTCTGGATTGATTCTCTGACTTAATTTTGGTAAATGACTTACAAGTATTACTATTAAGACATATACCAAATAATGAATTATCTTCAGCAATGATTAATATAACAACAAAAATTTCCTCAAATGTCCCCTTCTGTGGACTGTTCGTAAACGCACTTGGCATATTTTGATAGATATTTCTCATACTTGATATGCGTTATCTATTTAAGTTATATTAAATATCATCTTAATATATATAATTCACGTGTCACGTTGTTTGTCCGCGATGGACTCCTAAACCACTTAACTGATTATAATGAAATTTTGTAGATATGTGTTATTTGTTCCAACTTAAAGGTGGGATAGTTTTTATCTCGATTGAATTGACGAAAGTATAAAAAAAAGGAAAAAACATGTTGCCATACAAAATGTTCATGGGTTTGTAACTGTCAAAGATTTAATGTTCATAGCGTCGATACGGTAAACTCTTCCCTAAAATTAAATAACGTATTTAAATAAAGGTTTCGAATCGACAACACATAGCCACAATATTCGATTTATGGCGTATTTTAGATTTTAAAGATGTAAATTAATGACAGTAATGAAAAGTGGTTGACATTTAAATTGATTGTCAAATATTTATGCATACGTTCAGGAATTTATTGTAAACTAAAGAGTATATTATGATGCTACATAAATATAGGACAATTAAATAAATAATATTCCCATATATTAAGTTTTACTTCTTTTCAAGATAGAATTTCACTTGAAAATGAAAAATCTTTAATAAAATAACACATAAAAATAAAAACTGAACTGAACTGAATAAAATAAAAATTTTATATAATTATGGAGAATATTGCAGGGATTCTCAAATTAGGCGTTGCCTGTGTCTTGAAAAACCAGTTAAATATAATTGTTTCTACGTTAATTGTGTGTGTGAGTGCATTTCTACGAAAATTAATATTTCATCTCTTTATTACTAACAAGAGTAATGGCGTAATATTTTTGGAAAAACAGCATAGTGGGGGTGAAATAAGGGATGGGATATTGCATTGATAATCAAAATCGATAAAGTGTTTAGAAAGTAGAGAGAAACTGGATATAATAGAGTGGGAGGTAGGGGAGAAGACTGGGATAGCTGACAGATTTAATAGGACGAAATGTAAATGCACGGTATAAGACGGGATGGTTAATTAAGAGAAAGGACGCGACGTATCGGGAAGTGAATGAACAGACGGGATGGGACGGAATTGAGCAGGACAGTAGGATAGCTAATTCATGTTTAGGTATACAAGAGCTTATACGAAAAATAACACGTATTTGGTGTGGAGTAAAATAAAAAAGTATCTGCACCCAGGCGAAGCCGGGCCGGGCCGCTAGTTAGTATATATACTGACTATTAAAATTTTACTGAGTAAATTAATATATGTTAAAGTGACTCCACAAAAATTTCAATAAACTGTTGGTTACACGGTACTGCGACTTTTCTGTGGACCTTAAATTCAACCGAATAAATTGGCCTGAATAAAATACTATTTTACAAAAAAAAATATTAAACTGCCCACACTGACGGGTGGCATCGGTCACGTTGGATTTAATGACTGAGCCCAGCGTAGGTTGTTCATTAAGATATTGAGATCTTTAATAGTGTTATTGTCAAAGATCGGTGCTTCTTTTCTGTTCCTTGTGTACTTGAGTAAATAATTATTAGTTTTATTAATTCACATGCTGCCGAAATAGCTTAAGGGGAGTAGTTGTGGAATAAATTTACCTACTTGGCTATCCTCAAAACTAAATTAGCATTGCTAATTTTTTTTAAAGAATGTCCTTTCTGTAGACATCTTTTCTGTGGATTTATAAGTCCACACGAAAGACAATGTCTACAGAAAAAATTAAGTAATAATGATTTAACAAGTAAAGCAGTATTTTGCTTGCCTGTAAACGTAGACGTGCAGTGCTGTGCGCTCGATAGTAATGTATTTAGCTTATAATAATATTAAATTATTACTCAGTATCGGAATAAAACCATGTTCCATATGATAGCGAATTATGTGATGTCCGTTCATCATTCTTTAACATTAGTGATTCAGATAACTCAATTGCACCATCGAAAAAAAACAAAAAATAAATTCATTTTTTAATTTCAGCGATGAAGACACTTGCTTTGCAACTATTTTTGATATGTTTGTTCTTTTGTGTAAACACAAGACCCTTCTGTGCTCGAAAAAAAATATTATAATTTCATTTTTTAGCCTAATCGAGGAAACGATCTTGTTTTATGTTTTAATTTTAATATTCTGATAATATCATATTAAATGAGACTGATTTTGTAAAAATCCCGACCATGTTTTTTTTATACAATTTTTCACCTCGTTTTGTGTATGACCCAATTTATTGGGAAAACAAACATGTGTACACATAAATTGCAAGTAAAAATATCTTAAGATAATGGTAGAGTATACTCCATTATGTTTTATAGGTACAGTAGGAACAATTACAAATTCAATATACAATGTCTTTTCGTGTTTTGGCGCGTCATTAAAGCATCTACAATTTGTTTTTGTTACATTTTACATTTATTTATTAATGGAAGCCTCCGTGGCACAGTTGGTTAGACTGTGTGCCGCGCGGGTTCGATCCACGCAACAAGACAAATATTTGTGTGACTTCCAGGTATTTAATTCGGGTCTGGGTGTTTGTGACACGGAAAAGTCTCTCACAGTTTCACACGCATTAAACAAAATAATTAATAATAAGAAACTGAAGGCTAGATCATCTTGCTATTGAATATTAATGAATGCGGCAAACGTCAGAAAGTTTCAAAAAAATATATAAATAATTCTTTATTTGAAGAAGTAATAAGAAATAAACAAATACGTTTGGAGATTATTAAAGAATATAACTGCGATTTTTTTTTATTCTTTATGTTTTATTTACTTTAGTTAGGAACTATTTTTGAATAGCGGATACTATCTACGCAGATTATAGAATGTAGAGCGTTATTTTCGTCTGTAAAATAATCTGAGTTAGCCTCCATTCGCCTAAAGTGTCTTCCTTCTAAGTATAGATAAATCAAAACATGCGGTTTGTTATGTTATTATTTAATGAAATGGAGAATCTAAGACCGGTAATTAATTTGTTATAAGTGCAATACCTACGCGTTCATGGCCACGGCACTCGTTGATGTAGGCTCTAGGCACTATGCACTTCATGTCAGTGCGTAGTTGACGTAGTCTGCACATGACCAACTGCATTTTACTGTATAATCATTCATAGATACATCGGTTATGTACATAAGAATAGTTGAAAATCGTTTTCTATTGTGTATTTTATTTCCTATTGTGTTCATTTCTTTTCCATGTTTATCGCGCATAGACACACATACGTTTATAAAATCATTGGTAGACGTTTTGTTTTTAATTTGAAGAATATTTTTGAGAATGGAACTGCAAAATTACTCTATTCAAAAGCGGTATAAATAAATGGTTTCCTGAGCAATAATATTAAAATATTGTGTGACATTTAGTTACAATTTACAAGTATGTGTAATATCATATTTAATATAAATAAAATGTTGCAAGATATGTAATTTTATTAAGTGATACTAATGTCATTTTACGTATATAAATGACTTAATTTATTGCTATATTTTCGGAATTCTGTTTTACTTGCGCGTTGTGAGCCTGTCTAATACTTTAGTAACATAACACAGATATATGGTCCACCCATGAATAAATATCTTGCCTTTTTATAAAATGAAACTAAACCGCAAAGTTGAAATTAAAATCCATTTTCCCTCAATCATCATGGAAAAATATTTACTGTGTTGAATAAAAAAGAACGATAAAAGGAAATTGAAATAAAACTATTATTTACGGATTTTATCGCGAATTTAGTTTAATTTTTTACATTTTTGACTTCCCGACGTTTCGATTACTTTACAGCTTTCGTGGTCACGGGGCGGACTAGTTATCTCTCTACCCACTGCGTCACGGGGGTCACATGACATTTATGTATTTAGAATGTAAAAAATAAGATTTTATAAGATTTATTCCATTTCATAGTATGGAAGTTCTGTATTTAAGCTGAGAAATTCAAAATATATACCGGGTATATCCAGAATGCAGGCGAAAACGAAATCAGGTTGTAATTTAAGTGACTTTAAACACATTGCAATTAAAAATTCATAAAAAAGAGACGATTTTTTTTGTATTTTTTTTTCCATATTACTTAAAACGGTCCAAAACAAAAGTCATTCTTTTTAATTATTTACATTGTGTCTGTAGTCACTAAGACATCCATCTGGCTTCGTTCTCTGTCGGAGTCTGGTTATATCGAGGGTAAGGATTTTGGTAATTTACTACAACATGGTGGCTAGTGGCTATGTGGCAATCAAAATAAATCGAAGTTGCTAAATATTTACGTATAAACTCAGAAATTTATATTTTAACATAAATCAAAAAATAAAATTAATTGTTTGACTATTATGGATTCTTAGATTTGCGCGAATTTAAGATTTAATTTATACTATTTTGATTATTAAACCAAATTCGCGATAAAATTAGTAAAAAATAGTTTTATTTCAATGTTTAACTATTATTTGTATAAAATAAAAATGTCCAGTGGTACGTGTGGTATCTATACATTAGAATATTATTCATTGTATTTTGGTGTCCGAATTGCTGACGCATACCTTGTATGCGGTTTCAATTAATGTCATCGTGTGGCCACCATTTGTTTAACATCTAATATATCTAAGATGTAGTATAAATCTGAAAATTAAAATTACATAATAAAAATAAATAACTTGATACTTTTAGTACCGGGGATATTTTATTATTTCATTTTTTGTATGCCATATATACGTATATCATCATCATCATCATCATCATCATCATCAGCCCATATACGTCCCACTGCATGGCACGGGCCTACTCTACAATCGACAATACGATTGAGAGTGGTTAGGCCTTTTTTTTATAAGGGACAACTGTGAGGTGGTGTTGTTTGCTGACGATACCTCATTAATATTTAAAGTAAATCGACATAATCCTAATATTGACGAAACCACACCCTCTCAAAAATAGTACATTGGTTTAGCATTAACAATTTGTTATTAAATAGCCAAAAAACTAAATGTATAAGGTTTGTGACACCTAATGTCAAAAAAGTTAATGCTAACATTATTTTGAATGGAGATGAGTTGAGCCTTGTGGATACAACTAAGTTCTTGGGAATTACATTAGATCCCAAACTTCAATGGGGCTCATACATAGTCGCTTTAGCTAAAAAGCTGAGCGCCGAATATTCTAATGAGTTATGGAATTTTACTGTGGGGTGGTGCTGCTGACATTAATACTATCTTTGTTCTCCAAAAGCGAGCTATAAGATCAATTTATTCGCTAGGGTCTAGATATTCTCTTAGAGAAAAATTTAAAGAGATAAATATAATGACAGTAGCATCTCAATATATTTTTGAAAATCTAGTTTATGTCCATAAAAATAAAGAAAGTATTCGTAAGATTAGCGATATTCATAACAATAATAAAAAAATAAAAACCGACTTCAAAACAAAAAACCGCTAAAAACCAAAAAATAACTAAATAATAAGTACCACTGCAAAGCAAAAAAATAATATTTGTTTCATGGAACTTGCGCTTGTTGATTAATTTGCTTAATGACTTGACTAGCCAACAAATCAAAATATATGCATAACATATCGAAGGCGGGCCGCCAAGTACCAAACATGTAGGACCTGTGCCTTATATTAATTTAAATATCTATATGTTTGGTACTGGGCGACCCGCCTTCAATATGTTATGCATATATTTTGATTTGTTGGCTAGTCAAGTCATTAAGCAAATTAATCAACAAGCGCAAGTTCCATGAAACAAATATTATTTTTAACCGACTTCAAAAAAAGGAGGAGGTTCTCAATTCGACTGTATGTTGCTTTTTTTTTTATGTTTGTTACCTCGTTTCTCTGTACTGTGTGAACCGATTTCGACCATTCTTTCTTTGATTGAAAGCTGATGCTTGTCATTTGGTCCCATAAAAATATGGTGAAAATCTGAGCAATATCTTCGGACCTGGAGAGGGGAACTCCTTAAAATTAAGTAGGATTCCAATGGTTCTTTTTGCATTAGGTTCATTATAAAAGTTAATTTACAGAGAGAGAGGAAAAAAGGGGTGGGGGTGAGGGGGGGTAGGTGATAAAATTAAAATACACGTAAATTCTAATATCTTCGGCAGGATTTAACCGATTTTAGTGATTTCTTTTTCATTGGAAAGAATGTATTGACAGGTTGATCTCAGGAACACAACATGGAGATCTGATGATCATTTTCGGACCTGGAGTGTAGAACTCTTCAAACTTTAGTAGGATTCCAATGGTTCTTTTTGCATTGGGTTCAGTATAAAAGCTAAGCTACAGTGGTGGTGGGAAAAGGGGGTAGGGGCAAAGGGAGGGGGGGGGAGAAAAAATAATAAACATATGAATACTCCAATATCTTTGGCAGCTTTTAGCCGATTTTAGCGATTTCATTATCATCGGAAAGAACATATTCCTTGTGGGGACCAAATCTTCTTCATTTTGATTCCTATCAACACTAAAAAGATAAAAATAACCAAATTTTTAATAAAAAAATAAAAACCGACTTCAAAACAAAAAACCGCTAAAAACCAAAAAATAACTAAATAATAAGTACCACTGCAAAGCAAAAAAATAATATTTGTTTCATGGAACTTGCGCTTGTTGATTAATTTGCTTAATGACTTGACTAGCCAACAAATCAAAATATATGCATAACATATTGAAGGCGGGTCGCCCAGTACCAAACATATAGATATTTAAATTAATATAAGGCACAGGTCCTACATGTTTGGTACTTGGCGGCCCGCCTTCGATATGTTATGCATATATTTTGATTTGTTGGCTAGTCAAGTCATTAAGCAAATTAATCAACAAGCGCAAGTTCCATGAAACAAATATTATTTTTTTGCTTTGCAGTGGTACTTATTATTTAGTTATTTTTTGGTTTTTAGCGGTTTTTTGTTTTGAAGTCGGTTTTTATTTTTTTATTAAAAATTTTTCGAAAGTAATTCGATTTCTTTACATATACACCAAATTGCACCATACGATTCCCATCAATTTTATTTTCTTTCTCTATGTACTTTCTTTTCTTCGCATCGGCTGGAGTGAATATAATGGGTACAGGCAGGCAGTGTAGTGGACAGGCAGAGATAAACGTAAGTATTGACATGTATGGCCAATGTGAATTGCATAGTATTATGAACATCCATACTTTTGGTGAAAAACAAAAATTAGGAACAGGTAGGGCTCATTTTTCAGTCAACAATCTCCGTGGTGCAACTGGTTGGACGGCATCTATGAAATGAGAAGCAGTGCGTTAGGTCCCCGCACTGAGAGAAATGCTTGTGTGATCCACAAATATTTGTGTCGGGTGAAAGTGTGTCGTCACAAAGCTCTATTTTCAGAAAAGCAATTTAGCAGGGCGGCATAATTGTATCGAATGACATGGGATTGCCGACTGATGCCATTTGATATTTTGCTTGACGGCATTTGCGCTTACCTTCAGACGCTGTGCAGTTATAATGCCGGACCAGTATAATTAAAAACTTGAAGCTCAAAAATAATTACTAGGTAGCAGTTATCACACAACTCTTGTTATTAATTCAGGGTTTCTAATGAAATAGTGGGGCGTAGCCTATATTTTCCACGTATGTATTATCTATGGGCGTAGCGATACTTGGGTATAAATATAATGATATAATCGATATTTTCCTTCACCGTTATTTGCTTTGCAGTGGTACTTATTATTTAGTTATTTTTTGGTTTTTAGCGGTTTTTTGTTTTGAAGTCGGTTTTTATTTTTTTATTAAAAATTTTGGTTATTTTTATCTTTTTAGTGTTGATAGGAATCAAAATGAAGAAGATTTGGTCCCCACAAGGAATATGTTCTTTCCGATGATAATGAAATCGCTAAAATCGGCTAAAAGCTGCCAAAGATATTGGAGTATTCATATGTTTATTATTTTTTCTCCCCCCCCCCCTCCCTTTGCCCCTACCCCCTTTTCCCACCACCACTGTAGCTTAGCTTTTATACTGAACCCAATGCAAAAAGAACCATTGGAATCCTACTAAAGTTTGAAGAGTTCTACACTCCAGGTCCGAAAATGATCATCAGATCTCCATGTTGTGTTCCTGAGATCAACCTGTCAATACATTCTTTCCAATGAAAAAGAAATCACTAAAATCGGTTAAATCCTGCCGAAGATATTAGAATTTACGTGTATTTTAATTTTATCACCTACCCCCCCTCACCCCCACCCCTTTTTTCCTCTCTCTCTGTAAATTAACTTTTATAATGAACCTAATGCAAAAAGAACCATTGGAATCCTACTTAATTTTAAGGAGTTCCCCTCTCCAGGTCCGAAGATATTGCTCAGATTTTCACCATATTTTTATGGGACCAAATGACAAGCATCAGCTTTCAATCAAAGAAAGAATGGTCGAAATCGGTTCACACAGTACAGAGAAACGAGGTAACAAACATAAAAAAAAAAGCAACATACAGTCGAATTGAGAACCTCCTCCTTTTTTTGAAGTCGGTTAAAAACACTAGGAATAAGGATAATCTAGCAACGCATAAGACCAGACTCCACAAGATCAGCAAATCTTTTAAGGGTTACTGTAAACACTTTTATAACAAAGTTCCCAGTCACATTAAAGCCTTATCTATTACAAAATTCAAAGCAACTATCAAGCAAAAATTATGCAATAAAGCATATTATAAAATTTCAGAATATCTAGATGATAGCAAGGCTTGGGAATAGAATTAAATAAAATAAATGCGTAGTATCTCGGAGCGGAAGTCTTAGTATGCTCTGTATAATATCATTTAAATTAAGTAACATGTCAGATTTGCCATTGTTTTTCTGTGTAAGTGATTGGGTATGTCATGCTCGCTAAAAAGTCTGTGCTTGCGGTGGCGTCGTGTGCCAGGTCGGTCACTTCCCTGCAACATGGTTGAGGAGACCGATGGCTGGCACATGCGTCATACTCGTGAACAGGTGCTGCTTGCGTAGACTGGTCTATCCGATTTGCTTACATTGTAACGGATTCATTGATGGATTACATAAGGCTTTCGCAATTATTCACTGTTTTGGCGAAAAAGAGTATACTGATTCTTCGTTCTGGGCGACTTCGCTTCACTCAGCCATAGTAATTATAATATAATAATATTCCGTTTAAAAATATTTTTAATAAACTGCTCTGATTTAAACCAACTTGTAAATTATGTAATAATCACTAAATTGTAAACTGGTTTTGAAAAGAGCAACACTAGAGTTTCTTGCCCGTTCTTCTCTAGTGAAAACCGCTTTCCGAATCGGGTGGTAGATAAAAAAAATGACTGAATCTAAACGATGTTGAACATTTTAATGGATTCAATAAATTATTTTCATTTCATTTCATTTTCATTTCATTCATATAGTCCACCACGCTGGCCTAGTGCGGGTTGGCGGACTTACATACCATACACATTTTTATAAATCGTTATATGGCATGTATGGTATATGTTATATGGTATCGTTATATGTATTATGGTATGCAGGTTTCCTCACGATGTTTTCCTTCACCGTTTTAGTGCGTATATGTAAGCTTTATAATAATATTTATGTGAATTTGCCTTTTAACTGAGTAGGAATAATTAATTTAATATCATAATAGTGTTTGTACAAAAAATATTCCTGCGTAGTGAGGGTGAGGGGCTACAGCATTCCCCTTCACTTCATCCGAAACAAGTAGTTCCGCCTGTAATGTCGGGTAGGCACTTGCCTTCTACTACTTAAAAAAAAACTTTATATTTATATTGGACTAGTGATAACGAATATGGGAATCATGTTTCGATAACTTGTTTTTTTTTTTCATGTAAAATATTTTATGCCTTTCCATATGTCCTATCATATTCGGGGACGGAGTTCCTGATTAGCAGGTAAGCCTAAATAGTAATGGAAGTAGGTATTTTTGGTTATTATTTCAAAAATATGGGTATTAGATTTCATCTTGATCATTCGTGTGGTGAACACACAAAAATTACAGGACGTTTAAAATGTACAAACATTGCAAATGACTCTATTTTTTAAGTAATCTGATTCGCTTCACAATCTATAAAACAGCATCCTTTATGTAATGCTGGAATGTCTTTATCCGTCACCGAAGCAAAATACAACAAAGGAATTTTTTGTAAAAAAAAAAAACAAAATCATTTTTATTTTAGTCTGTGTGTATGTATGTATGTGTATGTATGTATGTGTATGTATGTATGTATGTCTAATATTTAGGTAGATTCGGCGGATCGTGAGGAAAACGGCATTGTCTCGCAGGACGAGCGAAGGTCGTGTGCCGCCTACGATGCGACTACGCCAATACACAAATTACTAGGTGAACGGATGGCACTGTATCTACCTATACACTAACTAGCGTCTAATGCTGCGCCTACTTATCTATTATCCGTATTATTTTTGCGTATTACAGTTGTTTTTTTTAATCAAGAAACTAAAGGTGTTGTATTATTGAGGAAAACCATGATGCGATGCAATGAATAGACATTTTAATTTTCAAAGCTTTTTTATAATCAAAGTTGGTAAAAAAAAGTGGTCTAGTAAAGGAATTTAACGTGTAAGAGAAATGAAGGTATTTCGTGGTCAACGCTTTTACCGAAAACACAAACCGCCAGGTGAGCTCAATAATTGATAACCACGGTGGTGAGAGAAAAAATGACCTGAAACCTCGTTTCCTTGCTAAAAAGTATAGAGTAAATTGCAATCGATCGAAGTCGACGAATTAACTGCAATATCTAAAACCTCCAACCTCCAAAAAATCATTTGCGCATTTCACAAAAAACCTATGACTCGATAATGAGCAAAAACTTTTTGGTATTTTAAAAATATAAGTTTGAATTGCGTGCGTCTTCACACAATAGATGTCGGCGACAGGGACGTTAGTTACTATTAATACAAATTGTCTTCTGAGAGCACCTAATTGTCGCGCATTAACGAGATCGTGTCCCCAATAGCCGAAGCGTGGTGCGCTGCGCCACCCCTAAGGATGCCCATTTCCTTGTAGCTGATTACGGCTCACGGACTAAAAAAGTACAATCATAGTGCTCTCCGGCGCGGAACGCACTGTCCTCATTTGAATACAAACGCAATGCGCATGCGCACACACCCTTAACTGTACACAGAGTTGCGCCAACACTCGACTTTGAACTTTATCCGAATAACAATTAGGTAGAGTTTTCAGAAAAGGCAGACGAATACGTGCCCTCTTTTCAAACTTGAGAGAAGAGGGACTCTAGTGTGCGAGAACGGGAGGGAGCTATGCGGGAGGAGGACGGAGGACGTTAAGGGCATTCACCCCGTACCCCGTGGGTTGCGACTAGCGGCTCTACAAATGATGTACAAGCACATAGATGCCTTTCTCTATTTAGGTGCGCACGAGTTTCGAAATAGTGGCCGTGGAACTTTTTGTTGGGAGGTGGATCCTGTTTGGGTTGCGTCAGCGCATGGCGATAAGTTCGGCTATAACCGCGGCTAGAATGTCCGCGGCCCGTACAGGTGTCCGCCGCATGCTCGTTGCCGCAGCGCCCCGACCTTTCAAATGACCACACTCGGTGACTGGGTGCATGACATTTGGTAAACAATTCAATTTTTTTTAAACTTTGATTGATTTTTAATAGCATCCAGAAGCGACCTTGACAGTTTTGATACAATTTGCATCTCTTTCGTAACGTTTGGTTGTATGTATTTTTATGCTAAAGGTTGGTGAGTTTCTTAAATATAACATGTAAAGCTCTCATCATTTGAATCCTTTATCAGTTCTACAATTAATCTTAAGCATATTCGACGAAATATTTAAACAATATTTTGGGTACGATAAAAAAAATTAAGAACGTGTCCAAGTACTTTTGCATTTTGCATTGAGATAATTCCTAAACTGTGTTCAGTTTTAATACCCACGTGGTACTCACATTGTTTGTCCAATGTCCAACATTCACACAAATCTTCTGTTTCTAATAAAAACGAAAGATTATGCAAACCGATTTGTAAATGAGATATTTTTTTATATATTTTAGCCTGTCTGCAAATGCTTAGTAAAGTCTTTGTGGGCTCTATCAACAGATTCAATCGATAATCTCATCCATTGTGGCTAAATACCCATTGTAAAATACCTAGGTATTATTTCGGCCATTTTATCTAATCGACTTAGAATATTTATAATATAGAGGGAGCGCTGTCATACATTCGCGTCTTAAAAAACAAGATAATATCTACATATTATCTTGTTCTTATGTACGTAGTGTCCCTATATTAGTGAAAATTGAAATAATTATTTAGCAATAAATTGCAATAAATTCCTAACATAACCGAAAGTATATTTAGCTATTGTCCTTTTTAACCAACTTCAAAAAAAGGAGGAGGTTCTCAATTCGACTGTATGTTGCTTTTTTTTTTATGTTTGTTACCTCGACACAAAACTTTTAAAGTCCTTTTGAGTGGAATTAAATAGCTCTAAGCTATTCGTTTTTTGTTTTCTTTTCAAGTAATTCGTTCATATTGGACAATCTGTCAAATAAAGAAATTAATACACCCAACAGTCACATACATAGTCCTGACCCTATTCTATGATCGAGTCTTGTGTCGTTTTTATCAGGAACTACAAGAGACTTTGCAGTCTCACAAACACCCAGACCCGAAACATATACCTGTGGTCCACACATATAATTGTTTCAATGCAGGGGTCACATCCGCGGTCGCTCTTTACAGCCGGCAGCCTGTCGATAGGAAAAGGAAAGAATAATATATTAATATAGGAAGAAATATTAGTCAATAGGAGGGCAGAAAAAAGTGGCATGGCACGATCATTTTTATCTAAGTTTTTGAAGTTGTATTATAATTACTTTAAGCTAATCGATTACTGCTAACTTTATGCTTAGGAATGATATAGCACATAACCTCTTATGTAACACATAGCAATGTGTTACTCTGTATTGATTTGTACATACTTATATTATTAGAATTGGTTAGTTTTTATTTAGCAGCAAGGTTTATTAGTATTTGTTAATACATTAATTTAATCACAAAAAAAACTGTAATCTTGATGTTTATGAGTAATTTAAAAGCACCATGGTTTCGAGGCAGATTATCGTGCGTTCAATCATTGTTGCTATATATTCTACGCCTCTACCACAACAGCAACTAGCAAGCTAACCCACATCATTCAAAATACCAAGTAAGGTAGGCGACAGACCCTAACTGTTTGCATATAGCATTGAAATCAATTATTTCAGTAACATACGGGTTTCTACTAATGTGTTTAAAATCTGTATATTCTGCATAAGGGCCAGTAATGATAACTTTAATTGATTTTACTTTTTTAACAATCCTTATTTACTAAGCAGGTTTGAAATTCGTTAATCATCTGTTTTTAAATTTTCTGGCATCAACTTCGTAATATGAACGAGAGCCTAAATAATTGTGTAAGATAATAACCATTATGGTCGTATTATATTAAAACGACGCATAAGTTAATACCTTACGTTTACGTTTTTAACTTAGTTAGCAGGCTCTTAATTTACTGAAAGGTTTTCCTCAAATCGTTCTAATTGTGAGAGATCAAAGTATTAAAGAATAATTACAGGGTATATCAAGACTGCTACCGAAAACGAAGCCGGGTGGTAGTTTAAGCGACTTCAGACACAATGCAACAGAAAAAGTTGCAAAAATAAGCGACAATTTTTTTTTTGAATTTTTTTTCCTATTGCCATATTTTGGTGGTAAATATTTTTTTTCCTAAAATAATAGTGTATACCCTTTAATTTATAAATACTCTAAGATATAAGAGAGTTTAAATAATTATTTTAGCAAAAACTATGGATTTACCACCCAAAAATGACGAAATTTCAAAAATCATAAAAAATAATTGTCGCGTTTCTATGCGAAAATTTTAGTTGCATTGTGTTTGTAGCCACTGAAACTACCACCCGGCTTCGTTTTCGGTAGCAGTCTTGAGATACCCGGTATATAAACAGTGCATTGCCAATAAGATAGAAAAAATGTGAATTATACTAAGCAGGTAGATTTCTACATTTTTAAATAGGCTTTCCTGAAATCGCTCTAATTGCATTGTGGGAGATCAAAGTATTAAATTCAAATGTTAATTATACTAAGCGAGTAGATTTCTATAAATATCTACATCGTTTAACTGTCAATACAATAACTGAAAAAGCAACACTAATGGGGGTAAATATAATTGAACAAAGAGAAGAGCGCGTCGATACTGCAATGCCGTTCGCAACATACATATGTACATGTAAATAGAGGTATCTATTTGTCGGGAGTTTTCCATGGCATATCGATCGGCGCAGATAACTAGCTGCTATGCCGTGTCCTGGCAGGGGTGGGAGGGTGGCTACCTCCCCCTATCGATGTATCGCTGATAGCGCCCGCATCACGATGCTTAATTGCTGGGGTGGGCTAAACATAGATTGTTCGAGCGAAATATTTAAAGGTAAACGGGTGATGTTTTTTTTAGTTTTAAATAAATAAATACACCCAACAGTCACATACATAGTCCTGATCCCACACTAAGATCGAGTCTTGTGTCGTGGGTATCAGGAACTATGAGAGACTTTTCGGTCTCACAAACACCCAGACCCGGAAGAAATATTTGTGGGCCGCACAAATATTTCTCTCGGTGCGGGGATCGAACCCGCGGCCTCTCGTTTCACAGGCGGCGTCTAACCACCTGCGCCACGGAGGCTGTTTTGCGATTGAATTATTAAAAATGGAATTTTTATTGTCTGCAGAATTGACGTGTTGTTTATGACGTTGATCTGGTAAACCAGGAAACATTTTATTTAGTTGATTACTGCCGTAAAATGCAAT
Source organism: Hyles vespertilio (assembly GCA_009982885.2). Lineage (NCBI taxonomy): Eukaryota > Metazoa > Arthropoda > Insecta > Lepidoptera > Sphingidae > Hyles > Hyles vespertilio. Next base: position 16,105,275 of record CM042818.1, read on the forward strand.
GAATATCTACAACACATGGATCGTAGTCGGATTTTCAAAATGGACGATAGGAAAAGCACATGTATATAGAAATAATATTCTTCAGCTTTCTGCGCTTTCATCCTAAATTCAATTGTTAATTATGTCCTTAAACGTATATTTATAAATTTCATAATAATTTAGAATTAAGATTGCAAAACAACCCTGTAAGCGGTCATGCGTTTATTAATAATATTCATAACATTGAATAAAAATAAAAATATTTAATTTTGCACTTCAAAGCTGTCGAGCGTTATTGCGTATGAATATGAAATAAGTTAGAAAAAATATCTAGGCCTCTAATACAAGTGTCCTCGGGGCTGTAACAGCTATGGGTCTATGTTAAACTGTATTAAAGGAGGCTAATGATGATGTAGTAAGGCCGTTAACTGACGTCGAGTGAAAACTGCGTTTTTATCAGGTGCCTATTAAACGAGATCATTTATAATGATGATAAAGTAAATGTGCGGATGTGATTCTATTCAAAAGCACGTAAGTGAATCAACAGTTACTTTTACTCAGTTACGAGCCATCAAAATGTATTCTGTATTTAGTGCACTTCTAAAGTTAAATGAAAATACATGAATACATAACAGAGAAGTCAATTTTAGTAAACAAATAGAACAATGAAATACAAACGCTCTTATTCAGACAGGTTAAAACCTATTTTAGTTATCTTTTTTATCTTCGAAAAACTGGATTCAAAAGTCGGTCGAAAATGACAAAACATTCGATAAATGTAACTACTTAATAGCGTTACATGTAAAATATTAAGACAAATTCAATAAGATTCGTGTATTTTTTTAATTTCGACTAAATTTTAAAATTATTTATTAGAAAGTTAGGTAAACTTTAAAATTTTCTTCTTATTATTTATTGCATTTAAAAATAATCAGATAGCATACTAATCATCGTGTTCTAAAACTAGAAAGGGTAGATACATCTAATCGATGTTAAAAAGAACAAACGGAATAAGACGGCCGCGGACTGACCAGTGTTCCGATGGCTAAAACAAGAGAAGTAAAAAGTATTGAAAAAACAGCCGGTCATCCCCCTTTCGACGACGGCAAAAAGTACAAAAGTGGAACACCTCCCGCCGTTCCCAGGAATGCTTTACGTCCCCTTCCCTCAGTCGACACTCCCGTGGGAGAGGTTTTCACTATCGCAACGCAGTTACTAAACTCGCGCACGTCATAATTAATATTGACGTCATTCGGACGAAAGTTTTTGCCGTTGATGGTTTTCTGTTATTCTAGATATCTAAATTGTTAGGTAAACTTCATTTTTGTCTTGAGACTAAAATATTAAAGTAAGTAAGTACATAACCATCGAGGTTACTTTTTGGCATTTATATTCCCTAATTTATTATTCGTTGGCAAATTGGATGAAAGTTGGTGGACTAGCCAAAAGATAGTTACTAAAACTGCCGGCAGTGATTTTATAACTGTGATTAGAAGCTATGCCAACATTTTATTGCGAGCAGTAGAGCGAAAAAAATATGAATGAACGCACTCCCCATGTCGGTGGTGCCTGTCACGTGACATATCGTGACTCTAGTCGCTTCACGTGGAAACCACAATTTTATAGATGTGTTATGTGTCTGGATGCGACATTACATTAATTTTTATTTCTTAGTTTGTAGTTTTTCATGTATAAATATAAAATTATACGCAATATGTAGATTTTAATTATTTGCAAACACTAAGCAATCAGCACAGTATTCAATTAAAAATAAACGCAATTAGTTTATTAATTAATTAATAATATTTAAGATTTAAGCAAATAAAATACTATATTTGTAGTTAGGCTGTTTGTTATAATATTAAAAGTCTGCTCGATGAATAAAATTCATATTAATTTCTACTACATATTTCAAATTTTCAAAAATCGAACTCCGAATGCACTATATAATGCGCTAACACACGACAGTTAAAAACGTATCCAGCAAATTGATCCCCTGGTCGCAAAGTGTGGAAACCACGAGCACTTGTCGTTTGACACGGTGAACCGTCACCGTCGCCCGACGATAACCGTCGAGGGGCGCTTCAGCCCACAGGTTATTAAACCTCTGCCAGGGGGAGCATTTGGTTTGTTTTAATATTAATAGCGATAAACATTCGCTCGTGTATCGGGTTTCTATTTGTGGGTGGATTGTCACTGTTTACGATTTTGTTACCGCGGCCCCTGTTATTGTCAATGGTGAAGGGATGCATTTTATGACTTACGTTGTTGTTTTAGCGGTGTAATTTGTAACAAATACACTGACCATGAATAGCTGGAATAATGAGATGAGAATATTAGTTTTAATCTGTGTGCGTGGTGGCCTGGTGGTAACGGACCAAACGCTGCTGCCAACATGGTTACGGGTTCGAATCCTATGGCACACCTTTGAGTTTTCAGAGTCATGTGTGAATTTATAGTCAATCACCCTGTCATAACGGTAACGGAAAGCGTCTTGAGGAAACCTGCATACTAAAATGATTGATAAGCATTTCTATGGTTAGCAAAGTCCATGAACCTACTACACCTTTTTAAATATTATATCGCATAAGTCTATCATTTTTTAAATATTAGTATAGATAAACCTAAAGCATATGTCTTGGTACACGAGAAACGGAGTATGATACATAATTTCTGAAAATAAAGTAGCTGTGTATAAAATTATAATCAGCAAATCAGGAAAAATAATGTAGGATGCTATAAATTAAATGTTGAATTAATTTCCTACACCCGGAAATTCCCATACATGAATATGTAGCACTACACCTACCCTCTAGGAAAACCATTTAATGACATAAATGCATAAATATAACAGAGGAAATTAGATAATTATTCAATTTGACGATTGCATTCAAAACGGTTGTGCCACGATTGAGCAAACGACGGAAACATACAACCCCTATTATTCACCCTCCCAGAACGCATTCAAATAATTGGCGCCTCCGGGTTCATTTACCATAAAGTTCAACCTGCAGTGTCGGTAATAAGGTTGAGAATGCTTTGAATTGTCTATGGTAAGTGTCGAGTGTGGCGATTGTTCTTGAGTGCAGTAAATAAATTCACTTCAATTCGACATTAGATAGGGTGCTTCGGCATGCGGGCGGGGTGCGTCACTTCACGTTTCCAACCATTCCCCAAATATTGGACATGCTTCGTTTTTTGAGGTTTTTGTGGTTAAGAGGGTTAGTGTGGTTTAAAAAAGTGATTTCAAATTCAAAAAGGAATTTCGGTTTAACTCTCTATTAAATGCTTGATTTTTATGCACTAGACTGAGTGGATTTTATACAATTATAAGCAATTGATTGACCGATTGACGCAACGACTAAAAGCTTGCAGATTCGGTCACCCCACGGATTATTTGAATGTGCGGATGTAAGGCTTATACATGAAAAAAATGATTTTGTTGAAGGCAACAAATAATTAAGAAATAATTAAAAAATAATTTAAGAATTAATAGTTTCATTGTCTTATTGTAATCAGCGATTTTCTATTTATCATCATAGTTCTTTATGTGTGTTAAATCAATTATTATCATTGAAACAATATTTTAGTTACATAGACGTATCTAATAGGTGTCGATGTTGCCAAAATTTCTAAACGTTATAGAATATGATTTCATAGGTTAGGTTTCATTAGGTTGGGTAGGCTAGGTTTTTATTTGGTTGATGGAGGAAAGTCTAAAAAAGATGTATATGAAAAACCAATAAGCACATATTGACACAAAAAAGTTGCTTGAAACAGGCGGCCACTAATAAATTCGAAATTTGAATATACATGTAATTGATTGTCAATAAACGACAATCGTTATTGTTGCAAAGCTACAGCTGAGGATTTTCCAGCATTTGAGGACGAAAAGTGATCGTACTCTTATCTCAGCAATACTAAAGAGAAGGATGAAGATCCTTGATGCTGTGCTAACTTTACTGATTCATCAAAAACATTTAGCCGATCCATTAATGACTTCAGTTTTCATATCTAAGCCTTAGAGTATTTATAATATAGAGGGGGCATCGTACATACATTTGCTTCTTCAAAAATGTAGATATTTTTTTGTTCGAAATGTTAATTGCACTGCTGTATGAGCTATAATTTAACTAATAATTTATTTAACCACTAATTGTTACAAATTTCGTTAGTAACCGAAAATATAAACTTTTCGTATAAAAAAATGTAGTAGTGGAAGTAGTAGTGGAATTTCTATAGAATTTATTGAATTCAACTCAACCCTAGAGTATTTTTTTCATTGAACAACCTTTTAAATTTCAGAAGGGCAGAAAAAAGGTATCCCGGCACCAAAAATATTCTAAGATCTAGGCATTTCCACAGTTAAGTCGTTCAAGCTGCAATCAAACACTACAACTTAGATCTTCCAAAAAAATACGAATACCCGGAAGTTTTAGTTACATAATATCTCTTAGACAATTCATACACATCATGACGCCTTCTATACAATCAGTAGGAGTCAATTTTATATGTAACTACATTACATAATCTAAAGTTGTCATGAACTATGACCTCTCTCGAATTTAGCAGTGTTATTGACATCGAGGGTGTCTTCAAATACTTTTCCTGATGTATTCTGTTATTTCCTATACCGGGTATCTCAAGACTGCTACCGAAAACGAAGCCGGGTGGTAGTTTTAGTGGCTACAAACACAATGCAATTAAAAATTTCACCTAGAAACGCGACAATTTTTTTTTATGATTTTTTAAATATCGTCATTTTTGGGTGGTAAATCCATAGTTTTTGCTAAAATAATAATTTAAACTCTTTTATACCTTAGAGTATTTATAAATAAAAGGGTATATACTATTATTTTAGGAAAAAAATGTATTTACCACCCAAATATGGCCATAGGAAAAAAATAACAAAAAAAAAATTGTCGCTTTTTTTTGCAAATTTTTCTGTTGCATTGTGTCTGAAGTCGCTTAAACTACCACCCGGCTTCGTTTTCGGTAGCAGTCTTGATATACCCTGTATATTATTTGCTTATATTTGGTATTTCTTTAAGCTTACTGTTACTTACTTACTTAAATTAGCAGACGGTGACGTCCTATTTACCTTAAATTGGTGTCTTAAACAAAACAAAGTTTAACCTAACGCGAGGTATTTGTTTATTTAAAATTATACATCATTGTACCAAGCCTTTACATAAACACTTTGAATTGTAGGTAAGGCAGTCGAATAAAAATGACCTACTATAACAATTACGATATGAAGAAGAAGGCTTGCCTTATTGCCTGGCTTGCCTAAGCCAGATTTAGGGAAACAAACTTAACATCTAATGGCTGAGAACGGCGAGCGCAGCGGCATGTTAAGCATTGCTTTGTAATTCCTGTTGTTGTTTGGTTTTCCTACTGTCCATAAGCGGTCGTATCGTTTACAATCAATCCAATAGCATGCTCATCTCAACATTCAGCACAATAAAAAAAAACTTGAGGCTACATTCAGACAAACCAGATAATTAAAAGTAAAACAGCCACCCAATATCTATAATGACTTCAATTACCGACCCTTCACACCTCGGAAGAGAAATTGGAACAATCACATAACGAGTAAGCAGTAAAAATCAGTACAAAAATTCGTGCGTGAAGTTTTATAGTGGATATGATCGTGACAAAACTCTTTAGATTGGTCACACTCACGTTTCACTATGGTCCCTGTGCAAGGTACTTTGTAAAATTAAATTTTGAAAAAAGAACACAAATCCGTCGCTTTACCTGGGGAGTTAGAAGGTATTTCAAAACAAAGAAACGGAGTCCTTGCCCTCAGTGAGTAGCCCTTGGCGTGAGCTCACAAAGGGCTGTGATTGCGAGGGAGGTGTGGTGCGGGGTGCGGTGTACGGGGTGCGGGGGAGGTCAACGCTCTCGCGCCGGGGTGGCCGCCCCCTGCGTCCGCGCACGCTTGGGCGACGGCCTGTAACGTCCCTCATTCCGATCCACAAACGTTTTATAGAAATCTGATTCAACCCCTCCGTGTCAAGAGCATACGGAAACACGAAATAAAGATCGTCTTTGTTAATAGTTAATACTAGGGCAGGGTGCGACACAAAGAATATCCGAAACAATAAGAATACAAGATTCGCTTAAATCTGGGTCAAACAGAACTTTTTACGTCGTTATAGATTTAATTGCAAAAACACGAACATTAAATTTTAAATTGGCTTATTTTTGTTTCTAAATTATCTTTTTGGGGACCTAAGCTGATTGGAGATTATTGTAACACGGCTTTTAAATATTTTCCCTTTGGTCATTCCATTAATATCATATTTATAAACCGATTAATTGAGAGGAATTAGGAGGCAGTAAAAAACCTGAAAACGACCATTAGAAAAAAAACACATACTGGTGGTAGGTCTCTCATATGTGAGAGGCCATCTGGGTAGGTACCACCGCAATGTCTATTTCTCCCGTGAAACAACACTGCGTAAATGCAATGTTGTGTTTCGGATTGAAGGACATTGTAGCCAGAGCAACTACTGGACATATTGAGACTTAACATCTTATGTCTCAGGATGGCGAGCGCAGTGGAATGTTGCTACTGTTCATGAGCGGTCGTATCGCTTACCATCAGGCGAACGGCTTGCTCGTCTCGCCATTCAATGCCATAAAAAAAAAACACAAAGCCATACTATAATAAAATTTTCTATAGAGTTTTTGCGAACGCAGATAACGTCACTTGTGACTATAAAAAGAAAACAATTAATGAAAAGGATACTATTTTTATTGAAACTGTAAATAGTAGCAGACTGAAGAACATTTTCTATCATAGGAGTTTAAAAATAGCTAACCTTTTTAAATTAGTAACAATTTAATCAACACGTAAAGAACAGTTGCCTTATTCATAGACTGTTTTAAACCTAATTAATTAATTTTAACTTTCTAATCTTATTAATATTTCATTTTGTTTAATTTTAGTTTTATGATTGTAGATTTTCTTATGTTTTTATTTTAATTTGATTCTAATATTACTTAGCAGTTATTTGTTATGCAGTGCATGTTGTTACGTCTGCAGGTAGTGCATTTAGCATATTACCAAATTGTAATTTGTAAATTTATTAGATAAAAGAAAGAATGCAATTACCATTGGATGTCCTTAAATAAATAATGAATAGCGCAAGAAAAACATAAAGGGAATGGTTATAGACCCTTTTGTCTCTTTCGAACAACTTTTGAATTCATTTTGAGCGAAGAAGACAAAACATACTCTAGCAAAAATAAAAATAAACTGCCTTTGAATTAGGCCGTAGATGTTAAGTAAAATTTTCTAATTGACACGTTGAGTAAAAAAGTTGCAAATACAAATTGCCAAGTCCGTTTAATAGTACAAAACATTCACTTAATTAATGATGGTTTTATTTAACTGTTTCTTTTTAAACAATTAGCGACACGGCCTAAGAACGACGTCGTAGCATTCATATTTTAATGAATCATAAAATACATTGGAAAAAAATGTGTCTGTAATTATAAACGTTGAGGCTGTTAGTTGCTTTCACTGGGAGGGCATGAGCCTTGTAATTAAGAATATTTTTTCTCGACGCTGAATGGCAAGTCGGGAAATTAATTTGACATAATGCGTTTTAGATTCGTTTATGTATTTTAAATACTGGTACTTGTAAAAGGTGCATTTAGATTTATTTTTATTTTATTTATTATACTTCATATACATTGTATACAAGGCGGACTTAATGCCAGAGGCATTATCTGCCAGTCTACCTTTGGGTGATGCAGAGATGAGATCAAGTGGGCGTATAAATTTTTAGAGCAAAGAAAAAAAATAATAGAAACATAAATAATTAATATGTAAATACATACAAATATAGGGTCAATACATGATATACTATAGTGGATATATATAGTTATGTGTATGAATAATTATGACATAAATATATATCTTAAATATATATGTGTATAAATATATATATAATACATACATCAATACATATAGTAATATATAAGTAACAAACTATTGTGATGATTCTGCATCTTCCTTAAGCAGTAAATCACGAACCTTCATTTTGAATGTGAAACGGTTAGTGGACGTCCTGATAACGAGGGGGAGCGCATTCCACAGTAGTATCGCTTGTAGTAGTATCGATTTAATTAATATTTTTATGCAATTGGTCCGACATACGGTATTTTTGCTCATCTTCAAGTCAGTCTCATGTGAGCATGACAACAATATGGCTCTACCACTTTCCAAAAATCTATCTTAATCCAATTTAATTCCAAATCTGTCTGTCTGTCTGTACAGACAGACAGATTTCTTCAAGTCAGTCTCATGTGAGCATGACAACAATATGGCTCTACCACTTTCCAAAAATCTATCTTAATCCAATTTAATTCCAAATAATCGAGCTTAAATACTAGGTCTGTCAGATGGGAGGTTTGGTAGGATTTCCGATCCCTCCAATCAAAAGACCCGAGGGATTCCACATATTTCGGTCCATAATTATTTGACTCGACTGCCTCGGTGGCGCAGTTGTCCTACGGTATGATTGCAAAGTTAAGGCCTCGGATCTGAATCCCAGGTCGGGCAAAGGGATATTGGATTTTTCTATACATTATCAGTCCGGACCCACAAGATGGTCCGACGACCTGGTAAAGGTCGCGGGACGTCGTTGGATGCAGGCTGCCTCCAACAGGTCTCTGTGGAAATCATTGGGGGAGGCATATGTTCAGCAGTGGACTTCCTTAAAAACAGGACTTTTCAAATCAGTTAATAGCCACCAATAAACAATTTAAAGGAAAAATAATTAGTAATAATTTTAGAAAAGGTTGTCATCCAGGGATTTTGGTGGAAAACATTATAGATTGATGGATAATTTGTGAGTACTATAAGGATTACTGAACACAGGTTTCGTTATTTAGGCTTTAAGTGACAATTTAGAAGCTTAAGATATCCGAAACCACTAAATATAAGATGAAAATAAAGATATTATCAGACTAATAAGACCCTTATGGAGGGATTTTGCTGAGAAAAATACTCTTTTTGTGTTTAGTTCCTGAAAAATAAAAATTTAAACAATACGAAACTTTGCGCGCAAGGTGTATACGCTCTTAAGAGCGTTTACACCTTGCGCGCAAAGTCATCTATAGGTATTTCTTCGTTAATTTCACGCACATATAAGCGAACAAAGCTGTGTGCGTAGAGCTGCCGCGTCGGCTCGCTATACAGTCAGCGCAACCAACTTTGATCCGTGCGCTTCAAAATTCTAATATTGAATTGAAATGTAACTTATGATTTGTATATTGGTAATATTATATCATAAAAATATTTTATTTGCATTATAAGTAGACAAATATTACTGTGCAAGCAATGAACAATACAAATTTAGATACTAATCGTATTTTCGTTATTATTACATTGTTAAGTTGCATTCAAATCAGTGTTCAATCAGTAGACACTACGGACGTTTATTAATCATTTCGTGTTCGAACACATGAAAAGAGTTAGGGGCCTTACAACCCCTTACAATTACGAAATATATTTAATTTTATATTACAATACATAACATAATTTACCCTCGGAATTACATCCCATTATATTATCTGAAACATAATTTATACTCACTACAAAATCATTGTAGGTAATAAAAAGAAATATGTTTTACTACCAAAGTACTAAGATGTGGCAATCGCAGTCCGCGCGTGGCTATTTTTACGACGCGACGCACGGCAAAAATCGACTGCAGCCAGGCCGGAGCGACGATCGATACGTCCTCTCTCTAGAAGGCCTTGCGGCGGTCTGATTTGAGGCACGTCGGACAGCGTGTTTTATAGTGGTTTTTAAAATATATGTAGAAAACATGAAAACCAATTTTATTGAAATATAAAAATGACAATTTATTCATAAGATGTTCTTCTATTATAATATGCAATTGCTATAAAAAATTATGTACGATAAGTTGGCGAAAAAAAATATTTTCTTGACGAGAGTTTCTGAATAATTTCGCATTGTTTGAAATTTTATTTTTCAGGAACTAAACATAAAATGATTATTTTTCTCAGCAAAATCCCTCCATAAGGGTCTTATTAGTTGGACAATATTTTTATTTTCATCTTATATTTAGTGATTTCGGATATCTTAAGCTTCTAAATTGCCACTTAAAGCCTAAATAACGAAACTAGTGTTCAGTAATCCTTATAGTACTCACAAATTATCCATCAATCTATAATGTTTTCCACCAAAATCCCTAGATGACAACCTTTTCTAAAATTAGTACTAATTATTTTACCTTGAAATTGTTTATTGGTGGCTATTAACTCATTTGAAAAGTCCTGTTTTTTAGCCAAAAAGCACGCAAAGGGTATAAACGCTCTTAAAAACATTGTTTCAATTATCATTTATATCTCATTCTATCTTGTTTTGATAGGGAGCATTTAATTATTGCGGTTTGCTGTTTATGACTCTTCTAATTACATATGAACATCGTAGCCTACTTAAAATTAAAATGTGTTTCACTTTTTCCTTATATTACGGATTTACTTACAAGATTTGATAAGGATTAATGATGTATGAAAAAATATACCCGCAACAGCCACATTCATAGTCCTGCTCCAAAATAAAACACGGTCATTGTGTCGTAGATATCAGTTGCTACGACTAAAATGAGAAAATTAGTCAAACCAACCACAACACCCGTATTGGAACTAAAAAGTACTACTACTATTAAAATTTATTTCGGTGCGGTAATCGAACCCGTGGCATATCGGCATGTCATCATGGCCATTTTTACCAATTGCGCTACGAAGGCAAACATTACATCATCATCATCACATCAGCCCACATTAATCCACTGCTGGACATAGGCCTCTTCTCTATTACACCACTTGTCCCGGTCCTGTGCTTGTCCCATCCACCGCTTCCCTTGAAACCTAACGATGTCATCCATCCATCTAGCAGGTGGTCTGCCGACCCTCCTTTTAGCCCCGCAAGGCCACCACTCCGTAACTGCCTTAGTCCACCGACTATCGCTTCGTCTGGCCAAGTGTCCTGCCCACCTCCACTTGAGTCCAGCAATTCATTGACCGACGTCATACACTTCTGTTTGCTGTCGATTTTTTTTATTGTGGACTCTATCTCTGACCGATGTGCCTAACATGGATCGCTTCATGGCACGTTGAGCATTTGTGTGGTTCATAATAATAAAGAAGGATTTTAGCCATAAAACACCGCGCTGGCCTGTGCGTCTTGGTGAGTTTTTCGCCAGAGCCTCGTCCGTTATTCAGCAGGTGCACCACGTGCAGGTAAGGTTGACTTGGGCTACTAGATGAAGTGTTAGCCCCATAAACCCAAACATACACTTATACACCCAAAAAAACATATGTTTTTTTTTAAATATATTGAAGTCTCGTCAACGCAAATTTTATAACATATGCTGTCAAAAAAAATTGGCGCCAGAAAAAATATGTGGGAGAAAGGCAAAGCGAACGTACAGCCAGAAAATGTATGCAAAAAAATATTGGTTTATTTTAATTCAATAGGAAGAATAATTCAAAGTTTCATGGGTATTTACCCAGTTTTATTTTCGGTCCTTTTGATGCATAGATGGACGTTTTCAAACGTCATCATCATCATCACCATCAACATTTTAATGTCCACGGCTGGACATAGGCCTCCTCCACAATGCGCGTTTTCACCCTGTCTTCGTCATGTCGCATTCAGCATTTGCCAGCGACCTTTCACAAATCGTCACTCCACCTGGCTGGAGTGCCACTTTGTAATTATACTAAAATTTAGTAACCCAACTCCTCATTTTTATTCCTTTTTCTTTACCAGCGTATCTTCAAAAAATATTAAAAGCAAATATTAAAAATAAATAACATAAGAGTAAGAGTATTTTACAATATCTACCCGTATTAAAACTGGTGTTATAATAATATTAAGGACTCTACAATACAGGACTCTACCAAACCTATTTGTGCACTAAACATATTTTAAGGCGGTTTTTATTTCTTAGAAATGTCTCCTATGTCCTATCGCTTTCAAAGATTTCATTCCGACCTGTAGTTCCTTTCCAGCTTTATACTGCTTCCTAAAACGTTCCAGCCCCATGAATTGGGTCCATCGATCACTTTAAAAAACACTGATCTAATGAATCAGAGTTATTGCTCTACCTTAATATAATTTTATTTGATAATCGTTTTTTTTTTATTTGTATAATGCTTCAAATGCAAAAGAGTATACCTTGTATAGTCCGACTGGACTATAATAAGTCTGAATCATTTTCTGAATTTTGACTTTTTCTGACTCGTAAACGTAACTTTATTGCTCCTAATGGCAAGTTGCGTGGCAAATGCACTATAGTGCACTAACTTCAGATGGTTATCCGTCGCTGGTCGACGCAATTTTGCCAACCTGACTATCATATTATACACTAGATGAATCCAAAGCATAATTGTTAGGTCACTATGATGTTGAATTCTTAACGTCATGTTGCTCAGGGAGTTTCTTGCGCCGTTTCTTCTTCACAGCTACAACACATTCCAAAGCGGTGGTAATGGTAATTTAAGATCCAAAAGGTCTTGTGAAAGACTAACATATTTGAATGAAGAATATTAGATTTTGAATTAATTTCTATGGTATGTAAGTCCGCCAACCCGCACTAGGCCAGCGTGGTGGACTATATAGGCCATATGGCCTAACCACTCTAAATCGTACTCTCGATTGTAGAGGAGGCCCGTGCCCTGCAGTGGGACGTATATGGGCTGATACAGATACATGGCGATGGAGACTCTCCGGGAATTGATATGCCGGCCATATCAATTCTGCGATTCTTTCCTAGTTTCTCTGATACAATTTCCAGTGCAATAAAGCACGTCCTGATCGTGGATGAGCAGAGATGAAGTCGACCCCCACCTGTTGCCGAGCTCCCCTCGCCGGAAATAGGGAATTTGCATCACAATTAAATATACCCCACCATAGCACGGTTCCGGCCAGCTCGCTTGAACCGCGTGCCCTCGCGCTTTCATTCATGTTCTAGTAATAATGTATCAAAATGTTAAAAGAATTAATGAAGGTTTAATAGCATGTTGTGATATGCAAATTAGTTTGGGGTGGATATGGGGAAATAACACCATTTTGTTTACTTGTTTTGTTGGTAATTGAAAATAAGTGGTTTGATGTAGGCTTCTCATTAGTGTGTGTTTTTCTGTTCATAAAGATTTAAGTTTGATCAAATGGGTTTAGTCCAATTATAGTATTGTGAATGTGCTTGATTTTTTTAGTATCATCCCACATATGTGCAAGAGTATCGGATTTAATAAAGCAATAATTTAAAGGGTCTGAAATATATAATGTATAAATACATGTAAAATTATAAATGGTTTATATTACCATATATTTTAATTTTATAATTTTAAATTTATTTATAGTTGCAAATCTATATTTTATTTCATGTTCCTATGTACCCATAAAAGTCACAAACTTTAGGTAGTTATATAACTTCTTGTTGAATAATAGAACAATAGACTTTATTGACGTCTTACAAGTATAAGCGCGATGAGGTAATGATGACTAACTATACACCAATTCTAAAAACACACAATATTTGGTTTGCGAGAAAAACTACAGCCTCATCTAAGATTGTGTTTATTTTCTGCTGTGACGTAGATTACGTTTTATTAACATTACATACATTTTAAAATTGTCATAATAAAATTACGAGTAGTTTCTTATTTTGTATTTTAAAATGTAAAAAGGCAACAATTTAGTTTGTTCCTTTTTGGCGATAACTATTACGTAATTATTTGTTCTAGTTTTACAATTAGCTATTTGGTTTTGTTAAGTAATAAGCCAACATTTTACTTCAATTATCGTTGTAGAAAAAGTATGTAGTTTCATCACTTCTTTAGCTTTACAGTTTAAACTCTACACTGATACCAAATCTTTTATAATCTTATTTGACTTTATTCTTAGATACAGCATCATCTGAACTGTTTTCAAAATTTAAAAAAAAAGTTAAGCGATTAAATAGATATAATAATTTTAATTTTAAATGCTATGTTTTAAGGATTTTTATTTCGTATTCATCAGCATTCTAAAAAGTGTTTTTAAAAATAGATTAGTTTAGAAAAGGAACGACCACAAAGGAGATTGCAAACGCCCATATTTTTATGAATATCAAATCAAGTGAGCAACGAAGAGCATTTGTTTGACGTGTTTCATTAATCTTGGCAGATATCTGTGATTGCCGCACGCGCGCTCCATAAGGCCGGTGGAATGGAGTACAAACCCCGCGTGACCTTCTGATTACTGTACGACACGCTCGCCCCTCGTCCTGCCCGTACAGCTATTTTAATATTTGCCACACGAATACTTGGCACTACGGAACTTTTGCACTCAATTTATAACTCCGAAGACATATTCATGATTTTTTTTTTACCTTTCATATATCGTAATGACATTTTGAGCCTAGAAGTGGGTCGCATATGGGTTGATAATTACGTCATAGATACGGATTTGTAAGAAAAATTTGGTATATTTTGATGTAATGGAAGAGATAGGGCTTTATCGATATATGCAAGATTTCAATTTTTATTCGTTTCTTTGTTGCTGGGTGTCTAGAATATTATTACGCACATTTGTATTCATAGGCAAAACTGAAAATTGTAACTGAATATTGTAACTAAACTATTGAACTTAAACAAATTATTATAATATTAAAGGCTTTTATAAATTATATTTATTAAAAATAAATAATACAATATAAAATTAGGTATTCAAGAAATCTATATAATATGTGATGAATATTATTTTTCGTCATTTCAGTACAAAGCCTTTGTAACCTCTACGATCTATCCGTGTTAATTTTCCTTATCGCTAGATCGAAAATAATTGGAAATATCAAAAAGGACCATCTTTCTGATATATCAGATTCAATAATTTACATACTTAGAGTATTTATACATAGAGGGAGCGCTGTCATATATTCGCGGTTTGAAAAACGTAGATATTTTCTTGTTCGTAATGTTGGTAGCGCTCCTATATTAGTGAAATATGAATTAAATATTTAGCAATAAATTGCTATGAATTCCTTTGATAGCCGAAATTATATTTAGCTATTATCCTTTTAAAACGAGTTTGAGTGAAATTAATTATACCTAAACAATTTTTTTTTCAAGTAATTTCTGTATTTTGCACAACCTGTTCAAATCTTAGCCAATAGGAAGGCAGAAAAAGGTGGCCCGGCACCACCATTTTTATCTACGTTTTTGATGTACCAGCGCTCCCTCTATATATATATTATATACTCTAAGTTTACATATTAAAATTTACTGAAAAAAGCGCAAAGTTATTGTAGATCTACCATATGCTTCTGAAATCGAACCTAGGCTAAGGGAATGGCTGTATTCTTAATACTTCGAATTAATTATAAGAAATCGGAAAATCGTGTTTTCGTTCTGTATTATTAAAAAAGTACCCACGGCACGACGATGGAAGGTAGATACTTGCGAGATGCTCCAATAGATCTTTTCAGCCTAATATATTTCCCGCCCGATTTGTGCGCCGCAGGTAGGTAGGTATATAATTGAGTGGTTGTTTCTCCTACAGACAGCGGTCAAGGTGAACAAGCAGTCAGTGTTTTTTAGAAAAACGCCTGCCAGTCCAGTATCTATTACACTATTTCAGCTTTTAAAACAATCAGATTATGTTTCACTTGAAGGTTGTAGATAAATTTAACGTAGAAAGGACTAATAGATTTGAATTTCATTTTTCAAAGGTCAGTGTGAAAATTAAAAGCGTGTTTAAAGTGTTTAGTAACATGCGCTTTGATAAACTTCATTGAAATGCGGCATACGCGACCTGTTTCATATGATTCGATGCAAATAGTTCACGTACACGGAGCAATCATTTTCTCGATCGTCACATGTCATGGTGGTGTCATCAACTATCGTAATTTTCCTGCAAGCGCGTGGGGCGAGGGGCGAGGGGCGTGGGGCGCGGGGTGCGCGGGCGCGGTGGCAGGGGCGAGCGTGTGGGGCGCGCGGGGGCGAGGGACGCGCTCGGCGGCTCGACGCGCAGAGGGCGCGGCGGCTGCGCACCCGCCGGGGCCTCTCGATCATCGCCCGCGCAGCCGCCGATTTGCTCGCAATGACGCTACTGTCTCGCGAGGGCAACTCTCCGGGGGACTAATTGACGTCACCCCGATTGAAATCTATTAGATGCGACCGCAACTACCTAGTGGCGCACCAAGCACTGCACGGCTCGTCCACACGAACACCACATCTCCTGCAACACATCTCGAACGCCGACAGCCGTGAAGCCCTTTCTCTAATTAAACATTCCTACTTTTACGATATGAACGACGCTATAATACACGCTGAGAAGTAGGAAAAACTAACGGTGCAAAGAATGATGAGTGCGCTCTCGGATGCATGCGTGTGGGACGCGTTTGCGCAAGGCGCCTCCCAAAATGCGGACCAAAGCCACGAGCGACGGGCCGAAGTACCGTCAAGTAGAGAAAGGTGTTTAGGTACTCATACGGCTCATAAATCATTGCTAATTTCAGTCTCAAAAAAAACGCATTTTTATGTTGTCTGTAACATTCCTTGTGAGTGACAAAAGGCTGTTGGCAGGCGTCGATCGTTGTTGCTTAGTTAGCGATTTAATATAAAATCAATACAGTAATGCTTAGAAAGCAAACAAAATAATTTGAACGCAGCAGCACCGGATGCCCTCGGATCACCTGCGAAGGTACTAAGTGAATACACGTGGAAGTCGGAGGCTTGCGCAATGCTCGCCTGCGTCCGCGCTGCGTTACTTTCCTTGCGGTCACTACCCTTCACGGACTCGTAGGGACAGTTAGCCAATGTTTAGTGACAACTCGAATTCCACCGGATTCCAAAAAGAATTACATAAGCTCTCGCGGGCATTAAAGTTTTAAGTAAACGCTCATGAAAAAAGCTTGTTAATGATGGATTTACTGCTTTCAGTTGCCGATTAAGTAGACAGACTGGACATTTTTTATCGAATTCGAAAAGATATGCACGATTTGTAGATAGATCTGTACAAATATTTAGGGGTGATAAACACACTCACATAGTGAAGGTCAAAATTATCATACAATGGCAACGAAGCGATCTGTATGTCGGTGCAACGTCGCCCAAACTGTGACAGTAATCGTTATGCAACTCATTTAAATAATAAGTTCCTTGACAGTCACACTTACGACCATTTTACCTTAAAAGCCTTGTTGAAGTTGCAAAAAAGATAAATGAGACGCGCGAACATCCCTCGCAATGTAATTGATATAATAAGCACATTAAACACGCCTAATAAGGATACTGTAGACGTTGCAAGCGCATATGAAAAAGGATAATTCTAACCCAATGCGAAATATTAAATAATATTATGATCAGACGTTGATGACGCAAAATTAAAGCGCTCCTTTATTTGTAGCCAACATAGAAAACAAGTCTACTTATGACTTAAGCTGTTGCTATCGCCGATCTTATGGCTATAAAAAAAGTTTTATCGTCTGTCGTAGATATTTGTTATCAATGCTTAATGCATACCCATTTACATGTAACATAAGTACGATGAGTACATTTGACTTTAAAAAATGTGTTTAGTTAATAATTGTGTCATAAATTATTAGATAACAATCATCATTCGATGAGTAGCCAACGATATTACACGTGCAATAAAAACAATATTAACATGTAACTTGCAATGCTGATAATTACATGTAAAACAGGTTTGAACTAAAATCGTATGTGTTTACATTGTCCGTGAGATGAAGTCTTCCGGGCATTAAGGCCATTAAGACGGAAATTTTGTCCCAAAATCCAAATTATAAAAATCACCGATACGCGTGTCGCGGTAGGTCGTTGAACCCATATGGAACCACCCTGATTTCACATTGTTTGTCTTGCTCTAACACGTGGGAAATGTCTATGCGTGTACCGTTCTAACAGCTCATTCTCACGTGTGCGCTCGTTGCACTATGCCGCGCGCCTATCAAAAACTTGTGTCCCTCTCTAGGACAAAATATATTATCATACAGATGAATAGCTTTATTATGAAAACAATAATTGTACCAATACTTTTTTATGGTCCATGTGAAATGAATTTGATGATCTTCTTTACTTAAATCAATAATGAGGCGCATGCTCCATTTTTTATGAGATATTATTTTTACTCAATCAATGAGTTATTGGTTTGAATAGGATTTAAACCAGGGATGCGTACATGCCCAAACATTTTATAAATCCCGAACAACTTCTGTAGAAGCAATTAATATTTAGCGTGGAGATCAAACATGCAAGATTTGTAGGAGATGCCAATCGGTCACCAGTAGTTTGGATCACGACAAGGAGTACAAATGTCAATTGGGAGTTTGATTGTGAAGACTTAGATTCATAGTCCACCATGTCGAATATGAATATCTTGCTTTCAGGTTTTGGGTCTACATTTCATTCATTTTTATATAATTCCCGTAGGTTTTCGCCGCTCTGTCGTTACGCCTATCATAGCGTAACGACAGAGCCGATTCATTCTTTATGTCGCTTTAAGTAATAGTAAGGCTCTACCATTTGCTTAAGTACTTACTATTACGTGATTATATATATTTATAGTTTTAAATTTTATACGGGTTTAAAACCTATTTTAGCGACTGAAATTTGTTTTTTCACTTTTGAATTCAGTTTGAGTGAAGAACACAAAACATTATATAATTTAAATAAATTTTTGAACTGTTCATGAATAATTCTATAAATATTTAAATAATATAAACTATACATGGCCTAGCCCGTCTTTAGCGTAGAAGCCGGTGCCCTACAATGAGAAGTACTTGGGTAGTTTGTTATTAAACTATAAGTACAATATAATTATTTAAAACACAATAAAGAGTGCAGACAAGTATGGTACTCGTGGACCACTCGAAACACCAAGCACCGTTCAACAAAGTCGCCTTTTTACAAGCAACAAGTGACAAAGTCATAAATGGAATACAAATTATGCAACAAGGCATAAGAATAAATGGCTTAAATAACAAAAATAAATAAACATGTGCACATAAAAAACAATTAAAAGTACATTATTTTAGCCATTACAAATGATAAGAAGCTGTAGCGTTCGTAGCATGCGCATATAATAGAGGCATAACCTAATCTTAACAGCCCGTAGCGGATCCTTTTACGCTGAATCTCTTTTGAGCTCCTCTTTATACAGTCAGATTACTCATTATTTTAACATATTCACATATGAGTACAATTTTATGTCGTCGATTTATATCAACATAATCTTAGAAATGTCTTCTGACGAAAGTATTTTCGAATTATAATAAAAAGAATTTATGTTGTAGATAAAGCAAAATTCCGTACATATAACAATACGAAATTACCCAAATGAGCATTTTCGTTGTTATCTACAAGGAAAAATAAACATTTTTAATACCCACAATTAAGTTTTTTTGCGTCCGTAGTTCATTCATATTAAAGTTGACCGCTGAGAACGCATAGAGTACCGCTAGCTTGGCGTTAATCTTCTAACGTTAATATTCTGTTTGATATTCATAGATAAGTTGCTACAACCGCACAATTTATCTTGGGAAATTAAAATAATAGACTCAAAACTGTAAATTATACTTTACGAACTGCGTGGCGGTCTAACTTCGAGTAAAGTTGCTTAAATAAATGTCCTAGGTTATTGAACATTTAAGGAATAAATATTTTATTTGCTGTTTACAACGACTACTTATTTGGTACTGCTCAAAAACTATTGTATTAAATATTAATGACTCAATAAGGTTAAGGTTAAGTTTAGAATTTGGTTAAGGTTGCAGGAAGTCTCTGGATGCAGGCCGCTTCCAACAGGTCGATGTGGAAATCCCTAGGAGGTCTATGTTCAGCAGTGGACTTCCTGTGGCTGAATGGAGAGATAGAGAAATAAATTATTGACACATTACATGTTAATTCAGATGTAAATTGTATTATTTTTGATTAAGTTATATATTTTTTTGCTTTGTAATATTTATATTTATAGTTTATAATTAATGTATGCTAATATGGCGTGTCAAAGCTGTGCGAAGCAGATACCAATGTAACACCTTTGCGATTACCTATGTACCACAATAAAATATTATGAATTTAAGTTTGACATCTTTGAAAAAAAAAACTTTATTAGTTTTTAAAAACTTTGAGAAATAAAATTACAAGAAGATGGTATTTTGAATTTGGTGTTCAATTCTGGTGTTCCCGTGAATATTATTTCCAATTTACCTTATATCCATTTAATGCGTCAATTTTACAATAAATAATTGTCAAAGGAACACTTAGAAGTCGGACAGCGTTTAAAGATTCACTAGTAAACCACATTTAGCCGGCTTATATGCGAAGCGTTGGTTTGCAGTCATAATAAATGAGGTAGGTAGGCGTCGCCGCTCAAGGTCCCTCGATGATGGTGGTGCGGAGATTATCTCTATTTACTTGTTACCTGCTTACATATACTACGTATATATATCTAACATATAATTTGTACCGCGCTTGACTCTACCAGTTATGCTACAGCCCTTTGATCCACACGCTGAATCATAAAATACTCGTAAAACTCTAAAGACAATTGTAAATGCACAGCTCTGTATGAATGGATGAAGCGTCTATGACTACATTTACTAAACGCTAAGAAAATATGTGAAAGTCCTATAAAATGTAAGACGAATATGAACGTTGTCTATTTAAGTACGTCGCGTGATGAAAATTAGTCGGAATGAATTTCCGTGTAGTTCATAAGGAATATGGCGTTTTATACGAGAAAATGAAGTACATGCTGCACGACAATACCGATAAAATAGTTTTAATTAACAACCAAACCGTATTTTATGTTGTTACCCATAAGTCTGTGCCCATAAGTATATTTTTTCCCGCGCTTTGAGTTTTGAAATATTTATAACAGTCAAGTGTTTTGAAATCAGAACTTAATTGTTGGAAATATAGTTTGTATTAAATAACCTAGGATATACTTGGTTTATACGTAAACAGTAGATACATTATAGCATAGACTAGCCTTTGTCTCGTAACTTTCTGGTTCCGTGGGAAATTAGCTCAAGAAAGTCATCCATAGGTGGCTACTTGGTATTGCAGGCTTTATTTTAATAATAAAGCGGAAAAATATGGAGCAGTTTTGTCTTCTCGCGTCTATCACATACAAATTGTCTTGTGTGGTCGTGATGTTACGTCACACTTTATTTGTACTGAGAATTGACGGTAATAAAATATCTTACAGATGCCGTGTGGAATTATAAGCAACTCCCCGCTTGTAATTCGCATGGATTACACTAACAAGCCACCTGATGACAGAATTGCCGGTAAGTGAAATTTACACTTATTAACCATGTTTTGACTCCATTTAAATGAGGATTTGAGAGCAAGGACCTTTGCTCCAACTTTGAAAAGTTACTTTATATTCATCAGAATGTTACGACGTTTGGGTAACATATTTGTCGTTTTACTATTTATTAAGATATTAACAATTCCCTGTATTAAAAAACAAATAATATTAACATAAGCAAATTATTTTCACTAGGTAGAAAGCATGCGGCAATGGGCATTAGCCAAGAGAAAGGAGGATAATTTTACAACAAAACCTTTTATCTGTTAGCGGCTTGTTATAAAGGGTAAATATAATATTTGTAGATAGTATTTTTAACAATACATTATTAATGACGTTGTATTTTATACTGAAAATTTGTAATGTTAGTAATGATCATTCGTTTTGTATCCCTTGTTAAGACGGTCGTAAGTTTTTATCAAAAGAGTCGAATTAACGTTGTTTTTGAAAAATATATCTATCGTATAAAAATCTGTAGAAATAAACAAAAAGATAAATTTTCCACTTTTTCATAATCAAAATTATCACAAGTACTTGTAGTATCGTTCATGGAATTTCCAGTCTAAAACAGCTCCACAGCTTATACACCGATTTCCACATCTTCAATTCTAATGTCACACCTAAGTATATAAACTTTTAGCCTCTTTATAACCGCCTCCGGAATTTAAGAATGTATTTTAATACTCATCTCGAGAACTCCGCCTCCGGCAGAATTCAATGTTTCTAAATCCACCGGCTACGAATTATTGAGTAGGTACCTAAATAACTATTAACAACCTTATTTTAATTATATTTCTATAATTTTATTACATAGAGTTTGTAGGCTAAGATTTTTAATGTTAACTGTTTTGATTTTTAAATTTTCATTTATTTTTCTTTTCTTGCATACTATGGCGAATTTGTAAGAATTTCTATAGTTTATAAAATCCGCCAACCCGCACTAGGACAACGCGGCGGATTATATGGCCTAACTACTCTCAATGGTTTTTTCTATTGCAGAGGATGCCTATGCCCTGCATTGGGACGTATATGGGCTGATACAGATTTATTTTTCTTCCCTTTTTATTCTGATGAAATTAAAAACAGCAAACCCAAAATGTTCCTGACTCTTAAGATTCTTTGTACCCTAAGATAATATTCAACAAACATAAACAGTATTTAAATGATTAAATAATCTTAACAAAGAGGAAACAGCGATGCGACAAGTGGGAGCAGTAGTCCTCCGAAGTGTCGACCTTGCCGCGTGGGAGCTCGCGCTAGAAATCGGCCCCGTGGTTACGCAATCACAACCACTCGACCAGCGCTCCGTTCACACCACTCCGCGTGTTGGCTCCAACAATATTACTATAGAAAGTTATTTCAATCAACGCTGGAGCAAAGTATCTAGCTTATAATATCGTTGGAGCCAATGTTGGAGCAATGTGCACCAAGCGCCGCCATGCTTCTCTATGCTTTGTAACCATTGATTACGTTTACGCCACACAAATACCTTGAATTTTTATTCAATATAAACATTGTCGAGAACTTTTCAAGTTTCATTTGAGTAACATTTATTGTTGTTTTTTTATTTTTTTGGAAGTTTCCTAATCAGCGAATACTTTTTAAACAACAACACTTTT
Source organism: Hyles vespertilio (assembly GCA_009982885.2). Classification (NCBI taxonomy): domain Eukaryota; kingdom Metazoa; phylum Arthropoda; class Insecta; order Lepidoptera; family Sphingidae; genus Hyles; species Hyles vespertilio. The sequence goes on from CM042818.1 coordinate 16,128,246, forward strand.
ACATAGTAAAAGCTTTAGTTTTTAAGTTAACATATTCGTTGTGAATCCCAAAGTGAATTCAATTGAATGCACTCCAATAAGAAATTATAAATACCTACATAACGAAGAAACCAAAATAGCAAGGTTCCAAGCGAAGCCACGTGCGAAAGTTAATTAAATCAATTACAAGAACACCGAGTAAAGAAGCTTGGTGCTTGTGTATCCGCACTTCTAATAAGACATACATTTAATTGAGTGAGAAGTTGTTTCTTTATCGTTTGTCTTGTCAGACATTACGCAGAAAATTAATAGCAGATCCTGCTCCTTATTACTCTGGTGCTTGAAGATATATAAATAAATTTATTTATTTATACACGTCATCAATCGGTGCAAAATGTATCTTGTCGTTTAAAATGTTTCAAAATAGAAGGTCACGTTAAAAATTGATGGAACCCGTTGCCGCAACCTGGCCCCTGTTTCGCAACCATCTCTAGAGAGGACGTCGCCTAAAAAATGTTTGCGCTTAAATCAAGACCGCCCTAAACTAGGCCAAGCAAACACTAATCTAAGGCACACAAAAATTAAAAAGTAGCACCACTGCACCGACCGTTCAGGGTTAATTGATTCACCGCCAAAACTTGAGCTTTCGTGAGATAGAATTAGTGATGAGCCGCATGGTAACGGGACATGGCTTACTAACGGCTGCTGTGAGCCTCTCAAAACTAGCCTATTCCGATTGCCCACTCAATTCACAAATAGCGCCGTCTCGCTCACTCCCTCGTTAAAAACGGCGTAAAACGATAGCAAATCGAATATGAACTTCGATGTCGAGTGAATAAGCAGACAGACGTAAGATCGCATCGACAGGTGTACCTGATTGTGCGAATGTGACCTGGTAAAACGTGAAGAGACATGACATATCGTGATAACGTCCGATTTTTATTTACAATCGATAAGATTGTGCAACAAATTCTTCAAATTCACCCGGCTCGTTTGTGAAATCGGATGGTTAACGTTAATGTGCTTTAAATAGTCCTTAAATTGCTCATTGGCGGAAATCGTTTGACTAATAACAATAATTTAATGATTAATTGTAGCGTGTTTTGCAAATTGTAATTAATATGAATACCGACGTGCAATTACGAGAAACACGTCCCGAGTTCGGTTTTGTATTGGTAATTGCACGTCAAAACTATTTACCACCATTACACCTTAAGTTATTCTGCGTGAATTAATAACATAATGCCAATATGTCTTCGGATAATTTAAGTGTGTGTGGTGCAAGCGATGCATGGTTCAGTTTGGAATGGTCGTGCTCTCACCCACTAGCCCTTCTTGGAAGTGGGAGTTGGCCAGGCAGGAATCAAGCCGCTCCCTCCACGCACCGCGCTGACACACATAGCGACAAACTGACGTCAAGGCATTGCTTGACAACTCATGGGGCTATGTTCAATTCACCACCTTAGTTACCAAATAAATATTTATTTATTGTTTAATTATATGACTTTGAAAATGACTGCAATAATTGTTAACGACTATAAGCTATGTAAGCTCATCATTGTTTTACATATCCATTTTATTTTTATTTTAATCATTGAGCAAAAAAGTTAGGTCTACAGTTCTAATTAAAGTTTCTACGTGCATCACAACCTTCCATGACATCATTAGGACTTTAGTCCTTTTATGATTGCCTCTAACAGGAAAACGTCTGTTGCAGTATGCACTACAAGACAAATCGGCATTTTATTTTATTTTTGCTAGGAATCCAACCTTAGCCAATCGAATACGTTTATTAGAATTGTAACCGGAAGTTGAAATTATTTTCAAATTAAATTTTTAAAGATTTGAATTGTAATTTGCTTGCATTTTAGATTGCGGTTTCGATATATTTTAAAGTATTCATTTAAAGTGCGTGGTGGCCTGTTGGTAAAAAGGACTAAACACGGCTGCCCACATGTTCACGTGGTCGTGGGTTTGAATCCCAGGGCACACCTCTGACTTTTCGGAGTCATGTGTGTATTGATAATCAATCACCAAGCACTAAAACGGTGAAGAAAAACATCGTGAGGAAACCTGCATACCATAGCGATTTATAAGAATTTCTATGGTATGTAAGTCCGCCAACCCGCACTAGGACAGCGTGGTGGATTATATGGCCTAACCACTCTCAATCGTATTCTCGATTGTAGAGTAGGCCCGTGCCCTGCAGTGGGACGTATATGGGCTGATACACATTCATTTAAAGTATACATTGAAACGGTTGCAGTATATTTGTAAATGATGTCTAGGTATATACGTGTTCTGAATACACAAACAACAAACCATCTGGTGCTACTTATCTCACGTCCGGCAAAAAAAACTACATCGCTACCGTCTGGAATAGACAACGCGACTAGAAAGTAGATGAAGAATAAAAAGGATATTGAGGTCCACGCATGTGGCCCGCAGCATCGCCCCGAGACATTCGGTCTCATCAGCGCACAGTGTGTTATAGCCAACAGATATCTAACAGTACCCGGCGAAAATTGAGCGTCCGAATCGAGTCATTGAACCGAAACATAAACCGTTAGACGAACTGATTCTAGCAGGAAGGGCCCTTATACCCACCACCTACTTGCATCCAACATTTTAGGGCCCTAAACTGTAATATCGCCGTGCCGAATTGCAAGTCAAAATTAAAAGAACCGTTGTATAGACGGCTCTTTAAAAATCGCAGTCAGCGTCGACGAAAAATAGATTAAAAATATGCGAGATCAGCGGGAAAATTAGATACCATTGCAGACGATATCTAGGACACTCGTTTTAATATTGCCAATCGTACCTTTTTGACGATACCTTACATTCACATAGTTATATTTATTACACGTGCTGTGTCTTTTTTATATAAATATTTCAATCAGAAATATCACTGATAGCATTGATACAAAAAGATAACGAAGTTTAGGGGAAACCTTTGCCTAACAATCTTGTAGGCAATATCTAGTTATCTAGTTTAAAAATATGTTTATTGTTATGCACGTAATTATATAAATTGATTGCTACATTATTATCATTGTAACTTATCTATAAATAAAATATATTTAGACTTAAAAAACAGATATACTACAAACAAGCATGTCAAAATGTTTCAAAAGTTATCCGCAGGTATTACTCGTCTATCCCGCTACCTATGTAGGTGAGTCACCTGTCATCGCGCACTTAAACTGACGGCCCCTGATAAACAAAACTTCACTTGAAGATTATTCCTTTGTCACCTTATTTGTACCCTATATTTGGATCTTGATTGATCAAGTGAATACTCAGATACTAGAGAAATGTTTTGTACAAAATTCTTTTCTATTTGGTAACTACCAAATAATTTACCGTTGAATGCACCTGATCGAAAATGCCGTAGTACTTATAAAGTATCGATGTTGCTTCTGTAGTTCATATGTAGCCTATAAAAAGCAATTACTTTTTAATTGATAAATTAATTACTTTGTCTTTAAGGTGTCCTAAAGGCTGTTAAAGATGGCAAGATGCAAATTTTTATAAAGCCACACCGACCTCGCGTGTTAAATTGCGTGAAATTGCTCTATCATACCGATTACTACGAAAGAATATCAAATTGACGAATACAAGTATTTTATATTGTGATATCTTGCTTGATTAAAGATACGAGTCGAATTGGAAGCCTCCCTCTGTTTTTAAGTCGGTTTAAAATTGGAACGATTTACGAGCAATTTGGAGCGAAAAAGTTTTAATTTTAATAATTTCTACATTATACATTTATTTTGGGTATAAACAAAGATTAAATATTTCTTATAAGGTTTGATGGTTTGAATAATCATAATTATTAGTATTTATCGTAATGCAAAACATTGGCTCAGATAGCGTATAGGGGCAAATAAGTATATGCGGAACATTAGCTCATAATTCAAAGTCTCGGAAAAATATTGAAAAGGATATTGCGGCATGATAAACCGGGCTCGTGTGCCGCTGAATAGACTAATGAAATATGATAGGCTATCCCAAGCTGGCCTTAGGGACAATGTGCATGCTGCAATTTTCGCACTGATGTATTTGCATGCTACTGAAATGATACAGTGCATTCCTTTGTTCCTTTAACAATGAAGAGATTGAACGACATTGTAGGCAATAAAATGTTTGTCTTTAAAATAATGCTATTTGGAGTTGAATCAGTTTGCAACCATACAGGCGATCTACGTTGATGTAACTACTTAAATGTTTTCGCCTTATAGTCCTAATCAATGTCGTTCAGCAAGATTGCTCTCATTTTGCCGCGTTCTATTTTGTTATGTACGTGATTTATTGCGAATGTGCTAGCGACACTTCCGACAATCCGCGAGAAGGTAATTGTTAATTTTAAACGGTCAGTGTTTTTATACTGATTCCAAGACACATTTCTCGTAAAGATACTTATGAAAGTCCAAGAAAAAGACTGATTGAGAAGAAATGAAAATTAGTAACGAACTGATACTATGACTGATGTGTTTTTCACCATAAGTTTCGCAGTCATTAAACTACTTACAAAGCTAATTACTAAATAAATTAGCATTAAGTTGACATAAAGTTACATAAATGAATTATCGTCATAATAAGCATGATTATTGAGCATACTTTATAGTTTGTACTAATAGAGCTGGGTTTTAATATCCTACCTCTACAGAGGTGTAATCAGTATGCCTCCGCAGAAGTAACAAAGCTATAGTATATGCAACGTTCTTAGGCAATTAATGTGTAAGATGTGCACACTCGCCGTCTCATCTCAGTTAGAAAGCCGAAGGATTTCTTTTTGTTCGCAGCTTTTACCACTCTCGTAGTTTTAACAGTTACCGTTGACCGTTCGCTGCGAGCCGTTACGGCAAAATCTGCTTATTCATTGGACACTCGAAACATCCAAACTTAAGAAAAGGGGCTTTTGTGTGAAATGTAATCCGCGTGTACATAGTTTACATTGAAACCGTTAACTATCTACATTTTAACTTCAAGCGCAATGCCCGCGACTTAAAAAAACACCGATCCTGCATAACATTTAGGTCGTCGCGTCCTGATTTCCGAACCCTACTTACGCTAACATTTCTCCCATTCAAAATATTTGTCTGGAAAATTGTGACTAGGTCCATACTAATGCGATTTATCAGTCGCTTCATAACACCCTTACAGAAAATTGTATTCTGACGCAACTATACTTGAACAAAATTACGTTTGTCTGTAAACAAGTCATTTATTACTTACAATTCATACAAACTCCGCCGTTTGACTGTAAAAACGTGACAACTCTATTCCAGGGCATGTTTGTTATTAAGGGGAAAGTATGTTGGCAAGCTTTTATGCAGCAACCGCGCCGCCTGAAAACTGGGTCAGCTGACTGTAAGGACTTCAGCTAACACTGGCACGATGACCTAGGTCAGGTCACTACTGAATTATAGCTCTCGTTCTGCCCAATCGATACCAGTGTACATCAGACAGGTGCGAAAAATATATTTCGACTGACTCGCTACTTCCAACCTACTGGTGCTACAAAGGGCTTGTGGAAACTTAATTTCAATTAATTATTCGTTTTTGTGTTTTACTGGTAATTCGATCATTTTTTGCTTATAAAATATATTGTTAATTTATTTAATTAATAAAACGTGCCGATCGAATTCATGCACTGTATGTGGAATTTATAAAGTGGTGCTTAGTTTTCATGGGCAATTGCTAATGAGTATATCGGAGGTGATGATTAATTAATAAATTACCTAGTATTTCATTTGTCATAAATTATTCATAACTCTTAATTGGATTTTTTTCAAAACATAAATATATTACTAAATCTGGAGTTATTAATTATTAAGATAATTGTACATTTTCATATTATTACGTAATACGTAATTTATCCTTGGGGACGTCGATAAGTTTTTGATAAGCTTTTGATTTATAAACAATACGTCTGCAGACCACATGACCCTGATATTCATAGAGGGAATGTAATTGATAACGACGCCGGTAATTTTAGCTGCTCGTTGCCCACTCACTACTCCTGTGGGGATAGTTTATAATACATAATAAATGTTCTATGTGACGAACATTATTGTGAAGTGATGGGAGAAAAATACCTAGTTGCTGAAGTAATATATTAAAGTAGTAGGGATGTGTTGACATAGTCGCGCTCCTGTAAAGTGCTTGATGCACCCAGGACGTCTCCGCTGGTCATGTTTTCCACGATTCACTTTTGAAACTTTCTAACCCTATGTTGGAGTGTGGCGGCAGGGAGGGGCGCGCGCGGGTGCCAGAGAGAGGGTACCGACCTCATTGCCCATTGCCACTCCTCCCGCCGAGGCGGCAGGCCATTTTTATTAAAAATACTTCCGAGTAACACAACGCGCGCGGATTTTTTGTTCATATCCTGAATTTTTTCGTCACATCCGTGCATGGATTTATTTTTTTAACAGTGAAAAAAAATAATAGCAAACGTACATTAAATTCATTAGGACTTCCTTTCGACTTTTCTTAAAAGTTGGTGTTTGTTGATGTGAATTTTTAAAACTTAGAAGAAATACTAGTGCGCCCCGCGATCTATTTTCCGTGCGGACTCGGGTGGATTCGTTGCGAAAAGTGGCGGCGCTCGGCCATCATCGGCGGCGGTCGCCGCGCAGAGGGCGTCCATCCAACCCCGCCCGCGTGGGACAGAGACGGCGAACGCTGCTGACATGGCGACAACACCAATGGATTGATGTTTTTCACGTGGAAAACTCATCCCTTCAATATATTTATGTAAAGGTAGGTCGATAACGATGACTCCATAAATAAATAACGAAATGAATTAGAATAGTCCTCATTCACCAGTCCTCTGTAGCTCTGTCGAAAGAAATAGAAACATTGTAATTTAAAATTGGGATACCTGACCACTTATTAGCTAGCAATATTTAGATTTTTTACAGCCTCAGCAGGTTTTATCTACTATCCGTCGATAAAACCAGTATACTGAATAATACATAAGAGCAATTAATTTAAATAGTATAAATGCCTAAGTGATCAGTAGTTATTTGAATGCTATGACTTTTTTACATAAATCATTACGCTCGTCCTGTTGCATCGACCTCGCCCCTATTCCATTTGAATAAGTTTAATTGATAACCGGTGAACTTGGATAGCGGCACTGTAAGCCATTGATAAATCGCCGTAGTTAAAAATAAACCTGAAAAGCGGAGGGATGGAGTTCCCTGTAGCGTGGCGAATCAATATATTAAAATAAATCAATATTTAGCGTGCACCCTGCGCTGAATATATCCGCTGCCGCCATTTCGATGATGACGGCGTATTTTTTGTGAGAGATATTCGAGTCGCTCCGCGACTAGCGAGTCGGTGTTCGCCGCGCGGGGTTGCGGGCTGCGGCCGTCAGTCGTCGGGTGAGCGGGGTGCGACGTAAACGCGGACTTGGACTATGGCGGAAGGGCTGATCCTCATTCCCATAAAAGGGTCGAGTTGATCGTGGTGCAGATACGTGTGGTACGTTCCCTTATGTTTGTGCAGTGATATAATTGTTCTCAAACGATGCTTATCGCGACGTATCGGTTGAATTAATGTGGATATCGGAGGTAATAATGCCATTGTGATGACGTAATGTAACGCGCTCGACTGGGTGCGTAGTAATAATTCGAGCGCCCGTTTATACCGCGATAACGTTTGTGGTCAGCACTCAGCATTCAGCACCTGTGGATGTGGACCGAGTGTTCGTGTTATTGTAGCTTTACACCATGAGGCGATTCCAATTAGACTCCGATTGGAATTCATCGAGCGGTTATGATTTGTTGTCACGTTATTTTTTTGTGAATCGGAAATTATGTAGGTGTTTAATAATTGTTTCGGGAGAAGTGCTGTGCGAACGGTCCGTGCTGTGTGGTTATGTTTTGCCGTAGTATACGTAGGTATAGGCGGCTATATGAATAATTTTTCTGCAGTGCGCTCGCCGATGCACGGACTCCCTCCCGCCGCTAGGCTAGTGAGGCGCCCTCGATTTTTTTAACCTTGGTTAAATTAGCTATTTGATTCATTCACAAACCTATAAGCCATTTTTGAAATCTCGGCTTAAAATTTGTTTCAATGTTGTTTTAAATAGTGGATTATTTTTTAACACGATTGGCACGCTAATATCTTCAGGAGTTGGTACTTGTCCAGATATTATATCCGGTAGGCGTACCTAGTGGATTAAGAAGGATGCTTAAACTATTCGTCATTGTTTACTCATAATATCTGTGACTTCAGGATATTATTAATGAAATTATATTCATTACTTCCAATAGTTTGCGTGAATCAATGGCACAAATAGGCACCAATTTAATTTAGTTTGCGTCGAATCCTGTTATTGGATCTTTATTATTAAACACAAATCAATTTTAAATCCACAAATATTTTAGAATTTCATGAATGACGCACTTTATTGTAACCGTACATAATAATACAAGTAAATTCGTAATAGTTGTTTGCGGTATTTCATAAATTTTTAATTTAAAAGAGATAGAGAGAGAGAAAGAGAGAAGATTTGTGTCCACACTGCAAGCTACTATTTATTTCAAATCGAGAGACGATTTTAAAAGTGGAGCCGCAATATCTTTGCCACATGTGTAAAGTAAAAAAGGAAATCAATAAATATATTTTAAATAAAGTAAAGATCTGTGAAAGGACGTACCTTAAGGCCTAAAATATGAATGTATTAAATACATTTGTACATGTATACTTTAAAATATTACGCCTTTATACAATCAATGAAAAAAATATTATTTTTTTGTTTTTTATGCCTGGCAGCAATTATTTATGTACTTATTTTTATTTTTGTAACTGGCTGCATGCTCTGAGTTTGCCAGACTTCTAAAATATTGTAGGTTATGATTTATGAATGAGACAGGAGACGTGAGTGCATAGAACTATTGTGAGAATATTTATGATTATTGAAAGAAAACATAAGGTTTAACAGCAGTATATAACAATGACATCAGGTGTATTCTATTTATTGTATAAATTAGAACACGTTTTCCCTTCTCCAATCTGATAAGTGGATAGTTGATGTATCGCGTGAATCCCGCTGAGGATAATAGCGTGACAAGCACAAGCCAATGTCGTGCAGTTACTGTAATCACTTGTACCAGCTAATTATTTCTGATCAACACGATAGCAGAGAAATCAAGACAATCCTCCACTTTCTGTCTTACATTCAAATTAAACCATCCCGGGCTATAAGCTTATAATGTAATAACATGTGCTTCTCCTTCCAGGTCCCCCTGCGCCCGGCACACAAACTGCACTTAACACTATGAAACACACAAATTGAAAATGACTTTTAAAAAGTAAACATTATCTATTGTTGACGTTTTGTTGTATTGTTCATGGAACAAGAGAGAGATACTTATGTATACATCATTGAATAGTTGTTGGTTTATTAGATTTTAAGCCCGGACTGGCAAAGTCGTATCTTCCAAAGAGGAAAAAAAAACAGAATCGAAGATGGCTACGCAAAGATTTTGCCTGAGGTGGAACAACCACCAGTCGAACATGCTGTCGGTGTTCGACCAGCTGCTGCACGCTGAAACCTTTACCGACGTCACCCTGGCCGTGGATGGTCAGCTCCTCAAGGCACACAAGATGGTTTTATCGGCCTGCAGTCCTTACTTTCAAGCTTTGTTCGTAAATCACCAGGAGAAACATCCCATCGTTATATTGAAAGACGTGCCCTATTCAGATATGAAGAGTTTATTAGATTTCATGTACAGAGGGGAAGTGAGCGTCGACCAAGAGCGATTGACCGCTTTTCTAAAAGTGGCCGAGAGTTTAAGAATAAAAGGCCTCACCGAAGTAAACGAGGAGAAATGTGATATACCGGCTCTAACCAATTCGTTAATTCAGCAACAACAAACGAACGCGTCCGGTCACACTCCTCCGCCTCAGCTCCACAGAATACACCCGTACATGCATCAGAAACGGCCGGCGTCTGGCATTCCCAGCGGAGGAGCGCCTCCTAATTTATTGATGCCTTTATTGGGTAACGCTCTGATGCAACCTAAAAGGAAACGAGGTCGGCCTAGGAAACTCAGTGGAAGTTCGAGCGACGCTCTAAATACGGCGGCGAGTCCGCCGGGCGAATTCGTTCCCGAAACTGCGGCCCACGCGCCCAATAACAGACCTGGCGACCAACTGATCAGAGGTTCCCCGGAGATGTTGGAAGTGAAGATGTCCATGGACGGGTTCAACGCTGAGGATGGCGGCACGTCGGGTGGCGAGGAGACGGGGGAAGCTTTGCTGATTGACGAGGGCGACGACGCGCAGTCCACTGAAGCTCCCATGACCGGCAAAGACTCCGAGTCAGCAGGTATGTCACTTCCGTATTTAGGATAGATCTGTAAACTCTACTTATTGTATCATCATTCATACATGCAGAGAGATGAATGTTCATATGTGCATATTTCTTTTAGATAGAAACTATACTTAGATAGAAACACAAAATTTCTATTGAAATGAAAATAACAAAATCGCGGTTTAAATAAATAAACATAAAAATGGTGTACATGCTTACCTTTTGTAAATATCTACCTTAATCTTCCTTTCCGGTGATCTAACATTGTTACAACAGTAAAATAAAAATAATAAGGGAAAAGCTAATGGGATATAAGCTTTGACGTTAGGAAATATATAAGTGAAACAAAGTGAAGTGTAATACGAAACCTACCATATTTTATGATATTTAAAATTTATTCAAAAGGGGTAAGTGAATATCTATGAAATTATTTTTGACATTTACGAGTAACAGACGCTTATTTCTTCTATAAATCGACAATTTTAACTATTGCTTGCTTCTGCTTTTGGGGAGAGCTATTAGAGGAATGGCCAGGGGCGAATTCGGTGTGGTTCATGGTTTGAGTAATTATTTCTTTCTATATAACTTCTTATAATAAAAACAATTCAGTATCACAATTGAGAAAAGGGAAAACAAACAAGGCTTATTCCCAATAGCTTTCCTTCGTAATAAGGCAATTGGAAATATTCTAGACGCTACAAATAGTATAAATGCAAAGTTCTAACGCGATTTTTATACTAAAATATTTCCAATGACATAAAATTACATTATTATATATTTTGAATAAATACAACAATCGATAGTCATCTGTGTTTTCACATTTAGAGCTGAAATTGTAATATTTCAGATCCCGATAAACCGCCGAAAGAGGAAATACAACAAAACTATCCATCAAACGGGCCCGTACTGTCTATTGAAAATGGATCCATAAAACAGGAACCCGCTGCCGAAACAAACGACGGTTATAACGAACCAATAGAATATAAGTATAATCCGGACAAAAACCGCGAAAACTCCAACTCACAGGACGGTCCTATCAAGGACGCAGACGACAAAGCTCGACTAGGTCGTAATTTAAAACCAAAGAATAGTAAAAAATTAATACCCCAAATGTCCAAAATCAGAGCTCGAAACTTATTCAGTCACCTGTCCGGCTTATCGAATCTGAACCCCGCGTTGAACACTTTTGACAAATTCCCGCCAGAGACTGTTTTGATGCCAGCTCTTGCCACCCAGTTATTCGCCGCGGAACTCGAACAGAACAACCTCAGTATCCCTAACAATGATATGTCCGACCTGTCGCAAACTAATTGGGAACATCGCATATTTCCCTCGCCCATAAGGAAAAGCAACATGGGCGGCGTGGGTAACTACCACGAGGAAACAAACGAGTCCGTCAGAGACTATTGTATCAAGGAGGGTGAGAACGTGTTTAGATGTAAAATATGCGCAAGGGTATACACGCACATCAGCAATTTCTGCCGACACTACGTCACTTCCCATAAGAAAGATGTGAAGGTGTTCCCATGCCCGATTTGCTTCAAAGAGTTCACGCGGAAAGATAACATGATTGCACATTTAAAGATCATTCACAAGAATCAGCCGAATTCGAACGAGCAGATGGCAAAGCAGGAGTCTTAATGATTTAAACGATAGTCATACTCAATAACTAATATTGAAGTAATAAGATCTGATTAGTAAGAGTAGGATTTATTTGTCCTATGCGTTATTTAACTTACAATTCGAATTCTAAATAGTGGATAATGGTAGACAGCGATTGAATAAGCATCGTGCTCTGTTTCGTGAACGTTTCAATAAGTTTGTTATGTTGACGACGAATGTCGTTTGTTGTTAATATTTATCTATTTATTATTTATGTTGTTCCATTTTTTCTCAGAGTGCTGACTTCAAAGAGATTTATAAAATTTGCTATGATTTACTTGTTATTTTGCACTTACTTGTTACTTAATTTTATTACTTACAAAATTTTCAGGGTACAAAGTAACTACTCATGGTGATCGTATATTCAAACGTAGTGTATTTGATTACTGTACGTGTGCTGAATATAACATGCAATTCTCATTGAACTGAATTAGTTAGATTAAGTTAATAGTTATGTTTACGAGTATGGTACACGGGCGGCATGGCGTGGTTGCGGCGCGATCTCGACGCAGATTTCTGCTCTCGAGTTGACGATGTCGATGGAACAGTGCGCCCCATACGTGCTGACGTGTTACTTGTAGTGGTCAATATGCATTTTCATTTTACTTGCCTTATTAGTGATCTTAGTTGTAAATGACGATTTAACTTCTTCGAAGTAAAACTCAACGCAGGCTATGATTTTATTTTGTAGATTTTGTTAAGATTAATTTAAAATAGTTTATCAATGTTGAAATGTTTGGTTGTAAATGTTATGCTATTCAAACGCGTATTTAAATTACACACACGTTGTAATAGATGGAGCAATCTAATATAGAGTAGCTTTTAAACTTATTAGAGTCAATCGGGATCATGTAGCATAGGCGTTGTTGATATACACTCAGTTCCTGAACAGCCAAGCGGAAGCCCCAACAATATGTGCGTTAGACACATTATAAGTAATATCATTTGCCGTCATTGAATTAAACTGTATCTATTTCTTTACTACTACATTACTACATGTATAAAGATATTTTGTCAAAGACAATATGAAATATATATATATTTGAAATAGTTGATACGAAAGAGATTATATTATGTACTTCTATGTTTATCTAAAGTTGAGTTTGTACTAGATGATAAAATTTGACAATTTCCGCGTTAATTCCTAAACTATTTCCGTGAATTTGTAGTACTATAATCACTTTATACAGTTTTTATCTCTCGATCTTCATAATACTAGAAATGGGAACCTACTTAAAGTAAAAAATATGTAAAATATACAATGTTTATAATATGTATTTGAAGTGAGACAACACGGGGTTGTTGTTGAAGTGATCTTAGCAAGGTGCTTTGAATGATAAATATCTGGAATCATGAGATGATTTGTAAATTATATTTTAGTAGGAATGGAAATGCCTTAAAATATGTAACATAAGGAATGGTACTTATAAATTATTTAGTTAAATTTAGAGGCAATTGTAGTCTTCCATAACGATAACAAACACCATTGGGTTCGAGTCGGGGGCGAGCATCTGTTGTGGTCGCCGCCGTCGCGTTATGATTTTGTGTATGTGTACCTTGTTCTTCAATAGACTCTCATTACGTCAACCCTACAACTAAATTCTCCAATGTAAAAACGTAGGTCCAGGTAACGCTTGCCTATTAGTGTGCCTTTACTTGTATATGAATAAGTTAAATATTTATTGACTACTAGACGACTAAGAAATTTCAAAGAATATTGTGTATTATTTATTTTCATTATTCAAAGTTTACAATATGTACTTTAAGAAGCTTCCTTAGGAGTATAGAAACCTTTTAGGCCCACGTAGTTAAATACGATGATTGTAATTAAACTAAGAACATCATCTCATGTTTCCCATTGTGTTGGATGGTGGGACAACTGGTGGTCGTAGTGTCGACACTCTACACTCGATTTGCAACGTGTTAACGTGTCGACGTGGTGACGTGAACTCTTTCGAGGCGATTTAGTCTTGATAATCAATATTAAGACTGTTCAAATTCATGAAAAACGAATTTATTGTACCTACCTTCTTTCATAAACTTTATATGAAATTTACCTTGGACATTGATAGGTACTTAAACGGAAGAAATTTATACTTAAATAAGGTGAGGCTACTATTATTTCAAAATTACTTAAATTATGATAGTCAATTTAGCCAGTGCCTAAGCTTAACCCGTTCTACATTTGTTTCTACTTAATTATCTCCAGCGTACTAGGTACTTTATATTATATATTTACATATATATATATGTATATCACAAATGTAAAGATATGAATTCGTAACAATTGTAATCAATAATAGAGAAGTTATTTTTATGTTATGGAGTTATATTTATATTTATCATCTCAATAAGATATTATTTGTTAATGTTATATCATTAATTGGTGCTAAATTATACTTAAGAGAATGTCACATGTGATGCGACATTAAAATGGATTGTCCCCACAATATACTAATAAGTATATTGTTTGTTGATATTGTTGTTTTGAAATCCTCTTTGTAAATAGCCAACCTTGTTTGTGGGTCAGCGAAATAATATATATGTTCCGATTTAACTACGATACAGGCTGTCGATGTTAACATATTGTTTGGTTTAATCTCCAAGATTTTCCACACACAAAGCAATATAAATATATATATACATATACTATTACATATTCTAAATGGATGATAGCTATATTTTATTCATATTACAGTTTACGGAATTCAAATTTTATCTAGATGTTAGTTTCAAATTTCCTTTACAAATTAACTGAATATTAGAAAATAAAATAGCAAATCACGTATTTTTTGCAATAAAAGTAACATAATGTATTCAACACAAGAAGTAATTGTAATTAAAATAGTTTCTTCATATACGGCGATGTTTGCCTTTATTCATAGTATTTTTTCTCGGATTATGTTGTAAAATGTTACGCTATGAAATGTATTGTAATATTATATTTACAAAGAGATGCAGGAGCAGCTAACAGATTGTGAACAAATTGAAATATTGTTATCAGTTCTCGTAGACATTGTAATTCACAAATACAATAATTATGCATTCTTACGTGATACGATTCAATTTCTCACAAAAATAAAATAGAACTTAGCCAAATGTTAAGCAGATTCATATTTTTTTTTTTTGTTATTTGCACATAGACAATTTAGCAAATGCAAAAAGTAATATTTAGAAAAGTTTAGAATTGAAAGTTACACAAGAATAGCATTATTTGTTAATGAATGGAATACAATTGTATACAATAAGGTGTTAATTACTATTTTTAGAAACTTTAATGAAGAATAATAAAAGTTACATCAAAAATAGTATATATTTTCAATGGATGTTGCGCTTGTTCTGTTTCTTATTTGTTATATATATTTTGATTTGTGCCCCTTTTTTATTTATGTTATGTTGAAAAGTTCTATTTTATGTTTATTTGTGATCTTTCTTGTCTGTTAATTTCTTTATGTAGTACTTATTGTTAATGGTAAATATTGTAATATAGTGTCGGTTGGGATGCAGTTGAACATTGGTGGCAACTGAATGTTGAGATGAATGTCTTGCCATTCGTTTTATTTGTAATAATTTTTAAATGAAACAATGATGGTGTGAGGTGGGACGCCCGCCGGGGGCCGCCGCTCCGCCGCTTGTGATTATTATAGCAACGATGAACTAACGATTTCAACAATGTTTCATCTTACTTTTATAGTAGCAAAGTAACAACACGGGTTATTAGTAAAGAATAGATTAAAAGTTAAGTTATTTATGATTAATATAGACATAAAATAGTGTTGTTAACAATGGAGTGAATTTTCTGAATTGTAGAAATATGAATTAGTCACGGAGAGAGGACTGATGCAGGTATGTTATCCTATGATACTACTCTCATGTCTCGTAGATGGTGTGGTTAGAGCTAGATTACGTTTAAATGCTTTCTATGTTGCTCAAATTGACGCTCTGAAATGAACAAAGTATTGTTGGTCCAGTACAAATTGTTGCTTTCGTATAATTTATTTTCACCCATATGTTAATACGTTTTGTTAGAAAACGATTGATTGTCAAACGATGAGGCTAATCACATGTTCCTTTATTTTGTCCACGCAAGACCTTTCGGCTTGTTTTATTTTGTCCGTGTGTTAAGTTATGGCAGCAATTTTGTTTTACTTGGTAATTTTTGCAATATACATGCTAAATTTTTTAATATTATTTTTCAACTATAAACCCACCTTATGTGATCTTAAGCGCTAAGTTTAACTGAAGTGTTATTTTTATATTTACGTACCTACTACTGAACTTGCCGAAACAGTTCCAAATACAAACACTTGAGTCCTATTATGTCATAGTGAAATCTATTCTTTTTTTGTTATTATTTTTTAATTTATTATTAATTTATAAATTTATGTTTATTTTAAACTAGATTAAGCAGTTTGAATTTGCTACAAATTATTGTGGTTTTATTACTATCGAAACACAACCTACGAGTAGTGTCACTTATTTCAGAAAATTTATTTGATTTTATTTATAGGACTGATAATTAAATTTTTGTTTAATATATATTTATAGTACGTATGTTCCAAATTGATATTATTTCTTTTTTTTTCTAGTTTTTAATTGTTTTATTTTTAGGCCCTATTGCATGGACGAGTTTGACGGGATGTACCTACTAAAATAATTATGATCCTCTTTAAATGAATGGTGCTCGTGCAATATAACTTTTTTACACATTTTATTAGTAAAAATATACTAGCCCCTGTTTACTTCAGCCTTAAAAATAGATTCGTCCATGGAGTAGTCCCGTCATTCGTGTTTTTCATTTTAATCATGGTGTAATAAATTTCGTCATTAAATTTGAACAAATAAAGGTTAATATATTTTCTTTGCTGTTTTTATTTTGTTTCCTCAGTTCTTTTTGTAAACTTAGTACCATCACCATAAAGTAGTGAGCTTGACATGTACAAAAACAGCAGAATAAATTGTATTGCTTGTTTTTTTTTTAAATATTAGCTAAAAAAAGTCTTGTGACAATGCCCTAATCTAAAAAACTTTTAATGTAGCAATTTATGAATCTATCTTATTACGTATATGCATAAATATTATAAGTAAAATTATCTTAAAAGAAATATTCTCAAGCCACACTGGTAATTTGTCAGTTCTTAAAATAATGGTAGGTATAAATAATATGATTATTTCGAAATAACTATATTTGATTTTGGCATTGTCATTTAATCAAAAACCATCCATACAAGCAGGTCACAATGTTCAAAATATCTTGCCGAATAAAAAATGTTTATACATTCCGTTATCATTGCAGGACGTGGCACACCCGACTCGGAACACAAAGATACCAAATACGCACATTCACCTTCACACGATGGTCAAGGAAAAATCCGTATCAACCCGGCGACGCAGGCCTCCACGTCGAGCGAATACCAAAACGACTCGATAAACAACAACACGTTACAATCAGGAGGCAATCAGATGCAGAGGCCATCGGTCAGGAGGAGGGTTAGACGGAGAGCCAACTCCGCCTCCAACGACCCCGCGGAACAACTCACTGAGATGTCCGTCAGAGGGTTAAATCTATTCAGATACGCGTCCGTAAACGAGGGCGTCTACCAATGCACCGAGTGTGCTAAGGAGAACATCCAGAAAACATTCAAAAATAAGTATTCATTCCAAAGGCACGCCTTCTTGTACCACGAAGGCCAGCAAAGAAAGGTTTTTCCCTGTCCCGTCTGCTGCAAAGAGTTCTCCAGGCCGGACAAAATGAAAAACCACATGAAAACAACGCATGATTGCTACGTGCCCAAGGATTGTGTGTATGCGCCGAATACTTTTTTTATGCTACCTGGCATGGAAGGCCAGCTTCCGCCGGGGATCAAGCTGGAGTCGATGGGGTCGGGCTCGCCGCACGGCTCCACGCCCACGCACTCCTCGCCTGACCCCACACAAGTTTGAGTGACTATTTCTAAATTTGGCTCTTGTTATTCCACTTTTATATATAGGAGACTCTCGATAAGCGCAATTTAAAGTGCCTTTACTGTCTAATGTTAACGTTTTTTCATACTTACATTTATATTTGAAGGGATTCAATTATTCTAGTACTGTTCTATTTTTGGAGTTAAAATTTTCATGGACGTTTTTATATTGTACGTATTGTGAATATTTCCAATGATACTGTTATGCATTTAATATGGAACGTTGGTTAAATAGATAACGCTCACTACGTTAACTTGTTAAAAATTATGGTTGTGCAAATATTAGACAATAATATACACTATAATAGATGAGGCCAGTTGCTGCGTTTTGAATTTAACTTTTATACTGAATTAGCGTTAGCGGGTGCTGTACAAGTCTGAGATGTGCCTTCCAGTTAACAATTTCATTTTTCTAAAAGTGCCCATACTTGTAGTTTTCGATGCATCGCATGACACCGACCAAAGACTGTTTTACAATAAATATTACCGTAGCATATCGGATACTGTCGGGAGCTCGTCGGCATCCGTCGGAGTGTAGACTGCTGCAGGACCGCTTGTTATAGAAGCAATATCATAATTGGTAGAATACATATTACTAGATCGTGTCTAAGTATGTTGAAATGTAAATGTTATATTTCTATCCTTATTAAAGACTTTAAAGTAGTTTAATGAATAAATATATTATGATTATTAGTGAGCCTACTGTTACGTACGATATGTACCTTTTTGAATCTTTATTAGCCAAGAGGAATATAGTTGAAGCATTATAGATATGTTTACATTTAATTTAATAGTGCCATAGCACAAATTAATCATTTTTGTAAAATGTATAATTCTGAAGTCTTCAAGTGTCTTTTCGATTTTAGGATAATGTTTAGTTGATACGAGACGTTCTAGTTTGTCTGGAACGGGAAACGAAATCAGCAGTTCTTCCATTGATAAGGGAAAATAATATTGTAATGTTATTGTGACGATGCATGTCGGGGTTGTCGAGGCGTCTGTCGTCGCTGAGTTTTTATGTGTGAGATGGCAGATCGTCTGTGGCAAGTTGGTACCTCGTGCAACTCGGCTGCGTGTATTGTAAGTTAACGTTCAGGATTGTTACTAATGTCCATTTTAATATAAGTTCTTGTTTGGGAAGAGTATAATATAAGAGCAATTTATGTAAGAAGATTAAAATCTAAAATATAGTATAGTTTTACATTTATATCTACTTAAAAGATTATTGGATTTTTAAATTGCGTTTTTGTATTTTTAAATTTAACGCACAAGTTTGATATAGTCTATGTTAAGTTTACGTAAGATTTTGTTAGGTTACGTTCTTGTATATAATCATATGATGTATTACTTCACTTAGTTTAATAGTCGCCAACAAGGTATTAACAATTGCAGTGTGATTTTTAATTAAGTAGATACGTCAGCGCCAGTCAATCGCACAAACAATTTCGGTAACAACATATTAAGTAGGTGTAATAAAAGTAAATCCATAGATTTTATTTCTTTTCATCTCTATTTTATTCTTTTCGTCCTTTAGACCGTTCACACTGTTTATCTTTTCTAGTACGAAACGGTGATTTATGATTTTCTTTTTATCTTTTTTTGTAGTATTTTATTTGTGATATTAGTGCTAACTAAGTTGGCGGTCATGTTCATTGTTGAGTTATTGTAATTCTTACTTTTCTTTTCTTTACACGTGCTGCAAGGCAGCGTAAAATATACGAGACATTATGAAAATATTATACAACTTTAAACGCAAAGCTAGTATTACGCATCCATGAAGCACGATATGTGAAACTTTGGCGATATATTATTCTTGTTTTTATTAATTCTAACAAATAAGGATTTGTTTAATTTTATATTGCACAGAATAGTTGATCGTTAGGGTGTAAAATATATAAAAATTCCATATATTTCAAGATTGAACCACAAACATTAAATATTATATTCAGAGTAAATTCAATATACGAGATAATAATATTTTATTATACAAAATACAAGCATTATTCAATATTTTAGAATTTTTATGTTTCGTTTCAAGTGCAATCTTTATATTTGCAAGTTCTGTTTTCATATTCTATTGATTAAATACAATGCTTTGCTCTTAAGCAGAGAATATTACTCTTTCTGGTATCTACCCTTCATTTAAATGTTTAAAAATAGTTTTTTTAACCTTTAGACTTTAGTCGTAAGGTTCACTTCACAAATATTACTTTTACGTATGGCCAATCGCTGTAGTATGAATTTTAACCCAACCATTTTGTTTTAAGAGAGTATAATATGTTTTATTGCACAACTAATGTAACGTTTCTTTATTCGTATTATACGGGCCATACTAATTTGTTTAAACTGTGGAATACCCTTAAGTATAGGGTTTCGTTAGATATTCAATAGTCTATAATACCGGTTAACAAAATTAATACCACGTTATAAATGAAGATATTTAATAATTAGGGATCGTATTATATGCAATACCGAAATAATGTATTGGGTAGTTAAACATTCATAATATTGCTCCCAGAGGCCAAAAAATATGTTTTCCAATACTTAAGTATAATTTGTTAAAATATTAAATATTTTTAAAGAATTAAAAGTCAATTTGCGATATTACGAGTACAGCATTAAGAAAAATCTTACGTAATAAAGTCCACGTCCACATAGATATTTGTCTTAAAAACAATTTAATAAATGCACAAACTAATTTGCAGCATATGCTTGTAATCCGATCCCTAGCAATAAATATGATAGACGTGTAATATATCGTTGCAGACATCAAAGCTTTAAGAATAAATTGATGGAGCGATACAAAAGTTTATTTTTATTGTATTAAAGAATATAGTAGTTGTATTTTAAACGATGAATCTTACCAACATAAAATAATTATTGTGAAAATATGTACACTAAAAATAAAATAGAAGAAATACTTAAGTTTTTCTGTATACACCTTCTTCCCATTTCAGATTTGGTCGAAATATTGAAGAGCTACGTAATTAAATAAGTTTTCATAATTAACACATATCTAACGATTTATTAGTGTCACTTAAAATTTTCAGATGCAAACATTAATGCGTTTTAAACGACATAACAGCAATAATATTGTAGAAACCATGTGCAATGCCATGATGTTCTTTATCATAATAAATTCTGATTTCTGAATGGTGCTGGTCTTGTTTTTGGACAGATGTGACTCTTACCGCCAACGATCTACTCGTCTTGTCGTTACCGCTAATAACAATAATAATCCCATCAAAACATCCTATAAAAAAATTCCAAGTCTCGCAGCTCAAGTTTTCTACCGCAAAAAGTTGTGAGATGCATGTAATACCAAGTCGATAAATTTATTTAGTCCTTAAGGGACCTTCTATATAAAGTTATTACGTTAGTTATTACCATATCAATATTAAAAATTCTTTACGTTTTAAATAAATGGATCGACTTGGCCATCGCATGAAAACATAATGTATCGTACAATTTATACATAATGCTGCTGGCCAAGTCGATCTATTTATTTAAAACGTAAAGAATGTTTAATATTGATATGGTAATAACTAACATAATAACTTTATATAGAAGGTCCCTTAAGGACTAAATAAATTTATCGACTTGGTATTACATGCATCTCACAACTTTTTGCGGTAGAAAACTTGAGCTGCGAGACTTGGAATTTTTTTATAGGATGTTTTTGATGGGATCTCACGTCTTTTTGTAGAGTCCTACTTTTTTCCTTTTCGGTACTTCTTACTTCTAGAATATCACTAACGATTTTTCTAAAAGCCTCTGTCTTATGGATTTTTCTTATTTTTGTAGGTATCAATTTATCACAAATATAGCGGATTTGATTATTAATGTTCTTTCTTTCATTGTAATTGAAATTTTCGAGTTATTTAATCTATTTATTTGCAAGTTTTTCTTCGTCATGTTTTTCTAGAGGAATGTTGTACAGTTTCATGGGCTGAATACACCATTTCCCTCTCTAAATCCCCTCCTGTTATGCCTCATGTATATAGATATCTATCTACAACTATTATTCCATTATATACGGGTACAATGATTCATAAACTGCAAATGTAACTTTGTAATCCTATACATTTATATGGGATTACAAAGTTATTCGCGCAGTTGGTCTATCTAGAAAACTAGACACAAATTATGAAATGTTTGAATTTTTCCTTACTTTAGACACTAAACACTAATTATATTCTAAATTTGAAGGTTTTATGTCTGCTAGAAGTGCCTTAGACTTTTGATGATCGGTCAGTCAGTCAGTGAGTGACAAAATTAAGAAAGTTTGACATGCTACAATTCTTAAACTACTTGTTCAAATTGAATGAAATTTTAAATATACCGTGTCTACACAATGCCTGCTTAGTAACTGAAAATTCAGGCTTCATGCTTTAGCCACAACGAAGTTATAGGGGGTTGAAAATGGTCTGAATTGCTTCGAGAAAAGGATGTTACGGCCTATAGCTCGACTTGGAGGGGGCTCGGCCGCGCCCCCAGAAATAAATAGTAACAAGAGAGCCTTGGTTACGGGTAGTACTTTCTACGCTTAGAGTATTTATAATATAGAGGGAGCGCTGCCATACATTCGTTCCTCCATCTCCTGCTAGGCAAATGGCGTTGTCAGTTTCCATTACTAGGGGCTTTTAATATTTAGAGTAAAGGGAATAAGTTGCTTTACAATCAGTTAATCACGGATCCTTATAATTGTAAATCAGAAACATGTAGGTACTATTATTTATAACTACTAGGAGTACCTGCACATTAAATTATACCACTAAACAGGAAATGCAAGATTCTATTGAAACACGCTGGGTGCAATCGTAGACTCTATGTAGTAATTATTATTTCTCAGCAGGCATCTTTTACGACATCGTTAACTGTTGTTTTTAATTGGCATCCAAGTTATTGAAGGGAAGGTAACTTAGAAACTCGAGATAAGATATATCAAGCATTGATTTATTAAAGCAAGCATTTACTTATAATCTTTATAGAATTATGTCATGAAGGAAGAACAATTTTCGGAGACGAGTTTAGTAAAGGATCCTAATGGTAATCATTCATCTCAATTGTAATGGTTAGTGATACTATTCATAATAAATCAACTACTTTGTGGAAAGATTTTTGAAAAGAAATCGTATGCAATAATCATTAATAAAAAGCAATATCTTTTCCAGATTACCACTACGCTTACGAAGATTACGGTGACAGCACCTTACCCATAATAACCCTTGAAGTTTTGTCCAACCCATCATCAGACCTCTCAATTTGCAATAATGATTTGCAATCAAAAGATAATGTATGCAAAGAAACAGAAGAAGTACATTTCATTGTGGAAAAAGCTTTAGAAATAACACCCCAAATTGAAATAACAGAAACTACTAAAGACCAAGGTGCGCCACGAGAAGGATCTAAAGGCAGGAGCGATCTACTGGAGTATTTGATGAGGAATGATGGAACTGTCGTTTGCAAGCGATGTGGAGAAATACTGCAGAGTCGGACACATTGGTACAGGCATAAGTACAAACAACACGTGATACAGCCTTCAAACCCTGCGCCTTTGTTCCAGTGTGAACAGTGCCTCATCTATTTTAAGAGCAGAAAAGGTAATTCCTTGTAATGTGCTTTTTCTCCGTCTGTTTCTTTTACTTGTAACGAGAAGCCTATTGTTGTTTTGATTCCCACAAAATTGCCGTGCATCATAAAAAAGTTTTTGCTTTTCTGTAATCACACTTTATGTGCCACATTTACACTCAGTCCTGTAGGACAGGGAAGTGGGCAGCGCGAGTATACAAATAGATCACTCGCACTGCCACTGCTCATGCTGCTGCCATTGCCCGGCGCTCCCTCAAGTGTCGGTTTTTCGTGCGTAAGTCAAAGGACTGGCAGCGCGAGCGCGAGTGCGCGTTTACATTCAGCCATCTTGCTCAGTCGTCGTAGCTTTGTGTTTCGTCCTTTTTCGAATACGGATACTATCTAAGTACTTGTTTTATTCTGCGCTGCGTTTTCAGTATTTACCGTATTTACTTAAAAATAATAGCCTAAGCCCCCGCCTAAGCTAACGCTGCCACCGGTGTTGAGAAGTGAGAAAATAATGTCTTCTTTTACGGCAGCGTTTTCTGCTTATTTGTTGTTATTATTACTTTCCACAATCACATAATTAATGTTGCTATGGAATCTTTCAAGCGTCTTGGTTTCGTCTTACGAAATGCACGGGACTTCCAGGACACCCAAATCATTAAACTTTTATATAGCACATTGGTACGAAGTAAGCTTGAGGCAAGTTCATGCGTATGGAACCCGCACGAAAAGACATATTCTCTTGTTCTAGAAAAGGTACAGAAGGCTTTTCTGCGATTTCTATTTAAATTTGTCTCGGGCTACTATCCATATATGTACCCAACAAAATACCTTTTAGGATGTCTAGGATATAATTTGCTTGAGACAAGAAGAAGTTATGACCAATTGATTTGTATGATTAAAATATGCCGTAGTATGATCGATGCGCCGGATATTCACAGTGAGTTGATACAAATCTATACTCCTAACAACTATCTTCGAAATAGAAGACACAAGTTGTTTGCAACGCCTGTTTGTCGTACGGTGGCACGAGCCATGTCGCCAGTCCCAAGAGTTCTTAATCAGCTAAATGCTTTCATGGAAGCTTACCCGCAATTCGATATCTTCAACGACGAATGGAAGCCGCTTGTTAGGAATTGTCTTAATTTTAGCGAAAATTATATTCCTCAGTAAGCTATCTATTATTTATATAGGTACATATAAAATGAATATTATTATTTTAGTATAAGTTTGTTTGTAATGTACGTTAAAATTTGTTAAGTTTTATGTTTTGTTCTTTATATTATAATAGGTAATTGAATAGTGTAATTGATGTTAATAATCGTACTGTTCAAATAAATAAATAAATTGTCTTATTAAAATATTCAAATAATTGTATATACTGAGCAGACATAATGCTGTCACCGCAACAGCCTCGAAGTCCTCCATTGTTGCGAGTCGTTCGATGAAAGAGTAGCGGGGCTGAGTGTGAACACTCACTCGCGTCGATATTGCAACAGAAGTATCTAGGGAAATATTTCCGACAGCGGCAGGAGTAGTGGCAAGGGCTCAGTGTAAATGTGGCATTACAGACTAGGTTATTCTAGCTCAATTTTGTAAATATAAAAAAAATACGTACCTACAATAAATTATAATTAATTGACAGAGCGTTCCAAAGATTTTTCACAGCTACCCTATCTTGAATATTAATGTAATTCATATGCATTTTTGCTATAATATTTAGTTCAAGCGCGATACTTAGAAAATATATTTCAGAAACTGTGTTGCTTCACCTGTTTTATTATCGAATAAAAAAAAATTAATGGGTAGTGGAACAAATATACCACATTTTTCAGACTAAGACAGAAGGGAAGTTAGCGTACTAGGAAGACAGAACCAAACAGAGAAAGCTCGTTTGGGAGAAAGTGATGCAGAACGGACATCACGGCCCATATTTAATTTAATATTGGAGAATATGACGCAAAAAGGAGGAGGAAACGTCCTCAATATATTGTCTCTTATTTTTAAGGATACATCGGTCACGTAGCTAGCAGACACAGTGAAGTTTTGGCAGACGCTAGTCCAGTGCTGACGAATAGCCAAGTAGAAGCGATGGCCAAAGAGAAGCACACAGGGGTGCAGTGCTCCCCCGTGATAAAGGAAGAACCGGACCCAGAACTATCTATACCGAAAACCACCGTTCCCAACTACCAAACAACTATCGTTCGACAGACTGCTACTAAATCTACGGAAACTAGGAAACAGTATCGGAACACTAAATGTAAGTATTAACATATAGTTTGATCTGTTACCACTTGTTGTGAATTAAATATTATACAAAAGATTCTAATCGAATTAAGTAGCATTATTTTAAAATATGTATATGGATAGTAGAATTAACATTGATAAGCATTTGAAATTAACAGATTAACAAAATAAAAGCTCATATAAAGTCTTAAGCAGTCCTAATGTTAGGTCAAAGAAAAGTTAACCAATGATTCATGGTGACAATAATATTCCAGCAGATAATATGGTATGCAACAAAGCAGACTTCGAAGAAAGGCGTTCCCGCGAAGAGAAACTAGTCGCTGACATAATAGATAGAGTACGACGAGAGTGCGAGGCTCAAGGAGCGACAGGACCGGCGGCCCGGCGGGGCTACGGCCGCCGTACCACTGTCATGAACATGTAGCGTGAAGATTGCGAGTGCCTCATCTGTAGGCAGGGTGATAAGAGTTCCTTTGGGGTACGACAATAAACTCATCAACAACATTCAACAGAACCGAACTAAATTTTAAATTATACATTATGTGAATTTTTTTCGCAGCATTTTAGAGATACGTTTGGAATGAACTATTGTTGTCCTACCCGCATAGATATTTGTATGTATATCTCAATGAGATACGGCCTAACTAAACGGTCTAGTAGGTGTGGTGATTTGTGCCAACTGTAAATATAATGTGCCAAGAACTATAGGAACTAAGGTGCCAAAGTTTATCCGAGGACGATGTATATATAACACATTAACCTACTCAAATTTCGAAGATATTGTGTATGTGATGCCAAACGTTATGTTTATGCTACCATATATACACATATTATGATTAATAATTGGAAAATAAATCTTTACGCGTTACTTTTGGAAATAATCAATAGTTATAAATGTACCTATTACTTGTCTATATAAAACTGAATACTCGTGTTTGTCCCATATGTAAAAAATATTTTACAGTCCCTTACGAGATAATAATGAATGTAAAAACGTAACAAATTCTGTCCTCTGAATGTTGTAGATGTGGTAAATTAACTATATAATAAGAACGAGAAGTGAGACTGGGTAAGATAGTGAAAAACGAAAGCGAAATTTTGTTTATGCTTATTCTGGACAAAGTCAGTAATTTTAATGTTTCCAAAAATTAATTTCGAAGAATATTTTGAATAACTTTTGAAAAATTGTGTATTTAGATAATATTTTCAACGTGTGAAATATGATTTTTTTACGATGTGCAAATTACTAGTCCTTTGTAATAACGGTATGAGATGGATGGCGTAATGTTCATAAATGTTGGTTCAAATTTTGTTTATGACTTAGGTAATGTGAATTTTATTTTTTTGAATAGTGATTCTTCCACCTAAATCAGCTATAAGATTTGTTAGATAATTAAATTCAGTGAAAGTCTACCATGTAAATAGTACTTTATATTACCCAAGATATGGAACTATATGAAATTCGCCTCCTACGTCCTTTCCTTCAACGAGAAGATGAATTCTAGATTATTCATAATTGAAGATTTATCAATTTAAAAGATTTCTCTTTTCTGTAGCAGGTAATTCACTCCACAAACTATTTCACAAATGTAATAATATCTAAATTAAAGAATACAAAAACGCTTCTTAGAAAAAATATATGTAAATAAGTTTTATACGGTTCTGGCGTATCAAATATTATGAAAACCACAATTATGTTTATGATAATGTTTTACTAAACATACCTACCTTATATTTGAACGTAAATTATAAGTCTTTCTATTTTAAATGTGCCAATCTTGTAAATTGACATAGATACGAAAACTGTGATGAATGTGGCTCAGAATAAAGTTTTAAGAACACTCGACTTGTGTCTTTATATGTTTGTCGCCTTTTCTATATTTTATCGGTGAATTTTATCGGCAAGTCGCGAAAAAATGTGTGCTTTAGATCAAGACCAAGTTGATTTTTTAACGAAATTGTCAATTTGACGTCTGTCAATGTCAACCATAACCTCTACAACTGTGCTCATTCAAAAGAGTTTAGCAATGTAAACAAAACAAAACTGGTTAAAAAATGAAATATATGGAGAAAAATAAACCCATAAACGTACCACACCCAATACTTTTCGATTACTTATGGGGCTGACAGTTTTTGTGTGTTATTTGATAGTATACCGACTCTAAATAGCGGAACAGAACACAGAAACTATAAAGTGATAATTTATATATTTAAATTATAACTAAATTAATTTTAAATTAATGCAGTTCAAACTTGTAAAATTCACTTTAGTCAGGGTAGGTTTCTCGAAGCATGCCGCAAGTTTTTCAAGTTCTTCGTTGTTACAAATGTTTGTCATTTCAAGTAAGTATAGCATTAATATATGCCAGTCTCCGTCAAAATATAAGTGCGGAATTTTGCCCCATTTAGGAACCTATGTATGATATCATATGTATCATGCGTTTATGCTCTCCTGCACAAATTACTGATGGTAAGATTGCATACCTCTGGGACCACCACTGTAGTTACATGATGATGAAAAACCTGTTAGTGTAGTGACAAATGCAAATATTTCACTACCATTACATTTTGAATCCCAGGATGTGGTCCTAATAATGAGATGAAAATTAAATTAAAATACACTTAACAGTTCACAGTTGGTTTACAAGTTTAATAAATTGTGGTGCTATTTAATTTATGATACCCTGGTACTAGCCAAGTAGGCTGCATGTAAAAAAATGTATGCTAGCAATTCACACATGACACAAATTAAATTATAAATATGTCACAAGTATTTGATTAATTATAAAGTTTATTATATCTATATTACTACTATTTTTACCATGCACAAACACTAATTTATATTGCAGTTATATTTCTGTTATCAATTTTTTTGTCCCTTTTAAACAACATTTAAATTCAGTTTGAGTGAAGAATAAAATGCATGAAGAAAACAATAACCAAACAGGTATTAAAACTGTATGTGAAAAAGGCATTGAGGTATTACAACTGGAGCGGACACATAGAAGAAAAATTGTGCTCATTTCAATATGACAGTGAAGTATAGATAAAGTCGGCATTGTTGCAGATGCGACACTTCAGAAATTTCAACCTACATCTATATACGCCTGATAAAGCCTATAAATTCTTATATTGAATTTAAAGTTTTATTTTATTTTCTTTATTTGGAAAAAAAAAACATTATAACAATAAATATACAATTAACCAATTAATTAAATATACAGGGTGGACAAGAAAACGGCGCACCTGCCAATATACATTATAGTATATGGTGAAGGAATCTTAATTAAGACGGATTTGTATGGCGCTAGCGAATATTAAGAAAGATGCCGAGAAAAAAAAAAACTAACGTTACACATGCTACCCCTTAACATGTTAAGCTAAAGTGATTGAACCTTACAACTGAATGGTAGACATTCAACAATAAATAAGCAGAGCTCATTATTTACTTATAAGTCGATTGTGTACATCACGCTCAGGGTACATAAAAAAGATATTAAATTAATACTGCCAACAGTCACATACATGGGTACTAACCCCACACCACAGAGTACATTTTACATACTAAGATAGAGACGTCACTCAATCAATTCAAGGCGCCCTCTGGCGTTAAGTAAGAAAACAATCCAGTAATATATCTATACTTACTTTCATTACTTTTATATACGAAAAGAAAAGATTTAGGGAGGTTTGGACCTGAATAAGATCTACCAGAATCGATTTGAATTTTGTCTATTTGAAACAAATTATTCTGTATAGAAATGTGAAAATAAAATTCTCATTTTCGCATGTGTATACATTTTAATAAATTTAATAATTGTTCTAAAATTAACTCATCAGCAAATAAGCTAATCAATGCTGTTAAAAGTAATTTAGGGCCAATAATATCCGCGTAAAATACAATCTACGTAAAATGGAGAAACCCGTACAAGCCAACGATTTTTTCGCCCTCTGGTGTTAAGTTAGTAAAAACGATGATTATAATTCATCGTTGTTTGTTCTAAGTTAAACCACCGTGCCCCACACTAAGATACAAATCTTGTGTCGTGGGTATTAGAAAAATAATTATGGTTCACGGAAATTATTTGTCTCGGGGCGGGAACCGAACCCGCGGTCTCTCATTTCACAGGCGGTTCTTACCAACTGCGCCACGGAGGCCGTCGGTGACTCATATGGGCTGGTTAGTTGTCATTAATGACCACCAAAATAGTTAACTGACCTTGTAATGTAAACCGTAATGACCTTGATAGGCAAAGCTGGAAGCGCAGGATCTGCCAAAACCCGCACGAAAACACTGTCACAGTTTGGTAGCACAAATCACTTTTTCTTTTACATTTCACATAACACAAGTTACATCAAAAGCTATCAAATTGGGTAATGTTCAAAGCATAGTGAAATTAATAAAATTTACTCAAAATAACTGAAAACGAATTTACAATAATATGCACACGACTAATACATGCACACGCGATCGCAATCCGAATTCAACTAATAAAAAATAAATTGTTATTTTGATTCTTGAAAGATAAAGGCCTGTTCACATTAGATACAAAGCTTTCCTATTTGAGTTCATAATAATTCATCTGAACAATTAGTATTACTACTGTATCAGACCATATACGTGCCACTGCAGGGCACGGGGTCTAAAGTGCAGTAAATTAGTAGTTAGTGTTTATTGATTTCACTAATTTTATCTCAAATAAGTCTCATATGCAAATTCTATGCTATAATGGTAGACGACATTTCTCTAGGTATAAGAATTTAGAAGAAATTTTATCACTTTAAAGTAACATTATTTGAAAATAAAATTTAAAATTTAAGATTAAAATAATGTTAAATACAATAATAAGCAAAGTAAATAGGCAATTTGTAATTGACTGGATCGGCTGATGACATATTTAAATAACATTATAAGCTCTTGAGCAAGTATCAGTATCAGTCCAATAAGATCTTTTTTTAACGTAACTTTTATATCAGAGTACTTAATCCAATTAAGTTATATCAAGTGTGTAGTGTGAACACACCTCAAGATGTCGGTCTTCTTTTGCAAAATGCTAAAAGTTACCGACAAAGAAATTGCCGCCTTTCGGCACGCACTCACAAACGGCGGCGGCGACCTCAAAGGAAGAATAATCGAGCCGTGTTGGATCCGACAAAGTACACTATGACCGGCGGCTTCCTTTGACTAATAGGGCCGAATTGGGCCATCATTTTAAAAATATTATTTTTTATTAATCAGTGTCATCAGATTATTTTTTCAATGAATCTAAAGTATTTAGAAAATTTAAATGTTATGTAGGTATTACCAAAACTTTTCTAATTATAATTATATTCGCAATCTTACATGATTTAAGCGATGACCAGTGTGATTTCTTGGTATCTTTCAGTTTGGATTTGTGACACTAAGGAAAATAATGACAAACAAAATAGTCAATCCATTCACGATGCAACTGCACCTATAGTTATTATGTTGTTAATTTATTGACGCTTAAATCTAAGTACGTCCCTGTTTAACTGATTGATTTATTTGAAATGAAACAAAAAATATCCTTTTTTGAAGTTAGAGAAGGATAAATTATACAGCTAAGAGTTCATGACCTTACTCATGTGTAAACAGCTGTTAAAGCGAAGTTTAAGAAAGTTTTGATGCTGTTAAAAATGGTTTTCGTGGTATATTTCGTTAACCGTTCAATTAACGACGAAATGAAAAAATACGTATGTGTTTAAATCTTGTTCTTCATCCATTCCAACTGATTTTATGCGAAAAAGTGGTGATTAAACTTAAAACTTTAAACGGTCATAACTTCAAAACGGATAGGTATTTTCCAAATATTATTTTTTATTACGATATTAATATTATGCCCTTGTACCCAACTGAGCAAGTGCGCCATTTATTTGCGCTCCCTGTATAAAGTTAACAGAAACTATAATTAAAATGTCCAAATATGCCGTATTTTTGTATTGGAAATAAATTAGAATTTTTAAAAATATATATCCTATCATCACATACAATATCCACTATCCCTATACGAAAACTTCAATTTTTACCTATCTGTCACTACATTATTATTAATCTATAATTTCATTCAAAAATGGCGGTTGTCAAAACGACTCCGGTAAATAATTTCTTAAAGAACAATGATAATCCTCCATACATTTTTTTGTTGAATTTTTTTTGTGTGTATTGCGATGAAAAATATTTTAAAATATAGATTTCGAATTCCTTAACAATTATTTCTTAAGATTTACTATTGTAGCAAGCCTAGGAAAAAAGATATTCCACTTTAAAGTTTTACAGATTTTCTATATCTTGTTAAACTCTGTGGGTAGTTATTGTTATTTTGTTCCGTTTATATTGGCGTGAGGCAAATTTATGACACACAAATAAAAGTAAAGAAATATATTTTACACTCAATTTAAACATCGAGTACTTATTTATTTTATTAATATAATATCAATATATCACATGCAATGAAATAAAAAGGAAAGAGGGGACAACTATATATTATTATTTGCACAGTGGCGCTTTCGGGCGACAAAAATAAATTGTTATTCCTTAATTAATTAATCAGTGATTATTTTGCTGTTCTCAGTTCTCTGCACTATTTTTTTACATTAATTACCTGGGAAAGATAATGCAAGAAAGCCAGTCCAGCTTATATTTAAAAAATGGCAACATTGAAACGACATAACGCCTCTCCAATAAAAATAAAGCAAATATCAATAGAGTTTTACGAAAAATGTGTTTTCGTAATTCAGGCTTAGGTTCGCCGTGAGCTAGGCACCAAATTTACTTAGAAAATTAATTATTAATATTTATATACATGAAATTTATAGACGCTTAAGAATTATATTAACAATGATTTTAACAATGTTCTTTAATTTCGTGCTTCTTTATTTAAATTATGGTTGATTTATCTATGGAATGAAACTCCATCTTTTCTTCCTATTGTTCTGGAATGGTTTTTGCACGTTTTTAGCACGCAATACGGCATTTATGGACTAATTATATTTACACCTAATTAGGTCCGTCTTCGCTGAAACGTCAGGAACGACTGACAGCCTAACGGTACATGTACTCTTGCGAATGTTCCAAACTATTTGGTCTTGATGTCCCCTCCAGTTGTGTAACTCAATGCAAAAAGGCTGTATGAGTTTCTATCCAATGACCCGTCATAATCAGCTCGATAAACTAACTGATGACACCATTCTTAATGAGGGGTATGGAAACCTAGGTAGATATTATGTAATTGTGTCTAGATATTGGGCTGTGGGTGTAAATTGCTAAATTTAGTAACCTCTTAAATTTTTGTCAACCTAGTGCTTTTTTTACTTTTGAGAATAAAATAATGCTAGGTTCTAAGGGTGACATAAATTTTATAATGGACTCCTTTTTTCAATCAACCTGTACTACTGTACTAGTACTTTTAACACAGGTTTAACAAACCTTCCATTTTCTACCACCCTAGTACTTTTTGGGCTCTGAGAAACATGTCGCATAATATTGGTGACATAGGTTTAACAAAACCTCCTTCCTTATTCTGTCGCCCTGGTACTTTGGTGCACTGAGAAATATGTCGCATAATATTGATGACACAGGTTTAACGAAACCTCCTTCCTTCTTCTGTTACCAGGAGTTCATGAAGTTGCCGGACTACTATTATTCATAATATGAAACTATTTTCCTATTGGCTACACCAGACGCCCCTACCACTTTAAACCACGCGCACCGACTAAGAAGGCCCAATCACCGTCTGTTTAATGTTACATCACACCATTGATATTATTAATGTTCTAGAAACTAGTGTAGTTTAATATTTTGTTATACACTACTCTCGAAAAAGAAAATAATATGTGGATGGCGTATGTAATTTTAAATTATACAGGGTTATATTTTAAGACAAGAGAATATAAATAAATACTGAATAATGTATGGTGGAAAATATTGAAATTTATATATAGTCCAATTATTTCCATTTCGATTTATCCTAATCATTGTTCAAAATATATATTCAATATCTACTGCTTCCGCGTTTTGTGTGTGTGTATGTGTGTGTGTGTGTGTGTGTGTATATATGTGTCTGTGTTAATATACTCAATAGTTGTAATTTTTATGTACACATAAATACACATAATTTTAGGTGCACCAAGTAAAGAAATCAAACAAATGGGAATGCAAACTCTGTGGTGAGAAACAATCAATAAAGAGGCATTATGGAGTAGGAACTGGGAAAGAATGCAGACTTCATGTGCAAAAATTAAATGTACTAAGGGGTGAAAAAACTGAACAAGACCTAAATAATGGAGATAGTAGCGACGATTTTGAAATCAGTGAAGAGACTCCAAAAAACAGTTTTAATAATAAACCAAAGACTAAAAAAGGTAGCAAATGGTCCGATTATGTAGAAAAAACAGCAACAAACTCTAATTCAGATGCAAAAAATGAAACATTATTTGGCAAAGAAGTAGTTCTAGAGCTACCAAAGAAACGTAAAAACCCTTCAAGAAAAACTATACTAGAAAGCCTAAGTACAAGAAAGATGAGTCTGAGGATGAGTGCTGTGAAGATGAAACCGCTTGCCAATCTTTAAATTCAATTAGGAACGATACTAGAAATAGTGATGTTGTAAACCTGAAATTTCAAAACCAAATAAAAAGGTTTATTCCTCCTACCAATAATTCGAAATCAAAGTGGGCAGAATATAGTCAAATATTAGATAAGTCTGATTCAATTCCTAATTCAGATTTATCAGACTATGAAAAGAAGGAATCAGATGGTTTTTGTAACATCTTTACTGAAGACGGTTTAAATATAAACGTAGTATGCCCGAACATAGAAGGCAATAACAGAAAACATTATTGTGACTCAGAAACATTGCATACGGTTATTAAGCCAACAAGTGAACAAAATGATTGCTTATTACAAAATAATAAGAATTTAATTAAAAAACCAGCAGTTAATACATTGAAACAAAATTCCAAATGGACAGAATTTGTGGACAATGTAGAATCTGAAATTGAAGAAACTGAAAGTAATCATAATTTTGAAACGGTTACATCTGAAGAACCTAATCCAAAACTATCTAATATGTTCTCTTTATGTGATGACAAC
Organism: Hyles vespertilio; assembly: GCA_009982885.2. NCBI lineage: Eukaryota > Metazoa > Arthropoda > Insecta > Lepidoptera > Sphingidae > Hyles > Hyles vespertilio. The sequence goes on from CM042818.1 coordinate 16,163,119, forward strand.
GACCTTGATAGTGTTTTAGATATTTAGTGTCAGTAATTAGTTCTATAATTTTTTTCTATGAAAGCTTCATATTGCAATAAACTAAAATTAAACACACTATTTCACTTATCTTTATAACAATTTAGTTGTTTCACAACGAAAATTCGACAGAAGATAGAAAGGATACAGGAAGTTGTTGGATGCATTTAATTTTGAATAATTTAACATGCGAGATAATAAAACACAATTAAAAACTTTGAAAGAGTTTCTTATTACAATCAATACACATTATCATCACAATGGCAACAGCTTAATATCACTTTATTGAAGTCTACACGATAAATAGTGAGTTTACTACATACATACTGATACATTCATAGCATCTACAGCAATCAACCTTCGAGTATATTGTTTGCTTAATATACTCAACGTTTTTACAATATTTAGAATACCCATTTAAAGCTAAAACATCTACTGATTATAGGTGACTATAGGAAAACATATTGCTCACTTAATATTAATTAAAAATACAGAAAAAAACAAAGACGAGTTCTTATGTAAAAGTTCGGTTCTCACCGTGTCGCTATTAAAAAGTTTAGCTCAAGTACAAGGATCTTGATTGTCGTAAAAAATGAAATTGTACATGCAATTAGTACGTATATATTCCTACTATATTCGATGCATAGTTTTGTATTTTTTAGTCCATAAGTGAAATACGTATTCGCTACGAGCGGATAACTGAAGTAAGAAGAAAGCATACGCGCGCTTATCTAAACATAGTCGCACCACTATCCGATATGATTTGTCAAGTAACACGCAATCACATCGGCCAACGCATCTATCAACAGCTAAACCACACTATCTGAATTCTCCACCACTTCCTCGCAGAATAAATACCATCATCCTCCGTTGATGTTCTCATGCTCAGAGCAGTAAAAAATGATTATTTCTCAATAAAGAAACGTCTACTTCGGAGGGAACAACCATAAAAAATTGCCAAATGCAATTTGAGCTTTTCTTCTAACGATTTCCAAAATAATTCACGAAATAATTTAGTATGACATCATGTGTCTCCTCCGATGTAATTCTCTCGCCCTCGTGTAGCGACGACCGTAGTTGTTCCACCGCCAAGATCTAAAATTATATTTGATGGTTAACTTTGCATGAATAATTTACTATTTTAATACTAGTAGATTTACATTTTAATTAGTTTTTACCTTTCATTGTATTCAACGGGTTCGCCTCTAAACACGTGATCGTCTTCAAACCGTCTATTGTATGTTTCCTCGCTGCTTCCTAAAACAAAAGAAATGGTTAAATAATTGTACACGTGTACAATTTAAGTGTTGTTAATAAAATTTGAAACGGTTACCGTGCTGATTAGAATGCGAAAACCGCCGGCAAGACGGACCTCTGCAACTAAGCAGCTGCTGTAATTGGTTATGGAAATATTCTTTTTCCGATGCCGTCAGATATTTGACACGGTTCTGCGTTTCGAATGGATCTGTGAATATGAATGCTATCAGTAATGTGTTATTCAATATCAATTAAATTATTAGCAACGATCATACCTATGCGTAAATTGTAGTAAGTGACGAGTCCAGTGATAAATTCGCAGTAGAGCAGATTGTGAGTGGCGTTGATAGTTCTGACGCAGTTGTATGTGTTGTTGGAGGTACTCATGCAGAAACAGAAAGGGCCGGCAGTCCAGAACGGTGCCGTGCGCCAGTGGTCATTGTCATGGCGGTAACAATTCATACGCTCTGATTCACACAACTTCTCTAATTCAGCCTGTAATAATCAACGTTGTATAAAGGTCATGCGAGCTAGATATAAATACGTATTATGAGTAACAAACGTACCCGTTTCCGCGCTTTACGCAATTTCTTTTGAAGTAGCTGCGCTTTCCGTTTCCTTTGTTCCTCTCGGGCTCTCTGTGCTGCTTCCAAGTAACTGTGTCCAGGACCGCGCGATTTCCTTATAACGTACGCGATATTATTAATATGAATTCCAATAATTTTACAACGAAAGATGATTAAAATACTTACCGATTTTCTTCACAATAGCAAACATGTTTGTCTTCGTTTTCAATAAACAATGGGTGAAGTCTCCTTTGGAACACGTCAACCGGTTTATCAAAAACGCCTACGTTTTTAGAAGAGCCTTTGTTTGGTATTCTTTGCTCATATTCAGATGCGTCGAGTCTTGCTGGGCCTAAATTTAAAGGCGCCAATGTGTTAAACTTCATGGTCGACGGTTTTGATGTTGTAGTCGTTTCGGTTTTTAAATTTTCTGTAGATTTCTCTAGGAATCTATCAATTGCTGAACTGTAATAACGAGCGCTTTGCGAATAAAACGTATCGTTATTTGTAACATTTTTAGTAACATGATCTTCCCCAGGAACGCCTAATAATTTTGCCTTAGGTTCTTCAAATTGTTTTTGTGTTTCAGTAGTCGTGGGAATTGGAACAGCCGTGGTTATTACACTTTGAAATGTATTTTTGTCTTCTTCAATACTGTTTTGTTGATAAAAATTCCCTTCTATAACAACGGTGGTCACCTGAGGCTTTGGTAGTTCCGTATTGAGCAAATTAACATCGTCCAAACCAATAGTTTTATTAACTACCGTAGTGTTTTCCAATCTCGTTTCATTTTTCAGTTGCATATCAAATACATCATCTTTGGTTTTTATGCCAACTGTAGGTATGACATATTCGTTAGATTGTCTAATCTTTTTATCAATTAGCGTACTATTCCTATGCTTAGTTTTCAGCCGGTGCAAACGCGTTTTTCTGTAATGTTCTTTTGTAGTATTATGTTCATGAGTTACTGTCTTATTGTGGAGATGATTGTTTACAAAAGAGTGCACCGTTTGCGTTTCAGTAACCGGTTTAGTAATTTTTAAATGTCTTTTTATTTCTTTTAAATCCTCTAGTTTTGTGCGTAATTGCCTTATTTGATCTTCCAAACTCAGTCTATTGGTTTGCCAAGCTTTTAAGTCATTGTAAATAACTTGTGAACAATTCACTGTTCCATCTTTCTCTATTTTGCATTCTAATGACGAGTCGTTGCTATTTACTAAAGCTTCATTTTTGTGCTTGTGCTTATTGTGATTCCAATGTTGAGCACGTCTTTTCACCCTTTTATGATCTCTAGTTTCTTTGGTCTTTTCGTAAGCCTCCAGAAATGCTTCAGTTTCTTTGATAAGTTCGTCGATTTTCTGTTGAATATATTTGTTTTCCATTTCATTCACTGGTTCTGTTTTGAATCGTAAATGTCCGATACTCGGGTTCTCTTCGAGAATACTGTCCACAGTGTTAGGCTCGTAGACTTCATTGTCTATGGATCTACGGCTCCTAGTGATATTGAAATCCTTGGGAGTTTCACTAGGCCGCCTTGCTATTGTTCCGTCGGTTTCTAAGCGAGTGTATACGAGACCGCTTGGAGTGAAACATGCACATTTCTTCGTACTCATCTTTGGTTGCGATAAATTAAATTCAGCCTAAAACAACAATCAAAAGGATATTATAAATCAATTATAAGACCTGCGCCCTAAACTGACGCAATTAGATGCTTTAAAAATATACCCAAATGTAATGTAATGTTAATAAAATAATGACTATTTTCAAAATACATAGTGAATTTACCTACATATAACGAGAGTTTAAATTTGAATATTGAATGAACGTCTCACCTCATATTTACACTTGTGCTTTCTCCATCTGCCGTTTATAAGAACGCATTTCCACTTCCTCCCAGCCGAACAAGGTGCACGCAGTTCCGCTTTAGAACAATCTATTGCGAGGCGGGCCGTCTTACCGTCCAGTATACTCGCGTCAACTGCTTCTGAAATTAAGATATTAAAGATTTATATTCCCAAGTGAATGATAGCGGTATGGTCGGTGAATTGCGGATTAGCTCTAGACATTTAATTCTACAATAATAAATGCTATCGCGAGTAATTAAACTAATAATATCGTGAAATTCGTGAGTGACTTTTCCTTCTAACTATAAGCACTAGTCTTTTCGATCATTGCCCGTTCTTCTCTAGTGAAAACCATACTGGGTGGTAATTTTAATGGAGTCAATAAATTATTTTCATTTCATTTCATAAACCTACATTTAAATTGAAATAGTGTCAAGATTAAGACCACTGAAATACGGAAACTGACTTTGACTTTAAAAGTTTTGTGTGTTCTCATAGATGGCTACAGACTACAGCTTCTTATAGTTGTGAATGCTAACACCGAAACGAAACTTGAATATCAAACAGTTACCAAAAATCTGCGTAGGGAATTTGAAAATCCGCCTCCCACTGAATTAAAACGTAGGCTAGCAATATTATTAATACGGGCTGATACAGATATTACGCATGCAATTTTCCGTCTTACATTAGCATTGCAACTTTTACTTACGATCAAAGATTTTAGTGCCAGAAGGCGTTAGGTAATTGGGCTGGTTGTTTATAATTTCCTCCGCGTCAAGTGCTTTCTCCAAGCTGGCTTCGAGTATCGGGTTGTGGCTTTCATTCGTGAGTAATGGTTCTGAAGACTTCTTTACGTCTGCGTTGTCTGACTCGGCACTTTCCTTTAAAATAATATTGACATTAGTGATTAGTTAATGCAAAATGAAAGTAATCCTTCTCATATACCATTCAAAAGAGAGACGTATCATATTGTTAACGTCATTTATAACTAGTAGAAATAGTATCGTAAAGTTATTTAAAATAAGTCGTCAATAGATATTAGATATTATTATTAGATCATGACTTCTATGTCCCTCTTAGAACATTATTGTCATCCAGGATTTTTTATTTTAACACTTTTATGCAAGAATCAGAAACATTCATAAATTGTCAAATATAGTTACAGTATTAACGATCTTTCTCGTATGTTGTGCCTTGAAGGCGTACAAATGCCAGGGATATATTACATTCAAAATAATCTTTACCAATTCATCATCGTCATCATCCAACGTCAAGAAGTCATCATCATCAGTATCCTCTTCAAAGTCAGCGCTCTCTGATGACGACAAAGGCGGTATGGTAGTCGCCCTGTTCTCATTCATCTCTCTACTGTACTTGTTCTCTCGGGATCGGTGAGAGAGACCTGGGATGTCACGGCGACCAGAACTATGAAATAAAATATGTAGATGAAAGCATTTATTTTGACTGCAATAAACACAAAACCATCTTAAATAACACATTAACATGGCTAATAATTAAGAATACTAAAATAAATTATACATGTTATATCCAGAATGCTACCGAAAACGAAGCTAAGTTCTAGTTTTAGTGACACATATTCTTAATAAACCTAAGTTCAAGTCACATAAATAGTCCTATCTCGCAATAATATCGAGGAGGTATTGTAGGCTATCGCATACTCTGGGAATTTTTAGCCTTACAATAATCAGACCCGAATCAAATTCTTGTGGGCTACACTAACTACACTGATCTTAATCACAGTGGGTGCAAGGATCGTACCCGCAGTCTATCTATTTTACAGCTGGCTCATAACCAACTGCGCCACGGAGGTTGTTAATAAAAGTATCAGTGTGATGTTTAATCCAATATTCCTTCAACATAGGCTTACAACATATTTATAACAGACAGCTAGAGTTGTCATGTGACATGTAAGTTATAACTACTCTTGGTATTCCCGATATACACAGACATCCTTATTCATAGCATGTCTATAAACCAATTTTAATTATCTAATGTTTTGTTCCTTTCGAACGACTTCTGAATTCAGTTCATTCAGCGAAGAAGACGAAACATTTTATAACTAAAATATGATTACCTAAAATAAATAATAATAATATCTGTGTATAATATCTCTATGAATAATGCGGAGAGTCTTAGAAATATTTGTATGAGACAGTGATACGTATAAGTACCCTTGGGATTCCCATTCGTACAATCGAATATCTACAAGTAAACTGCCAACAATGGCAATGGAAAGTCAGGCCAACTTTCTATTCAGATACAAAACCATAAACTAAGCTTTTACAAAATGTATTAAACATTACCAATATCATGAATATAATTGATCAAAGGTAGAAGACAATGATTTCTCGCGTCTGTTTGGTTATAAAAAATCAGATGTATGATAAAACTCAAAGGGCGTAAGTCACTTGGTGTCCTATGATAATCTTAAAGCATTTATGATATAGAAAGACCGCTGGTACGTCAAAAACGTAGATAAAAATGGTGGTTATGGCGGACCACCTTTTTTGCCTTCTTAATTGTTGATATTACACAGGTTGTTCAAAATGCACGAATTAGTTAGAAAATAAAAATAATGACAAATAGTTTAAGGCTGATTTCATTCCACTCAAATTCCTTTTCAAAGGTTAATAGCTAGATAAATTTTCACTTATCTAGAATTCACGACAATTTGTTTGTAAATTACAATTAGTTAAATTTACACTAATATAGAAATCTTACTAACACTGAATAATATATCTACGTTTTCGAAGACGAAAATGTATGACAGCGCTCCCCCTATATTTTACATGCTCTAGGGATCTAAGGTAATGGTAATGTTACCTTTCCACAAGGAATGTATCCGGCCAGTGCGCGGCTGCTTGACGTCTTCGCCGCGGCTGCAGAAGCGGCAGCAACGAACGTCCGTCCATGTGGGCTGGCGGGTCTACTCCACCCATATCCAAGAACGTAGGAGCCAGGTCGATGTTCAACACTAGGTCATCAACACTGTGAAGAAGGGAGAGAAATATTGATGCGATTACATTTTAAAATCATACGGCTAACAATCACATACATGGTGCCAATACCACACTAAGATACGAGGCATAGGTACTAGAACCAATATATGAGATACTTACTAAGGGATATTTTTCGGTCTCGGTAATACCCTTATGCACCACACAACCGTCCGTCTTCATGCGGGAATTGAACCTGCAGCTTTTTGTTTTACAGCCAATGCCTAACCTACTGCACTATGGCTATCTAAATAAATTAGCAAGAACATATAACGTTATTTTGATTGTTGTAATTTCAATCTAGCCAAATTCTGTTTAAATGTTCATTTTGTCCATTATTAATTGTTTAAGCTATTCTGCACGTGCCGCGCTGTGTGCAGTCAACTGCAGCGTGAATAAGATGACTAGGTTTGGGCGGTACTGATGTCTTGTAGGAAACCAACAAACGACGAATAGTAACAGCTTTACTATTGATATAGCTTTACTATAGATATAATGGAAACTAAACGTTTTTTATTACCTAATCATAAAATCATCACCAGTCTATACCTACTGTTGTACGACACCAAACGTATGTTAATATTATTGAACTTAAAATTTATTCTTGCTTAGAATACTAAAATCTACGACTTACATATTAAAATAGATATAATTGATATACTTACACAGTGCCGGGTTCCACGCCTGGTCCTCGCACCAAAAATGGTACTCTGATATCAAACTCGAAAGGAAAACTCTTCCCTTTCACCAGCCCGAACTGCCCCAAGTGATACCCGTGATCCGATGTGTAAACCAAATACGTATTGTCCAATTCTCCTAGAGCTTTTAATTCTTGATAAACGCGTTCCACAGCCTATGAAGAACATTAGTTTGTATTACATTCACAAATAAAAATATTCAAAATGTTTATTTAATCTGTAATCTAACCTATTTTATTTTATGTTGATTAAAATAAAAATAATCATGCGTTTTATTATCATATGTGTCTTGCATGCGCATAGTATATTCGATACTGTTATATTATCTTTCACATCAGTGCAACAGCTTCATTTTTGTTGTGATTAGACTATCAATGTAATGCGGGTGGTTGCATTATTGCATAATTTATAAAATATAAGATGAAGAAAGTCTAATGTGTAGGCATTAGTGTTTACCTATTCTAGGTCCAACATTGGAAGTTATATGAGCATAAAAATAGAATAATAAACATGAATACACATATATTTAAAATTTGCAATGAAAATAAGTAATTAGTGGTTACCATGTCAACGCTCTGCAGTGTTTGAAGGCGTTTTGTCATCAAAAGGTCCGTGAATTGGCGGTGTATGGGCTTCATCTTGTCCGTCACTCGCAGGATCCACTGCTTATCAGGGTTGGGCGCCATGTCGTATGTAGGAGTGCTGTGGAAAACAATGTTATTAATAATACACATTTTAATTTAATTTTATATATACCTACAAAAAATGAAAGACCTCCTAGCAAATGCCTGATGGATTATGAAAAGAGCTCAAAATTGACAGACTGCATAGCTAGACATTGACGGCATGTTTACTTTGGCTCTTGAACTGTAAGTAACGATGTGGTACTTGAAAGCTGTATAGAAACAAGTACCTAGTTCGTGTTTTAACTAATGACCCAGTAAAGGAAGGCACGGTAGTATGATAAATAAGATATGTATTTATTAGACATCTCCTAATTGTTCCACAACTAGGTGGAAATTATGTTATAATTTACTAACCTCAGAATACATTTATGTTTTAGCCGAAGTACGAAGTCATTTTTCTGTAGATTCCTATTAGCGAAATTCACCGCTGCCGAATTAGCAAGGAATTCGAAGCATTGATTCAAAAGTTTTGACTAACCTAGGGTTATTAATTAGACCTAAACCTTTATTACTCTCAAATGATTCAATTCAAAATAACTTTCTGTATCAGCCCATATACGTCCCACTGCAGGGCACGGGCCTACTCTACAATCGAGAGTACGATTGAGAGTGGTTAGGCCATATAGTCCACCACGCTGGCCTAGTGCGGGTTGGCGGACTTACATACCATATAAATTCTTATGAATCGCTATGGTATGCAGGTTTCCTCACGATGTTTTCCTTCACCGTTTTAGTGCGTGGTGATTGACTGTCAATACACACATGACTCCGAAAAGTCAGAGGTGTGCCCTGGGATTTGAACCCGCGACCACCGTGAACATGTTGGCAGCCGCGTCTGGTCCGTTTACCAACAGGCCACCACGCACGATATAACTTTAAAAATAACTTTAAAACTTTAAAACGAAAATAACTTTGCAAACATACAAATGTTAGTTTCTTAACATTAAATATATTTTATACAAATCTCACATCAATGTTGATTGTTGCCTATTGTTTAAATAATCATTTCTCGCATACAGCATTGCACTATCGGAAGTTGTGCAGCTGCTTCGTACCAGAAAATACAATAGAATAATATTTAAAAACATCTGTAATAAACAAAATATTGATTAAAAGCATATGCCCGGACGAACCGTAACTGTATAGAGTAAATACTAACGAACAAAACATTTGATCAGTTTCAAATAGTTTTCAAATAAGTTATAGATTCTCTGAGAATGTTTTATGTTAGTTTTCTGTACGACAACTGGCCGGAATATTCACGTTTTGAATTTATAGTGTTACGTGCGCCATCAAGGACCACCCGCGTACCGGGTTCGATTTCAAACGCAAACTTGAAAGATAGCTGCTTTAGGTTTAATCTTTTTAGGAAAGTATTAATTGCTTTTCGAGGGATAGAGGACGTAAGAAGGTGCTGTAGATTTTTGGCAGTCGACTCTCTATGAAAATTTACTTTCATGTTGTGTAAATTAAATTAAATTAAAATATGCTTTATTGTACTACATAATAACACACAATTTACAGAATAATCACACAAAAATATGTACAATGGGCGGCCTTATCACTAATAGTGATTTCTACCAGGCAACCTTTGTATGGACAGGAATTATAAGAATAACTTTCGGTGTGCAGTAAAAGCATAAAAACGAGAAAATAGAATAAAATTGTACAACAAATAAACGTAATATAATACTATATTGTATGAACATACCACAAATATACTATATGTACACGCAGTACGCATATTATACACATATAATGGCATTATATATAAATAAATACATACAAATTTATATATACATACAAACATACATAACATATAAACAATGACAGGTAATCTAATTAACTAACGACAGATAATGACATTTTATCAGTTTTTTAAAAGAACTTATTGTCTGTGCACATCGTATTTGAAAGGGAAGGGTATTCCATAATCTAACAGCCTGCACTGTAAAAGATTTGTCCAAGAAATTAGTGGTATGCTTCGGAGTACGAAGCTTTAAATTCTCCGAGGACCTCAGTGACACCGAATGCGATACACTTAGGAACTCAAAACGTTCTTTAAGATAACGTGGAGAGGATGGGTCAAATAAAACTTCATCCATTTCCGAAAAATATTGTTATGTTACTACATATCACTTTAACGTAACAATATTTTAGCAAAGGTGAGGAATTATGAAATCGGACGATACTTTAAGCATTATTATTGATAATTAATTGAATGCCCGCAAAGATTAGGTAACGGACTTTTCGAAGCTTAGTTTATTTCTCTTGCACAAATACCTAGAAAACAACCACTGTATTTTATTTATGTCCCTGCATGAATAGAATAAGGATTGGGTTACGTAGGTTGCCGGCTTTTTGTCATGTTACTTTCACGACATTTAATCATACCCAAAGGACTCATATCTCTCGTTCCTCAGAAAAGCTGAAAGGAAATTGACATATGACAAGCGAGCAAATGCTTTGTTATCGCTAATAAGAATCTTCGAGAATGAGCTACATGATGAAATGAACAGACCGCCTCAAGACCTGTTCTATTTCACACTATCTCTGGATAAATTTAGATTTCTTTAGCGCGCCGATCTGTCATAACCGTTGATAACTTCATTATAAAGCTTCTTGTAAACTATAAACAGTATGAACTATGTAGGTTAAAAAATAATTTAAAACAATTGGTAGTTTCATTTGATGCTAACGCTTATTAATTATGTGAGCTCACCAGAGTCGCAAATCGATATGCCAAAAAATCTAATTAATTTCACAAAATCGATACTGCGACAAAAAATAAGGAAACGAATGCAATAATAATATATTGTTAAATTAGTGTCTGTCGGCAAAGCCTGCGGACAGGTTTAGCGTCGGCGACCACACAATAAGCCCATCGGTTGAATATTAAAGCCGCGATCTGTCCGGGAACCGGAGTCGATCGCTCCGGTTACGGGCGCCGGCTTGTCGCAGGCAAAACCCGCCGCGAAATAAAACCATTCATGACGCGTGGCTGGAGCCAGGGTATTGGGCGGGGGACATCGAGAGGGAAGCAGTTTGTTTTTCTAATATTGAAAATATTTTGCAAGTTTTTAGGACGTAAATTGATAGGAATCGAGATGTTTTTTGTTGACCTTTTGTGTATTAAAACCACATCGGGTTGTGACAAAAGCTACCTCATCGAATAATTTCCTTTAATTGCTAAACCTTTTTCAAAGACTGTGAGTGATGTTTAAAATTTCACGTCTTCTAAATCCTTTCTTTACCTATAGAACTATAAAGATACCTGCGTGGAGAAGAAAATTATGCCTCTGTCTAATGAGCAAATAAATATATTTGCGTAATTCCAAGCTTCACTCTCATAAACAGTGGATACAAGAACAAACTTGGCACTTGCCCTTATTTTTTTCATTATCAACGTTATGCAGGATACAAGTTTCCGATAAAAGATAAAATTACGTAGAACATATTTCGTCTCTAGACAACTGCATTGCTCCTGATATGTTTTTACGCTGGAACCTAGAAAAATATCACTTCAGTTGGCGTGAATGCCAGCGGAAAGATCAAAATGATGGAAAGCCGTTTGGCAGTCACGTTACTTCTGGTTTCCAAATGTCATTTCTATACATTTTGTTTTTTCCGCAGGAAACGGAGGACGCCAACAAAAAAGCGATATTTAGTCCCATGGTTCAGCAAATTGATGTACATACTTATCTGATGGGAAGTGAAGTTCCGACCAGGTAGGGTCAATAAGCAACAAACAAATTATTATCTCTTGATATTGGACTTTATTATGTGGGATTATTTGATGGTCCATTGTGTTGGTATGGATCCAGGATGAAAGAAAATAGATCACACCTTGGCCTGCAAACTGTTTCACACTGAAATAAGAATTAAAGAAACAATCGATAATATTTTTTCAGTCATCTACCCAGCTGGCCCTGTACAAAATTATCTCACACGCTCGCGGCAAGGGCCAACTGTCCTGCACACGTCCATGCATGATGAATAATAAAACACACACGAGGATGTTTATTATCTTCATACCCATTAAGAGAAGGGGTGGACAGGTGCTCCGATTAGGATCACTCACTTCGCGCCGCTATCTCGATAAATTATAGGTTTCCAACTTGTAATGTGGGACACGTATTAAGAAGTAATTACATCCATATCGATTGAGTTACTTGTTACAAGTTGTTGATTTTAAGATTTGTATGTCATAAGTCGATGAGTGTACGGAATTTAGAAAACAAAATTGTTATAGCTCAATCTGCCGTTTTTTTATTATTTAGTTATATTCGTGCTCATTCGTTAGTAAAGCAAAAACAATATGTATCTTTCAATTATTATTTTCTTTGTAATTGTTTTCAATTGATTTAATTTGTAAAGATTTAATTACTTTGTGTTTCAATGATTGTTTATTTTTACTAAGTAGTATGTACGTAATTTAGATGTTAAAATAGAATTTATTAAAAAGGAGGCGGTAACGCAGGTGACATTGATTGGTGAATTCAATAAGAATTAAAAAATTAATGGCCCTGGACATAACCTCGAAGAAGTTCGGAAATTGTTGGTGGTGAATTTTCTAAAGTTGGTCGTGATCGGGCGTTCTTCGATTATTTGTCTGTAACCGCATTATTATTGTGAAAGTGTGTTTTATTTCCAACCAAATTCTAAAAAGGATTAACAATTATGAGCGCCGAAGAAGAAAATCAAGATAATGTTGCGTTCGGCAACCTGTGACGCGACATATCTATATCAGCCCCCATACGTCCCACTGCAGTGGACGGGCTTCCTCTGCAATTGAAAATGGTTAAACCATAATATAGTCCACTAGTGCGGGCTGGCGGACTGTACATACCATATAAATTCAATGAGTATGCAGCATTAATAGTGATGCTTAAACGATTGCGTGTGTGCTGTAAATATCAAATAACACGGGAGACGAAAGCAGTAGGTATAGGATGTCAAAGTAAGGGAAAAACTAGAAAGGTTGTTGTTACTAAATGGTGCAGCAGTAAAAGAGTATTGCACGAAACGAACTCCAATGCTATTGGATGCAATTAGCTCTTTATCGGTTCTAATTGCGTGATTAGACGGACAGCAAATACAACATTTAGAAATGAAAATTTATATTGCAATAAACAGTATTTTTAAACTAAAAAAGGAAACACTAGTAAAAATTGCTGTTGGTTTGATATCGAGAAATAATCTTGGAATAATATAGAAGCTCGACTATCAATAGAAGTAGCTTTCAATTTGAAAATATATTTTATTATTTTGTTTAGTCGCGACAGCTGGCTGGCTTGTCCTATAGTATCTATTTGCACACCTTACAATTAACGCTTACCCATGCATTAGACATTCTGAATATAAAACATAACTCGAGCCTAATTAAGTAATATTTATAATGACGCCTATGTTATTAATGTGTCTCCGAGATTAATTGTAAGTAAACACAGAGACATTGAATAAAATTATTTTTCTTAATACTCCGTTATTTTTCTTAAATAAATGTAATTGGTTATTACACGACTAAATGTGTCTGTGGTACTCACAGAAAACAACTTGAACCTAGGAGGAGCTTTGCTATTGCGTTTCGATCACTGGTCTTCACCGATTATATTATATAATAGACAATACTCCTTCATTCCCCAACAAAATTCTAATGGTTATATTTAATGTTACAGGATTTAATGTTTCAAAAATAATTCTACTTGATTCGCTTCTAAAATCTTAATGAAAATATAACAACAAAATATATAATGGGTAAATATACTAAGATGCTTACTGGCTTAACCTTAGTGATTCAATAATCGTTTACCCTACCATCAAATAAGCTTTCATCTATTGTTTCGTAGATCGGGTGTATTGAATGATCAAGGCGATAATGATCGTATGTGTTAATAAATGCTTAGGCTTACACTAACTGGAAGATTGTATATTGATCCAGATTGTAATGTTAATATTATCTGAAGGAAACAGATCCATTAGCTATTGATTTACGTCTTCCTATACTTGTATACAAGCCTCTGTATTTTACATGTAAACATTTTATAAGAATAACAATTATGACTGTTGATTCTCTTAGTTGCTTGCAGTCTTAGAAGTATTTATTTAAATAATTGGCAGTCTATGCAGTAGTTTATATGATAGTTCATTTTCATTCTATTTAACCTTTAGCTTTCTGTAGTGGTAAACAAGTTATGACGTAGGATTAATTTGAGTTCATTTTTGTTCAAAAGGTCCGGCAAACGAGAAAACTGGTCATCTGATGGTAAGAGCTTCTCATGAACGTCCACAACCCATAATGCATCGATCATAGATGTGTTAAAGGCTCGTCAAATCAGGAGGGGGGTGGGAAGGGAAAAGGGTGGGAAGAGCAAAGAGGTATGTGTTTAAAGCAGATAGGTTCTAAGTTCTTGTAAGTCTTAAAACTCTAGCTAGCTACTAGCTATATCTTCAACTAAAATTGCCCAATACCAGGTTGTAATTCACAATCTTGCATAATATATCTCTACAGGTAATTACTGGTCCACCTCTATGTAATTACTGGATTAATTGCCTCTATCTATTTGCAATATCGTGGAAGTTTAATCGATCTCTGTCAACGGACAAGTTAAATTATATGTTAAAACATATTTAATTATGTTATTGGCGTCTGACATGCCCACGAGGGGTAAAGGGTTTAGCATTTAATGTTACCAAGTTATAAGCATATTTTTTTTACTAGTTGATGCCATTTAAAGGATATTTAAATTATTGAGTCATAAATAGACTACATACGTATAAACTTTCTATAACTGTAAAGCAGCAAACAAAATATTCTGCTTAAGAAAGTCACTTTACTTAAAATAATATTGAAAAGCTCTTCATTATTTTATTGTGTTGATTATTGGTGTTTACCAATAATCAACACAATAAAATACTTATGTTTATAAAGGTTTACCAATAATCAACCAAGTCAATGTCGTAACTCAAGAAGTATGTACATCTATTTTACTAATAATTTGGGTAGCAACTTGTGATCTTTCTTTTATAACTCTCTAGACTGTTCAGTCGCAAGTCAGTATTTATTTGACGCAATTACGTGAACAGTAAGCAGCTGTCGCCTTCTTAGATGTTTAATCCAATTTTACGAGCAAACGCAACTGGTGCGGACTAAACTGTTACACCAAAAAGAAATTAAACGACTAGTTCATTACTTGATATTAGCAGTGTTCAAGATTTAATTAAAAAAATGTACTTATATTCTTACTGTCTATTAGTCGGGTCAAAGTTATGTTCAAGGGCGTCGCCAGGAGGGAGCAGGTAGGGACAGCTGCCCCAAATAGAGAAGAAAAAAAAATTGCCAAATGTAAAGCAATCACAACCTTTCACTTGACTTGCCTACTATACGGTATTTTTTGCATATCGCCGTAGATATAAGGCTCGTACTACAAATGAAAAGCTTCATGTGCTCTTTAGTTTAACTACAATAGGCTAGTTTCATACATTTTTATTTTTGTTTATAACGGAAGGTTACGTTACGCTGTACGCATCATCAAAATCAGAAAGAATTTTTAAAATCCGTTAAGTAATAAGCAAGTTACAAATATATGAAAGTTGGTGGTAGGAGTGATAGAAAAGGATGCAACATGCATGGCGTGACGTCATCTTCCATAAGGTGCACGCGTGCAAAAGAGACAACGAGTGTCACCACCGTACTATTAAATGTATTAATATCTCAGTCATTTTACATTCAATTTTGATGCTGTTTCAAATTCATTTGTTTTTATAAACGATGCTTTTAAGGAATGATTACTTACTGCTCAAATAAAATCTTGGACACAACCCTATTATTCATACTTTTCTCATCCGTATTATTTGCCCTCTCCCCCCTGGGCCATCGGCTGTAACTGTATATTTTTATCTGTGAGATTTCCTTTTCCTCTTATTCTTATTGTCCATTAAAAACTAAAATATATTGAAATCTGTTTTGATCTTGACAAGCAGAATGGTACTAGTTCTTAGCTACTAGGGGATCAGATGTGTCTTGGAGAACATGTTAAGTCGTCTTTCCTAGCTTTTGCTACTTGCCAGGTCGGTGCAGCAACCTTTAAGCCCTGGTAGCAATCATGTAGATGACATTGTACTATGGGAATAAGCTGGCCACCATTCTGGCCACTAATAAAACGAATATCGGCTAACAGCCGCTGCCAATAAACAATCCCAATCCAAAATTTGCCGTTTTAGATTGACAGTTCAATCTTTTTTCTGTTACTATATTGCCAATAATCAATCTCAGTAGTGAAAATCTATGGCAACATGACAAGAGACCAATCGAAAAGTAGAAAACAATCCAGATTGACTTCAATCTAATTTTTTCGATTGATTATTGGCATCGGCCTTAAGTCTTTCGTCTTGAATGCTATTCCGCTATCACATGAAACTTTAAGCCACATCTGATATAGGGGCGAATTAGTAATTCTGGCGTTAAATTGACCACTGGTGTAATGAAAATTAATGCATCCGTATTCTGGATTGCACTAAGTTCGTGGATTAAGACCTAACTTTCTTTGAATAATATAAAAAGAGGCCCATATCTCTAAATGCAGTTGTGGTATACTTATACACTTATATGAAATAGCAAATGTTAACTAAGTAATTAGGAACTATAAATATTTCCACGTAATTATATGGCTGAAAACCGCAACAACGCCTGGTAATATAAGTTCGTATAGATCAAGATAAAATGTGCACGGATCGTTTATATCTAGCGCCATCTATGGCACTGGTCTTGCCGGAAAACTACAGTAACCCTAGGGCATCTGATATACATCACGCCAATAAGGTCTTTGGTAAAGCCTGTTCTAACTTTCTTCAACGAAAAAGCAGGTTCTAATAAAGGTCTTTATCTAAGCTTATATGAGGTCAGTAGATTTAAATTCATGTTGTAAAATCGTGGTAAATAACTAATCACAAGGTCGCTTAATTGGAAAGCCTAAATTATGAATGAATTTGGTAGGTCTCTCATTTGTGAGAGGCCTGCTGGGTGGGTAAATGCCAATATCATTGTAGCCAGAGTAACTACTGGACATATTACGTAGTATAACACTTCTCAAAAACTGTATTTTAAATAAAATCATTGGAACTTAAAAGGTCCTTAAATTATATTTCTACATCGACTTTCGTTGTCAACTTCATAATAAATTCTCCGGAAACTTAGCAACAGGTCGTAATAAATTTACCCTGAACCCTAAATGGAGTTCAATTACATCAAATGCACTAGTACTTTACGAGTCCAGACAGAAAAACGACTAAAATGTTTCAGATTTGATATCGACCATTAAACGCAGGCACGCTTTCTTAATACCAACTTAATTTAATCTTTAAGTGCAAGCAATTATTGTTTACGTCGTGTTTTATTCTGATAAAACATTTGAAAGCTTGATCAAGTGCAATAAGTATGAGCACTATTCGTTTTAGAATAACGTCTTTAATTAAAGTATTTTTGATTGATGAAGGCACATCAATAGACACAAAAAACATTAATGTGGATCATTTTTCGTTTAGAATTTATTTCCGACTAGGGGCCCGACCCAGCTTCGCCTGGGTGCATATATTTTTGATTCCACTCCACACCAAATACATGTTATTTTTCGTATAAATTCTTGTATACCTAAACTTGACGCAGCTATCCTACTGTCCGGCTCAATCCCGTCTCATCCGTCGGTTCAGTCTCTTCCCGATCCGTCCCGTCCTTTTTCTTTATTATCCATCCCGTCTTATAACGTGCATTTACATTTCGTCCTATCAAATCTGTCAGCTATTCCAGCCCTCTCCCGTACCTTCCACTCTATTATATCCCGTCTCTCCATATACATGTACATAATATAAAGATTGCCTTATGAAATTTTGACATTTAAAACTTTAGCGTTTTTTATTGTCCATCCAATATTCCTTCTCTTATTTCAGCACCAAAATGTTTTTCCAAATAATATTGCACGCCATTACTTTTTGTTAGTAATAAAGTAATAATAACCATTTAAAAAAAGAATTGGCCAAATTGGTCCAGGCTTTGTTGAGTTATGCGCTTACCAACACATTTTGCAATTCATTTTTATATTATAGAAGAATATATAGTCCACCCCGCTGGCTTAGTGCGGGTTGGCGGATTTTATTTCACGTAGAAATTAATCCGAAAAGTCAGAGGTGTGCCCTGGGATTTGAACCCGTGACCATCGTTAACATGTTGGCAGTCGCTTCTAGTACGTTACCATATACAAATTAATAAACAAAAAATAGTATGAAGATACTACCTTACCAGGTGACGTATGTAATAGAACAAATATTCAAAAATAAAAAACTGCATATCGTTTCATTATAATGTCTAGATACGGCATCAACGTACCAATATTTTTTTTATTCTTGAGTTTGAAAACAATACTAATGCGGAATTTAAATTTGTCCCCCAGCGCATTTAAAACTATCAATTCAAAAAACAATGTCCTTTATGAAAACGAAAAATTATAATTTTACTGGTGGTAGGTCTCTCATATGTGAGAGGCCATCTAGGTAGGTACCACCGCAATGTCTATTTCTCCCGTGAAACAACACTGCGTAAATGCACTGTTGTGTTTCGGATTGAAGGACATTGTAGCCAGAGTAACTACTGGACATATTGAGACTTAACATCTTATGTCTCAGGATGGCGAGCGCAGTGGAATGTTGCTACTGTTTATGAGCGGTCGTGTCGCTTACCATCAGGCGAACGGCTTGCTCGTCTCGTCATTAATTGCAATAAAAAAAAAAAATTAGATATAATTTGTTGTACTCCGGCAAAACGCTTCGATAGAGTATACCTTGTTTAAAACTGTTGCAATAATCTCAAAAAACAATGGGCTATTTTGGTAGTTATGGACATCGCTTTTTTTACATTTAACAAAATTACGCGCAAGACGCCGTATCTAGATAATGTTATATACACGATGTAAATTTTTTTTTAATTTTGTTCTATTTTGTCAGCCGTCAATGAAAGATAATGGAAAGATAGATCATTTTACGTTGGATGGTAGTTGAAGCTTGACCGTCTTTTACATCTCCCGTCAAATAAACAAAGATCATCCTATATTGGCTGGTCGTTTCACGCTTGAACTGATACCCAAAAAAAGATTATTTTTATATTATAGATGATTCATCTTTTATAATTATGTTTTCGTCGAGTTTTCATTATCTTTAAGATGTATTCTGCTATTCGGGGCGGGGACAAATCCAACGAACCAAAAACCATGAAAATTGGTCTAGTCGATCTCAAGTTATAAGTGTTGTAACAAACCCGACTTTGTTTTATATATATAGATGTGTTCATCAGTTACATATATGTACACAGCTCATATGTTGCCAATTTACTGTGTGTGAGACAATGATTTTACTGACAAAGACATTACAAAAATACTACCTTACGAAGGTTGTACTTACACGAAAATTAAAACACGCCAATTATTTTTGGTTGTTAACATTCCTCGAATTATTAACAAAATCCGATTCCTGTCGAACGTAGCAACACGGACAAACAAATAAACATGCGACATTATACATTTAGCTGTCAGTAATGATGGAGATAAAGATTGCGTCGTTTATTTGAATCGGTTCGCTTTTATTCGCCGACAATTAACCCGCCCTGCCACAGCATTATTTATGGCACAGTCCACAGAAGTCGAACAAAATAAACAAAAAGCAGCCGCACGTATTAATACCCTTCTACTGTATCAGCCCATATACGTCCCACTGCAGGGCACGGGCCTCCTCTACAATCGAGAGTACGATTGAGAGTGGTTAGGCCATATAGTCCACCACGCTGGCCTAGGGCGGACTTACATACCATAGATTTTTTTTATAAATCGCTATGGTATGCAGGTTTCCTCACGATGTTTTCCTTCACCGTTTTAGTGCGTGGTGATTGACTATCAATACACACATGACTCCGAAAAGTCAGAGGTGTGCCCTGGGATTCGAACCCGCGACCACCGTGAACATGTTGGCAGTCGCGTCTAGTCCGTTTACCAACAGGCCACCACGCACTTTATGCGAAGACATTGATATTTGTACATTGACCCGCACTAGGCCAGCGTGGTGGACTATATGGCCTAACCACTCTCAATCGTACTCTCGATTGTAGAGTAGGCCCGTGCTCTGCAGTGGGACGTATATGGGCTGATACAGATTGATATTTGTAGTCAGTCAGGTTGGTCATTTTTTTCGTGCACGCATTATCTTATGAATAGTCATGCATTGCCGATCCGGAATGTCGCTTAGCGCAGGACCAATTAGCAAAAACTGTGCTTATATTTTCAAATTTCGGTATTGCAATTTGAAAAAAATTCACGGCTTACTTTGTAAAAATATGCGACAGTTTAAGGTTTAATCTTAAAATGTATCTATTTATAATTGCCTATGTACATAGATGTATATCTCAAGCTAGAGTTAAGCTACTTGTTAACTTTACTTATTATGCAGTCTGCACTTACATACCAGTACGCATCGGTTAAATATTCAGTTACCTATAAGACATTCAAGGTATTTATTAATCATATCTTTTAATTAACCATAATTAAGCATCCATTATGATATCAAACCCACAAAAAGGTAATGTATTCCAGCAGTATACTTTATTGTTTTACAATCGCATAAATTAATTATTTATAGTATCTGTAGTGTATTGATAAATTCATACTCTTTGCATCTGTCGTCTCGAACTATACACTACGCGAACCAAGGTGAGTGAGATAGATATAGAAGGGGATAGATCATAGACGTGGAGGACGGAACGGGGTGTGAAGACGTGGTGTATAGCAAACGAGCCGATAAATATTAATAATTCTATTCTACTACAATGTTACACACATTAACCGTAAATATTGACTATTACAGTATCCATTCAAATAATTCCGAGAACCAAACGAATCAAGTTCCATTGATCTATTGATTATGAAAAACTGCATGATGCTTTTAGCTTCGTAATTATGAGTTATTAGTTTCTCTTCGCAATTGTAATCATTAATAGGACCACAGAAAAACAAATAAAAATCGACTTGAAACTAAAACAATCTGATATGAATGATACTAATGAAGTTTTAATTATGCGAAAACACCCAGTGTGGTAAAAACTGTAAGGTATTGTTAATGCCGCCATTTCTCCGTGTCAATAATAACGCGTAATGGACGCTTTGTTGGAAATGATTGATGTATATTTTGCGCTTACCTTTGTAGACATAAACTTTTTCTTTTCTACAAAATCTAAATCTTGAAGACAATCATTTAAATTGCGAACGCGAATATACAATGATCTATAACTATTCGGTCGGGTTGGTACGGTCTGAGTATGTAACATAAGTTTCTTTAGATATTGTAGCATGTACGACCTTCGATGTAAGACACAGACTTTAATCTTGTCTGAAGTGAACACAAAAGAGAACAACCGCAAATGTGCGAAATAATATGAAATTGTGGAAGCGAGATTTGTTCAGACACGCAATCTCGTATTTTCCACGTCCTTGTACTTTGCCGAGCTAAACGTGCAGCAGTCTCGCACGATTCATCTAGCTCTTAGTGTTTCTATATCCAGCATTTATGTACTAAGAACTTTTATGTTGAGTCATGTTTATGTTCGAAAATCTATGAAGCCACTTAAACAGCCTACAGACCGTATAATAAATGTTGCCAAGAAAGTATCAACTTTGAGCATCAAGCTTCCAAACTCAAGTTAGAAGTTTGTACGTTTTACACAAAAAACTGGCAACTTTTTACTTCGTTTCGACGCATAAATTTCGCTCAAAGCGTACCAGTTTAATAGTCTGCTTACTTCGAATAAGTGAATAATAAAATGGCTGAGTGGCAGTCATTTATTCCCGCGATGTGGGGCGACATCGTCAAATGTCCTGGTGTTACCTGACAGCAACACTGAAAGATTACTCGGCAACATTAATCTGCGCCTACAGCATCCGTTGAATAAACGACATCACGTCTACGGAATTGAATGCGGCTTGAGTTCACATTTGTTATTCGCTGTTCATTCAAACGATCGAAACTTATGGATCTTATAAAACTGAAGTTAAGTCAATATTGAAATAACATAAATTACAATAACTGTATTGATTACTATCTTAGAGACTACATTCATATTACCGTTATGAATAGTACTAAACAGTTTGGGCCGAATAAGCTAAGTAAAGATATAATATCCATGTTTAGATTAACCATACATCTAAATTGTTTCCTAAAGAAAAACTATGAAACAAGAAAGACTGTGGAGCTAATGACAGTGTGTTGTATATAAACCACTTAAAGCTTCAAGAATGTAACTACACTGCATCCATCGACAGAACGAGACAAATAATCTCTTGGCGGTTAGAAAAATTATTCCAACTAATTTAATTGCACGCTTAACCCCATTTGAAAGACTTTAAGATGTAACTTCCTAAAATATCATTAAACTAGCCGAAAATATACAGCAGACTGAGCCGACATAACCATGTCAACTAGCCACACAACAGTAAACACATGGCAGCGATGCCGAAATGAATTCCGTGAAGCACCCTCTCATCATTTCCCAAATTCACTGAAAGAAATCCCAACGCAACACGAATACCGAGTACTAAAAGTCAAGAACCGCTAAAATTTCAGCATGCAGCATCCAACGAGTCTAAACATTCTTATGAAACATAAATCAGCCTCGCACGCGGACCGGAGTGGAGGTAAAATTATTCAGGGCGCAGCGTCGACCATAAGAGCACGTGAAATTTTAGGAGAGTTCTCGCGAAAAAATAAGATTGGCGCTCGACGGCTTCGGACCCCGTACATAATTAACGTAGAAAATTTTATGTTTGTATACAGTAGCATAGCTTTTAAACATTCTAATAATAGGAACGGCAAGAAGCAACTACAAAGGGTCGTGAATTAACTGGATTTAAAAATGTTAATACTTCTTTCTTAATTTGAACAAAAAAATGTATAGCTAAGATCCTGTTTCTTAGGTACTGGACTGGTCTACCCCAAAAGATTTTCAAGCTTGTTGGAAGTGGCCTTTATCCTGCAATTAACTACGGAAGTTATTAGACTGTTGTTCCACTTTTTACATGATTCCCAACACAATTTAATATTACGTTTTCTTTGTATTTACAAGGTACTGACATTTTTTATTACACGTTTAGGTACGGTGTAAATGTTAATAATATATTTGCATCATGTTTTCATAATAATGACAAAATTAAAATGAGACGGCGTCTGCAATTCTCCTCAGGGAACCCCAAAAACCCGGTCAACTCCTTAAATATTTAAAGAGGAGCAAGATGGCCGCCGCTGGCGAAACCGCCACAGCAATTAGTGTTTTTGTTGAAATATTTAGAGAGTGCCCAGATTATTATGATTTGAAAGCTAAAGAGTTATCTAGATAGTTCAAGCGTCGAACAAAGTTGAAAATATGAGGTCTAACAACTTTTTTTCAATTATTTGACTGGTGGTAGGTCTCTCATATGTGAGAGGCCATCTGGGTAGGTACCACCGCAATTTCTATTTCTCCCGTGAAACAACACTGTTTAAATGCACTGTTGTGTTTCGGATTGAAGGACATTGTAGCCAGAGCAACTACTGGACATATTGAAACTTAACATCTTATGTCTCAGGATGGCGAGCGCAGTGGAATGTTGCTACTGTTTATGAGCGGTCGTATCGCTTACCATCAGGCGAACGGCTTGCTCGTCTCGCCATTTAAGGCAAGAAAAAAAAACAAAAAATTGTATGGGTTTTGTCTATGACACAGAGGTCGTTGCGTCCTTTTATACATAAACTGCGGGTCGATCTTCTATTAAATAAGAACTGTATTTAAATTTATCACACCGTGCTTCCAAATCCCGTCCAATCTTAATACATTTAATATTAATATTTATGAGCGCTATAAGGACAGTCTGTTGATTGAATAAAATAGCCACATTTATACTAATTTATAGTACTACTGCTAGATAAATGTTATGATAAATGTTCCGAATTCTACCTGATAACAAGGCTATGGAACAAGACAATAATACACCTCGTTCGTTATATCCGTTTCTGTCGCCTCTCATTCTGTCCCATGATGAAATGCATACAGAACCGTTCTAAACTATCCCGTGCCATCTATTCACGATTATTTGCTTACACATTCCACGGGAACACAATTTTTTTTGGGATATTAACTTTCCTATGTGCTAATCCAGAGCATCAGCTACCCCTATACAAAATTTCATCAAAGTCGGTCCAGCAGTTTTTGCGTGAAAGAGTTTCAAATATCCACCCAATTATACAAACTTTCGTTATAATAGTTAAGGATTCCTTTTAACCTTTGATAAAAATGCGCCTATCTTTATTTAACAAGACATTCTAAATGGGAACTCATTATTACACTTAAATATTAAAAAATTGTTTCGAAAATGGTTTTTTACTGCTGATTCTAACACCCTTAGAGCAAATTTGTAAATACTTACTGATGAGTAGTGACGTTGAAGAAGAGATGAGAATACTGCGGAGCAGAGTCCTCGGGTCCATGAGGCGCCGGGAACGACATCACCAACAACACTGGCTTGCGTGAAAACCTTCGTTTCGAAGCACGAAGGAACGCAATCGAGTCGTTTGCGATGAGGTCCGGGTAGTAGTCCTAGAAGAAATGAACATTTGTACCATAGACAAGAACTATATGTAATTAGATTATTATTAAAATAGTAACAAAAATAATTTACATGATAACATAGTGCGCTGTGCGAGAAAGTTACATTAATAATTGGAAAACTTTCAATTATTACTTAGAATTAATGACAGTCGTGAATGAATAAAAGAAAGTTTATTTCGTGATCCATCGCCGTTATAGGATTCGTGGAATTTATTCTTTTCGTCACCAGTCGGTTGTTATAGTTTTTAATTAACTCGTGGGATATCTGATCTGCCGCGAACAACATTATTTTTCTGCTTAAGCTAAATGTGATTACCAATATCTTGAATACTGTTTGTCAATCCATACATATTTTAAATGGATTAAAACAACTCACTCTATGATAATCATCTCCGTGTTTAATCTTCTTGCCGTTCATGTTGATGCTGTAGTTGTAGTATTTGGAGTTCATGATGAGGCCGCCCCACTCGCGCCAGCCGGGCGGTATGTACGATCCATTGTACTTGTTCAAGTACTTGCCGAAGTAACCTGCGACAATGGATAACTCTATTAACAAGTTTTGATCTATTCTGACTTTCTCATTCTAGTTTGAATATGGAACACGGATGGCGCGTTCTATTTAAAAAAAATTTTATTCCCTTTTTGGCGAAGGATGATGGAGTTGACGGCCTTAAAAACTTTATTTTAATTGCAATGAACAAAACAATACTTTTTGTAATAAATTATTCGAAATTTAATATATTTTATATTCAGTATATTAAAATACTTATAAGACATGCATACTGATTAAGGTTTCATGGCATTGTTCAATAGAATTCATTATTTTAAAGACAAAAAAAATACGTTACAAAATTAAAAATAAATTGCCGCCCGCAATTTTGATTTTCAGAGAGCAATGGCAAAAAAATAATAAACGCTTTTCACATAAAGGTTCCCTTTGTCCATATACAATAGTTGTCAGATTTTTAATTTGGACGGCAATAATGCAAACGCAGGATGGTTTTTAATTTTTGCGCGAGGCGTGACTGCGTTGGTGAGACGGGACTTGCGGCTCCAATCAACCGGGTGCCTAGACGTTGATTACTTTTGCCAGAACTTACGGTACAATATACGGGCTTACGAATTGAAGGTAAATTAGTAATTTCATGGAAAATATTGACAACGTAGTAAATGTGGCTTATGGACTAGTAGTTTTTAAGAATTTTACTATTTTAATTACAGTGTCTAAGTATGACGGAAATACAGTTTGAGGCCAATTTTGAGCGGTATAATTTGCTCCCATTCTCAACCTTATTGCTGCTGAAATTGATATATTTCATTGTGCGCTGAAATAATTCACACAGATAGCAATACGGATGAAGTTATAAATTAAAAAAAATGTTAAATAAAATTCTAAGATTTTAATATAGAACATTATGGATACTTATGAATAGGTAAGATTTTTATAGTATTTATCATCACTGCGAACAACATTTGACTACATTCTTACTTACATACGTACTTCATTGATAAAAAGTCTACCTCTTACCTAGTAACAATTAAGTACTAGAAACTTAAGCGAAAGGGCCGCCATCTGTAATTTTTTAGCATATTCCTTTCAATTCTTTTGAGTGCAGTAATGTATAACGAATTTAATAAAAACTTAATTAAAATATCACATTTCATGCAATTGATGTTTGTTTGTTTTAATATTTAATATCAGGAAAATAAAAAAAAAGTTGTTACATCGTAACAAATTGTAATACTCGTACACCCGAAGCCCAAACTTTCGTTCTTGTCGTTTATCCATCCCATGGTTGTCTGGCAGAGATTGCTTCAAGCAATAAGACCGCCACTTGTGCATATATTTTATTTCATTTAGTTTTGTATTTTTATGTATATGGTGTATAATAAAGTGTTAAATAAATAAATAAATAACAAATCGCTACAGTTCACAATTTATACCAAGTAAATCATCGACAGAAGAAGACAACAAGGTGCTGTAGGAAGCGTAAACATCTGTAAAAACACAACGCTTAGCGATTTTCTTTCCAAATGTTACAAGCTTTCTCGTAAAAATGTTTTTCACGAGGAAAATTCTCGCCTTTATTCTAAAATAAAGATGACGGTTTTTGCAAATTTATAAAAGGCGCGGAATATGATTGGCAGAGATCTCATTTGACATATTTCCAATATAATGTTTTATCGAATTTCAATCCATAACCATCTACAAGTTATGTTTTATTTATAACTGATATAAAATATCATGGAACGAGCAATAGCTTAGGCCTTATATGGACAAGCTGAAGGTATAAATATATGCCCTTAAAATCATAATTAATTTGCGTTAACACCTTGTTATCGTTGGATAAGGACATGCAGTAGAACATTGTGTTTCATAAACGTACAGCTATTTTAATTATCTGACCGGAAAACATTACTTTTTCCTAACAAACAACAACTTCCTATTTCCATAAATAAGTGAACTAATGGGCGTGCTTAAAATAATCACTCATATCAAGTTACAGGTGGTAACGGTTAAAAAACTTGTAAACAAGTAACTTATAGCTATACTAGTCCATAAATTTGTGGAAAAACTTGTTAAATCATTAACAATAATGCCGCGTGGGCAGACTCAACGAAGCCTTCCACGAATAGTTACCTAATACCGCACCTAATACTAAGTAATGTTTTAGCAAATTATAACATTCGTGTGGAATTGATGACGCTTTTGTTTCGACTAATATGCCAATTTTTTTTTATTGCTATGAATGACGAGACGAGCAAGCCGTTCGCCTGATGGTAAGCAATACCGCTCATAAACAGTAGCAACATTCCACTGCGCTCGCCATCCTGAGACATAAGATGTTAAGTCTCAATATGTCTAGTAGTTACTACAGTACTCTAGCTACAATGTCCTTCAATCCGAAACACAACAGTGCATTTACACTGCTGTTTCACGGGAGAAATAGACATTGCGGTGGTACCAGATGGCCTCTCATATTTGAGAGACCTTCCACCAGTATTTGCTCTAAGAATAAATTTGTAATGGCTACCGAAGTTATCTTACGTGGTAGAATATCAATATGAATTAAAGTACTGTAAAATAATTTCGTGTTTTTTTAATTTAAGTATTGTCATAAGTCAATAAAGAAATCGTTAATTGTTTGGTGTCTGTTTACCGCCAAATATAATTTCTAAACATTATTGATTCCCTCATATTCAATAATATCTCACACCTAATGCTTTAAAGTGATGAAAGAAGTGTTATTATTATTTGTTGTAGAACTAGTCAAATTCGCGTATAAAAAATACAAATACCTTAATTTTTCCAATAAGTAGCCAACAAATGGGTGCAAAAAATAAGAAAGTAAAACGAAAAACCTCGCCAAACAAATTAAAGGGTCTTAACCCTGGCACATTGGTTCGCTGGACGCAAATAAATATTCTTACACACGGACGCCTTTCAGAAAAACAACTACAAAATACAAAACTAGAATAAAGCCTTCTTACAACAAAGGAACATTATTAGTAAACATCGAATTAGCTACGAAGCAGTATATTGTACGAAAATATGAACAGTACAAAAATTTTGATTGTAATGAAAGAAAGCAAAAAATGACGATGATGATGAATGAAAAAACAGAATTTAAAGGTTTTAATAAAAATGAACATGAACACTCCTCATCTCATCGAATTTACACTCCAGACTATATTTTTCGGAATATGATGAACGGTCAAAAATTGATATAATTTGCGTTTTGCCCACATTTACTAGTGAATTCATTATTGCGGCAGCCCTTAAAATATTTTGATATTTTGTAAAACTTCAAACAGCTGGCAACACGAGCCTTAGGCATTGGATTGTTTGAACCACCGTTTCCAGGTGCAGTTGCTTTGTGATATCTCCGTATATTTTCAAGACACTACTTTCGTACTCTGTGGAACATTTCTTGGCGTTATTCCTGCTCAATTTATTGTGTATATTAAACTTCTTTCTTTTGTATGTATTTCATTCATTCAGTCTTGGAATGCAAAACGTATTCAAATAATATTAAGGATAGGGCTCGTCTGTTTTTGTTCACATCATTCTTCCTTTTATTTTGATTTATTGTGTCTATTTGTTTAATATATTCCGCATGATATCATCTGATAGTCTAGCCTCTAGCGTGTAGTCTCATGTAGTTGTTCGTTGTATTTCATTTATTGATAGTAATAAAACCCTTCCAAAAATTACCTCATCAATAGTACGATGTTGTACTAAGAACTTTCTGACCATAATTTATGGTTCAAACGATTTCACAGGCCAATTGTCAGCGATAAGGCAAATTAATGCCAGATACACAGCGAATTCTAGCAAGTAATGATGTGGTTGCCAAATGATCATATTCCCAGAAACGCTATTTTAGCAGCTGCACACGCCTAATTTAATTTCTTCGTGATGAATAATAGAGACAAGTGTCGTCACAGATCATTGATTCCTATATTTTATCATAATGTGTCTATTTCAATTAGACGGTTTCAAATAGAATTCATTGTTTGTAGTGATGACAAATTAGTTGGCACAATCGCCTCAGCTCACGGCTCATAAATTGGTTTTAATTAAGAACTTATTGTTTTTATCACAAATGTTCTTATACGAGCTAATCTAGGGCATGGACTGTCCATCTGGCTTTGTATTACATCTGTTTTGTCTTAATTGAATGATTAACACCCATGATTTTGCATTAATTAATTTTCTTCACGGGTATTTAAATTGGGCATATTTGTTTGTATAGTACCTACGTATTAATTGTTATTTTAACTGCAATATTTAAATTCAGCTGACGTAAAGTTATGTGCAGTAAAGCGGAATTTCCCTTTGTTCTTAATTAACACTCGTAAAAGCTTCGAGATTTATTATCTTGACATTAATTTAAATAGTTACAGAGTTGATGAATGTATTCTGACATTTTATTTTACGTCATATTCTAGAAACGTGTTGGCTCCCCTCAGCTGACGAAAATAATTATTGAGGAGAAGGGCAAAAAGTACCAAAAAAATAAATCCAAAATTATGAATTAATGATTTTAAAAATATATTACAAGGACTTATCTTCTTTAAATAATTCATTATAATCATATTTTCCTTGTAATTAGGTACGTCTTAATCATTTACATAGAACCACTTTCTTCGGCTGGACAATAAAGCCGATTCATTACTGACGATCCTTGTAAATTAGGAATGTTTCTAGTCTATAAAATTCTAGAATAATTGCGTACATTTCAGTGTTTACAAAAGAAATGAAACAAGATTTCGTATGCCACACACGTACACGGGTTAATTGGATCGTCGCAATTTTTTATGCTTAGCTTAGCTTGTTCTCCCTTTATTTTGACGGGTAACAAAATGGGGCTTAAGTGTTAAACCCCGGGGAAAATCTCATTTGTTTGGGACTTGTTGACGTGTTCAGCCATCTCGCGTGTTACATTATAAATGCGGTGTAAAGAAATTTGAGAATTTTGCGCTAGTCATTGCAACTGATAATGAAGAGGGGTTGGGTGGACCAATGAGCTATCGCACATAATTTTAAGAGCAGTATCTCTATTTTGAACAATTTTCAACTTGTCGAGTAGACTAATTGTTGCAAGTCACATATTGCTTAGATATTTTTGTTCCACACAAGTTGTAATACTTAGCGATGCAACCAGTATGGTGGTAGGCTAAAAACACAATATAATCGTAAAATTGCTCATTCATAAGGAACCTACATGATAATATATAATAATGGAGATAGATTTCCGGGAGTTCAGAGTTTTTTATTGGAAATTCCCGTTGGAAATTTTACTTAAAATTAATTTTTCAACAAGTTAAACAATTGTTAACTAACGAAATTTTCTCGAACTACAGTCTTAATTGTAAGTGAAAAAAATGTTTAAATAGTGGTCGTAAAAAAAATTTCGCTTCGTAGAGCCTTTCTTACATACATACTTAACAAGATCGTGCCATAAAAGAAATTAATTTAGAAAAAGAAGATTAAGAAAAAAAAATTAACATTACTTGGATTTTTTAGTTTTTAAGTAAAAAAAATGTTATAAACAAAGTATAAATATTTTTTTAACTTTTATGGCAAGATCTTGTTAAGTATGTATGTAAAAAAGGCTCTACGAAGCGAAAAATTTTTACGACCATTATTTAAACATTTTTTTTCACTTACAATTAAGACTAGTTCGAGAAAATTTCGTTAGTTAACAATTGTTTAACTTGTTGAAAAATTAACTTTAAGTAAAATTTCCAACGGGAATAAATTAATTATAGTGTTCAGAACACACCATAATTTTTTCAAATTAAAATAAAAATTCAATACCTTAAATAAATTAATTAATGTCCGGTACTCGCTTATGACGCCAGGCGCGCATCCTAAAAATGTCACGCGCAGACCTATTTTCAGAGTTAAATTAAAATTATAAATAATGGAGATAGAGTTCCGGGAGTTAGGAGTTTTTTATTGGAAATTTCCTCCTCTTTTATAATCTTTTTTTGAAACTTGTTAAATATTAATAGTTTATTAAATATTGGCAAAAAACGAAATGCCATTTTTTTCGTTTTTAATTGTTTATAACTTTTGCAATTTTTTATGTGCTAATACACGCTTTTGGCACATTTTTCTAGACGTCATTCCGGATCCAATAAGCTATCGCACATAATTTTAAGAGCAGTATCTCTATTTTGTACCATTTTCAACTTGTCGACTAGACTAAATTATGACACAAAATGGTCAGGCTGAGGAATAAAGTTCATATTATTAAAGATAATTAAAACGTGTCGTCGTTCCTACATTTAATTATATCTTTAGAAGCTTAACATGGCTATGTAATGAATTTTGAACTTTTAATGAATATCTTAAACATCCAGTTATATAATAAGGACTTGATGCTTTAAAGTCTAAGTTAAACCATTCGAACAATTTTTTCTATACCAGCCATGTTCACACATTAACAACAGATATATTATCTTTGAACAATCAATTCTGTAATAAAAGATACATTTTGTTGAATAAAATTATCTAACAATACTTTCTCCTACACTGGATCACCCTTAGCTCGCTCATTTACCACGCATTTGAGGACATACACCTATAATTTGGAATGGAATATAATCAATTATATTATTGAAGAAATAAGGTAGAGTTTTCCTTGAATTTATCATTTCGGCTCGTTTCATTGATAAGCTTTCACGAGCCTGTCTAATTTTTATCGCATCTCATTAATCGGATCCAGCTCACGGAACCCGCACTTATGCCGCACAGCTATTCACCGGGTTGTGACGATACCGGCGAGGGAATCCGATAAAGTTCTTGCATATAAAATGTTTATTCCTACATATACATCTATAATAAAATACTCTACTATCCAACTAAACTTACAGGTACATTCTGGCGTATCATACTTTTCAAGTTTTAACAACTGGATGACAATTGGGAGCAACCATGGAATTGAGGTGTTACGGAATATGTTATGAAAACTTTGTGAATTACGTTGTATGTACAAAGTTGAAAAGTATGAAACATCGAACGGTGCCTATTAGTTTAGTTCGAATATAGATAGAGTGTTTACCAAAAGTTAAGGAGTATCTTAAATTGTAATCCATTAGCTATGGTCATTGGTCAATCTATCTAAAAGCAGTGGGGTTAATCTATAATCCGAAACGAAGTTCGGAAGTTCGTCGATCAAAGTGAATACTTTCCACTTCTACTAATCAATACTATTCTCTATGATATTAATTATTCGCTCCAAATTAAGTCTATGGCTACAACCACAGAGCATATGAATATGGTATTACAACATATGTATATAGCAGAGTCGAACATTTTGTGGAGTACCCAGGCACATTCGTACAGTTTTAGGTCCGAACATTCGAACTTCGTTTCAGATCAAATAGAAACCGTCAGGAATTATAATATAATGTTATAAGTAATACATGTACAAGTAGAGTATATATTTGCCATCAGCCTAATCATAATGTATTAAAAATATTTAAGAAACAACACGTAACCAATTTTATTTTCATATTACGTAACTATTATATTACCATTTCATTAATAGTGTTACTAATCAGTGAGAATTACAATATTCAGTATAAAAATAGCATTAATAAATAGCTTAACAATACAATTGAACTTATTTTTACTTAAATGTAGCTTAGAACCTTCTAGATCGGCATCAATTGCTAATACACAAACATTAGTTCCACCAATTGCCGCGGGCTTAATTCGTGGCGAGCGCGGTACAATGTATCCTTTAAGTTTTACGACACCTCGTTAGTACGTTGCCCGTTCCCCGACATTCTACGATAGAAAATCGCCTCGACACTAAGCCCTAAGCCGATATTTTACGAGACGGTAGCTATCCACGATCCTATTTCAAAATGTACGCCGTTCGACATCGTGAAGAAATTTCATTTTGTGCCTTTAATCCTGCTGTAGTGACGCCACAGGCCACAAATTCCCTCTTAAGTATTTGTTAATTACTCTGGTTTAGAGGACAAGGGAATAAATTAACATCAAAACCCGACGGCAATTTTGTGGGCTGGTTTGATTGTACTTCTGAAGGGTGGTTGACGAAATTCCAAGAAATTCCAAGATGTTAATTACGGTAATGGTCTGGGGTTACATAGTCTTCATTTCTATACGTAATAGGACAAACTATGTGTCTATAATTTTGTTTTTTAGACATCAGTTAGAAAGTCGTTTTTGAGTATATCACTGAAAATTTCATTTTAGATTTTCTTACAGTTTTAGCATTAAGCTATTATCTAAAGATGATTACGGATTTCTTGTGCTTAGTTACTGTCGTTTTCTTACATTCATTCGATTTTATTGGAAGTGATTCAGGATCTGTTTGATCTCATCAATGATTGATCTCACGAGATATATTACGATGAAGGTGTATAAATTTCTTGAAACTCTACCAGACTACCACTATTTCTTGATTTTGATGTCAGTATCACTGTAATGTGTTTCTGCGAAAATTTATCTGACAATATCTTGCTTGTGGGAGCCATTATTCAAGATGTTATGGCTCATGGCTGCTCCGTGATATTATATAATGATGATTCTTACAGACGTCACACGGTAGTGAATGAATGACAGTGTCATTTGTGGTATCAGCTTGATCTGAGGAATGTCGTTAGGCTTACAGAACTGGTTACAAAAATAGCGGAGTGACTGACTTACGTGCTATTGTGTTTTATAGAGAATTACGAGTTATTGTGCTAAACATCTGGTTGCGAATCTTTTTCTACTATTTTTTTTATAGAATATAGATACGTTTAGATAAGTCTAAGTGAGCATAAAATAATTATAAAGTAAGGAGCTGGGGGAAAAGGGGTATCAAAACATCCTCCTTAAGACATCAAAAGATGTTTTCCCTTGCACGGTAATTTAAGCAGTAAGATTTTTGAAGCTGATACGACAAGTGGAACGTCACATCACACTAATTATTCTTCGTATAACTGACCCAAACTTGGATCTAAATAATTTGGCCTAATCATTTCCTTATCTCCGAATCATAAATTCCAATTCATTGTCAATAAAAAGTAACCTTGCGAAACTTAACAGGACCTATCCGGCGGGTCCTTATCGGGTAGGTCGTGTCATGACTGGGCAAAGTAAACGTTATCTATGTAAGTTAGAGGGCCGTATACAAAAGCTCGCCGTTCGACAAGATAGCTGGACACGCAACACCACACACTACACGTCTATAATGGAAACGACAAAATACTGCATATTGGACATGGGCCACGCATGTACGGAATGTGATAATTGTTGCTAGAAATTAAAAAGTTTAACATTTCTGTTTTAATTTGCAACAATAATGTTTTCCTTTATATTTATTTTATATACTTACATAATTTGGGTTCCTACACTTATTTAAGGATGAAGGGTTTACTAATGGTAATAACTTAAGATGATGTGTCTTATAGATACTTTCGGTATTATTACGTTTATGTCATATCCTGGGTTACTCAAGATGATGGACTATCCATCATCTCCTCATTCATTGTTCTAGTGCCGAATATAAAGACCCTTTCTACCATTTCCCCATTAGTCGAATCGTGTTTTCCAATAATAAACAATACTGCGTCGACCTTATCGCCTCATTTAAAAACTTCTCTTATTTCTGGAAGACGTTGTCCATCCAATCAATCGATAATGAACTTTCCCCTACTTTCGATCAAAACAAAATTCTTGATTAGCTGTACTTCAAGCCATCACAAACTATGTTTACTTATATATATAAGAGCTGTACAATTCCGTATTTAGGCCCGTTTATGCAAAGGCAATACGAGTATAGCCGGAAAATGCCATTAGCCTGCGAGCCGAGCCGTCCGTTTCCAAGATAAACATCTCAGCTGCCAATGACTTCAACTACAGATTTATTAGTGACAAAAGATAAGTAAAGCGGAACAAACGAATAAATATAGTCTAGTTTAAGGAGCTGGTGTTATCTGAATCTGCTGGAGGAGCGATTGGCGCAACGGTTACGAAGGAGGAAGGTTACGGACTCGGCATGTAAATAGTATTTATGTTTGTAATTACATGTAGAAAAGATATTGGTGTAGAAAAATGTACCTATTATAAGGAAACATTAAGGCTCATCGTATTAGTCAGATATGCAGATGAAAAGATGAGATATAAAATATCAGTTAGGATGGAATTCAAAATGAGACTATTCTACTCCATGCTGCGATTTTCAAAATTTTCACTAACGCATAATTTACGAACTTAATTTTGGCAACCAAACAATTACCACCAAAAACGTCTGAGACTGCACTATTATGCGGATAAAGCGGTAACACAGTAGGTATGTCTTAGTGCGGCAGGAGAGGCGTCTTTGTGTAAAGTGCGGCTGTCTTAGCAGTAACGAGCGCGCCGCAGGGTCCGTCTCGCCCTTCGCCAATTGTTTCTTAATTACGCACAACGAGGCAGACGAAAATTTTACTTTTTTTAATTGCTGCAGTCACTGCCACTCGGGACATTCAGCCTGCAATTGTTGCTAGTAATATCTGCATATAAATATAAACTAAGACGATTAGTAAATAGTAAAATCGGTATTGTCGCAAAATATTCCTATAAAATCTACTAGAAAAACCACATTCAAATTCTAATATAAAATGATTTCGTTTTAGTAAAATATTCTTTCTAAACATACATGTTATTAATGGCATCGATGAAAGATCAATAATAAATAAATAAACACATACTTAAACAGTAAACAGCTATTCTGTACTAATGGTAATGTAGGTAGATATTGATTTGAATTATTCATAACGCAATACTTATCAGTGCCTACACATTTCTTATGTGACATACGGCTTTCACAACAATTTAAAGCTTTCAACAGCATTTAATTAAGCGTGGGTCGTACGCGGCAATCGGTTAAAATTACCAACGGAATGTCATTCCTTAGTGATAATATTTGAAAAACCTACGCATTAATTAATAGGCGTAACTTCGCTTATTTGTGACCCTCTTAGAATTTCGGCCCTTGACTAACAAAAAATCACGGAAACTTCAAGTGCTTTGTTAGCATTATTTATGAAATACTCCGGTCAAATTGTGCTGTACAAATATATTAAATAAATTCAACCCAACGCGACGGCCGCACCCTGACAGCAACTTGGCTCGTGCCGTGGGTATTAGAATCTACGAGCGATTTTTCGGTCCCACCACACTTAGACTCGAAATAAATATTTGTAGATAGCTAAAACATTTATCACAGCACGAGGATCTTGAGCCTCTCTTTTTACATCATATTGTCCACACGAAATAAAAAAAAGTTACACACAGGAACTGCACTGCTGAACATAGGCCTCTCCCAAAGATCTAGACATCGAACTATTGGAAGCGGCCTGCATCCAGCGACTTCCAATATTATAAACAAAATTAAAGTCATAAAAAAATATGTAAACCTTTTTTTTTTTGGGAACCACCGCTCAGAATTTTTTACGCCAGTGTAATGTGAAGAAGAAATGGGACAAGAGACTCCCCTAGCAACACGAACTGTCTACTTTTATTTTTCCTTTTACTCATTTGAACTAGTATTTTACTTGTATAATACATCTAAATAATAATAACATTGTACATCTTCAGCCCGATAGACCGACCTAGAACTTGTATCCTGAATTCCTGAAACTCATTTAACACAGCAACATACTCTACTATATTTCCTTCAACATGTATCTATCGATTAATAATTTCACTAGCACAATCTGTTGACTAATTTATAGACTCTTGTCGATGATGTTAATTCTGAATTTATTACCGCGGTCGTTCACAAGATCCGAGGCTACTGCACTATCGAGGTCACCGGTTTAGGAATTTTATTAACCTATTGAACATTTCTGTCTAGTATAAAACCAACAAATGCATGATTTTCACTAAGCATTTAATTATCTTCACATATTTTATATGATTTTTTGGTGTCTTATTCTCGATCTCATAAAACATTTTTGTTTTGAAAACAATAAACTGGTGGCAATTGATAAGGAACGCTAGAAAAAAAAAAGAATAAACTAATAAAATTTACTTTACATGAATTCTTCTACATAATGCAAACCCGCAACTTGTAATTTTTCGTGTCATATCTCAATGGCTACTCGTATAATTATTATCATAATGTAATTATTTCCTGCATACATTTTTAATTTCATTCTTGTTTTATAAGATGTCGTTGTCCAAGGGGAGTCGTGTGCAAGATAATTTCTCTTTAAAATTACGCCATCCAAATTTGAATGAGTTAAAAGCGTAAAATCACGTTGATACTCAGAACGCCAGTCATCTGCCAACACACTGGCATTACCGAGATTTCTAATTATATTTTGAATTTCGCCAAAGTGCCATACATTTTGTTTTTTACTGAATTACTTCCAAAATAAAGGGAAACACAATGCTCACACGCGAAATTAAAAAAAAAACTGCTTTAAAAAGTTTGAAACGTGTTTTGGTGGTAGAAACACAGAATAAAATTGAAATAAATGCCGCATTTAATTATTTTTTTTAAATTAAGCTGGAGAATTGTTTGTATGCGTCCTTACAGCGTGCCGGTGTTCAAAACTTGTTATCTGAGAAATTTTAAATTTATAAAAAATAAATTGATTTTCAAAATTAGGATCTCGCATGTTTGTTGCGTGTGTTATCCAACATGCGCTTACCTTACATACTCTAAACATTAGCCCAATGTAAATACGAGCAGTAACGAGATGGGCACGTTTCTACTGTTTGTCAAGACGTGGGAGCCGCGTCAAGTCGACAAAGTAAGGAAATCATGTCCAAACACCAAGTGTGTCAAAAACCCTCCCACATTAGACTAATCTTTGAATTACATTGGGTGTGGGCCTATCGTAACATATTACAAATGCCGCTGATAATACTTCGTGTTTCTTAAACTAGTTGATGTCCGCGACATTTGCTACCTACTATTTTGTTATCTGCGTAGATAAAAATACCAATAACTTTTATAATGGTTCCTTAGATTTACGCGAATGTTAAACATTGAAATAAAATTATCATATACCAATTTTATTGCGGATTTGGTTTAATTTATGCTTTTTGTTTTGACTTCCCGACGTTTCGATTACTTTACAGCTTTCGTGATCACGGGGCGGACTGGTGTATTAATCATCCGCTCAGTGACTGTTACAATTTAACTACCCTTAATTTAGAATTATAAAATTTAAATAAGTTAATTTAAACAGGATACGCCTAGAAGTAAAAAAAATGTAAAAATAAAACCAAATCCACGATAAAATCCGTAAATAATAGTTTTATTTCAATGAATAACTTTTATTTTAAAAGGGGAAAAACTTTTTGTTGTACTTTAATCAGACCAGAGAAAATTATCTAACGGTTTAACAAAATGTAAAGCGAGTTTTGCGTGATGGGCGTTTGAAAGACATAGCTATCATTCATAATATCGATTAGAAAAACCTAACATTTTATGAATTAAAACTCGGTGCGATGTGGAAAACCATTGCGGTAATAGTTTATCGATAATTTTACCGGACCATTGAAGAGCTAAGGCGTGAATGACACCGACGCTTTCTTCTAGGGCTGGCTTGGAGATCCCGGGCTTTTAGAATATAAAATATCCATAAACTTAGGTTAAGTAATTCTCTTAAATATTATTCTGACATATTGTGAAAATAAATAAGATAAAAACAATTATCTTAAGTAATCAAATAATGCATTTTTTCTAAGGGTATAAAGATAAAATATTTTTTTTAGGAATTAATCGTTCTAATTACAAATAGTTTTACAACGTTAAATTGTTTTAATTATAATTCAAATTTCCAATTTATTGCTAAATGGTGTGTAGGAAAAACCAATTCAACCTTATTACAGTCTTTTATTTTTAAAATTATCATTTCATTTACCTATTTGTTTTCATAATTTAAAAATAATGTATATTTCTCTTGTTGAAACCCTAAACACTAGCCAACAAAGATACTATCTCAAACAATTACATGACATCTACAGTATTTCCCGCGTGGCAAAGTGCAAAGGCGCGGAATCTGAACAGATTAGTAAACAGTACAATGTTGAAGACGCGTTGCCACGTGCGACCACAGACCGCGCTGAGACGGAAGTGCTATCCGATTTGTCTCACAGTTAGTTACTTATGCAACTCGGCGGTTCATCACTATGCACAATATATAAGCTTTTAGCGGGTTCTAAACAGTGAAGACTTATATTCGTATACTGCTTCATTTTGCGATTAATTTAACAAATGAATATGAGTAATTATTGAAATCGGTGGGGGTGTCAATTCACATTAAAAAAAACGTTTGCTTCTTATGATCCATCGTTTGCATTTGGCGATCCTAAAGTATATAATAAATGATATTAAGTCGTTCCAAGGGATATTTTTAACATTTTGAAGCAATAAGCAGTTCGTACAAAAATAAGCTACACATATCAGGTACACCTACATACAAATTGTAAATCTATTGGTGACATGATTTGAGAAAACTCAATGATTCAGACGGCGGCGTTGATCATTTATCCCAAAGTTGGTGTTATCTAATTCAAATTCTAACACAGTCCTGCGTACCATAACAAACGGCCACAGCATAAGTTAGGTACAGTCAGCAACAAAAGTCGCTACACATTTCACATTTTTGATAACCCTTTTTTGAATATTTTTTCTAATTACTAACTGTATAGTCGTGAAATATAATCCAGTAAAGTCATCTTTGTCGAGAAATGCTGTAAGGTTTTGGAAATAATAATTATTTGGGATGATAACACCATTCGAAATCTCTTAAATGTGTAGTGACTTATGTAGCTGACTGTGCGTAAAAACGAAACAATAGAAAAAATCAAGACCCTTGTGTAACTCAGTACATATCTTTGAAATTGGATACACTTGAGTACATATTTACGTACTGAGCCTGAAAGGAAATTATGTTAGGAAACGTGACACGATTTTTGAGCTACCTACCCAGTACCCACTCCAAACATGAGTGTGACTGCGCAAATGAGTAGTTAAGGTATAACTTAATCGTATCCTATGTCATCTACCTGTCCTTATAAACGGAGCTAGTTCAATATATTTTTAAAAGTGCTATAGAAATATATTATACGGGTTATACTAATGAACTGCTCTGATCTAAACTTGTAACTTTTGTAATAATAACTATATTGTAAACTGGTTTTGAAAAGAGCAACACTAACGTTTCTTGCCCGTTCTTCTCGTGAAGACCTCTTTCCAACCAGGTAGATCAAAAATGAATGAATCTAAATGATGTTGACCATTTTAATGTATTTAATAAATAATTTTCATTACAGTTACTATTTTTGAAAAAATGGGTAGACTCAAAGTTTGCCTGCCTGCTACAGTCTCTTGCAAGTTCACTAATTTCACTCGGACTTATAAATTATCACGCACAACTCTTCAATTTTACAAAACAAATGCCATTATGAGAGCTTTAAAGACAACATAAATAAAATAAATCGTAATGAACATCCAATTAAACTAAACGTCTTTAATAAATGTAGGCGCAAAAAAGAAAATAAACTATACGTTGCTCATTTCTCCTGCTCGTGATTCATACAACTCTGGGAGGTCGGTCCCAGCGGTGCAACTCGTTGTTTTACGATAATGTGTTAAGTAATTACATAAATAGTGCGCCGACTTATTTTTAAAAGTGCATATGGAAAAAAGGCAAAAACTTCGCAACAGTATCTTTGGTGCACGCGATTTTTTTTGTGTACTGCCATGGTATTCATTGCATTCGCTACAACGATGAGGCAATCACTTTTTGACAGATAATACTATGCAATTACTGGTGGTAGATCTCTTATATACAAAAGGCCGCTTGAGTAGGTGCCACCGCAATGTCCATTTCTCCCGCCGAACAGCAAAGGAAATGCACACCAAACATTGCTTTGTAATTCACGTTATTGTATTGTTTTGCTACGTGCATGAGGCGTCATATTGCTAACCATCAGAATAATGGCATGCACGTCTCGTATTCATTGCATTAAATAAAAATTGATATTTTATTATCAATTTAAAGCATACATAAATCCAGTTTAAAGAAAATGTGTGAGCAATTTGTGGCTCCAAAAGTTGGTTAATAGAGATAAAATGTTGTGAGTGAATATCTCTATAA
This sequence comes from Hyles vespertilio, assembly GCA_009982885.2. Lineage (NCBI taxonomy): Eukaryota > Metazoa > Arthropoda > Insecta > Lepidoptera > Sphingidae > Hyles > Hyles vespertilio. The sequence goes on from CM042818.1 coordinate 16,204,509, forward strand.
TATCAGAACATTATAAGCTAATAAACACTGTCTAAGATGTTTAAAAATATATATGTTTAATTTTTAATTTTAGCTTTAAAGTTGTATACGTTTTTGCTTGACAGCTTATAGCGTTTCACACTTACCATTGATCAGACACCATGATTAAAAATATGTTTTCACAACAGCTATCAAATCCTTAGAAGCACATATAAATTGACGATTTAAATTCTATAACACACTCATAAAGTCACGTTTGTAGGTGTAAGGTGACCAAGACGACACAAAAAGTTACGGTTTAAATATCAAGCTTTCTTCTTTAACATTCATAATTTCATTACATTTTTATTGCAATGAAAGGCGAGCCATCATGCCATCCGACTGATGGTGATACGACCACTCATGGACGGTAGCAAACCAAACAACAACTTGTTACAAAGACACAATTACAAATACACCAATTACGAAGCAATGCTTAGCTTTCCACTGCGCTCGCCACCCTGAGATATGAGATGTTAAGTCTCAATTTGTCCAGTTGTTACTCTGGCTACAATGTCCATTAATCAGGAACAAAACAGTGCATAATGCATTCACCCTTGTGCATGTCTAAACACATTACACAGTAGCGAGCAAACCTTTCGCCATGGCGAGCACAAATCCCAGGCCCTAGCAAACATTGTATGAGATTATCAAATATAAAAAAAAGTGTTTACTATCGTATAAATAAACAAAATAAAGTCACAATCTCATAACTTGCCCCACCTTAGTTGAAAGGTTTAAGTTGCATACGATTGCGTGACCTGTGTCCTACGTGGGAGCACCACGCGATATGCAAGTAACTTGTACAAATATATGAATTATTCATGAGCCCCGACACCGCTATCCTTCACAATAATAACACCTAAACTGTTATTAAATTTGGATAATGATGCCATTAATTTCGCACACATTTTGTGGCTGTCAATGTAAGTAACATTTATAGGATATGATTGTTTGTTTAGGCTTGAGTGTTTGAGTTGTATGCGATCTTTAAGTGTTTAGTTTTGTACTATTATATTATGTTTCATCAGTTATACTGCAGCAATCCACATTTATAAACAGATTTAACCTGGATAACTTCTTAATTTATTACAATTTTAGTTAACTCATTTTCTGCCTACCTATTATAGCTTCACCTCAATTTCTCTTGCGTATACTTCATCGATAATAAAATTGTAAATCAATTTACATAAAGTAAAATTATACACATTTTTACTACCTGTAGCGATCATCAAATGAAGTCATAAAATCGAGAGGTATTTAAAACTTCCGTAATCCGTAGTACCGTAACTGATTACTTACATAGAACAGGAAACTACATAACGTATGGAAACATTAACGAGCCCCATTATACGAGGTACACTCTGGACGTCATTTTATGTGGCGTACTACAATGAGGAACATAATAAAAACCGCGCAAGCACGTACCATCGTTAGAACAAGTATGTGAGTAAAAATAAAACGCAACCGAGTGTGTGGGTGGGCTACCGTTGAAGGAGCCATCGAGTACAAGTCAAGGACGGCTATTGACAGCTCAATTAGACATACAATGACTTGCCAGATAGCAGGGCATCAGAAAAAGACGATCTCGACAGTCAGGCACGTTCTGCCGTTGCGTCAAAAACCTAGGCCGTCGGCTCATTCCTTTGTCACTACAAAGAAAAAAAACAATGTTAAGCCCCTTTTTCATCGACTGTATTTTTATGAGTATTCTACTTGTATTATAATCATATAAAGAATACTAAAACTATTTAATGCTTAAAATAAAATACAAAATGAATTAATCGTTATCACTCCCAAATTAATGTCGATAACGTATTACGTTACTCATTAAAAATATTTGAACGCCTGAACTGGTATTAATTATTATTTGTAAATGAACCTAATTACATAACAATATAAATAACACAGCCAACCCTGTGACAGGACAATTGGCTATACTTCACAAAGCGCTATCTGCAGAGCGGAAAAACGAATGAACTGATCAAAGAACTTCTATAATAGGGTTTCCTTAACGCATCCCCAAAAAGACACAGTTCCTTCGCGCAAGTTCCTGTTACTGAACGGGCGTGTGACGTTTCGGACCTGGCCGCCTGCCAAGCCAAGTGTTTCAGTACACTTTTGAAATGTTTAGTCTTATAGCGTGATGAGTGATCTGATATGCAACAGGTTATCGAAACGCTTTTACATATTCAGAATATTAAAACGCGAAGAATGCGTATGAGTGTTTTAATAAACAGCGGATGTCTGCTGAAGTTTATTTTTTTAGTTATGTTCACGGCAGTAGTCAATTAAAATTACGCGAATGAAAATTTTATTGTGTGTATCAACATTTTTAATCTAAATTTCTTATATCATTTTTATTTAGATAATACCCTAATTTATTATCACGGTACACTTAATTCAGTTAAAGAATGAATTAAACTAAAGTAATATTGAAATGTTACAAACTCCACGAGATCAAACTGTGAATTCCATTCCGAAGTTTGCATTTAATCTACGCCAAATGTACTTTCCGAGCGAACGACTTCTCGAAAATATTTCGTCACTCTATTGAACTGGACATTTCTTTACTCCTTAATCTTTAGTTTTCAGCTTCACTGAGCGATCGTTGCCAATAATAACATTGGATTTTTTCGCTTAAATATAAGTTTATTATTGTCACGATACTAACATTAGTTTATAAGTTATTACTATAATTTTACTAACTCTTTGGATCTATGTTGTCTGAAATAAAGTTATTTATTATTAAATAAATTCACCTGCTCTCATAACTCAGTAATTGAATAGCTTTCGATATGTTAAAGTATCCATCATCATCATCATCCATCAGTCAAAGGAAGTCCACTGCTGAACATAGGCCTCCCCCAATGATTTCCACAGATACCTGTTGGAGGCAGCCTGCATCCAGCGATGTCCCGCGACCTTTACCAGGTCGTCGGACCATCTTGTGGGTGGACGTCCTACGCTGCGCTTTCCGCTACGTGGCCTCCATTCGAGCACTTTCCGACCCCATCGGTCATCAGATCTCCGCGCTATGTGACCTGCCCATTGCCACTTCAACTTGCTAATCCGGTGGGCTATGTCGGTTATTTTAGTTCTCCTACGGATCTCCTCATTTCTGATTCGATCTCGTAGGGAAACCCCGAGCATAGCCCTCTCCATAGCTCGTTGAGTGACTTTGAGCTTCCTAATAAGGCCCATAGTGAGAGGCCACGTCTCGGTGCCGTAAGTCATCACTGGCAACACACAACTATCGAAGACTTTCGATTTAAGGCACTGAGGTATTTTGGACGAGAAGACGTCGCGTAGTTTCCCGAACGCTGCCCAACCGAGTTGGATTCGACGATTGACCTCTCTCTCGAAGTTGGACCTGCCTAACCGGACCACTTGTCCTAAATAGACATATTCGTCAATAACTTCAAGAGTCGAGCCCCCAACACCGATGGGGGTGGGCACAACATGGACATTCGACATGATCTTCGTTTTGTCCATGTTCATTTTAAGACCCACCTGTTGGGAGACTCGATTGAGGTCTTTGAGCATAGTGCTAAGGTCTTCTAGTTAAGTATAAGGGTTAAAGCACAGAGTACATTTTACCTGGTTAAAGTATCCGCCTACGTATAAACAATATGAGTATACAGCACTTCTTGTGTGTGGGCGGACCGGCGACGTTCATTCATGCTTGGCTTAACGAATGAATGAATCTCTCATAAAACGCTTATTGATAGTAATATACATTATATTTACATAATGTTACGTGTATTCTGAATGGTATTCGAGACTTAAAAGGGCATAAAACTCACTTTTATAAATAAGGTTTCGATGTCACAGATCGGCTTACTCCCCGGTAACATTATTAACATGGATACGTAGCGTTTTATTGTACACATTCTTTGTGGAATTATACATTAGTAGGGGGAAAGAACTGTGAGTGGCATGAAATAATTTACAAATTGAGGAACATCAATTTAATTGAACTGGCTTAAAAATAAATTGGTGAAATGTAATTAATTAAACGATGAGGGGCGTGAAATTAAATTACGCATTGAGAAATGTCATTAATTATATGATGGTGGACACTACGAATTTATCTCTATCCGGTCGTTAAGCAGGACATCCAGAGGGCTATATTTTTAACAGAACAATTGCCGCAATTGGCGTGCCGTAAAATAACAAAGTGAAGTCTTCCACTAGTAGACATAATTATGAAGAAGTAGAATTAGATTCAATTAGAGACATCTACGTGGGATAAAATTGTGACTTCCTTGATTTGAACTCATTATCTAATGGAGGGAATTGATTCAACTTTTACTAATAGACCGATGACAATAGAAAGCACGCTGTAACTATTCCTTTGAGAGACTGCGGGAATTTTAATCGACTTTACAAATTGAATTAATATCAAAGGAGGCCTTAAGCGATTACGAGGCGTTATTATCTCCTTTTTATTCTTTAATGGATACAAAGTATCTTTTACGGATGACAGACGCTAACAATCTTTGACGCGTCTCTTCCGCTCCACTAATTATGTTCGTAATGAAAACCAACTCAAGTTCATGGACGTGATGATGTTCTTAAAATACGGAATTTCTATGTAAGGAACTCTTTAGAACCGTTATAAGTATAGGGCCGGTCCTTCCTACTGATATGTTAACGAATAAAAGCAAAAATTATCTTGGTAATGGTAATGAAATGTAATATCGTAAATGTTTTAAGCGGTTGCTGTTAATGTGTCGTATATCATATGAGGGTCTAGGTGTCCCTTTTAGATTCTTAAATTATTTTTAAAGTGTTATAGGCCGGTCTTACGCTGGCATACTGTAAAGCGATATTACTAATGGTTATACCGTACCATTTCGTTTTATAATTTTTTTTTACCCCTCTCGTCTTCCTTTAGTTTATTTTTCAAAGTTCGGCAGTAAAAAGAATTTGTAATTCTTTCTTTTGAGAAATAAACTATCTTAACCCTCTTAAATGCGTTGCATAGGAATTTCATTGGACTAGTAATCATGTTGTAGTCACTTTTACTCACGGTAAAAAATCTTCCTAAAAATGATACAGTGCAACCTCGATTAGATTAGATTGGTCTAGAGGTTAGATTGGTCTAAAATTCGTTATAAAGAGGTAAAAGAATAGTTTTATTCACCTCAATATTACGTACTTATCTTGTTACAGCGAACAACTTCTACTAATAAATGATAACACATTTTCATCAAATTACTATATGTATTTGCTATGTATTTAAAAACAATTAGGTAGATAATATTTTTTTTTCTTACATTAATAATAAAAAACAATTAACAATGTGGTTATAGTAGCTTAATCTCAATTATGTTCATTGATTAGAAAAAAGTCATTGATTGTTGTTGTCTGTTTACCACCGGTATGAGTTATGACATCCAAAGCGCAATCTAATTTCGTGATGGCTTTCACTACATCGTCACTCAAACCTCCCTTTTTGAGAAACACGGATTTTATTGTATTCAAAGCATTATAAGCATCTTTTATTGTGAAGTTATGCTCATCAATTTCACCCTCTTCTTCCTCGTCTTCATCCGCTTCTGCATTAGTAACTGGCAACACAGATGTGACGATGTCAGCATCAGTTAGTTCTCCACAGATGGCCAAATCATTATCAAAGGTAACGAAGTCTTCGAAGTCAGTCTCTTGAAGGTGTAATTCTTCTTGAACTCTTTGCCAGGTCCTAGCTAGTTCTGCGACTGGTAAGTCGTCCTCCTCATCTTCGCATGTTACTTTAAACCCAACTTTTCTTGAAGCAGTTTGCAAAGGTCTTTTCAGTGACTAAATTCTAAGCTTTGGCGATCATCCACATGGCTTGTAAAACGTCAATTGTAGTTGGTGTTTGACGTTCAACATCAGCAAGAAATCGTCTAACAACTTCCTTCCTATAATGCATTTTGAAGCTTTGGATGATGCCCTGATCCAGTGGTTGTAGTTTTGAAGTGGTATTTGGAGGTGAGTACTTTATTTTTATATTTTTCAGGTTAGGAATTTCTCCGTGTGCAGTACAATTATCGATGAACATTAGAATTTTCTTGTTTTTTTTCTTCATCTCTTTATCCAGACTTTTAAGCCAATTGCAAAAAGCATCACTGGTCATCCAAGCCTTATGGTTGGACGTGTAATCTGTTGGCAGATTATTGACATTCTTAAAACATCGCGGTTTTTGATATTTTCCGATGATGAGTGGCTTTAGTTTGTAAGTCCCAGTACAATTTGTTCCCAGCAGTACTGTTAAGCGAAGTTTACTGTTTTTCCCACCATTACATTTATCGCTTTTCAATGATAAGGTTTTGTCAGGTAAACATTTATAGAATAGTCCAGTTTCATCGGCGTTAAAGATGTCTTCGGGATCGTATCCGGTGGTCAGCTCTGCCAGTTTGTCTTTCCAATCATCACATACTTGTTCATTAACACTACCACTTTCACCGCATATTTTTCGAAAAACAACCTCGTTTCGTTTTATGAAATTTTGAAGGCACCCGTTGCTAGCACGGAACCCTTCATGTCCCAATTCTACTGCAAACCGCTGAACCTTTTCCTGAAGAATAGGGCCTCCGATTGGGATTTTTTTGTCTCGGCACTGTTTTAACCACTTTAACACACATTCCTCTACGTCTTTGAACTCGCATGATTTTAATCTTTTACTGTTTACATTTAAACCACTTTCTTCTGAAAACTTATCTTTAGATTTTAAAATTGTAGCCAATGTACTTGCGGGAATCCCGAACTTATTAGCTATGTCTAATTTTTTCGTCATGGGATTTTGGTCAACATAATTAATGATGTTTCGCTTTTCTGCGACCGATAAGGAACACCTTTTACGTTTCTGAGCCATTTTAACTTAAATCTTTAACAATAGTGACGAGCAGAGGTGTTTACATTACTTTCCATCAAAACAACAATGATTACTTTACAAACAAAAGCGTGTCGAAACATGTCGAGACATGAATCACATTATAAGATTAAGAGTTATATTATTGGTGGAAACTTTATATAAAGGTTTTGGTTTGGCAAAATTCGTTAATTAGAGGTATGAATACTTTTTCTTGATAGTTGAAAATTCGTTATAAAGAGGTTGTACGCAAAGAATGTTCACAATGTAAAGGTATATTTTATATTGACTCTTATGGACAATTCAAGGGGATTACGAAGAATTTGTTAAATCGAGGAAGTCGTTATATTGAGGTACGTTATATTAAGGTTGCACTGTATAACCATTTTCACTCCTATTTCTCATTACACCTGTTACACACATTCTAATTCGATATGGAAATCTCATTACAGTTACACAAATCATGAGTATCTCATTTACGTCGCATGTGTTTGACCTATCACTTAGCTCTCGACCTCTAGAAAGGGCCCATCATTAAGCCATTCTCCTCACGCTTGTACGCATTGGTTGCGAAAGGTGGCAACTCAACGATTCTCTTGGGTAACTTAAGACTTTCTGAATGTGTTTATCTCACGCTTGTTTTATACGATTAGAAAAGAATGTTGCTTTAATTTTTTATGCTTACAAATTGTACGGTAATTGTTTTGAGGTTAACTTGCTCGAAGTACGGGATTGTGTAGTGAACGGGTTCGTTAATACATCGTTTAAATGCCAGTCTTATTAGAAGTTAAAGTCTTTGCACTTTCGTATAGTGTTTATTAGCTCGAAAGTGGAATCCGTAGGCCTTCTTTTTTTTAATAAACAAATTAGACATTTATATGCTGTCAACGTGATGAGATTTCCACTTTGTGGTGACACCAACGTCTCCTTTTCGTTATTCACAGGGGTAGTGATGATCCGAAAGATTCTTCGGATACTTTTCCGAAAAAAAAATGAAAAATTTAAATTTTTCGCATAATTTCATGACCCAACAGTACACGGGGGTATCTCGGAATACTTATACTATACTATCCTGGAAAAAAATTGGAATTATGAAAATTCCATTAAAATTACAAATTTCCGACTTTAAAATAACAAATTGACTGCTTGCTGGTAACCGTGCCGTGCAAGCTCTACTTTATGAACCTAATGAAGTGATCAAGTTGTGCAACACTTCACCCGAACTAAATATAGATTCTTACGACGACATGCGTCTAACGTTTTTATGTCTGCGACGGATATATTAGAAGCAATTATATCTTGGGGATTTGTCTACTTATATGCATAGTTTTTTGATATATTGATTCTGCTACTTGTCTTACTTACAGAGCCAGCGTTCTGTTTTTCCAAATTTCCAAAATATGAATATATCACTGGCCACCTGACTTTAAATCTTCTGTGTTTTACAATTCCTTGTATGTTTATTTCTTACTTTTATTTAGAAATATTTCAGTCGGTGCCAGGGTCCGCTTATTGCTCAACCTTCACCATTTCGTATCTTTACCATGCTTCACAATGAGACCAAAAATTATAATTATACGGGCCTCGGAATACAGTTTCTTGTATAAAACTATAGTATTGACCTTCCTACATAGTGTTAAAATAACGAGAGTTCTTCCAACCTGTTCTTTCACTAATGAGGTCACAGGTTTTACGTCCCCACGACATGTAATAGTATTCTTCCGCATATTTTTATATTAAAAGTTTAAAGAAATCTAGTACAATAATAAAAAATTATGATATCGTAGTATAAAGACAAACCAACATTTTCAGTATAAGCGAAGGTTTTTTCATCAAATAAAACTAACGCTGTTTGCCAAAAAACGAATGAATATTGATTAAAATAAAAAGAACAGACTTATGTAGTCTGATAGCCGTGGATAGATTTTATTAATCATGCAGGCAGACGAATATCTGATTTTAGGTCAACAAAATTAATATTGATTGTTTGACGAAGGGAATTTAAATGTTTCCAACTATAATATACATATTATATTTATCCAACTATACTTGTACTAAAGAGTTCATTAATAACTTTTGATAATTTTTTATACTGTTAATAATAATATAATTAATCGATATAATTTCTAAATCATTTAACAATAACTTTATCCAATAATAAATTTATGTTAGGTAGGTCATTGTTAACAATTTTTCTAATTAAGCATATTATATTCATATTATGTCCTGGACCGAAATTCCATAAGAGTATATACACAATTACACATAGGTATACATATATATACCCTAAACTGAATGAAAGTCATTCCCCTTAAATAAATGCCTCCTAAGCTATTATTATTATATAATATACAACACAACTATACAACTATTTATATTATTCCTTCTTATAAAATAAGACGTAAAATAACTGTCAAAGTAGATGTTGTTATAGTAGGTGTTGAGGATAAATAAAACATTTCGCTTCTGTTCGGACATCTCGACACAGAACGCAATCTCGCTCCCTTACGTCCAGCCAGCTTTTCGCATGTCAAGAAAATAGAACAGCTAATAATATATTTACATTCTGTCGGCGTGAAAGGTTAATCCGTTACTAATTATCTGCTGATCTCGCACACTTTATCACGTTGCTTTCCCTTACAATCGTTCGTGACTCGAAAGTAACTTGCAGATAAATGCAAAAGACATTTTGCCTTACAAGCCGATATTTAGCGGTACAACAAAATAATTAACAAGTTTTCACATTACTCGTTGGAAATGTCACGATGTTAACTGGGTTTTGTGTGTTTATTAATTAAGTTAAAGGCAACTTTCAGCCATTGATTTTAAATACGTATTAAACGTATGATAACCGCTCTTATTACAATAATACGAAACCTAATAAATTTAATGTTAATAAAAATATTTTGATATTTTTCCATCCACATTATATTTATAATTTTACATTATTTGCTATAGTTTCCTCAACAGTAACTTAAACCAGTCAGATTCCACGTAACCTAGTCTAGTCATCAACGGTTTTTACGTGAGACAATGTGATATAAACACAAAAGCAACCGCACGATATGGACCGCATAGAGACAGACCGCAACGAGGTTAGGTCGCGATGGAGGACCGACTCGCTATCGGTACAGTCACCCGCGCCGCGCCTCCGCCAGACACACCGGCGCGGCGCGGCGGCGCGGCATCTAGCCTACATTCATATCGCTTTTGTAGAATAAGGAACTTTGTAGATGCGTATCCGAACGCAAACGGTCAAGTGCGAGCCGCGAATAAACATGCTGACGGTTGTTCTAAATTCAAATTCTTCAATTTTCATTTTTTAATTTTCTTCTTCATTTTCGATTTCATAACATGTCTCATATAACTTTCGTTAAACATTATTTTAATTACATTTTCCACCACATTTATATTACGAGTAAAGTTTAAAATTGCTATAAAATAATAAATATCGGAATGTATCCCAGAACAAATATTTTAGTAATTAAGTACTAACTTGTAATACACAACACTGGTATGTTATAAAACAACAAGAAATAGAAGAAATAAGAACTATTATATTAGAAACTTGCTTAGAAGCAACAATATTTGCGCAGCAACGGTACTAGATTAGTTTGATTAAGCGCTTAAAATAATATTGATTGTTTTCAAAACATTATCTCCAAACTTGCCGTAGACAAGCGAGACGTGAAAACTTAAACAATGAGAACTTATTTAGGTCAACAGCACTTGTTTCTCAACATGAACTTTGTACGAGACCTTTTTACTGGTGGTAGGTCTCTCATATGTGAGAGGCTGCCTGGGTGGGTACCACCGCAATGTCTATTTCTCCCGTCAAACAGCAGTTTAAATGCACTGTTGTGTTTCGGATTGAAGGACATTGTAGCCAGAGTAACTACTGGACATATTGAGACTTAACATCTTATGTCTCAGGATGGCGAGCGCAGTGGAATGCCAAGCATTGCTTTATAGTTCAAGATGTTGTTTGGTTTTGCTACTGTTCATGAGCGGTCGCATCGCTTACCATCAGGCGAACGGCATGCTCGTCTCGCCATTCACAGAAATAAAAAAAAAAAAAAAAAAAAAAAAAAAAATGCTCACTACCTACCCATACATAAAGTTACATAAGTTAAATCGTATTGCTTGCCCTAGATATCGTCGGTCACTTTTAACCTTCCATTTTGGTGTCCAGGATTTTTCAGTGGTCAAAATGGTTGCATTGCAACTGATATTCAATTCAAAGTGTTCTACATATAGTATAGTTCCAGAATCAAATAAATCTTCTGCATTGATAATAAAATGATCATAATTCCAAAAAATCCCCGTTCTCTCCCCTCCCCATTCTGCAGGGTACTCCCCTCTCAGTGCGGAATGACCTGTGTATCCTTGGTGTGGATATCTGCTGTGATCTCAATCCAAGGAATCACATCGAGGGCGTAATATCTGCCACATCACGCAGGGTTGGAGTCCTGAACAGGGTGCGTCGGTTTTTCACGCCCGGTCAGCTTTGCCGCTTATATAAAGCGCAGGTCCGGCCGGGTATGGAGTACTGCTCGCACCTTTGGGATGGATCCGCCCAGTACCTGCTCGATGCCTTGGATGGATTGCAGCGGCGGGCCATCCGCATTGTGAATGATGCAGACGTTACGAGCAACTTGGAGTCGCTACAACTCCGGAAAGATGTCGCCTCTCTAAGCGTGTTCTACCGCCTGTATCACGGTGAGTGCTCTGAGGAATTGTTCAACTTGCTCCCCTCCTCTCCATTCCTAACCAGAACCACGCGTGCTGGCTTGCGAAGCCATAGCTTGACGGTCCACACCATCCCGGCGCGAACCAAACGGTTCTCAAATTCGTTTCTGTGCCGCACCGTCAGGCTGTGGAATTGTTTGCCGGCGCACGTGTTCCCTCCTTCCTACAATCCTGGGTCCTTCCGCCGTGGTGTGAAGAAGCACCTAAGCAGGCCGGCATAATTGTTTCCATTGGCATGGGACTGCCGTCCGATGCCAATGGATACTCTGCCTGGGCGGCATTGGCACTTTCCATCAGGTGCAATGCCGCCACTATGCCAGGACATTATAAAAAAAAAAAATTAACATGATTGATCAGAAAGTTTTCATATTTTGCCATAATTACTCATTTCAGATCTTGGAACACGATAAAAGTGAAGGCTGAATAAATGTGAGCAATTACCAAGAGAATTATAACTATAAATAAATAACACCCAACAGTCACATACAATAAGACATCCAAAAATACATATAGAATTATAACTATCAATATCAAATTATTTTTCAGTCCCACTTCCCAGTATTCACTTCCGTGCTAAATTTGAGTGAGCCATCAAGTCTTCTATATATTTTCCACTCCAAAGATTATGACAACAATACATCATACAAATGACATGTCGATCCTAATTATTGGAGAAATGCAAGTGAAATGCAAAACACACTGTTGAACCCTAACCTCGTTTTCGTAGCACGTTTAGCACATCATTATAATACTAATTGAATAATTTACTATTGACAAGATAACTAGCCGAACATCTGTGTGTTCCACGTTTTGTTTACAATAGTAAGCTGTAATTGGCCTAATATTAATATATTGAAAGCTATTTATAGAATTTTAACCAATTAATATATTAAGAGAAAACTAAACTGAAAACCCTTGCACTTTCACTTCCTATACCCTACTGTTCTTTTTTATATATTTTACAACGTAAGCTATAAATGATATACTAAATAAGGCAATGATCTCAGCAAGATAATAATTGCATAAACCAAATCTAAATTACAACGTTAAAAATATTGCTCACTAATCTGTCAATTAATTTAAACATTGTGTTTAGCTTCATTGAATTGTTGACTCAGATTAGGTTTATCTCAATGATTTAAAAGCTATTAGTTTGTGATTGTAATCTTCTTTTCTTCTACCTATCCTTATTTAAAACTAATTTGGAGTCTGTAATAACATATAACTTATGATTTCGCGACCTGTTCCAGCCTTGCGTCAAAACTTCCAGGGTCATTGTCATCATCAAAATCACAATAACTGTCCCTTATAACTTCTATCAAACTGTCACCTCAACAAAACAATATTTGCAAAGCAATTTTTCCAGTTCATCAAGTTATTTTCCTCGGTACAATCGATAACTGTCAGCTGGTCGCGTGATGCTCTGCAGGTTGGTAGACAGAGCGGCGCGCGCCCACGCACGCTGACGCCAACGGAATTATTTATGCTCGTTGGATACAATCCGTCAACGCAATCATGTGCGATTAATGAATTTGGTTGTGAAGGATGATGGTGTGTGGTTAAGGTCAATTAAAAAGTGAAGATATTTTTAGACGATGGTCATAAAAAAATTAGTAAAACTAGTAAACGTCACAGTTCACATTAGGGAGACAGTGCTTCTAATAAAATGCCGTTATACTACTGTGCTTTATCATAACCAACATCGGCAGCAAAATATATCTCAAAATATGTTTGTTTTAATATTCTGTGTACTAATTTAAAATGGGTACACTGCACAGTTGATAATTAACAAATTCCAACAAGAAACCACTAAGATCGGAGTTAAATTAGGTACTAATTAACGTGCCAACTATTCAACAAATTACAAATTCAAAGCAAGTCTGTGGCAAACGTCAAACATAATCCCTTTCTAGTCGGGCGCTAGCAACAAATCGGTCAAAATGATATATTGGACAACAAAGGACAAATGTTTGAACCAAAATAGCCCTGTCAGGTTGCGGTTCATAAAGATAAACCTAGCCTAGATAAGGTCCCACAAGTCCTAGGTATTCGAACGACACATATAACTGCCTTATGCAAATTAGCTTTACAATTGTATTTTCAAAGTAATTTGTAATGTCCAGGCGGCTGTAACAAAATACTCTTACATTTTGTCGTGGAATTATGTTAATAAGTATTATAAGTTTACGATTATTAGTTGCCAACCTCAGGCCTCACCTGCGCGTTTCTCCTAAACAATTTAACGTACACAATATATTAAATACATTACCGACATGGTCTACTCTCAGGGTACATGAATCGTGAGGTCGTAGGGTCAATTCTCGAGTCGGATAGTTCACTTTTGTTATTGTTTAATCTTAACAACATGATTGAATGATGGGATTGGGAAATCATCTAAGAATTAAGTTCGTGCAGGTAATTGGTCTAAAATAACAAGGCAAATGTATTTCGGAATAGCATAGATCTTAATATTGCTACTGAAACTCTTTTTAAGCAAGATTAACTAAGATAATATATTTTGTCCTACTAGGTACAAGGAGTCTATAATAAGTTAGTGGAAAATATAAAAATTAAATGTTACTTTCAACACTCGCTATTCAAACTAAAAACAATCTTAATGGGTTCTTAAATTTAAGCGAATGTTGCACATTGAAATACAACTATTTTTTTACGGATTTGCCCCGTGACTACAAAGGCTCAAAAGTAATCGAAACAATGAGAATTTAAAATAATAAAACTTAACTCGGGATAAAGCCCGCAAAAAATAGTTTTATTTCAAGAAAATCCAATTTTTGTACTCAATGAAATATGTATGCTATTTAGTGATCATCGTCTGGTTTTAATATATTCCCGTCCAAGCGTTATAAGCTCTCTCCCTGTTAGCTGGAGCTGTAAACACCGTATATGGTAAAAGAGCGTTAAAAACATTTACTGCAAGGGAACATTATGTATTTACAAGATACAGTTAATGTATGTCGGAATGTGAACTCATATCCTCTATCCGCTAAGCAACGGTATACGGCTTTTTATTTTTATTTTCTTCTTATGTCTTTTTATATTAATTTAATATTTGTGAAAAAAATGATATTCGCTAAACTTAATGTTTTCTGGTATTTTTAAATATTTATTCAGAATGCGTTTTCGATTTCTTACGATTTTTGCTAAAGGGAAGAAATAAAATATATGATTCTCTTTACTGAGAGAATTGTGACGTTTCTTTTTCACACGACCCAAATTTTGATATTATTATTTATCTGGTCAAAACATCTTATGAGCGACTATTTAATTTATAGAAAATATATATTTCTTGTATAAACATAAATTCCTCATGGTCTTAAATCAAAATGTTATTACTTCTAAGAGTCAGATACTTTGTCGGTCACATATTGATAAGGTTCAAAGTCTGTCATAATATTTAATATCTGCATATAATAATTAATAACGCAGCTTCACAAAGCAAACAGAGAACAATTTGATGAGGACATTTACGACCTAACACATAATTAATAATCCAGGAAGCATTTGCGGTGTTACATTATGCATTTCTAGTCGACAACCTACTAAATCTGGCTTTAAAACAACTATTTAGATAGTTATAGACTTAAATATATGCACGTATGAAAGAATATTTAAATCCATAAATTAGAGTTTTATAGTTTTATTTCAGTGTGTAACATTCACGTAAATCTAAAAAAAAAAGAAGAGTTGGAAAAAATTAAATCGTAAAACAACAATAAAAAGTTCGTATTTCGTAACTCCTATTAAAATATTAATTGTAAGTGCAATATTTACCTTATGTGTTAATAATATAGATACCTTAAAAATATGAATAAAGCTGTACAGCTTATGACATCTTTGCCAAGATCTTTAAAAAACTATAAAATTCAACGCACACAAATTGATGTCAAGCGACTCCAAGCGATTAAAATCATAACAAACAACTCGTAAAACTTGACAAAACACCCACAAACTTGAAAATCCTATAATTTGTGTACATCTTATGTCACGCGGTTACTTCGATGGTAAAATATCGCTTATTTACTACTTTGTAACTGCATAGAGCATAACATAGTTGCATTGTGGCCTTCTGTTTGTTTTAAAGAGGTTTTGTTCGATTGTGTTAATGTGATAAGCTGTCATTCCTCGGTTCAGGTGTTAAGTAATATTCCACGAAGTTTATGTGAACGGAGGCAGTAACAAGTGTGAGCAGCAATACGTCTGTAATTAAATATAGCACCTTATTATCTTTATTTGTTTTATTTACTAGTCGTAGTTACTACTTTAGCTACAAGGATTTTGGAATTTCTTGTATGTAATATTTAAGAAGCTCAAATACATTGCTTTTTCTCATTTTCTTCTATAATAGAATCCGAATCACTGCAACATCTATTTGAAATTAGCGCACATTTTTCTACCCAGACTGCAAGAGACAAAAATCTTAGGATTTGAGTAAGAAATGGTGGTTAACATATTGACCATGCCTAACATTGTTGTCGCGGCAAAAGCAATCAGTGCGCAGCCGCTCAAGGTTCAAGGTTCAGGTTTAAAGGCACGTCAGAAGCGCGTATGTATATATAAATAAACACGGAATTATGTAGACCTGTACGGAGAAAAAAGATCAAGAAGCGCTTTTAGGTGGCTTTTTATTTAGTTAAGAAAAATATCATTTATTTTAATTAACTGCTCCCCAATCAAGAAAGAGGATAATTTTATTCTTATTTTGTTTTATTATAAGATATCGCTGCCTATTTGTAATTACAATTCACAGTACTATTGTTGTCAAGAAAGGTTAATATTAAATATAATTTATTTAATATTGTAAATCAGAAAACTTCACAGCACGAACTAAATGTCTTGCTACAGCAAGAATTTCCATTAAACATTACAGCGTGCTAATTACGGTTCTAGAAGCAAAATTAATTACAGTTAACAAAATGCAACAGAATTACGAGCATAAATGTGTATGCCATTTCTATAGAGGCAACTACCACGTTAAACATTGTAACAACTAACATTGCATTAGTAGAAACAAACTCGACTAAAAGGGGGACAATTTGCACTCCCACACTCAACTTTCATCTACACGGAAGAGGCAATATATGTGATTAGGTATCGGGCCTACTTTGTTCTTCTTCGGCCATGTGGGAGGGCCCATCGCCTACAACCGGCCCGGAAGGGAAAGGGGCGAATTTATGATAGCCCGTTTAAAGCATAAATTTACAAGACAAATGGACTTTTAACAGCGGTGATAAATTGTCGACACGTGTATTATGTCGCTTGGAGTTAATGTCGAGCAGTTTTGCGGAACCTACAAAGTTTTGCATTCTTAAGAATTGCCGACCTCATTGTAAAATCAAGAGGTGTTGTGTATTTCATACTTTATTGCGCTGGATTTACATTCCAGTGGCGGTGGTTGTTCCATAGAGGTAGAATACCAGATAAGGGAAATAATGTAAACGCTTTCTAACTACAACTGGATCAAATGGACACGATCATAATAATTAATTTATCATTTTATAACAAGTTGAATACTTTTTTATTATAACATACGATCCAACCGGTATCCAGGCACATGGAAGCGTGGGTGTATGGAGGGCACCTAAATTTAGTCACCTAATATAATTTAACGAGGTGGACAGACAACCTAATAAAGATTATAGGAAATCGTTAAATATCTCTTTCCACAGGCTGGATTTAGTCAATACTTCAGCATTAGGCTTCATGTAGTCGAAGAAGATCATAATATTGATGACGCAACAGAAACCGAGCTTTTTCTACGTTTACCGGAAGTACAATCCATTGCTCTTATTTTATTATTATTTTCTATTAATATATGAATATACTTTTTATTGTACACCAGGAAAATAAACCAAAATAATCACTACATAGTATAAAACAAAGTCGCTTTCTCTGTCCCTTTTTATGCTTAAATCTTTAAAACTACGCAACTGATTTTGATGCGGTTTTCTTTTAATAGATAGAGTGATTCAAGAGGAAGGTTCATGTGTATAATACGTGCATATTATTGTAGAGAAATCTATATGCACCCGGGCGAAGCTGGGCCGGGCCGCTAGTATATAATATAACTAAATTTAAATAATACATAAATTGCCTAACCGATTTTGTTAGGTTACGTGAGCCATTAGCCACTTTTTACCGTACTTATAATGATGATATTTAAATAATTCGAAGCTTACTTGATAAAGTGCATTATTGTACAACCGCTGCATAGGAATTGTGAGAGATCAAATATTGGAAAAGGAGCAATGACCCTTAGGGACTGAAATCTGTGTGCTTTCGTACTTCAGAGAGAATATAAAGGCGGGCGTCCTCTTTGAATATGCTAGCAGATATGCGGCCGCATGAAACACTCGAAAAATTCCTCCAAAGCTTAAAGACAATACCAGCCTATAAAGTGGACACCTAGAAACCACAGAGACAAGACTAGCTTACAAAATAACTAAGATCAAGAACCGCGCAGCAATTTATGTAAGCGATAAATGCGGTGATGAGACCGAAGTTTTATGCGAAGATATACAGACGTAACTACTAAATCTCAGCAAACAGAAAATTACGAGCGTAACCAGCCTGTCCGGGGCGACACATTCACGAGGGCAATTGGAAGTGTCATCGCCGCAGTTACATAACCCGACGCGAATACTGACGGAGCGCATTCATCTTAAGCGGATGAGATAGATCATCCGATCGGTCACCCCAAATACCGACAAGGACACTTCCATCTACACTTTATATACTAAGATGCGACCAAATGGCCGACGTCCGGCGGCCCACGTGCCCCCACGCGGATCATTATGAATATTTAGAACAAATGCTAGAAGACCCGTCGTATTGCACTTCGCGATTGCCGTTGACTGCAATCTCCTGGTATTGATTTACGGTTCTGGCGCGCAATAGGATGCGGCCGGCGATAACGAACCAAGATCTAAGATCGTGCATTCAATTGCACTGTCGGATTTACTCTTTACTGATTCAATATATTTTGCAGATTCGTTTTAGATTTAGTTCGAGTGATGCTTTTTGTCATCTACAGAAAAAGAACAGGAGAATCACAGCTCTGGTAATCACTCTATCTCAATCTTAGTGCAAAGGTTATAATTGAAATGGTTGTAGTCAGGCAGGCGACCGGCCGCAAAATTACATGAGATCTAATTCATTCAGCAACATGGAAGATAAATGTAAATTTAAACAAAACCCCTGTATTTGTAGAATATGGATTAGCAAAAGAAGTGATAGGTACATATAAAAATAATTAAATCTATGAAAAGACTAATCAAAAACTGCCGTAAAGAAAACAACTTTGCCCGACCGATTTATCCGGTCAATGACTTTGCTGGATAGCTAATAATCGCCAGTCTTCCTGTATCGTTTCCATCCTCTTATCTACGATCTTCAATGTCGGGCAATGCAATCATAGTCACCATTCCCTATGAATTGTAAATACCATATATCAAGCAAGCTGTTAGCTCATTTGCTATACAGTTGGAAAATAACAACGTGACGTAGTATCTAAATTGTGGGTATTTTTACTGGTGGGTTTCTTACATGTGGTGGCCCCGCCTGTGTACGTACTACCACAATTTATATTTCCCTTTAACAGCAGTGTGAATGCACTGTTGTGTTCCGGTTTGAAGGACATTGTAGCTAGAATAACAATGGGACATATTGAGACTTAACATCTTATGTCTCAGAAAGGCGAGCGAAATGGAATTCCAAGCATTGCTTTATAATTCATGTGATTTTATTTGGTTTTGCTACTATCCATGAGCGGTCGTATAACTTACCGTCTGGAGCATGGCATGCTCGTCTCGCCATAAATTGCAATTAGTACAAAATAAAGACTGTCGAGATTTTTGAATTCTCGACCAATTGACATACACATCAATATTTTTAAAAATCAGGATAATCCGACTAAATAAAATATCACAAAAAAATGAGATACTTTATAGACTGCTGTACCTTTAGCTTATGCTGCAATTGTTGCCAGCAATAACTTTAATGTGTTGTATACAAAACTCGTTAGTGTTCTCAATAGGACCGCAAGTTTCATTGCCTGGAGCCCCCGTGTGTCTATTGATACGTGAGACCTTTAACATTCAGTTATTCAAATGAACTTCAGTGTACCAGGATACAGGGCTGTGGATTTAAAGAATTTATAAACACTTTCATTAGAATTCCCTCGCCACCGTTGTATTATGTGCAAGTGCCGACATAACTTCGAGTGGAGAAATACTGCCTCACTTCCCTCTAATGTTAATGCTTTCGCGCTCTTGTTATTAAAATTTTCACGTATTTGCACTATTTCTCAGACATTCTTGGGTTTATTTTATACCTGTTATTGGTCATAAAAATGTGTATTTAATAGTTTGTTTTTATAAAGATCTAAGGAAACGGTTATATAAGTATGTGATGTAAGTGTGACTGCAGGAACAACTTTTTAAAAGCTCGAGGAATATAAAGTAAATTGAAGTTTTTTTTTGTACCTTAATGGAAGAATAATTCGGTTCTATATTCGGTTCTACATTGGGTGCACTAATTAAATTAAAGTATCATGTTGCTAATTAAAACTACAAAAATGTGACCGTATGCTGCGCCAAACTGGTATTTAACGTCACTTTCTTATTATTTGTCTATGATGTATTCCGTTTAATTTATGTTTATGAATGTTAATTCTTAACATTTATTAATTAGTTTATAAGTACTTTCAGACATTAAAAAATACAAAACAGCGTTTACATATTAAATAAACTACGTAAATGTAATATATGTACATATGCAATATATAAAATATTGATTTAGGAAGAAGAAAATGGAAATAGTAATTATAAAGTAATAGATTTGTTGTCAGTTGCAGATCTGTCCACAAGCGAGCAGCAAGGATCGTAAACAATTTTTGAGAAAGGAACTGCTATGCTAGGGAATTGCTTATATAATATTCTCTAAGAATTTAAGTGATCTTTCATGTGTCAACATTAAAATATCTAATAGACTCTCTGTACTTCTATTTTATTATAACAAGGAACGACCGTAATAGGTATTCAGTATCTTCAAGAGCAAATGAAGGAGTAATGTTGGCGTGAAACCATAATCGTGTGCACAACATTAAACATAAAAACTCGTCGGTCCTTTTACTTCCACATAATATATTCGATTATGCCATTTTAATCGATTATGCGATCTTTCTAAGTATCTCATAATGATTGAAATCAGATGATCGGAACATTCGTGTCTATTTTATCGATGTATTTTTTGCTGGAAACATTAAGTGTAGCAAGGAATTTATTCAGGGAACTGTCCATCTTGGTAGGTCTCTTGTATAAAAATTGAATATTAATAGTAGATAAGTATAGAAAAATTATACATGTTTTAGCAGGTAAGCGTCTGTTTAATAAAGATGTTGAAAAAAACATCCAAAAGCAGATTACAAATGATTTATTAATTTGAATATGTCTGATGCAATTCTTGGATCTTGATTTATCACAATAATATGTATATGAATGCCTACATAATAGGTAAATGTTTCATATTGTCGTATTCAACAGATGCAATTTCAATAGATTTAGTTAAATATTCAAATCTAAGGAAGTAAAACCAAAGAATGGTTTTGAATCTTACACCACATATGTATGGGTTTTAATAATACTGTAAAATACAATAAAAAAAACCGTAAACAGAAATTACAAATGACCAAATAAGAAAAATAATTAGTACAAAAGTAAGGCCATCTAAACAACTCCTTGGCTCAATCGAAATCCAAAATGATCTATTTTTATCCGTCCACTGATCGCGCATACAGGTTCAAAATATAATAAAACCCTCAATTCGCACCGGCCCATTTAACCTTTACTTTCAGTTCATTTACTTTTTTGATGATCTCGTAAAACGTTCGGTTAGTGTTATGAGGGCGTGAGTCACAGCATTCCTGACCCTATTGCATCATTATGCCGGCTATCTGGCGGATAAGCGTTCAACGATCCTCAGGTGTTACGTCTTCATACATGTCTATATGGTGGACAATCGTGTGGGAAATTTATAAAATATTATGGGTTGGTAATGAAAGGAATAATTTATGGAAAATAATCAATCTCTGATATCTATGTCGGGATAAAGTGTTCGTATAGTTCTCTTTAAACTAGAGTATAGACTATAGACAAATTCTAGAATATGTAAATATTAACGGCCTTATTAATAGACAATTTCAAAATTTTTATTACGAATGTTATGTATCCTCTCAAACTGAATTTAAAAGACGTTCGAAAGGGACAAACCTTTCGATAGCTAAAATAGGTTTTAAAACTGTCTATTATTACGGCCGTTAATGTGTGTACCATATTGAGACATAAGATGTTACATCTCATTATATTACAGTAGTTACTCTGACTACAACGTCTTTCAAATCAGAACACAACAGTGCATTTACACTGCTGTCTGGATAGAAATAGACATTTCGTTGGTACCTACCCAGGCGGCCTCTCACATTTGAGAGACATCGTTTAATAAACATAAAATAGTAGGGGTACTCAACAACTTGATTTTTGACGACGAATTCTTTTCAGCAAATTCTTCTAAAGTTTCACATACTGCACTGCTCCACCGTTTATACGTGCATATTTGGGCAAGTCTTACAACTGCCAGCTCGATTGTACCTGATAAAGTGCGGTGCATTCTCAGGTGCTCGCGTATCGAGTTACAATGGTTCGTTGTGTCGGAGCTTATAACAACTTGCCACCTCGGCTATTGGACGGTCAGCTATGTTTAAAGACGTTTATCTATTATCTACAAACAGTATTGGCGATACATTGTTTAGAATGTATTTCTTTTTTCAACAGTCACATACATGGTCTTGAGCCCACACTAAGATCGAGTCTTGTGTCGTGGGTATCACGAACTACGAGAGATTTTTCGGTCTCACAAACACCCAGACGCGAAAGAAATATTTGTGGGCCGCACAAACATTTCTCTCGGTGCGGGGATCGAACCCGCGACCTCTCGTTTCGTCAAACGGCGCGGCGTCTAACCGACTGCTCCATGGAGGCCGTCTTTCATTCAGGAATTCCTTGATATAAAACTATGTTGGTCTATTGTAATGTGATTTCAATTTTAATTTTTTTGATTATGATATTAGAATAAAATTATAAACGCACATAGTGTGTCGCTTCAGAAAACTTAGTTCGTATACTAACCTAAGTTCTGTAAATTGTATTCAATGAATATTTTTTATCGATAGATGTGATATATCAAAATATCATATTATTATAAGTAAGATAGAAGAGGGCGCCACCGCCACGTTAACATCGTCTCCTCAATTAAATTTTGTTAAAATTTTCATTTTCGTGCATTTTAGTATTTAAACGTGATAAGCATAATGACTATAAAGTGACTCTAGCTGTGAAGTGTTAGAGACTATTTGACTGAAAGACTAAAATAGTTATTAGCCGGAAAAGGTCAATGGTCTCGATGGCGCCGGATTTGCAAAAGCCTTTATAAAGAGTGACGTTATTGTGATTATGAGTGAACTTTATGTGATAAAAAGTGTTTTAACAGTGCACAATTTTAACTACCCACTTTAAACATAATCATTTCACACTTTTTATAACATATCAGAGACTAATGCACAATTTCGTCATATAGAAGTCATCAATCCTAGCTTAGTTATATTCGTACCGCTTCTCAAATCAAAAGGCGGGTGTTCAAATCCTAGCCAACTAAGCTAAACTTTTTTTTTTAATTTAATTATTTCAAGGAATTTGTAACAAACTTTACATTTTAATTTACGTTAAATCGGAATACATACAAGATTTTGGGAGAATTTTAAACATCACTGCACCGCTTATAATCAGAGCTGACAGTTGTTTCTCGCAGTTATGCCTACAAAAAATTGCATGGGCTGCATGACCGATATTAGGGGCAGGGATGCAATGCTTTGCTCCAACTGTAATCACTTGTATGATCTTGATTGTGCCAATATAACTGTTAAGAGATTTAAGGCCATGAGCACTGATCAAAAACTCTGCTGGGAATGCCCTTGTTGTCGCAACAAAATACCTAAAGGTGACAACAGCAACACACCTATACAGCCATCTGTTTCGTCTGACAGCTCACCGAAAGTTTCTCCTGATAACGCCAATATAACCTTGCGGAACAAACGCCCGCCTAAGTCATTGGAAGGAGTCATAACCACCGAGTGTGTCAACATTTGCACTGACACCGTAACTCCATCATGGTTTAAAACCCTTGAGGTAAACCTCACTACTAATCTTTTGGCTCTAATGAAGGAATCTTTAAGCTCTGAGTTAAAACCTATTAAAGTGGCCAATGAGGAAATTTTACAAAGCATTACTTTCTCCAATGACAAATACGAAGAGATGATGAGAACTATTGCTTTGTACGTGGAAGAGGTGAACAAACTGAAAAAAGACAATAGTGACTTGAAATCCACAGTTGCTGATCTATCTGCCCGTCTCACACTATTAGAACATTACACTCGCGAATGCAATATTGAAATATCTGGCATACCGGAGTATAAGAACGAGAATCTGACCAACACCGTTGTCCAAATTGGTCAAGTCATTTCCAACCCCGTACAAGAAGCAGATATTACTGTGTGCAAACGTGTGGCTAAATTAGATCCAACTAGTAAGCGTCCTCGTTCCGTTATAGTCAAACTACGTACATCCTTTCAAAGGGATTGTTTTCTGGCAGCTGTCTCTAAATTTAATAAACATAAACAGCATGTGAAGGATAAACTTAGTTCTAGCCACCTTGGAATCGCTGGTAATAAGGCTCCTATCTTTGTCTCTGAGCATTTGTCACCTGCGGCTAAAAACTTACACGCCTGCACTCGTAAGGCTGCTCGAGAAAATGAATATAAGTTTGTGTGGATACGAAATGGACGCATCTTCGTTCGAAAAACCGAGGACTCACCATCTATACACATAAAAAACCTTGATGACATCACCTAATTGTAAATCCTATTCGGCGAACGTGTAGTACAGGGCCATAGATTCTTAATATTAAAATTCACTCTATACTACCAAAATATGCGAGGTATTCGCACGAAGCTAGATGAACTTCGTCTGTCTTCACTTGCAAATGACTTTGACGTAATTATAGCGACAGAGACTTGGCTGAACGACAGTATTAACGACGCAGAGATACTGGATTCTAGATACACGATTTATCGGCGTGATAGAAATTCCAGCATAAGTTCTAAAAAAGAAGGCGGCGGCTGCCTTATCGCTGTTTCCAACCGTCTGAAGTCGTCCCGTTTAGAAGAGTGGCAAAGCGACATCGAGGATCTGTGGGTTTCGGTGCGGACATTGTCCAACGAAGATTTAATTCTAGGCTCTGTTTATATACCACATAATGCTCCTTCTACAATGTATGATGCATTCTTCGAGTCAATTAGTGATAAATTACCTTTTAGTAATAATAAGTGCATCTTGTTCGGTGACTTCAATATTGCTGGGATACATTGGACATTAGATGACAGCGGCCTGTACACAAATCCATCTGTATGTAGATCTCAAATTGCTTATTCACTTTTTGATTTTATGTGCCATAATAACATGTATCAAATAAATCATATTACTAATTCACATAACAGAATACTGGATTTAGTCTTAACAAATTTCATTGGCCCCACTCTTAGTGAAACAATGAGTTAATTGTGCAATACTGATAGTCACCATCCTGCATTGGAGGTAAAATCTGACTGTTTTAACACCTTGCGCAATCACAAAACTCTATTGCCGAAACAATTTGCTAGCTATAATTTTAGTAAAACTGATTATCCATCTCTTAATGCTTATTTGAGCAGCATTGATTGGCATGTTACCTTAGACAAATTCGATAATGTAGACGACATGGTTGCAGCATTATATCAGCACTTAAAAGTTGCCACTGAACAAAACTGTCCCAAGACTAGATCAAGGCGGTGGAAATATCCCAAGTGGTTCTCTGCTAGCTTGATTAAGATGATTAGAGAAAAATATAAATGTAGATCGAAATATAAAAAGAACCATAATCCGAGAGACCTGCTAGAGTTTGAGATACTAAGAGAGAGGGTGGATAAGAGGATTAGGAGTGATTATAATAAATACGTAGCTCTGATTGAAGATCGCATAACAGGCAATCCTAATTTGTTTTGGTCCTTCATTAAAGACTCTAAAAACTTAAAATCACAATATCCATCTACTATGCATCTGAATAATGTTACGGCCCACAGTAATGTCGCCATGTGCAATTTATTTGCCGATCATTTTTCATCCACATTCTTATCACCTGTGCCCTCTATTCTTATTAACCCACTGCTGTCCCCTCCCTATGGTCTAAACATGTTGTCTAAAATATATCTTTCTTACAATTCTGTATTTAGAAAGCTCAAATCACTTAAACCTAGCAGAAGTAGCGGTCCTGATGGTTTCTCACCATTTTTTGTGAAATCCTGTGCCACTGGTTAAGCTGCTCCTTTAACAATTATTTTCAATAAGTCCCTTCAATCTTCAACTTTTCCCACTCACTGGAAAAAAGCTTTTGTTGTTCCTATTTACAAAAAAGGATACAATTGTTTAATCACCAACTACAGACCAATATCACTTTTATCATGTTTCTCAAAGGTCTTCGAGTCTCTTATTTGTCCCTTTTTATCGTGGCATATAAAAGAGATGTTATCTCCTTCGCAACATGGGTTTACGTCTCGCATATCCACTACCACTAACCTAATGACTTACGTGAACGAAATGTCTGCATCTATAGACTCTGGTTCGCAGACCGATGCAGTTTACACTGATTTCACCAGCGCGTTTGACAGAGTGGATCATGTGATATTATTACGGAAATTGGAGCATAGGTTTGGCATTTCAGGCAACTTGCTATTGTGGTTTAGATCCCATTTGTCCAATAGATCCCAAGTGGTGGTCAAAGATGGACACTTCTCCAAAATATATTACTCAACTTCTGGAGTACCCCAGGGATCACATTTAGGTCCTATACTATTTAATTTATTTATAGACGACATAGTTCAGCATGTAAAATATTCCAAATGCTTACTGTACGCGGATGATTTAAAATTATATAGGACCATTCGTTCCCGGGAAGATTCTCATCTCTTACAGGCCGACTTATCTAGTATTGGGAACTGGTGTATTTTAAACAACATGTCACTAAACGCTAGTAAATGTTATCACATCAAATTTACTAAGAAATTAAATGCTCTTGATTCTACGTATACTTTGGACGGTATAAACTTAGAAGAAGTTAATAAAATCAGGGATCTGGGGGTTATTCTTGATAGTAAATTAAACTTCATAAGCCATATTGATCATATAGCTCAGAGTAGTAACAGAATGTTGGGTTTCATCAAGAGAGTTGGGAAGCACTTCAAAAGAACTAAGACATTAAAGATGCTGAATTGTGCCCTTGTCCGTAGCCGCCTTGAGTACTGCAGTCAGATTTGGAACCCCTTCTATAGAATCCGCATTGACAGGTTGGCAAGGCGAAGTGCAATGGTGATACCACCATTTGCCTACGTGCGGACTATGATACGAGACTCGACCACTATAAAATGAATTCACTGGAAAAAAGAAGATCTTTACTTTATGCAACTTTTCTGCATAAACTTATTAGTGGTGCTATCTTAGAGTCTTTTCTGCTGGGGGAGCTGAATTTCAATATTCCTAATCTGAATAAAACACCTAGTCGCATTGATAGGAATACGTTCCGTACGCGCCGATATCGATCCAATGTGGGGAAGTTTTCGCCAATCAATAGATTACAGAGTAATTTTAATGACCTTCAAAGTTCTGCGTCTGTTGATTTATTTTCAAGGTCTGTCCCTTGTTTTAAAAAACAAGTGCTGCAATCAGGTCTGTCAAATTTTAATTCATGGCTTTAATTTTCATAGTTGTATAATTATTTTTTCTTATTATTTTCTATATTGTGCAGTTATTTTATGTGTAGTTCTGAAATTTATGTTTGTTATTCTCTGTTTTTTTTTTGTTATTGTATAATTCAATTGTAATACAAATGCTGTTTCATACCTGTAATTAGTGAGTAGACTAGTCCATAAATTGTACAAGTTGTAAAATGCATGTTTAGTTTATTAACTGTTGGTGTGTCATTTAATAAATAAATAAATAAATAAAGTACCAAAGATTGTTGGAAATTTTCTTTGTATTTAAAATTTCTATGCGATACTTATAAACAAATATGATTGATTTATAAAGGGACTTTTAGTTTCATGTCCTTATGATTCCATTACTCGTACACGTACTTAGTTCTAAAATTTCCTGTAACTTCCTTCAAAAGATTGTTAAGATAATGCTGCCAGATGTAGATAAGATACCCAGTAGCAGTCATTAACATAATTAAGAAACCTTACTCGAAAATCCAGGTGTCTGATTTATTGTCCGATAATATTGTCGATTGTGTCGTTTATTTACTACTTCACCTCACACCGTTTGTTGAAATTTAGGTTTGTCAAACACAAGATAAAGAGATTCCAGCCCACACAAATAAACGTATCTTGATGAAATTTAAATGAACTTCACCCAAAATACAGTTTTGTAACAGAGATAAATTACGGATGAAATATAATATCATATTTCATCCGTAATTTAAAATAAATAAATCTATAAAAATATAGTTTAATTTAAATGTGTAACATTCGCGTAAATCCGATAAACTATAATATTATAGAGATAATAAATAATTTAAAAAAATATACGAAACAAAAATTTTACCGTTATTGAATTGATTTAGTCAAGTTTATACAACACTCGTACTTTGTACAACTGAAAATCATTAGCATTATCTCAACAGAAGAACTGGCACTAAAAGGCGTGAAGAAATTTACATACTCAATCTTAATCGAATAATAAATCTTTCAGCTAAATGGTATACCGCAGACGGTACTTACAAATTACAATAATCAATGTAAGCTGTCGCTTAGACCGCACCTAAAATTGTTAGCGTATTCAAGAAACTTGACATTTCACGTTAACGCCAAAGCAGTAATCAGTGTCATGAACATATTTGTATTAATTAATTATTGTCTGGAGTCGGACGTTTTCCAATCAAGTGAACAAGGCGGGCTTTACGCAAACTAAATGTCAGCTACATCAAAACATGATTTACATAGCAATTTACCACTTTGCAGGGCTGCGCAATATTTCGGTGTCGTTCGAGAGTTGTCGAGGAAATCACATCGAGGAAATGTGCCACTTGCAAATGTATTATTCCATCAAAACGTTCGTGAGAGGAACGATACAATATTCCGATGCAAGTAGTAGATGTGAGATGTACGGTTTTAGATCGAGACAATTTTGTTCTCGACTCGACGATTGACCAATAAGGATATATAATTCAAAATTTCAAATATTCCTAGCTAAGTGTCGCTTCCTGATTCTATTTTCTTTTCGCTATCTTACAAGAAACAATGTTAGAACATATGGGGCCTTATTAATAAACTTTGATTACTGAGGGTTTAACTTTAGCCCAACGTTTGAGAACTGACTCGATTATTTTGAATAGCGAGATATTCACGACTATACATATACTATGTATTTATAAACACGGATGTACTTCGGTCTAAAATGACAATCCTCTTATGGCAATCTGAATGAACAAAATAATCGAATCAACTAAGAACCTTGGGTTACAATTAACCCCTCGCTCATCCGAATTTAAAACGTTCCAATGACTTCTGAAAGGAACTTTAAAATCACAGCCGCGAATTAAATTTAATGATATTAATGTTAAAAAAACGGAATCGGTTTGTTATCTTGGTTTAATTTTAGAAAGGAATTTTTCCTTTCTTGAACATATTAAGAACGTCGGGGAAAAGTCGAAAAGGAACTTTTTTGCTTTGACAAGAATATCAAAATCAACGTGGGGGCTATCTTTCAATACACTAAAAATCATCTATGGAGCAACTTACTTAGGATGTATCTGTTATGGATCTCCCGTATGGGCTGATAGGGCTACTATCGGTGCTGTGCGAAGAAAACTGCTCCAGAGCCAACGTTTGGCGTTGATATTCTTGTGCAAGGCATATAGAACTGTTAGTACCGAAGCTTTGCCTGTCCTAGCGGGTGTACTTCCAGTCGACCTGGAGGTGCAACGTCGCGCCGCGATGTATTACTCTAATAGAGAGAAGATGGATAAAAGTTTTTTCACCGCACGTGAACTTTTAAAAGTTGACAGATTATTTAAACCGGTTTCAGTGGTATATAGCGAACTATTAGATGAATGGCAAAATAGATGGGAGGTATCTTTGAAGGGCCGGCATCTATACCAATTTTTTCCTTGCGTACCTGATCGTTTAACAAAGACATGGCTAGATGTCGATTATTGCGTATCACAATTTCTCACGGGCCATGGTAACTTTAAGTCTAAACTATACTCTTTTAAGCTTGTTGCGTCGCCTGCGTGTCCATGTTCAACATCTAATTGCGAGTATGAGCAGTCCGCGCATCATATACTTTGGGAGTGTAGTCTTTGGCATAATGAGCGTAAAACCATGCTAGATAGTATGCAAATATCATCTGGAGTTGTATACTACATGGACCTTGTAGAGACTAGAAAGAACTTCCGTGCTTTCCGGCGTTTTTGCCATACCTATTATTGGATTCAAGCATAACAGTTCACATAATAGGTCCCATTTAAATGTAATAATAATTTGATCCGTGGTGCTTCACAACTGGCTTCTCCGGCTGTGAAAGTCTTTTTGCGAGGTTATTTACCTCTTCAATTCAATGTTTTGTCACCCGCTTTGCACGGAGGGAAGTGGACAATAATTTATTTCCAACTCCTCCTATTAATTTAACTTTCTGATTAATTTCGTTGCGGGTTAAAGACAAGTTAGACATTCCCGGAGACTCGCCGAGCTTCAATGCTCGGTGTCATTACTTTGTGTGCCACTGTTGATCCTGGCTCACAGTGAGGGCGGGACAGTCTCATCCAAGTTTATTAATAAGGCCAAAAGTGTAATAGGTCAGCTCACCGTCTTAATTTCGAATATTAGAGCTTTTGATATGAAATAAAGCTGATAGGGATGATGGTATAATTGATATAATTAAACCAGCACTTACCAGTACGGTAGCCAGCGTTGGAGAGGTACGTGGCGAAGGTCTTGGTCTCATGGGTGGCCTGCCACATCGGCGAGGAGCAGTTGTCGTTGTTGGTATAAACGTTGTGATTATGCACGTAGACCCCGGTCAGCAGAGAGCTCCTACAGTACACAATACAGGTTTTACAAAAGTAGAATTGTTTTATGTGTGCATTTATAGTAAAATGATACAGATACAAAATGATAATTTCACAAAACTATCAAATTGTGTTTATTGTGGTTTTTTTTTATATGTGATTTAGCGGAAGATGTTCATCATAATATTATATAGATGGAACGTGCCCAGACAAAATCTGCCAGAGAGATTCTAATAAAGTATTCAGGTATGAACTTCATGGATTTCCGTTTTGTACAGAGTTATGTAAGTTATCAGTTAAGGTCTAGTTTTAATAATTAGTATTATATTATTCGTAATGTAATTTAAGGCTATGTTATAGCTGGCTTAAACTTTTTTGCCTAAAAGGACCTTTAAAATATTAGTAAAAAAATATATTACACTCTTAGTACCATACTAATACGGAACAAACAGAGAAACGAATTTTACTAAATTAAAGAAATATCCGCTAATTTACATTACGGTATAAGCATACTTCAACTTGAAATACTTCAAAATGTAATGTTTAACTCACACGTCGACCCAAATTATTTACGCGGTGCAAGTATTTAAAAACCAATTATAAAAATACACACCTCGACGGGCAGCACATAGGTGTTGTAGTGTAAGCGTGGCGGAACTCCGCACCAGCACTCCTTATAGCTTTCATTGTCCTCGGCATAAAATTCAAGCTACCCAACTCCACGTCCTGATCATCCGTCAAGATTAGAATGATATTAGGTTTCCTTTCCCTTGGCTGGGGATACGGTATATATCCACTTTGCCATTTATTGGGCATCTTCATCTTCGACCTGGTAGAGTTCTCCCTCACTGGCAAGGTATGGTAGCGCTCCTGAGTCTTGTTTTGGTTAAACAGCTTCCGCATCGAGAATTTCTCCATGCTTTTGTTCCAGTGTTTGTCTGTTTTCCTTGCTTTCTCCTCTCTCTTCAAACTGAAAGGCTCCACAGTTCTGTTATGGTTGTCTTCTTGTGAATGGTCCATGCCTTTCCTTCTGTCTCTTCGAACTTCATGTTCCCAAAATCTGCGTCTGTCACCGCGATATCTTGAGCTGTTTCTGTGTCTCAAATACCTCCTTTCGGGAAGGTCTGTAAGCGTTCCGTTGAACGTTGTTCTATTGCGGTTGTTTTCTTTACTCCTAAGCTCTCTAGATCTCGAAGATTCATTATCTTCGAACGAGTCTCGCTTTGCGGATATCAATAAAAAGTTCCACGTCAAAATAAAAGGGATTAGTTTCAAATTCATTCTGAAAACTAACGCTAAAGCAATGTGGAATAATGCTTTCAAATAAGTGTTGGTGACACTAAAGCTTATTGAAAGTATTCACGTAGCTGACTGCTGTAAGTACCAGCAATAATTCTTTAGAGCTGTAGACGCCATTGTGTTCCACCACCTGTAACAAACAAAAATATTTTTATAACTTCACAAATAACATTTACTAACTCAATGATATTATGTTCAGCCTACACATATTAAGTCTAGAAAAATAACAAATGTTTCATTACAAACAAAAATCCATACCAAAAACTGTTGAACGTAACGTATTTTCGAGCATGAAAATAGTTCAAGTAGTTCAAGCTTCAATAACGCGTTCTCACTACATCCAAAATTGCAAATATATCAATCTACAGTCGAAAATAAATATGAAATACACTTGTGTTGCAACGCCTATTCCACGTTTACTCAGTTTATTAAAGTACAGTTCCGGGGAATCGATATTGAAACCGTTTAATGGCATTCAACCCGGGCATCAATCGCGAACTGCTTTTAACAGAATTGGACTCGTCGATGGGGCATGCCCTTTAAATAAACAGCCAAACTCCGACCGAGGGTTGCAAAATTAATGGCGGCTGCTCATTACTGATCTAGTACGAAGCGATAGCAAAATGTGAAGGTAATCTTGGAACCGATCAATCCATTCTAAAAAACACTCACTGGCCGCAGTTAGACTTTGAATTGTTTAATGGTGTAAATAAAATATCGATTGTGGTAAACATCCAAATGCTAAATCTTACTTCGAGTGTAAACTTTACAGAAAACCGTTAATAACTCCAAAACGAATTACTTATATATGAAATTTGTCACAAAACAGAAATAAATCATGTAGATGCCATTTGTTTTTCAGACGATTACCGCTGTCAACATTTAAATAATGCACGAAATCTTAAATGACTTCACCCTAAACGTTTAAAGCATTTGTCATAACATGCTAAATTTACACTGGTTAAGTCTGCCACTCAAACCGATAAGATATTACACCTCTCCAAATACAATAAGTCAAGATACACACGCAAATCCCTGACTGTTTAGGGAAGCGTATTGCAAATTCCCCAGGACTCCAGAAACAACACTCACTTTGGATTTACAGCATTCATACATTCAGTCATACCGAAATATCCTGAAGTATTTGTAATATTCGATCAGAATTCTTGCAAACTTCCTGAAGATTAGCCTTTCAGTTTTCACGACGTTTTACATCGGTCGTTTCCATCATTTAAGGCTTGGATTACTAACTAGTAACCGCGTGAAAGCCACAATGCATTCGAAATTAGCGCCATAAACTGGTGAAACTACTCAATATGTTAATGTTATATACTGACTAACTATTAGGAATCCCAAGCAGTAAAGTTTATATAGTTTGATGAACACGTGCGCTAAAGTATCACTGATCCTGATTTATGTTACCGCGGAGTGCGAGGTAATTGATAGGGGATGGCTGCGATCGATGACGTCAGACGGACCGGCACTGCTGCCCACTGCAATAGCTTTAATTAAAAACGGTAAACTTCCAAAAAAAGACAAAAAGAACAAACATTTTCAGCCACTGTTTTGGATTAACCTAATGTGCACACAAATCGTTAAGTCTGAGTGGTCGTTTTGCCAAAATCTGTGTAATTGGATCGTTTGTGTTATTGCTTAATTCTAGGTTTCGTTGTTAAAGTATACTCTGTTCTAAATTGAGTCATAATTTACAAATACAAGAGAAAACTGCGAAAGTTTTTTTTGTGATACAAAAGGGCATCGTGCGACGATCAACCAAACTTGGAAGAAATACACATACATATTCAATGTTTATGGGCACATTTTAATGTCCTGCGTGTATGGATCGGACATGTCAAAACCTTTATATTAATGGTTCTAACTGTGCAATTGAATTGGATCGTTCTCATCATGAAAGGAATCATAATATTGCCATTCATTATAATAGAAAGAGCCGTAATTCTGTCCCACGAATGGAGATGTATTTACAATAAAATATCAAGCTTAATGCGTGTATCAGATTTCTAATCATTGCTCATGTTCACTTAATGATGTTATTAGCACGTGCAATCCATTAGCATGGCCATAATAGTTTTTCCCATTCATATCTATTTATTTAAAACGTAAAGAATTTATAATATTGATATGATAATAACTTTATACAGAAGGTCCCTTAAGCAAGGACTAAATAAATTAATCGACTTGGTATTACATAGATCTCACAACTTTTTGCGGTAGAAAAACTGAGCTGCGAGACTTGGAATTTTTTTACAGGATGTTTTTGATGGGATATCACGTCTTTTTGTAAAGTCCTACTTTTTTCCTCTTTGGTACTTTTTATTTCTATAATAAATAAAACGATTTTTCTTAAAGCCTCTGTCTTATGGTTTTTTTCTTATTTTTGTAGGTATCAATTTATCACAAATATAGCGGATTTGATTGTTAGTGTTCTTTCTTTCATGGTAATTGATATTTTCGAGCTATTTAGTATATTTATTTGCAAGTTTTTCTTCGTCCTGTTTTTCTAGAGGAATGTTGTACAGTGTCATGGGCTGAATAGACCCCTTCCCTCTCTATACCCCCCTCCTGTTATGCCTCACATATATAGATACCTATCTACAACTATTATTCCATTATATACGGGTCCAACGAATCATTAACTGCAAATGTAACTTTGTAATCCTATACATTTATATGGGATTACAAAGTTATTCACGCAGTTGGTGTACCTAGAAAACTAGTCAGAAATTATGAAATGTTTAAATTTTTCCTTAATTGAGACACTAAACACTAATTATATTCTAAATTTGAAGGTTCTATGTCTGCTAGAAGTGCCTTAGACTTTTGATGATCGGTCAGTCAGTCAGTGAGTGACAAAATTACGAAAGTTTGACAAGTTATAATTCTTAAACTACTAGTTCAAATTGAATGAAATTAAATATACCGTGTTTACATAATGCCTGCTTAGTAAGTGAAAATTCAAGCTTGTTGCTTTAACCGCAACAAAGTTATAGGGGGTTGAAAATGGTCTGAATTGCTTCGAGAAAAGTATGGTACGACTGTGCCGCTTTTTAGCTCGACTTAGAGGGGGCACTGCCGTGCCCCCAGATAAGTATACTACAGTACAAAGGGAACATTTTTTTACAGATTTAGAAGGTAACATAAAAACTGCCAATAGTTATTCAAGTACTCATCTATCTGCAGATGGCAGACGTATACAGTAACTTGTATTAAGTGCAACAAATGAAATATACCTGTGTGTTAAATAAAAAATAAAAAAATCGCTGAAGAGCCGTGCGTATGTAAACACACTTAAAGCTTGTTTGAAAACTACACTATGAAATCCACTTACGAGTTCAGCATTCAAGCCTTTACAAAGTCAAACACTTCCTCGATATTACTTTGAATGAGTCATAACTAACCTGGCACAGAATTAGTGACCCGTCCACAAGTTTTATTCACTCCGGCCTGGGACAATGAATTAATTACTCCCGACTTAGGAAATCCTGTTTTATGTAGACGTAAGCTTTAATTAACTTCATGTTAATATTTTGCTTGGGCAAATACAGCGGCCCATAACAATAATTCTGCCTCTGCATTTTGTGTTGTTTACACGTAGAAAGCACGCAGGTCTCTATTTTAATACTATTTATAGTGTAGTAAATTTTGTTTTGGCTTCGAGTGCAATAACCTCGCTAAAAATAACCTAATTACACTCTTAACGTGTTTTGAACTTTCACACACGTTTCGTTTCACAAAATACTGGAGAATTCTAAAAATATTAGTCGTAAACGTTTGTAATTTAGCAAATGTAACAGCAGTAAAATGTTTGCAAATGTATTATAAAATATGGGTCTAATAAATTGTTGCAATATCTGAAAAGAGATCAGCACGACATCCGACGCGGGAGAAAAATTAAAGTGAAAGCTGTCTGCTACGTGCCAACATTACTTACGACGTGAAAAGTACACATTTATTATATTTTCCCACGGATTTAACTCTGTATTACCAAACAAAATTAGTTTATTTAGTCACCAGTTTGTAATTAAACATTCTACAATCGTATTTTACATTATGTAATGATATTGCAAAATTACTGTTTTCAACAATCCCGAAAGGGTAATCTCCGATAATCTCGGAATTAATCCGGCGGCCAACGACGACTGACCTAACCACTCTCAATCGTACTCTTGATTATAGAGGAGGTTCGTGCTTTGATGTATAATGTATATGGGCTGATACAATACAATATTACATATTATTTGAAATACATAAATCCATATTCAAAACAAAAAAAATAGTTTTAATATTACAATCATTGTTTATCTACATTGTACATTTTTATTTATCCATAATCCACAAAAATTTATTAGTGTAAAAGTCAATTTTCTAAGCAACTCACAAACCTTCGTCTACTTTAGATAAAGTAGAGTGCGTCCCTAATCACATTTACGTAATTAATTCTCGCAAATAAGTCATTAACTCCATTGATTTCGCAAAGTTTACACGAAAAAGAGCGCTGTTAACAAACCCTTATAAATTAGAAGTTAATCGCCCCTCGCCGAAGTTCGTTCGACATCGGCGAATGCTTTATGTAAATCCCCTTAATGGCTGAACAGAAACTTTATAACTTATACTCCGCAACAATTTTATTATACGTTGGATTTTACGCTAATTAGGGTGACGCGATTTGTGGCAATTTCTGCACTTTCATAGATTTTTTTTCATGCAGATCTAATGCAACACATCTAATATCAAGTATTATTTTTTTTGTTTCGTTAAATGGTCGTTGGGGCCAAAAAGTTCAAGAATGGAGGCCACTTAGTGGAAAGCGCAGCGTAGGACGTCCACCCACAAGGTGGTCAGACGACCTGGTAAAGGTCGGGGGATGTCGCTGGATTCAGGCTGCCTCCAACATCTGTATCAGCCCTTATACGTCCCACCGCAGGGCACGGGCCTCCTCTACAATCGAGAGTTCGATTGAGAGTGGTGGCCTCCAAAATATCACTGTGAAAATCCTTAAGATAGACCTATGTTCAGCAGAAGACTTCCTTTGGCATGCCATTCGTGTGATGGTGAGTGATACGAGCGCTCATAGACATTATCAAAGCCAAACAAAACCATAAATTACGAAGCAATACAATATCCTTCAGGGATAGACAGATCTTCGGACTTAAATTGACATTTGCATGTACTTATCTATTTAAACAAAATTAGCCATGATACCACACCGACCGACACATAATCAGTACCTAATTGATTCAATTTGGTCCTTGACTTCAATTGTTCGTAAACTATTTTATAATGGTATTGACAGAACACGACATAGATATTATTGGCGTCATTCTGATGGCCTCTGTGCAGACATTACTTACGGCTTCGACACCCCAGCGAGTAAATTGGTGTGGTGAAAGCAAATATGTGTTCTAAGAAGTTGCTGCAATGGCATCATAGGTTCTAATGGCCCATCAAAAACTACGTAGTGCCGAATATTATCATTGACGTAAATATTGAAGTGGTGGACTATATGGCCTAACCACTCTCAATCGTACTCTCGATAGAGGAGGCCCGTGCCCTGCAGTGGGACGTATATGGGCTGATACAGAAATATTGAAGTGATTTGGCATTTTCTTGTTCGCCTTTATTATACAAAGCATATGTAGGTAAAATCTTGAAATAATATTTAGTTCTGCTGAAGGTACAAAACCGTGAAAAACAGATGATCACAGGGCTTTTTGTTCCTGCCAATCAGTAAAAATTTCCAACAGCATTGTTTACACAATAATTTTTATCTGGATCTGGATCAGCCCATATACGTCCCACTGCAGGGCACGGGCCTACTCTACAATCGAGAGTACGATTGAGAGTGGTTAGGCCATATAGTCCATATAATTTATATAGGCCATATAATTTTTATAAAAATAATTATTTTAAACATTTGCCACTACTGAATCTGAGACAAACTAAAAAAAAATACTGAGTATATCCAGACTGAGACCGAAAACGAAGCCTACTAAAATCTACTAAAAACCAAAAAATAATAAAATAATAACTAACCACTGCAAAGCAAAAAAAAAAAAATTTCATGGAACTCGTGCATGTTGATTCATTTGCTTAATGACTTGACTAGCCAACAAATCAAAATATATGCGTAACATATTGAAGGCGGGCCGCCAAGTACCAAACATGTAGGACCTATGCCTTATATTAATTTAAATATCTATAAGCTGCCGAAGATATTAGAATTTACGTGTATTTTAATTTTATCACCCACCCCCCTTCACCCCCACCCCTTTATCCTTCTCTCACTGTAACTTAACTTTTCTAATGAACGTAAAGCAAAAAGAACCATTGCAATTCTCCTTAATTTTAAGGAGTTCCCCTCTCCAGGTCCGAAGATATTCATCACATCTTCACTAAATTTTAATGAGACCAAACGACAAGCACCAGCTTTCAATCAAAGAAAGAATGATCGAAATCGGTTCATACAGTACAGAGAAACGAGGTAACAAACATTAAAAAAAAAGCAACATACAGTCGAATTGAGAACCTCCTCCTTTTTTTGAAGTCGGTTAATAAGCTGACAAATAACTAAAGGTGTATGTAATAGGAAGGTATTACCACACAAATTGTCAAAACATTTTGAAAACAATATAGAAAAACGCTCGATTTCACACGAGTCCTGCCTCGGAGCTTTTATAGGCACATACATATAACACAGTTTCCGCAAGATCTGTGAGGCCAAGCTGCCGTAATTCTATTTGTTACGCTCAGGCGCGCAGCCAGATTTCAAATTAAATTTACTTGAGGTTCAATAGTGTTATTAGATTTCGCAGTTTCACGTTTGCTCGTATCAAATACAAAAGATATTATTTTGGATTTATGATATTACTTTGTTATATGTGTATGGGGGGTGAAATTTTGTGAGTACACGTTTAGCTGCTTCAGTATCATTGGTATTAAATGGCAGAGAAATGATTCATGAATTAAGAAATAAATATTAAGAGCGTATACACCTTGCGCGCAAAGTCAACTATAGGTATTTCTTCGTTAATTTCACGCACACATAAGCGACCAAAGCTGTGTGCGTAGAGCTGCCGCGTCGGCTCGCTATACAATCGGCTCAAACAACTTTGATCCGTGCGCTTCAAATATTCAATTGAAATGTAACTGTAATATAATATCATAAAAATATTTTATTTGCATTATAAGTAGACAAAATTACTGTGCAAGCAAAGAATAATACAAATTTTGGATACTAATCATATTTTCGTTATTATTACATTGTTAAGTTGCATTCAAATCAGTGTTCAATCAGTATACACTACGGACGTTTTATTAATCATTTCGTGTTCGAACACATAAATAGTGTCAGGGGCCTTACAACCCCTTACAATTACGAAATATATTTAATTTTATAGTACAATACATAACATAATTTAGCCTCGGAATTACATCCCATTATATTACCTGAAACATAATTTATACTCACTACAAAATCATTGTAGGTAATAAAAATAATTAAATATTTTACTACCAAAGTACTAAGATGTGGTAATCGCAGTCCGCGCGTGGCTAAAGATATCCGAAACCACTAAATATAAGATGAA
This sequence comes from Hyles vespertilio, assembly GCA_009982885.2. Taxonomy (NCBI): domain Eukaryota; kingdom Metazoa; phylum Arthropoda; class Insecta; order Lepidoptera; family Sphingidae; genus Hyles; species Hyles vespertilio. Next base: position 16,244,265 of record CM042818.1, read on the forward strand.
GATAAAAATATTATCAGACTAATAAGACCTTTATGGAGGGATTTTGCTGAGAAAAATAATCTTTTTGTGTTTAGTTCCTGAAAAATAAAAATTTAAACAATGCGAAATTATTCAGAAACTCTCGTCAAGAACATATTTTTTTTCACCAACTTATCGTACATAATTTTTTATAGCAATTGCATATTACAATAGAAGAACATCTTATCAATAAATTACCATTTTTATATTTCAACAAAATTGGTTTTCATGTTTTCTACAAATATTTTAAAAACCACTATAAAACACGCTGTCCGACGTGGATCAAATCAGACCGCCGCAAGACCTTCTAGAGGGAGGACGTATCGCTCGTCGCTCCGGCCTGGCTGCAGTCGATTATGCCGCGCGTAGTAAAAATAGCCACGCGCGGAATGCGATTACCACATCTTAGTACTTTGGTAGTAAAATATTTAATTATTTTTATTACCTACAATGATTTTGTAGTGAGTATAAATTATGTTTCAGGTAATATAATGGGATGTAATTCCGAGGCTAAATTATGTTATGTATTGTAATATAAAATTAAATATATTTCGTAATTGTAAGGGGTTGTAAGGCCCCTAACACTATTTATGTGTTCGAACACGAAATGATTAATAAAACGTCCGTAGTGTATACTGATTGAACACTGATTTGAATGCAACTTAACAATGTAATAATAACGAAAATATGATTAGTATCCAAAATTTGTATTATTCTTTGCTTGCACAGTAATATTTGTCTACTTATAATGCAAATAAAATATTTTTATGATATTATATTACAGTTACATTTCAATTGATTATTTGAAGCGCACGGATCAAAGTTGTTTGAGCCGATTGTATAGCGAGCCGACGCGGCAGCTCTACGCACACAGCTTTGGTCGCTTATGTGTGCGTGAAATTAACGAAGAAATACCTATAGTTGACTTTGCGCGCAAGGTGTATACGCTCTTAAAGATGAGTTAATATCATGATTATTTTTACATTTTTTCATTATAAATGTATATAGGACGCAGTTTCATAAAGTAACGCTTAGCTGCACAAACTAACTATGCCTATAACTATTACTTTGAAAATGTCATCGCCATACATTAGAGACGTATTTGACATTGATAATGTATGGAATTGACATTTTCAAAGGCAAAATTATGGGCAAAGTTCGTTGATTCATCTGGGCCTTAGTGATCAAAGCAATAGATGTGGATATTAACTGCTAAGTATCGAATGGGAACAATGTAGCCTCATTTATTATTCCAATATTATTTGCATAATGCCCGACAGTTGAGGTAAACATAAACATTATTACTACATAGTTATTGTAACATAAATCGCCTAAGGGCAAAGACAAATATGAATCAGCGTTTACATATCATTCAATAAGCAGCTTAGATTTAAACAAAAATTCTGCATTTATCCCTCAAATTACATTTTATATTAAACAGCTAAAAATCAATGTTACTGAAGAAAACACGTTAGCTGTTCTCTTAGCAAAATTAATCTCTTCTCTCAGCAAAATAAAATAAATCTTTGATTAAATAAACCTTTCCACGAAAGAATTCCCACACATTTTTAAATTAAATTTTATCTTTAAACATTAAACGATCGAGTTTTACTCGCATTTTACATCTTTTTATTTTGTTTTAGAAAAGTGTTCGTTTACAAGCGGGTATAGCGTTCAACACTCCGTACATCTGGAAATTAAACGCATACTTAATCAGTTTCACTTTAACGTCCCCGTGGAGTTGAGTGCACTCGTTTTACTGTGTTCGTTAACGACCTTCCGACTGTACTTAGAACAACCCCTACCATTTACTTTATGAACTTAAAGAATTTACCGGTGATATTTTTCAATCTAGTCTACTCGTAGTAGGTGTTTCTTATGTGAGAGGCCGCCTGGGTACATACGCCTGGGTACCAGCACACTATCTATTTCTCCCGCCAAACAGCACTGTAAATGAACTCTTGTGTTTCGATGTGAAGGAAGCCGGAGTAACTACTGGAAATTATGACAATGAATTATAGACTAAACATATTACTTACGTCTAAGAATGGCGATAGCAGTGGAATGCCAAGCATTGCATGGTGTTGTCATGATTTACTATCAAGCGAATGGCAAGCTCGTCTCGTCATTCATACTCAATTCATATCAACTAAAGTAAGTTTTAAAACTTACAACCACCGAACGGCATACAGACACCATACGATTTTTAATTGTACTTAAGTGTTCTAAAATAGATTTTTCTTTTTTGTGCTGAACCACTTTACTGTAATATATTTTGTATTAGAAATTGATTATATTTAGATCACAAAACTGTTATAGATTATTGATTTCAAATCCATTGTTAGATCGCAAACACCCACACAATAGTTTAAAAGGCTAAAGTTAGAATCGTTTGTTAAACATTCCGCAGTTTACTGAATGGTGCCAAAGCGCCAGTTTATTTTCATAACTGTTCATTCGCGATTGATTAACGACAAACATTTATGTTATTGTTACCAATTTATTTACTGAAATGCTTTGTTGTAGACGTCAAAATAGGCTCCATTGAGAGAGTACATTGATTGACTTGAAAAACCTATAGTTCGGCAGCCTCCGTGGCGTAGTTGATTAGACGCCGCGCCAGCTATGAAACGAGAGACCGTGATTTCGATCCTCGCAGCGAGACAATATTTGTGTTATCCACAGGTATCAGGTACACAGGGCCTAGGTGCTTGTGAGACCGAAAAGTCTCTCATATGAAACCCATGACACAAGACTCGATCTTAGTGTGGAGTCAGGACTATGTATGGTGACTGGGTGACAAGGGCGTCGCCAGCCAATGGCCTAGGGAGGGGCACATATTATGGAGAATGAGAAAAATGTGATTGCAACTTACACAATTTTGACGGCGGCCCCCAGACGGTCAATATTATTGTACAATAGTGTGGTACATATATGTAAAAAAAATACCGTATAGTAGGCAAGCCACGTCAAAGATTTTGGTTGCTTTACTTTTGGCAATTTTTTTAATCTCTATGGGGGGGCAGTTGCCCTTACTTGCTCCCCCTTGGCGACGCCCTTGCTGGGTGTATTTATTTATATTTGCAATAAAATCTACAAGCTTAAAATAAGCTAAGCAACATATACGTCAAAAATCTAATCAAATTGCTAACATAAACTACTCAAAGCAATTAGGCGACGTATCCTAATGTGAATACATATTTTTGACGGCATCATTAAGATATGGGTTGGCAATAAATAATGCTAGAATTAACAAGAGCCTCGGAGTATCTCACGGCACTTAGCCAGTGTGTAGAGATAATGACGTACCAACATTACGATGTAATACCACTTGAATGCGTTATCGTTTACCGTACATTTTAGAAACGCGTAGTAGGGCCCGTGATTGCCCTCATACTAAGCCAAGCACGATTCGCACCTTCGACATAGGAAAAAAGCAAAACCACTTCATCGGTACCCTTATTTAGTATATAAGTTATGTATTTAATTATTCAGAATGTTTATTTATGGGTTCTATGAGGTTCAATGCGGAATAAAATTATGTAGGTAATGTTATTGACTTTGAAAAAATATGCACGTAGGTGTAGGATGTTCATGCATCTATTTATAACTAGTTACCTGTCACGTATATCTAAAAAATATATATATTTTTAAAGTTGGTGTTCCTATTTTGAAGTCCGCCCAGTGACCGCGAAAACTGTAAAGTAATAGAAACTCGACTTCGAATTCGACGATAAATTCAGTAAATAACAGTTTTATTTCAGTCGATTTTATGCTTTTTTTGTTCGATTCTTAACGTGACATCCTTTTATTACAAACACATAGGTATTTAGTTTACTCTTCGTTGCATCGCTTAACTAATTTTAAATATGTCATCATTATAAATAAACATCTCAACAATCTCAAGTATCATTGTTTTTTTTTTTTTTATTGCATTGAATGGCGAGACGAGCAAGCCGTTCGCCTGATGGTAAGCGATACGACCGCTCATGAACAGTAGCAATATTCCACTGCGCTCGCCATCCTGAGACATAAGATGTTAAGTCTCAATATGTCCAGTAGTTGCTCTGGCTACAATGTCCTTCAATCCGAAACACAACAGTGCATTTAAGCAGTGTTGTTTCACGGGAGAAATAGACATTGCGGTGGTACCTACCCAGATGGCCTCTCACATATGAGAGACCTACCACCAGTTAATTGTTTTTATAAAATGTGTATAATAACATAGAATTTTACCCCCATGAATTGCACAAGACAGAAGCGCGTAGTATGTTTCCAAGAATTGATTTTATCATGTTCAAATAAGCTGTTTGCCACAGATTAGCATATAAAACACAAATTCTGTTAATACCTCAATCAAATAACATGGAATATAGTAATTCAGAAGTAGAAAGAGCATTAATGCCCGGTTCCAATCGGATTACTTGTAATAATTTAACCTAAAAATGGACGCAACTTAATCTACGATGGGGGCGTTTAAGAAGCTGCATATTTATCTGGCTTTGACATAAGAGTACTTTGAGATTACTTAATCAACTTAACGACATGTTTCTTAACATCCTCAATGTATCTAAAAACGATATTATTACACATTAATTAACATTTAAAGCGTAGAATCCACTCTGTTTGCTGATTTTGTAAGCAGTCTTGATGTACCGATCAGTAAATAGTTGCCCGTCTACTGTTTGATGTTGAACATGTTGTTTTACTTCTAAAAATATGTCCAACGTAGAACATAAAGTAGTTTAATGTTTTTCGCCATTTATATTGGATTAAACGCATACCTTTTGGTTTTATTTAGATAATGTTTTTATAAAACTACTAGGCGCAATAGAAAGAAGCAATCAACATCATTATGTTTAGAAATGCATATTAACTAGTAATAAGTATGATATCAAGCATATTGTGAATATTGCATAGCAAAATAGATTAACTTTTTAATTTAATAATTGTAAATCAAGATTAGTTAAATTGTAACAGTCACTGAATGACTGTGACAAATACCTCAATCCGCCCCGTGACCACGAAATACTATAGAGTAATCGAAACGTCGCGAAGTTAAAAAAGTAAAAATTAAACCAAACCCGCGATAAAATCCGTTAATAATAGTGTTATTTCAATATTACATTGCTAGAAACTTATAAGGCCCTACGTGCTAGCTCAGCAGATGTTCCTCTACAACCCTCGTTCGACCCTTGCAACGATTAAACAATAGATACGTAAGAAAGAGGGATATTCCATTAGTCTTCAAGGGCATTGGCCTATCAGATATTGACAATAATGTTTACTAACCAATGACGTAATACATCAACATTTCTAAATATAGGTTTGGTATCAATAAAATTAATATAACTATATTTTTAATTACCTAATCGCATGTAAACATTTACTCCAAGTCCAAAGAAAATCAGAAGCTAAATATAAATTAATTGAACCACAAGATCAGATTAATAACATACACATTAAAATTACATCAATGTCAAGTCATGAACACATAGTATGGTTAACATTACCGCTAATCACATTGAGCTGTGACGTAGCCACTCGTTGACATTCGTTTATAGTCAGTCGCGTAATGGTTCAAATTACTTTAAGATTGTGTATCAGCAGAATCATTTATATTGGCGTTTGCAGCCGTTCTCTGTAATTGGTCAGTCGTAACTTCTATTAAAGTTTTGACCTAGCGATACACATGCATATGAATCAATTTGTTGTGATTTTCATGACGAATAAGGCATAAAAAGCAATAGACGCAAACGAGAACAAATCAAATAGGATACTCGTAAAAGAATACTGTATGTTGTTTTAAATAACAGTGAAAATCAAAGAGTTGTGAAAAGCAAATATGTACTTCTGCAATCTCGGTATGCAAATTATTCGATGAGCTAGCTATAGCTTGGCAAAAACGAGTGAGGGTGCTAAGATCGAATTTAGTATTAACATGGCAACCCGATTATACTCGTATTTTTATTTATTGTTGTTAATAGGCTCTTTCTTTATTTTAAATCACAAAACAAACAGAACCCTACAAATGTAGGTATGTCATTTTTAATAGTATTGCCATAATTGTTTACTTTAATGCTAGTCGTCACCGCATAGAACACTTTTTGCCAAGTTATACATTAAAAATGCTTTAGAATACAACCTCTTTATTGCTTCAGGTGTAAATTACGGCAACATTATCTCGCTTGCCGTAACAAGGTCCGTAACGATTCAATCTAGCATTATCATGCACAAATAGCAGGCACGTTGCAGCCAATAAACATCGGTTAAATTACACTACCGACAGTCTAATGTGCTAATAACTTGGCCAGTGAAGCCATCGGCTTTATTTAGGCCGCGTGCATATGTGAAATATGTTTTATTTAATTTTTGCATGACGAATGGAACTATTATGTAAATTTATGAAGCTCACGTGCGGATGAAAGACTGTAACAATAACTCGGCCAAGAAATATTATGAATTTAATTCTTTTTTATTGCTTAGATTCGCAAAACAGGTAATGGTAAGTTATCAGTGCCGCCTATGGACACCCGTTACGCTTGGATCGTAGATGTGTTACCGGCCCATGAACTTGAGAGGGAAGCTTGAAGGAAAATAGCAGGGCGGGATATTGGCATCCGGCAATCTCACACACCGAACGAAATGTCAAAATGGCGCTTCACGTCGATCTCCTGTGAAACAGTCGTACAATCTCGAACGAGCTTGATGCTGATTCATGACGGACAACAGTGAACCATACTATTTTGTGAAATTAAATGACCTGCTATAAATGTAGATCAAATATAATAATATTCTTCAATTAAAGTTGTGTCAACTTCAAACTAATAACCAATAGACATAGACGTAGTATCAATAGACTTGACATGCATTTGACATATATAGTCCATCTCACTTAGACTTATGCATAAACCTTAAAAAATGAAAGTGACAAAACATAATTTGCGGTCCTTGTCATAGTTTCACATAATTTTGTAGGGCAACACTGCGTGTACCCAAACAAATAAGACGTGCGGTTTGTTATAAACTTGAATTACTGAGTATTTTACGAATATTTGCGGTCAAAAATGTATGTAAAAGAGTGTTGAAACTGATTATAAGACAAAAGGTATGGTGTGCTGCTTTATTATTGGCTGTGATAGCCGATCTAAACGATAATATGAAAATATAACCTCTCACTGGTAAGTGCATTTTATTTAGTATATTGGTAAAAATAAATGTAGACGTTCATTATTACTAACATCTGCAATTAGTATTTCATAGAATACATTGAAAAATAGGATTATATTTGCATAAAAAATAAAAATGCTTTTTTTTTACTTTATGTATGTCCCTTACGGTGGAACTCGAATGTCGAGTCCATTTGATACTACGTCCATGCCAATAGAGCACACACAGGTATGTTTGAACACGTGATATCGGAGCCAAACGCAACATTTTCGAACGACATCAAAAATACTTTCAGAATTTTCCTAATTTCACGTCGGCGCATCTGGCACTCGGCCAATATTCGAAGTAATCAAAGAGCTTGGACGGAAATAATGAATTATAATATCCAAATGCTTCTAAACTATGTTTTCATCTATAAAGAGATCACTTTACCTTCACATAATTGATATAAAGTGAAGAGCACCGCTAGAGTTTCTTGCCTGTTCTCTGGCTTAAACAGCCTTGTTTACCGGGTAGTGAAGAAAAGTGACTGAATCTCAATCAAAGGCGGATCCAGGGGGGAGGTCATGGGGGTCATGAACCCCCCCCCCCCCCGGGCTGGCTCCAGATTGACAAAAATTATTAATTATCTTGTTGATTAAATTTATAAGCACAATTAATTCTTTGTATGTAGATAAATAAAATAAAAAAGTGTGTGTGTGTGTGTGTTCACAAATCACGGCTGTAACAAACTTTAAAAAGTCATTATTACGAATTGGAGTATTGAAATCGGGCCCAGTGTTCTGCCATAAACTATATGACCCCCCCTGGTGTAAAAGCTGGATCCGCCCTTGATTTCAATGATGTATAACATTTTAAAGATTCAAAACAGTATAGAGCCACAAAGTTATCTGGCCCGGTGGCCAAAACTGGAAACAAAGACGTCATTTGAAATTGTCAATCTAGCTGCCAGTCGCTGACATATCTGCCATTGGTTGTTTAATCAATGTATTTATTTTTCCTGCATTATTTAAAACTAGTGAAAAAAGCCGAAAGCTTTAAAAAGTGATGCTAGGAACGTTATACTTCAGGTATTAAATTTTACGTAGGATGAAAAGCGTCTTCCGACATCAATAATACCCTTCGAAAAATTGTATTAACGCGAAGCTGCCGCCAAAGGTTTGTGTTGTCAGCTTTATAAAATAAATTCCACGAAAACAGAATTATGTACGTACTAGTAGAATATAATATGTAAGTACATATCATAAACTAAAATGTATCTTACTCGTCTCATTTTACGTTACGTGCGTGGTGGCCTGTTGGTAAATGGACCAGACGCGGCAGCCAACTTGTTCACGCTGGTTGTGGTTTGGAATCTCAGGTCACACTTCTGACTTTTCGGAGCCATGCTTGTATTGATAAAAACGCGCTATAACGGTGAAGGAAAACATCGTGAGGAAACCTGCATACCATAGCGATTTATTAGAATTTCTATGGTATGTAAGTCCACCAACCCGCATGAGGCCAGCGTGGTGGGCTATATGGCCTGTGATATGGCCTAACCCCCCGCAATCGTACTCTCAATTGTGGAGAATACAGATACACTTTTTTAAGGGTTTTGGGGATCGATTTGTTAGAAATCGTGTGAAGGAAAAATAATATGCAGATGAAACTGGTCATTTTCTTGAAACTATTGACCGGATTGAAAAATCTTACTTTACCCCATTTATTGCAATATCTATTTTTAATGGCAACACCAAATTCGATTACAGCGACTCTCTCACCGGGTCAGATAACTTTGTGGCTCTATATATTCATTTTTCAAGTTTGATGCAATCGATTTCAAATTGCATACAAAATTAAGTTCAATCAAGATCGATAAAACAACATGTGTCATTAAACGTTAATATAAAACTAACAAACTGCAGCAATTAAATTGTAAAACTTGATAAGTTTGTTGACGGACTGATTATAAGTATACACACATTTTTATAAACCAAATGCAGCGTCTAAGGGCCGAAACTGCGTTAAGCGGGCGCCCGCGACGGGCAACCGTCGCGCGTCTCCTCGCGTGGACACGCGTGCGGGCTCCGTGAGAACGCGACGGTCCCCGTCGCGGGTACCCGTCGCGGAGACCGGATTTACGCAGTGTCGCTGGTTCAATTTTAAAGGTGTGCATGTACAGTCGTGTCGATGGAGAGCTTAATATATTATTACATAGCAAAACGACGACTAGCAAAAAAGAACGACAGCCAGGAAGCCCGTTTATTGAATTTAGGTTGCTAGGCGGAGAATTTGTTGTAAAGTTCAGTAAATTAAGAGAAAATGAAAACTCATTGTACAAATATTTTAAAGTTTCGATACCGTTCTATGGCGAATTATCATCGAAACTGGAACCATATTTGATGGTCAACAACTTAAGGGTAAAATCTGTATCAGTCATATCACCAACGGAAAGGCTAAAATATCTTTATTTTTGCTCAAGTATATTCATCATCATCATCATCTCAGCCACAGGAAGTCCACTGCTGATCATCGGCCTCCCCCAACGGTCTCCGCATCGACCTGTTGGAAGCAGCCTGCATCCAGCGACTTCCTGCAAATGTAGCCAGGTCATCCGTCCACCTTGTAAGCGGGCGTCCGACATTTTGCTTGCCTGTACGTGGCCTCCACTCTAGAACCTTTCGCTATGAATCATCTATAGAATCCTTTGCGCTATGTCGGTGACCTTTATTCTCCTACGGATCTCCTCATATCTGAGTCGATCTCGTAGGGAAATACCGAGCATAGCCCTCTCGATTGCTCGTTGAATGACTTTGAGCCTTCTAATGAAGCCCAAAGTGAGAGGCCACGTCTCGGTGCCCTATGCCATCACCGTCATGTTACCGCTGGCGGACACCGCGCGCTTTACCGCGCGTGCCCCCGCGACGGGTTCCGACGCACGAAGGCGGGCGCCGCCGCGCGGGTGCGGGACGCGCCTCCCCGTGCTGGACGCCTGCGCGGATCCCCGCGACGGGGCACTTTTGTATGAAACCGCACGAGTGCCCGCTTAACGCAGTTTCGGCCCTTAAGGCCTGGTCTGGCGAAGGATACGCGCGGCACTGCGGTAAGCGGCAACGTCATGACGTCATGCAACGTAGTTCACATAATAACAAAAAAGGTGGTTCACATATAGGTTTTACTTTGTGCGTAAAACTGTTGACCAATGGGAGAACCGTTCATTGACAACCAACGTTACTATGGCAATTTCGCGTTGAAGTTTTCTTGAATTTCCATGACAACAAATAACAATCATTAATGTACGAAAATATATATAATTTCTTAAAAAAAATGTTTGTGCGTCATTTTAAATAATCTGGGTACATATGTTTATTAGACAATTTTCGCAATATTGATACGTGATAAAAGTGGTTCGTATCATTCTAATGAAATACGCGTCTGCTGAATACATTTTTTTCGGCTAAACAACTTATTGTCAGATCAAAAATCAATTTCACTGGATTTATGTAGATATCATTTCTTACATTATCGTTATCGATCGTACCGTAATTGGGTAAAAATAAATTCCATAACGGTTAAATTATTTTTCTATAAAATTGTCACAAGCAATACCTGGAATAATACTGATGGACACTTTTTACAATAATAATTTTATTTTAGTATTTAACAGAATTCATAACACAGAGATCAAAATATATATGCGTAGGTGTAAGTAGCACAAATTACAATATATATAGAGGGGGTTTTAATGGAATGGGAATGGAAAAAAAGGGGAAAACACAGAACTTGATACTACGTTGAGGAACTACCTCTTTAAGATTGCACCATTTAATTACATTATGCACTCCAGGTGCTAGGAGAGTGGTGCTAATTGTGTCAAACGGCGAAAGATTATTTATCTTTCAGGTGGATTTTATAAATAAATACGACGATAATATAGAATCATTATTCAACGAATGTATGTATATGGGCTGATACAAAACTCATCGTAAGATTCTTTCTAGCTACTTTTTCGGGCTCATATAAAAAGCAGGTGCACTTAAACGATTGATGTTTTTATTGGGTTTGTTGTTTGTATTTGTTTCTATGCACATATAGGGACAAGGCCAACTAGCGTGGTGGACTATAATATGGCCTAACCACTCTCAATCGTATTCTCGATTGTAAAGGAGACCCGTGCTCTGCAGTGGGACGTATATGGGCTGATAAAGTGCCCTGCGAATAGGGATAAAGACTGAATGTATATAGATACCTACTAATAAATCGTCTCCAATCGTACCCTGATCAGTCAGGAACTAATTCCGTTGCTATATTTTGTTAAAAAGCGTGGGGTGCTAGGTACTTAGAACAATTAACATACAGTTCCGTTCCTCATTTTTATAACAATAAAATAAATGTAATTGACTCCAGTTTATAATCTTGCACTTATTAAATATTAATTATTTTTACTTTTTAACTGTATCTTTTACCAAAGCAAGGTTTTAAAGTTTTATTCTTACGTGGAGTAATATTACGCCATTGTCATTGAGAATGTGCGTGAACTGTATTGAACGTCCTGTGCGGCAGCACATAGTCGATATACGCGCTACAGCCTAAACAAAAGTTTAAACCAAACGAAAATTCATAAAAATATTGTTCTCAAAAAAATCCATTGCGCAAATACGCTTACCGCGACGAAATGACTACAATGACGGCACGTTGTGCGGTGTATCCGCCCCGCGCTTCACCGCATTTGCCCCTCTACACCGACGCATACTGTGACATCACAAAAGACCAGTCTACCTGTCACCTGGTTGACCCCTCACCGCAGACGCTGGCTGAAGGCCTGGTCTGTCGAAGGATACGCGCGGCACTGCGGTAAGCAGCAACGTCATGACGTCATGCAACGTAGTTCAAATAACAACAAAAAAGGTGGTTCACATATAGGTTTTACTCTGTGCGTAAAACCGTTGACCAATGGGAGAACCGTTCATTGACAACAAACGTTACTATGGCAATTTCGCATTGAAGTTTACTTGAATTTCCATGACAACAATTAACAATCATTTATGTTCGAAAATATATATAATTTCTTAAAAAAAGTTTGTGCGTCATTTTAAATAAACTGGGTATTTATGTTTACGAGACAATTTTCGCAATATTAATACGTGATAAAAGTGGTTCGTATCATTCTAATGAAATACGCATCTGCTGAATACATCTTTTTTCGCTTAATCAATTTATTGTCAGATCAAATTAAATTTCACTGGATTTATGTAGATATCCTTTCTTAAATTATCGTTATCGATCGTACCGTAATTGGGTAAAAGCTAAATTCCATAACGATTAAATTATTTTCCTATAAAATTATCACGAGCAAAACCTGGAACAATACTGATGGGCACTTTTTACAATAATAATTTTATTTTAGTATTTAACAGAATTTATAACACAGAGCTAAAAATATATATGCGTAGGTGCAAGTAGCACAAATTACAATATATATAGAGGGGGTTTTAATGGAATGGGAATGGAAAAAAAGGGAAAACACAGAACTTGATACTACGTTGAGGAACTACATATTTAAGATTGCTCCATGTTATCACATGCTGATGCACTCCAGGTGCTAGGAGAGTGGTGCTAATTGTGTCGAACAGCGATAGTTTATTATATCTTGCAGGTGGATTTTGTAAATAACTACGACGATAATATACAACCATTATACAACGAATGTATGTATATGGGCTGATACAAAACTCATAATAAGATTCTTTGTAGCTACTTTTTCGGGCTCATATAAAAAGTGCATGCACTTAAACGATTGATGTTCTTATTAGGTTTATTGTTTGTATTTCTTTCTATGCATATATACTATATAAAGGGATAAGGTCAGCTAGCGTGGTGGACTGTAATATGGCCTAACCACTCTCAATCGTATTCTCGATTGTAAAGGAGACCAGTGCTCTGCAATGATAGCTGATAAAGTGCCCTGTGAATAGGAATAAAGACTGAATGTATATAGATACCCACTAATAAATCGTCTCCAATTGTACCCTGATCAGTTGCGAACTAATTCAGTTGCTATATTTTGTTTAAAAGCATGGGGTACTAGGTACTTAGAACAATGAACATACAATTCCGTTCTCCATTTTTATAACAATAAAATAAATGTAATTGACTCCAGTTGATAATCTTGTACTTATTAAATATCAATTATTTTTACTTTTTAATTGTATCTTTTACCAAACCAAGGCTTTAAAATGTTATTCCTACGTGGTGTAATATTATACCATTGTCATTGGGGACGTACGTGAACAGTATTGAACGTAATGTGCGGCAGCACATAGTCGATATACGCGCCACAGCCTAAACAAAAGTTTAAACCAAACGAAAATTGATAAAAATATTGTCCTCAAATAAATACATTGCGCAAATACGCTTACCGCGACGAAATGACGAGAATGACGGCACGTTGTGCGGTGTATCCGCCCCGCGCTTCACTGCACTTTCCGCTCTACACTGACGCATACTGTGACAGCACAAAAGACCAGTCTACCCGTCACTCGGTTGACCCCTCACCGCAGACGCGGGCTGACGCATACTGCGGCGAAACGTCATGTCAATGTCAATGTTTTTCATACAAAACCGAGTTTGACACCGCATTCCGCGCAACGCAACGTTGTGCGTAGCTTCGACAGACCAGGGCTTGACGCATACTGCGGCGGAACGTCATGTCAATGTCAATGTTTTTCATATACAAAACCGAGTTTGACACCGCATTCCGCGCAACGCAACGCTGTGCGTAGCTTCTACAGACCAGGGCTTTAAAGGCCAGTAAAAAGTTCATCAAACGACGATTTAACAAAAACCTTATAAAAAAAAGTATTTATACCGTTCAAAGACTTAGTTCTCATCATTAGTTCCGCCATTCAATGGAATAATTTAGCTTTTCTTATTACCTACAAACTAATTTTTCGTCGGAATCATCATCTGAAGCCTTAATTTAGAATTGAGTATACCTATAGCATAGTTTCTATTGGCAAAACTCATAACACTGTTTCACAAAAACATCTGGATGAGACAAAACGTCGACAAAATCTCTTATATTAGCATAAATACTTCGCCTAGAATTATATGTGTATTAAGATTCATTTACATTATCTGAAACCTGTTAGACCCCTATGCCTTCAGGATCTCTCAAGACTTTCTTAATATTTAATATTTCAACATCCTTATCGATAATAATTTAACTGAAGACACGTTTATACACGCAATTGAAATAATTCTCACGGCTTTTAATGTTCCTGTAATGAGCTCCACTAGCTTCTAAGTTATAAAGCGACAATTTAAGTTCCACTGGTATGGGTGAATCCATTGGTTTAATTAATTTTAACAGCTGTTCATTACGACTGCTAAAACAAAATCCTTGGCCCATTTTACTTGCACAAGACCTGAGTAATAAATGTATTATAGAGCCACAAAGTTATCTGACCCGGTGAGAGAGTCGCTGTAATCGAATTTGGTGTTGCCATTTAAAATAGATATTGCAATAAATGGGGTAAAGTAAGATTTTTCAATCCGATCAATAGTGTCGAGAAAATGACTAGTTTCATCTGCATATTATTTTTCCTTCACACGATTTCTAACAAATCGCTCCCCAAAACCCTTAAAAAAGTGTATCTGTATTCTCCTCCACAATCGAGAGTACGATTGCGGGGGGTTAGGCCATATCACAGGCCATATAGCCCACCACGCTGGCCTCATGCGGGTTGGTGGACTTACATACCATAGAAATTCTAATAAATCGCTATGGTATGCAGGTTTCCTCACGATGTTTTCCTTCACCGCTATAGCGCGTTTTTATCAATACAAGCATGGCTCCGAAAAGTCAGAAGTGTGACCTGAGATTCCAACCCGCAACCAGCGTGAACAAGTTGGCTGCCGCGTCTGGTCCATTTACCAACAGGCCACCACGCACGTAACGTAAAATGAGACGAGTAAGATACATTTTAGTTTATGATATGTACTTATATATTATATTCTACTAGTACGTACATAATTCTGTTTTCGTGGAATTTATTTTATAAAGTTGACAACACAAACCTTTGGTGGCAGCTACGCGTTAATACAATTTTTCGAAGGGTATTTATTATTGATGTCGGAAGACGCTTTTCATCCTACGTAAAATTTAATACCTGAAGTATAACGTTCCTAGCATCACTTTTTAAAGCTTTCGGCATTTTTCACTAGTTTTAAATAATACAGGAAAAATAAATACATTGAGTAAACAACCAATGGCGGATATGTCAGCGACTGGCAGCTAGATTGACAATTTCAAATGACGTCTTTGTTTCCAGTTTTGGCCACCGGGCTAGATAACTTTGTGGCTCTATACGACTTTAGAATGTTTAGATTTGTTACAAATTAGTACCATGCATTTTTTCAATTAACCGTTAAATTCTTTAGCTATTTTACTTAAAGTTATGTGGGCATAATAAAACGGACATCATCGCCGTGATTTCCGTAAAAAAAGCCATAGACCGAATATATTTAAAAAATACTTATATCTCCTGCGTTCTTTTTTCAATTAAAATAGCTGAAACACCGGCACAATAAAACTGTAGAATATATGAGGGTGAATGGCGTACGCCATGAATTTAAAGGAAGAAAAACATAAAAATGGCGCTGCCAGCAGCCCTGATCACGTCTCCGAAAAGAAATAAGTAGCGTTCCCGATATTTATTACGTTTTATAATGTCTATATATAAAAACAACTTTCATCCAATAAGAGACAGTTTGTTTGGTTATTACTTTAGATTTATGACGAGTACGTAAATTTTTAATGGCATTATTATCAAGTTTTACTATTTAATTGCTTCGTTTTGTTGGTTCTACGAGTACGTCTATGTTTCCAAGAAATATTGCTGTAGCTGTACACTTGAATGTTAAATTTGAATTTTACACAGGAAGTCTTGTTACAATTCCATATTTCATATGTAATATTGGAAAATTCATTATGGTCTGAATACAACAAAGGTAATCGTCTCTCTATTATGGTCATTTTTGGTGCCCCGACTTTTTTTGTCGACTATATCTTATAATTTTGCCAAGATTAAATTGAAAAGATAAATCAGATATTATAAATGTGTAAGTAGTAGAGCCCTAGCAATAATAGTTGAAGCTGCAGTACCTTCATACAAATTGCTTGAACCTACCTACCGCAGCTTGCAGAAAACCTACGTAAAAAAGGGCTTAGCTATTGCGTTTTGTTCAGTTAGTGAGATTCGCAGAGACCCAACAGCTGATGATACTCTATTTAAATCACCTTGTACTCACGATAAAAAGTATTATAATGAATATGTCGTGCCAGTTTAACAAATAAAAGTGTAGTTCAACAACATTAACAAAGGTTCAAGCTGAAGGTAATGATGTGACTTTACGCCAGCCGCAAGAAAATAAATTATATGAATTAAAGTGCAATTTCTAGTCAAGTGCCATGGGCTGCTGGATAAAGACATTAAAAAAAACAAAAGATCCGGCCTTGAATATGATACTACGATCAGAGACAAAACGACAGTCACAGAGGTGACGTGTGAAGGCAATACCAGGTAGTAACATGTACCGCATGACCTACATCGTATGAACCGTCGTATCGTATTTATTAAATTTAAGCTGTAGAATTAATAGCAAATAAAACTGATTTAGAAACTATGAAACAAATTGGCGACATACATAAAATTAATGCGTAAATTCTTAAGCGTGAACTGGGCTTTCAACCTGATCCAAGGACGGACATAATTGAGTCTTGATGTTAAACCAACCATAAATTATTAATAGAATGTGACAATCATGCAAATGAATAGTTTAAGTGAAGCCATCAATGTTAAGTATCAAATTCTAACCAATTGAAAACCTGTGATCAATTTACCAAATATTTATAAAGCAAAATTCAAGAAAATTAAGCAATAAATAACAGTACTGTGACCATAATTTATCATCAAACCGTTAACTTAATAACCAAAAGAGACATAAGAAACTAGCACTTACGGACGGAAGCTCCATTACCGCTCAAAATTCACGAGAGTCATAAGTCTTCCTAACAATTTACTACGTAGTTGCCTAACAACATTTGCTCGTACTAAACATCACAATAAAACAAAAACACAGCGAATAAATCTGCAAATGTATCTCACGCATTCCCACGGTAATGCGGGCGCCACATGGCGTCTAGCGAAAAACAACTGGCGCGTGAGCCGCCCTGGAAAACTTGGATCGGACCGTTACTGCACTGTCCAAACATTTCCATTGTGTGTATATTTTTGTGGGTGTTTATAGCGTACTCGGGGATTATTATTTGTCGGCCCGTCATCATCTTCAAGCACATCGTGATCTTGTTAAGAGCGTTTATACCCTGCACGCGCTTTTTGGCTTAAAAACAGGACTTTTCAAATGAGTTAATAGCCACCAATAAACAATTTAAAGGAAAAATAATTATTACTAATTTTAGAAAAGGTTGTCATCTAGGGATTTTGGTGGAAAACATTATAGATTGATGGATAATTTGTGAGTACTATACGGATTACTGAACACAAGTTTCGTTATTTAGGCTTTAAATGGCAATTTAGAAGCTTAAGATGTCCGAAACCACTAAATATAAGATGAAAATAAAAATATCATCAGACTAATAAGACCCTTATGGAGGGATTTTGCTGAGACAAATAATCTTTTTGTGTTTAGTTCCTGAAAAATAAAAATTTAAACAATGCGAAATTATTCAGAAACTCTCGTCAAAAACATATTTTTTTTTTCACCAACTTATCGTACATAATTTGTTATAGCAATTGCATATTACAATAGAAGAACATCTTATCAATAAACTACCATTTTTATATTTCAACAAAATTAGTTTTCATGTTTTCTACAAATATTTTAAAAACCACTATAAAACACGCTGTCCGACGTGGATCAAATCAGACCGCCGCAAGGCCTTCTAGAGGGAGGACGTATCGCTCGTCGCTCCGGCCTGGCTGCACTCGATTATGCCGCGCGTAGTAAAAATAGCCACGCGCGGAATGCGATTACCACATCTTAGTACTTTGGTAGTAAAATATTTAATTATTTTTATTACCTACAATGATTTTGTAGTGAGTATAAATTATGTTTCAGGTAATATAATGGGATGTAATTCCGAGGCTAAATTATGTTATGTATTGTAATATAAAATTAAATATATTTCGTAATTGTAAGGGGTTGTAAGGCCCCTAACACTATTTATGTGTTCGAACACGAAATGATTAATAAAACGTCCGTAGTGTATAGTGATTGAACACTGATTTGAATGCAACTTAACAATGTAATAATAATGAAAATATGATTAGTATCCAAAATTTGTATTATTCTTTGCTTGCACAGTAATATTTGTCTACTTATAATGCAAATAAAATATTTTTATGATATTATATTACAGTTACATTTCAATTGAATATTTGAAGCGCACGGATCAAAGTTGTTTGAGCCGATTGTATAGCGAGCCGACGCGGCAGCTCTACGCACACAGCTTTGGTCGCTTATGTGTGCGTGAAATTAACGAAGAAATACCTATAGTTGACTTTGCGCGCAAGGTGTATACGCTCTTAAATGACTGTCTTATCAAAACATTTCCGTCATGTGTATTTATTTTACTATGAAGTAATCATTTGTCGTCGTCGTCATCTTCAGATAATATACTGCTTAACACACATTTATAACATTTAAAATCAACATCACAAATATATATAATAATACCATAAACTTATTATCCATATATATACAGGATATATCAATACTGCTACCGAAAACGAAGCCGGGTGGTAGTTTAAACGACTTCAGATACAATGCAACAGAAAAAGTTGCAAAAAAAAAGCGACTATTTTTTTTTCCTATGCCCATATTTGGGTAGTAAATACATTTTTCCCTAAAATAATAGTGTATACCCTTTTATTTATAAATAATCTAAGGTATAAAAGAGATTAAATTATTATTTTAGCAAAAACTATGGATTAACCACCCAAAAATGACGATATTTAAAAAATCATAAAAAATAATTGTCGCGTTTCTTTGCGAAATTTTTAGTTGCATTGTGTTTGTAGTCACTAAAACTATCACCCGGCTTCGTTTTCGGTAGCAGTCTTGAGATACCCGGTATATGGCCTAGGGAGACTATTTCTTCAAAGCTGCCTAGGTCTTTAATGACATATCGCACTGTACCATAATTTTCAGACGCTTTTTTCAAGTGTTTTTTGAAATGTGGATCATCATCTTCACGACCTGTTGGAAGCGGCCTGCATCCAGAGGCTGCCTGCAACCTTAGCCAGGTCGAAATATGGATAGTGTTTTTTAAATTATAGGAATATTTTTCGATAAGACCTGAACCCCAAAGCATCTTTATTTCTAGTTACAATTCAAGGATTTTTCACCATTTGTTTGATAAATAAATCTTACACATTCTCAAGAAACTGATCTTAAAGGTAAAAATATGTTGCCAATCAAACAATGATGTAAATAATAATAGGCGAATATAAAAACAAAGCAATAATCTATTGCCTGATATCATATTACACGGGAATTTTATACAAGTTACAATGCAAACTATAAATCTAGCAATAAATATTGATAGTGCGCAGGTGTTTCACTTAGCGCAACCATTTAGGCCCTGTTGCATCAATAGCTTTAACTTTGACAATATCAAAGCCTTACATTTGAGATGTCAAATAGTTTTATTCAAAGCTTTGATCACAAGTAATTCATGCAACTTGGTGATTAAAAGTAAGAATAGGTACCATTTTTTTATATGCAATGAAGGGCAAAATGGGTATGCCATTCGCCTGATGGTAAGCGATATATTCAACCATCTCGCCATCTTGAGACATATGATGTTAAGTTTATGAATATCAGAACCCCATGAGGCTGTTGAAAACGAGTTTATCGCTGCAGTCTTACGTTTGCTAAATTTGTAACCCACTTGAATTTTAAGAGGACAGAGTTCTGAGAGTAAAATTCAGCTTCTGAAGGTAATGTCAAGTTGGAAATCTACAAGGACAACGAAGATGGAAAAGCAATACAGTAGATTATTTTTCCGACCCAAATATCGACCAATAGAATTGAACCATTCGACGTCACGTGGTACAACCTACATGGTATTATACTGATAATTTTTTGAAAATTTTCTCTGGTAGTTGCTATATATAAAAAACAAAACATGATCCAGTCAAATTAACCACACGTCAAACTGACAGGTTGAATTCAATTGTGAAAATTGGAGATTTTGCATGAAAATGAGTTTGAAATTAAATTTTGGGACGGAAAAATAATCCCCCGAATACCACACGAGCTTCAAAATTATCTGGCATTTCCCTCAAGGTTCCCTGCAAACAAATAAAGTCGTCGAGTTTTGACTCCTTCATTTGTTTGCAACGAACCTATCGGGAAATACCCGATAATTTTGAAGCTCTTGTGGTATTATAAGTGATTATTTTTCCGACCCAAATATCGACCAATAGAATTGCACCATTCGACGTCACGTGGTACAACCTACATGGTATTATACTGATAATTTTTTGAAAATTTTCTCTGGTATACTGTTTCCATTCGTTTATTTTATTTTTTGACACATCGAGTACTGAATCAAATAGTGATGGCCTGATGCGTTATCGAATCAATTTTTTATAACAAACGATTTTATTTTTGAACAAGTTTTAATCGATTTAATACATATTTTATTTTTTGCTCCATGCATTGTTTTATAAAACTTCAGGGATATTTAAGTTACTTGATTTAATAATTATATTAAAATAAACCATTTACTCATGTTAAGTTAATATTCTTATCACTTCCGTCGGCAATAGTAATGTTGTTAAAAACAAATTGTGAAACGGCAACACTGGGCAGACAGGTGACGCGCGCCGCCATTTTGTGGTCACTCACAACGAGACGCCCGCGCCCGTGCTAGTGTTTTCCGTTCGCTGAATTTTAATTCACATTTTTCATACGTCGAGTTGAGTATTTATATTCCTCCGTATTGTTTTACCCGTGAATTCCTACATTTGGTTGAATTGAGAACATCGTACCTGCCTTCATCACTTTCAAAATGCCTAAAGGAAAGGTGCTTAAAGGACAAACAAGGGAGTTTGTGTTGCGACTTCATGAGTACTTTGAAAGGGAAAGCCGTAATGGTGGACCTCTTATACCAGTGACTCAAATCAGAGACCGTGTTTCAGCAGCATTAGGTATTACTGCTCCAACAGTTTCAAAAATAATTAAAGAAGGCTACGGCAGTAGTGGCATGGAACAAAACAAGCCATCTACACCTAAGAAAAAAACGTCAGCCCTTTAAAGCAATTGACAGTTTTGATGGTGATGCTATTCGTCGTCATATACCGGGTATCTCAAGACTGCTACCGAAAACGAAGCCGGGTGGTAGTTTTAGTGGCTACAAACACAATGCAACTAAAATTTTCGCATAGAAACGCGACAATTATTTTTTATGATTTTTTAAATATCGTCATTTTTGGGTGGTAAATCCATAGTTTTTGCTAAAATAATTATTTAAACTCTCTTATATCTTAGAGTATTTATAAATTAAAGGGTATACACTATTATTTTAGGAAAAAAATTATTTACCACCAAAATATGGCAATAGGAAAAAAAATTCAAAAAAAAAATTGTCGCTTATTTTTGCAACTTTTTCTGTTGCATTGTGTCTGAAGTCGCTTAAACTAAAATATTAAAAATGAGGAAGCAGCCTAAACGATACGTTATAGATGAAATGGCTGCAGAACATGGGCACACCGTCCTTAGAATTCCTCCATATCATTGCCAGTATAATGCCATAGAGCTAATATGGGCGCAAGTGAAAGGATATGCTGCGAGAATAAATACAACTCCTCCTTTCACCGCAAACAAAATGCTGGAGTTGCTTAAAAATGCGTGTGAAAATGTGACGCCTCATAACTGGGCGAGTGTCGTAGATAAGACGAAGAAAGAAATAATGTCTGATTGGGATCGCGATGTCGCATTTGACAACTTACCCATGCACTCATTAATAATTAGTGTTACTGGGGATACGAGTGACGACGACGCCGATTCCGACGAAACAGACGATTGTTTATAAATAAAAATATTAACAAATTACCTTTTAGTTGTTTTAATTATTTAATCCTTAAAGTACTATGAATTCCAACATGGTTTAACTGTTTATTACAAGTAGGTACTAAACATTTATTTTCGTTGTAATCATTGTAATTATTTTAAATTAAACTCTTATTAAAAGTCACTTCAATACTTATACCTTTATTCATATTAATTAATTTGCAGCAAATACATTCGATCCTAATATTGGGTACTATAATACGTTTAACTGTTTTCATTAGCATTTTAATGTAATTTTATTTCAAATGATTCCGATTGATTGATTCTATTCAAAATCGTTTTTGTTATCTGTGGTCATTCGTTACGAATGGCACAACTCTAAGTGGGCGTTACCCGTCAAGAAAGTATCTACTTTTATTTCAAATATTGTTCTACTGTAATGTCGTACTTTATAGGCGTGAACTGTCAAAAATAAAATAAACGAATGGAAACAGTATAGTTGCTATATATAAAAAACAAAACATGATCCAGTCAAATTAACCACACGTCAAACTGACAGGTTGAATTCAATTGTGAAAATTGGAGATTTTGCATGAAAATGAGTTTGAAATTAAAATTTGGGACGGAAAAATAATCCCCCGAATACCACACGAGCTTCAAAATTATCTGGCATTTCCCTCAAGGTTCCGTGCAAACAAATAAGTCGTCAAGTTTGACTCCTTCATTTGTTTGCAACGAACCTATCGGGAAATACCCGATAATTTTGAAGCTCTTGTGGTATTATAAGTGAAAATTCACTAGCTTCTAGAAGGCATATTCTCCTTATGTTCAATCATGTATTAATTGTTTCCGATTGTCTGCAAGTCTAATGGCAACACATTACATATACAGGGTATATCAAGACTGCTACCGAAAACGAAGCCGGGTGGTAGTTTAAGTGACTTTAGACACAATGCAACAGAAAATGTTGGAAAAAAAAAGCGACAATTTTTTTTGGTTATTTTTTTCCTAGGTTCGTATTCGGGCGGTAAATGCATTTTTCCCTAATATAATAGTGAATACCCTTTTATTTATAAATACTCTAAGGTATAAAAGGGTATAAATTATTATTTTAGCAATAACTATGGATTTAGCACCCAAAAATGATGATATTTAAAAAATCATTAAAAATAATTGTCGCGTTTCTTTGCGAAATTTTTGGTTGCATTGTATTTGTAATCACTAAAACTACCACCCAGCTTCGTTTTCGGTAGCAGTCTTGATATACCCGGTATGATAACAAACAATCTTCTTAAACGTTAAGTATAAAATATTGATTTTAGATCAATCTTTAATCAGTCTTTAGTTTATCCGCAGCCCTGCGACTGAGCTAATGTTAAGTGCAGTAGAATTAGATATTTATGACTGATGACTATGGAGACAGGTTTAAAAGTGTGTATATACTTAGAAATGAAATCACAACACTTCGTTACATATACGCTGCCATGATTTTTTCACAAACTTTACAGGAAACAGTATTTTAATTGTAATTAAAAATCAAATTTAAATTCTAAACGAAGTAATGAAGTCGGATTTAATATCATAGGATGTTGAAATAAAACTATTATTTACGGATTTTATCGCGAATTTAGTTTAATTTTTTAGATTTTTGACTTCCTGACGTTTCGATTACTTTACAGCTTTCGTAGTCACGGGGCGGATCATAGGATGTTCCCGCAATTTCCTTTTAAAGGCAATAAAAATAACTGCATTTTAAATAACATCATAAATTATCATCTACATCCACTGCTCCAATTTCAGAGTTTGAGAAAAACTTCTTATTATTCGTACCACCATTTATCATTTATAATCAAAGCTGCATATGATTAAGCCACGCAATACTAAATCGAAACCTTGACAAGCGATTTTATTCTCAATACCAACTGTATATAGTCGTTTATGCTTTATACAAGCAGTTTCAGAATCTAATTCATTGGCGAATATAAACAATATGTTATATTGACGCATTTGGTGGTTTACCCATACATCTTGTGGACCATAGACTAAACAATGATGGACGCCACACATGACCTTTGCTAGTATTTGAGGTTTGTTTTTTTGTTCTAGTACAGACACATGGGTGTACACAAACAAACAGTTCCTGTATATTGGTGGCGACACGGAAGGCTATGTTTATTTGAAATATTATATTATATTTAGCCAATATGTATATGACCTCAAATTATCCTAAATAACTAGAGAACTGAAGTTATTGACATAGCCGAAGGGATTAACAAGATGATGTCTGAGTAGACATTATCTATACATCTATACATATAAATAAAATTGAAGTGTCTGTTTTAAGAGTGAAAATAAAAAAAAATGTCCTACTACATATCGTTATATACACGATACCTGTGCCGAAAGTGATATTTAAATTTTTTTGTCTGTCTGTCTGTCTGTCTGTTTGTTCCGGCTAATCTCTGAAATGGCTGGACCGATTTTGACGGATCTTTTATTATCAGGTAACTGACATAATAAGGAGTAACTTAGGCTACATTTATTTTAGAAAAATAAAGTAATGTTGCAATGCCTAACTACTGTCCAGTACCGCGCGCAGCTCACGCGCATGCTACCACTGGGCCGTCACGTCGGGCGCCTCCCACCGCTTCTCCCACCAACGAATCAATATCACAAAGGCTGCCTTCAGGTGTGGAGTGGAGTGAAAGAATATCTCCACCCAGGCGAAGCTGGGCTGGGCCGCTAGTCATGAATAAATGAATTCTTTCTTTCATGGTTAACAGTTGGCCGTTGAAGCCGAAAACGTTTCGGGCAGCGCAATTTCAAATGTCCACCTACGAGTTGGGCAACCTAAATAGTAAAGGTTGCAAAAAGTCGCTGGTCGCGTTTCTAAAAGTTTCTGCTACGGAAGTCATTCGGGCATGCCTATGTTCACCAATACACTGTGGATAAAAATGACAATGATTTCAACGAATGGAAATTAAAATTATCAATATTAAAATCAACTTAATACTGAAGTAATTTCATTTTCCAATCAGAACAAAAAATATGAAACGTAACCTGGCCGCAACAATTTCCAAATAAAAATTGGCAACCAAAACGGTAAGACCAAGCGCGTAACTTCCAAGCGAGCTTAAATTTGTCATAATAAATCTCGCGACATATTACAATACACAAACACAATATCGGCATTCTATTTGCAGCGTGTCAGTCCGGCAGAGCCGACATCAAACATTGTTGAAATTAGTCTTCATTCCGCACTCAAACATTACAAATACGAGCAGAAAACAATCCGCTTTCCGCGTTCCCGGCTGTCAAACAGCACGAATCAACTGTGGCATTGGTGATAAATTCATTTGATCAAGTGGCTCAAGCATAAAATTCACTTCCCATAACATCCATAACAGTCTCAATCGTCTATTTATCATGAGAGAAAAGTCCGTCTATTAATACACCATCTCTCGGCTGATGTCGGTGTTTACAAAATAAAACATCAAATGTTTCCTTATAAGCCACGCTATGTGACACTTGTGTTTATGCGCTAACATCGCACTCGATTTTCCAATAATCCTGTTAGCGGTCGCCTGAGAATTATAACTCAAAAGGAAAAATACGAATTTAAGATTGCTTCCATATGTATTCGTATTTCAATCCCACCCGAATCGATAAATATTGCATTGGAAGACGAAAATACTGCTATTGTAACATATTTTCTAAATGTTCCATGAATATTTCTGAACATAAATCGCATAGTTCTTATTACTAATTTGTCTGAGCTTGTTTGCGCGCCTAAATTATTTAAATAGCTGACTCAACCATACATCAATGCACAGACAGGTACTATGTTACTTAATATAGCATTAAGCCAGTAGTCATACAAAGAATTTGTTCGACTTACAAAGAGGACAGGAACAAAACGTCAGCTCATTCTGTTATCACGCGTCACTGTCAGATACTCTGCTACAATAAATCTTTTGAAACATTCCTGTCGATTCTCAACGCACTACGTCTTGCTGTCAATAAACTTCTTATCTAATTAAAATTCTAAATCTCACGGTTGATTAAAATACTAGGCTATCAAATACTAAAAAAGACTTAAACAATCGCATATTTTGGCACATCGTTTTCGAAACACTTCGCCTGTACAAAACACACATTTGCCGTAGAGCTAATATTAGACGTCCCAATGTGCATACAAAGTGATGTCACTGACGAATTTGTCAGTTTAATTTGCAGTGTTTTATCTACTCCACTTAAATACAGCAAAAAATGCAACATGACACAAGCGTCGAGGGCAAACGCTATTTTTGTGGTAAAAGATAGCACTCCGTCGCTTGCATTTCCTAATTTTGGAAAATTACAGTTTTGCTGTTAGTTCTAGATATGCCACGCCAAAGTTTCCCTTTGTTTATTCAACTTTATAGCCAGAAGAAGTGGGAAGTCAAGACAAGAACAATAACAATAAATATTTTTCTCCAATCATGACTAATATATGTACAAACTAAATTTTAAATCGCTTGTAGCAGTTTGCAGCTTTGATATACATTCTTGTGCTATATTAATGTTATTAAAATATAACTATACTAATATCTAGTCTTAGGTCAATGCCAGAGGATTTCACTTCCGTATGGCGATAGTTTTACGCGTAATTAAGCATGTGTCTAATGCCATCAACGTTTGTGCCAGTGGTTGTTGTTTTCATAACAATTAGCTGATATACTTGCACCTAATAAATCTCATTACAGAGACACAGTTGGCGGAGCGTTAAGAAGCAATTGAGCATTCCGGTGTAATTTTATTAGCCAACGAGAGATAGTCTTACTTCAAAAGGATGTTCTATCTAAACTTCACTTTCCTCCACCGATGTAGAAGAGTCATTTTGCACTTACAAAAACACCAGGTCTAATAAAGGATCTTTGCACTTCTGCATCAGCCCACATACGCTCCACTTCAGGACAGGGGCCTCCTCTACAATCATATACGATTGAGAGGGTTAGGCCGTATAGTCGACCATGCTGGACTAGCCCGGCTTGGCACTAACTTTGCACTACAAAAAAATGTTTCTCAAAAGCGACAGAAATTAGTTTAAATCATGATATTGTATATTTCACTGCTCAATCAAGGCTCGAATGCCCGCTGTCGTAGTTGACACCGGTTTTTGCTACAAAAAGCAAGCACGATACTATCTAATAATTAATAATGATGTAGCAAATTGTGGACAGAATCAGCAGTGTTGTATTAAACGATTAACATTCCCGACAGACAAGATAGACATGCAAAAACGACATTTAATTACGTGTCGGCGCCAAAAATCTAATCAGAGCTCGCACCGTTTTGCATATTTGATAAGAGATTGACTCGCGTCGATAACTTATGATGTGTTATGAGGGTCGGTTGTGATATCGAAGCAAAGAATGTGTAACATAGTACAATTTCTTTGCTATTTTGAAAACGTAAGTAATTTTTTTTTATTGCAAGGAATGTCGAGACGACCATGCCGTTCGCCTGATGGTAAGCGATACGAGTGCTCATGAACAGAACAGAAGCAAATTCAAACAACACCTTGAATTACAAGGCAATTGCTTGGCATTCCACTGCGGTCGCCATCCTGAGACATAAAATGTAAAGTCTCAATATGTCCAGTAGTTACTCTGGCTACAATGTCCTTCAATCCGAAACATAACAGTGTATTTAAATTGCTGTTTGGCGGGAGAAATAGACATTGCGGTAGTACCCACCCAGGCGGCTTCTCACATATGAGAAACCTACCACCAGTTTTTCCACTGCTTGATAAAACATATCTATCTGAAAAAAATCTTTTTAAACGTAGGGATACGTTGATCTATGGTAATGCGATGATTTAATGGCATTCACTTGTGGCAAGTACACAAAACATAAGATGAACTTGATAATTATTAGGGAGATGTATTTATACACAACAGTGACGTTTGATGTGAGATAGTCATATAGGGAACAAAATGCCTAATATATCCAAATCATCCAGATCCTCCAGCTAGGGTGGAATTATTGCAGTTTATACGAAATCATGATTGGTGGTAGAAAGAAGACGCACTTACAGGCATCAATATTCAATAAATTTATATATTATATTGGAAATATGGATATGTATTAATATATTATTATTATTAGATAATTCTAAAACTTCTACCATGTGAATTTCATGGATGCTAATTTATACAACGACATAAAAATATTTACACCGTGAGAAAAATCTACAGGAAATAATTTAATATGTCCAGCATGCCTATGCATATTCATTTGCCCAACCTCCGCAAATCCTTCATTGGGCAATGTTGACGAGAAACTGATAAAAATAATAAGCAATAGGGATTTCCTCCCCATACTACGAAAAATATATTACTGCCATTATCTTTAATTAGGTATAATACTTCGAATTGAACCAACACATGGGATAAGATCAGAAAGAAAAATATAGTGTTGTCATTAAAATATAAATAAAATAAGTCATAAAACGCTTCTGAAATAAAACCATCACACAAGCAACGTTTCATCAAATTTCTCAAGTAAATGGTAAATAAATCAGGATACCACGCGCCAAAATATACAAATTATACATAACGGTACTCACATATTTGGTAACGGAAAGTCATAACCGATCACTAATGACAAACAGAATTTATAATAAAGCGTATGAGAAATTCTTATTAATTAGTTTCGATGGCTGCCCCGTCCTTGACTTTAGGCTGAACATGTGTCTGCCTCTGCCATTGCGTAAGTAAATATAGTCATTCAATAATGGATCGTAATTACAGATGATATATTTAAAATGGTTCACGTTAATGGTGTTTGTTAGTTTTAATTTTTTATATGTAAAACAGAAGCTTTGATCAACAAACAAACATACGTTGCGGACGACATGGGTTACTGCTTATCCCTAAAATACCTACACCGTTACGTTTAGAAGCGGTTAGCTAATAATCATAATATTTATCGAAGCAATAAAGACATTTGTATAGCAAACTATATCTCAGACTCATTTGGAAGAGAAATTTTATTAAGCTAAAAAAATATTATGAAGCTCATTAAATTCCTAAATTCAACAAAAGAACACAAATATAATTACGTCACACCGTAACTAATTATATATGTAACATCCACTCGACTTTATTACTAACTGGAACACGAAACGACATTTATGATAACTGGAAATGTGTCGCTTCAACTGACCTACCATAAAAGGATCACACAATGACAACAAATGTACAATTAAACTCTAATTGCATTTGACATCGCAATTTGCGCATCGCACGTACTGCCATGATTTCTTTTAAATTGCAATTATCGCTTGATTAGGTATGCTTCTCAAGTATTGTGGTATTAAAACTTAAGGGTCGTGTAAAGACTAATTTTACTCATTGACGAGAAGCACCTGTGGCAACACTTTGTGTATTTATAAACTTCATAAATTAATGACTCCACACTAAGATCTAGTCTTATCTCGTAGATATCCGAAATAACGAGAGACGTTTCCGTCTCACTAACACTCAGACCAAACATTGAAAGAAATTACAATTATGGTCACACTTCCAACTGATAGATAGTCAAAGACATATTTTTATAGCCAATTTGGGCTCTAGTTAATTTTATAAGGACCTGAAATTATCTGATGCTCAACTTCCTACAAAGAATGGTAATGAAATTGTGATCTTACGAATTGTAGAACTTCATCAACATCCTCAGATTTAATCGTTGAGCATTGCGTGAGTTAATAATTGCGGCTTTCTATAAAAATGCAATTAAAGACCTTGACAAAACGACAAATAATTGTAGTAATTACTTTTAATGATAGTTAAGGTAAACTCAAACAAATGACAGAAGCAAGAGACACCTCGAAGTTGCTACTTTAGAACACGTTAAATAGTAGTTTACAGGCAATAACATCTTGAGGTTTTCAAAAGTCCAGGCAATTTACTATCGGACATTCCAGCCCACATTAGGCAAGGATGCACTTGAGCTCAATGTCAAGAGAGGTCTTTGACCCACCAACTTATTCTCATCCTTAGGTCCATAATTGCTCTCCGCTGTCACCCAAAGCGCTTTCCCAACACACTTAGGGTTGCCATAAATAGTTGTCAAGTGCCAAATTAAAAATTAAATGTATCCTAAGTTGTGATTAATCATAGTCCCATAACCTAATGCTCGGAAAGGTAGGCAAAAAGTTTCTTGTGCCAGCCCCAGTTCACTAAACCAAAAAAAAAACACAAATTAACTATTTACACCCTAAAATATTATGGGGAAAAATCAATCGCTGGGCCGAATATAAATAACAGCCCTTTACTAAAAGAAAGAATAGAATATATATTAATAAAATATATATCTTCTAAATGGTTCTATTTTCATTGTTCTAACAGTTTTCGAAAGTTGCATGTGAGGTGATTGCACTCATATTGTTTTTGGCGAGGACCCAAAAGCGAACGTCTTAGTTGCTAGATAAAGCGTTAAAAGGTAGCCGATGATAACACCAATACGCTAGTCTAAAAACTATGTTTTTGAAATTTAGTTAGTAGTTAAAAAAGAAATTAAGATCGCAAGCGAAGAGTCATGAGCGAGCTTTTAAAATCAATATAATAGTTGATGAAGCGAAATATGTACACATGTACAAACCGTAGCAATTGGCGCTTTATTGTCACCGCTTATTCCATTGGAACACAGGCGCGAATTGATGTTTATATATACCTATAAAATTTCATTCCTTGACTTTTCTTTGCCGTTAAAATGTGTGTTTACACTATCACATAGCAACGTCACGTTGATGATGAAATACTAATAACAAAATTGTACGTAGTACGTGAAATTGTTAGCCGAGGTATCCAATTTACGTCGGCCATTTATCATGTCTTGAGCTGTTGTAAAAAGCGCAACGATCCCATTTTATTTTTAATATAAAATGTACCGCTAATTTTAGACAGTAATAACAGCCACGACGTACAAAGTTTCTAGTTAATCCGTTATAACTACTACGATCCGCTGTTGAATAATATCTTGAAGTAATGCATTTATAAACACTCACACTTTTATTCTAGCTGTATCTATACTTGGCAAGCTTTTCAACATTAACAAACTTGTTCTTAAACTTATAATAGTACACATTTTCCTCTTACTTCGCAAACTCAACACAAACACAACTCCTAAAGTTTGAATCAGCATCACTGACAATGGTTATCCACGGCCCTAGCTCTTGAAATGAATCCATTTCAAATGAAATTGATTTGACCAAATTAATGTGATAGATTAATTAATTTAAATTAGTAATAAGCACCTCTAACACACTATGTGACCTGACTCTGCATCAATAACCAAGTATTGAGAAACCGCGCCAGAATATTTTGTCGCATTACAAACAGTCTTGGACCAAAATACATTTGGTTATTACGCAAACATTTATATCGTACAGAAATTCAAGATTCATACAATGGGTCCAGATAGAAAGAGATCTGAACCAACTATCATGATCACAGTAATTAATGAATGTGAGTAAATTAATATTAAATTGCGCGCTAACCCTGGTTGCAAATACATCCAGTCTTCAAGTAAAGAAACTTCATGCGTGCGGACGCATCCATACGAGTGCCAAACATGGCATGAGCTTCCATCCTCCGAATGAATAAAATGTCTTTCTTGTCGCCCTAACACGAAGCCATCCATAAAAACCGCCGGAGTTAATCGCCTCCGCCTATATTACCATTTTACGAATACGTCTGTATTACGCATTCCGCCGGTTGCAATGTGATTCAATGTGATTGAACGTTTTATCAATTTCTTAGCTAAAAGTCATTTACGGATGACCATGATTGGATCTAATCAAAGTTATTTAAGAGCGAATTTCAATGGAGACTATTTAAGTGCATGCGTAACATGAGGAACGATCCATTAATTCAACGAAGTGGTAGTTTTTTTTTTGTATTCTAACTGAAAAGTAACATCCAGTTGAAAATAAAATGCCTAAGCTTGAGCGCTGCAATTAAATCTATGTTAGTAATCGATGTCATTAACACGAAAGTTTAAAATTTAAGAAAAACACATCTTCAAATCTGATGAACACGCGTCTCCCTAATCGGAGAAAATTGATCAACGCGTAATTTATAACCCCCTAAAATCCCAATTATTTACCAATAAATCATGAATAACCTAATCGCACCTACAATTTTTCACGTATAAATTATTGCTTTTCCATTACATTTTTGGTGTGTTTATAAAGACTCCGCAAACAGGTTTCAAGTACTTATTTCATTCCATCAAACTGGAACCAGCTGAAAGCATCAACGTAAAAATCTCTCCAAAATGGAACATCAAAAATGATTCGTCAGTAAAAAGTGCGAAATGACGAAAATATAAAAGTATTTTACGGCGTTTCAGATAATTTGATACCCGTAAAAAAAGGGCTTGGGCCTGCATACAAATAGGACGTACAATATTTCGCTGAAGTACGAAAAATATTCTTAGGAAACCTTCCAAGTGTGCTGAGGGTTGGAATCATTTAATATCTGCGGGGCCAACGCTTCGCCAAACATTTGACTTAAGATTTCTGTGGTGGGGCGACCGCCATGTTTTTCTTGGAATATCAATGTTTATTCAGTGTATAAATCGTATACCCTTAATGAAAGCTTACATTACATTGATGTATTTATGGTTATATTAAACATTTACGTTAGCGTTCTAATTAGCGAAGATATATCGGAATAGCTATGATTTATCACCTCTTTGGTAACAGCATCGACATAAATTAAACTTTTGTTTCTAACAACTTTACGATAATTGATATTGGATAGATGTCATATGCTTATTATTTATTTATATAATTGTCTAAAATTTTATTTATTTCTTTGTTTAAACACTTTGTACATATACCGGGTATCTCAAGACTGCTACCGAAAACGAAGCCGGGTGGTAGTTTTAGTGGCTACAAACACAATGCAATTAAAAATTTCGCAAAGAAACGCGACAATTATGGCTCTAGTTAATTTTATAAGGACCTGAAATTATCTGATGCTCAACTTCCTACAAAGAATGGTAATGAAATTGTGATCTTACGAATTGTAGAACTTCATCAACATCCTCAGATTTAATCGTTGAGCATTGCGTGAGTTAATAATTGCGGCTTTCTATAAAAATGCAATTAAAGACCTTGACAAAACGACAAATAATTGTAGTAATTACTTTTAATGATAGTTAAGGTAAACTCAAACAAATGACAGAAGCAAGAGACACCTCGAAGTTGCTACTTTAGAACACGTTAAATAGTAGTTTACAGGCAATAACATCTTGAGGTTTTCAAAAGTCCAGGCAATTTACTATCGGACATTCCAGCCCACATTAGGCAAGGATGCACTTGAGCTCAATGTCAAGAGAGGTCTTTGACCCACCAACTTATTCTCATCCTTAGGTCCATAATTGCTCTCCGCTGTCACCCAAAGCGCTTTCCCAACACACTTAGGGTTGCCATAAATAGTTGTCAAGTGCCAAATTAAAAATTAAATGTATCCTAAGTTGTGATTAATCATAGTCCCATAACCTAATGCTCGGAAAGGTAGGCAAAAAGTTTCTTGTGCCAGCCCCAGTTCACTAAACCAAAAAAAAAACACAAATTAACTATTTACACCCTAAAATATTATGGGGAAAAATCAATCGCTGGGCCGAATATAAATAACAGCCCTTTACTAAAAGAAAGAATAGAATATATATTAATAAAATATATATCTTCTAAATGGTTCTATTTTCATTGTTCTAACAGTTTTCGAAAGTTGCATGTGAGGTGATTGCACTCATATTGTTTTTGGCGAGGACCCAAAAGCGAACGTCTTAGTTGCTAGATAAAGCGTTAAAAGGTAGCCGATGATAACACCAGTACGCTAGTCTAAAAACTATGTTTTTGAAATTTAGTTAGTAGTTAAAAAAGAAATTAAGATCGCAAGCGAAGAGTCATGAGCGAGCTTTTAAAATCAATATAATAGTTGATGAAGCGAAATATGTACACATGTACAAACCGTAGCAATTGGCGCTTTATTGTCACCGCTTATTCCATTGGAACACAGGCGCGAATTGATGTTTATATATACCTATAAAATTTCATTCCTTGACTTTTCTTTGCCGTTAAAATGTGTGTTTACACTATCACATAGCAACGTCACGTTGATGATGAAATACTAATAACAAAATTGTACGTAGTACGTGAAATTGTTAGCCGAGGTATCCAATTTACGTCGGCCATTTATCATGTCTTGAGCTGTTGTAAAAAGCGCAACGATCCCATTTTTATTTTTAATATAAAATGTACCGCTAATTTTAGACAGTAATAACAGCCACGACGTACAAAGTTTCTAGTTAATCCGTTATAACTACTACGATCCGCTGTTGAATAATATCTTGAAGTAATGCATTTATAAACACTCACACTTTTATTCTAGCTGTATCTATACTTGGCAAGCTTTTCAACATTAACAAACTTGTTCTTAAACTTATAATAGTACACATTTTCCTCTTACTTCGCAAACTCAACACAAACACAACTCCTAAAGTTTGAATCAGCATCACTGACAATGGTTATCCACGGCCCTAGCTCTTGAAATGAATCCATTTCAAATGAAATTGATTTGACCAAATTAATGTGATAGATTAATTAATTTAAATTAGTAATAAGCACCTCTAACACACTATGTGACCTGACTCTGCATCAATAACCAAGTATTGAGAAACCGCGCCAGAATATTTTGTCGCATTACAAACAGTCTTGGACCAAAATACATTTGGTTATTACGCAAACATTTATATCGTACAGAAATTCAAGATTCATACAATGGGTCCAGATAGAAAGAGATCTGAACCAACTATCATGATCACAGTAATTAATGAATGTGAGTAAATTAATATTAAATTGCGCGCTAACCCTGGTTGCAAATACATCCAGTCTTCAAGTAAAGAAACTTCATGCGTGCGGACGCATCCATACGAGTGCCAAACATGGCATGAGCTTCCATCCTCCGAATGAATAAAATGTCTTTCTTGTCGCCCTAACACGAAGCCATCCATAAAAACCGCCGGAGTTAATCGCCTCCGCCTATATTACCATTTTACGAATACGTCTGTATTACGCATTCCGCCGGTTGCAATGTGATTCAATGTGATTGAACGTTTTATCAATTTCTTAGCTAAAAGTCATTTACGGATGACCATGATTGGATCTAATCAAAGTTATTTAAGAGCGAATTTCAATGGAGACTATTTAAGTGCATGCGTAACATGAGGAACGATCCATTAATTCAACGAAGTGGTAGTTTTTTTTTTGTATTCTAACTGAAAAGTAACATCCAGTTGAAAATAAAATGCCTAAGCTTGAGCGCTGCAATTAAATCTATGTTAGTAATCGATGTCATTAACACGAAAGTTTAAAATTTAAGAAAAACACATCTTCAAATCTGATGAACACGCGTCTCCCTAATCGGAGAAAATTGATCAACGCGTAATTTATAACCCCCTAAAATCCCAATTATTACCAATAAATCATGAATAACCTAATCGCACCTACAATTTTTCACGTATAAATTATTGCTTTTCCATTACATTTTTGGTGTGTTTATAAAGACTCCGCAAACAGGTTTCAAGTACTTATTTCATTCCATCAAACTGGAACCAGCTGAAAGCATCAACGTAAAAATCTCTCCAAAATGGAACATCAAAAATGATTCGTCAGTAAAAAGTGCGAAATGACGAAAATATAAAAGTATTTTACGGCGTTTCAGATAATTTGATACCCGTAAAAAAAGGGCTTGGGCCTGCATACAAATAGGACGTACAATATTTCGCTGAAGTACGAAAAATATTCTTAGGAAACCTTCCAAGTGTGCTGAGGGTTGGAATCATTTAATATCTGCGGGGCCAACGCTTCGCCAAACATTTGACTTAAGATTTCTGTGGTGGGGCGACCGCCATGTTTTTCTTGGAATATCAATGTTTATTCAGTGTATAAATCGTATACCCTTAATGAAAGCTTACATTACATTGATGTATTTATGGTTATATTAAACATTTACGTTAGCGTTCTAATTAGCGAAGATATATCGGAATAGCTATGATTTATCACCTCTTTGGTAACAGCATCGACATAAATTAAACTTTTGTTTCTAACAACTTTACGATAATTGATATTGGATAGATGTCATATGCTTATTATTTATTTATATAATTGTCTAAAATTTTATTTATTTCTTTGTTTAAACACTTTGTACATATACCGGGTATCTCAAGACTGCTACCGAAAACGAAGCCGGGTGGTAGTTTTAGTGGCTACAAACACAATGCAATTAAAAATTTCGCAAAGAAACGCGACAATTAATTTTTATGATTTTTTAAATATCGTCATTTTTGGGTGGTAAATCCATAGTTTTTGCTAAAATAATAATTTAAACTCTTTTATACCTTAGAGTATTTATAAATAAAAGGGTATACACTATTATTTTAGGAAAAAATGTATTTACCACCCAAATATAGGCCATAGGAAAAAAATAACAAAAAAAAATTGTCGCTTTTTTTTGCAACTTTTTCTGTTGCATTGTGTCTGAAGTCGCTTAGACTACCACCCGGCTTCGTTTTCGGTAGCAGTCTTGATATACCCTGTATATATATGAAATATAAATAATAATATTTATACGAATATATATCAGTTTAATTATTAATTAAATAATAATATAAAATAAAATAGTAAATAGTAAAAATAGTAAAATATTTACATAAACAAATAAATAAATACCTACATTAGTGGTGAGAATCTGCTACTTCGGCGAGGAGTAATTGCCGAACCTTCAAATGTTACAGTTTAGCTACTATGCTATAGAAATAGTTGATTGAGATGATGATATTTGTTGTCATTCTTACAATGCGAACATGACGTCGGTTAAAAAGACGGCGAATTATAATAACCGCTTTGACTAACTTAACACTAGAGGGCGAGAAAATCGTTTGGTTTTACGGGTTTCTCCATTTTATGCAGATTATATAATATTGGCCCTGAATTACTTCTAACAGCATTGATTAAGGATTTTAAAACTTTCATTTTCGCATGAATGAGAATTGTTTTGTTCGCATTTCTATACGGAAAAAATTGTAACTAGATAATTATTTCAAATAAACAGAATCCAAATCGATGCTGTTTGATGTAATTCAGGTCCGGGCCTTTCTCAACCCTTTTATAGATTTACGTGAGTATAAACATATTTCTGGATTGTTTTTCTTACTTAACACCAGAGGCCGCCTTGAATTGATTGAGTGACGTCTCAATCTTAGTATGTAAATGTACTCTATGGTGGTACATGAAAGATTCCAGAAATCATATACCTATATCTAAAGGCTCTAAACTCTAAAGACAATCATAAACATTAAAATGCTAGATAATGTTATATCTCAATTCATCCACACACTTTATCAACACCCTGAATATTTCCTAACTGCAAACAACAACTGTTACAAACAAGATTTTAAAAAGAGTAAAAATAAAAACCTAACGGATAAGAGAAAAAGAAAATAAATGAAAAAAATTCGTGTTACTGAGGGAATTTCTTGCGCCGTTTCGACTTTACAGCTACAACACGTTCCGAAGCGGTGGTAATACAAATTGACGGTTCAAAAGACGTTGTTAAAATGTTCTTGAATATTTTATTTTTATTCCGTAATACTCAAATAAACCCTGCCAATTTAAAAAGCCATCTTCCTTTCTAATAAGCTTAGAGCGCCGTCCGTCTTATAACTTACTAGCGATCCGGCCCGGCTCCGCCTGGATGCAGATATACTTTTCAAAATGGTTGCAAAAATGTTTAATTCCGACTATAAATTTACAATATCGACCAATCGGACTACGAAAAACGAAAAAACCTCGTATTTGCGAGATTTTTTACTACTGCTTCCCTCATATAGATCATAACGTGGCGATTTATAAACTATAGCATTCCTCGATAAATGACTTATCCAACACAAAAATAATTTTTCAATTCGAGCCAGTAATTCCTGAGATTGGAGGTAACAAACAAACTCTTCAGCTTTTTATATCAAAGTATAGGTTAGGGTATTCCGTTGTTGTGCAACTCTCATATTGCGAAACTAATTCCCGTTTCGCACCGCTTAAGGGAGAAATGAACGAAGCTGTACGAAGGTAAATGGTACGAGAATAGCCATTTTGTCCATGAATTGCAGCGAGACCACCTGGTGTTCTAATTAAACAGGTGCTCTCGTTGCAAATTCACTGGAACTGATTCACTTCTACATTTGTGTTGTTTATAGCGAATGAGAAACATAATATACTGTTTTACACGTGTCAGATACAGAATAAGTAGGTAGTTAATGTAATGAAGACTATATTAATATGTTTTTTTTTTTTGAATGGCGACACGAGTTTGCCGTTCGCCTGACGGTTAGCGATATGACCACCCATGAACAGTATCAAAACCAAACAAAACCTTGAACTACAAAGCGATGCTTGCCATCCTGTACCATAATATTATTCAAAGTCTCAATATGTCCAGCTGTTGCTCTGGCTACAATGTCCTTTAAACCGAAACACAACAGTGAATTTACACTGCTGTTTAGGCAGGAGAAACAGACATTGCGGTGTTACCTACCCAGGGGGCCCCTTACATATGAGGGACTTTCCACCAATACATTCAATTCTTTAATATTCTGTCTATTCGTATCAATTCTATAATATTTTGTTTATTAGTATCAATTCTGCGGAAACTATATTACGTTCTGAAAGCCAAATTGAAATATAGGTGAATACCTAACTTGAATGTCACAGGTGGCACCCAAATAATATTCACAAAATAAAAAAAAGCTCAAAAAATATACTTTAGAGATAACGATATAAGCTTCAATGACGTCAGGATGGAATAAGTTCCCATAATCAACAACATTTATTATTCACACTTTTAAAAATTTAGATTTAGATAAGATATTAACGCTGAAATACTCAAATATTAATAAATTACACATTAAGTATTTTAATAATTTGTCAATTCCAATAATTTGGGAGTTAAATAAGCCATCTACATGAATTTATAATAAAAGAACATTAATTTATATACATGTGAGCATCATTTAAATACTTGGAAAGTATCAAAGTGTCATTTAATTTTTGTGAATCTATTAATAGGGATGTGATCATCATATTGCAATAAAAACAGGCGCCTAATCAAGTCGATGAATTCCGGTCGTGAGACGCGATGTGATTGCGAAAATCACAATTTGTCGGATCAGCACGAGTTCATTATACGTCTAGCTAAATAAATCATGAAAATATAATAGAATGTTGACGGGTATAAATAGGAATGACGACATTAAGTTAATTTTAAATGTATTTGCGTAAATAAATGATTATGCATATTTAAATTAATATTATATATGCTTTTTACACTCTAAAAATTGGATGAGAGATAGGAAATTACACACGACACCCTACCATAAGCCGGGACGACTGTATAAATTAATTAAAATTAATTAAATAGCTAACATATTATGTTTGATAATAAATTTAGCATTGATTTACAAATAAACGAACAATTTATTCAAAAACCAATTAAAATGACGTCTTATGTTTATACAATTAAATTACTGGTGGTAGGTCTCTCATATGTCAGCTAGCCAGCTGGGTACCCCCGCAATGTCTATTTCTCCCGTCAAACAGCAGTTTAAGTGCACTGTTGTGTTTCGGATTGAAGGACATTGTAGCCAGAGTAACTACTGGACATATTGAGACTTAACATCTTATGTCTCAGGATGACGAGCGCAGAGGATTGCCGAGCATTGCTTTGTAATTCATGGTGATGTTTGCAATTTGGTTTTGTTACTGTCCATGAGCGATCGAATCGCTTACCATCAGGCGAACGGCATGCTCGTCGCATTTCTTCATTGCAATAAAAAAAAAACAAAACAATGAAATACATATATATAGTAACTATACGGATTTACCGCGGTTTTAACTACACTGAATAAAACAAAACAAAAACGAAGTAAAAATGTACGTCTTTCCCCAGAAGGGAAACCTGGTGCAACCAGGACGCTCACGTTTCGCCTTGCATTTTCCTTCCTTCGATGTGATCCTATAGCCATATCCGGCACAAATTTCTGACTGCGAACTGATAATGAATAGGAAAATCCAATATCACTTATCCGACACCTCATTCCGTAATACAACAGCGCTACCGAGGCATTTATTTTTTATTTGTTATTTCAAAAACCTTACCTCAAAATATACCAGAATCCATCGAAATTATGAAGCCACCAAGTAACCAAGTCTTCCGGCTTGCGGTCGCCATCAAAGTCCCTTCCCCTTTCCAACCGCTGGTCTGTTGTCAAACGAATTATCATAACCTAGTGCGAAAGAACGCGCATTAGTGAATACAATGACGAATACTAATCATAGTTATTGTGACTGTCGCCACACCTCTTCCGGTAAGGACCATCAACATCCTGTCATCTGTTTTGCGTTGCGTAATTTTGTGTACCCATATCATAAAGATTAAGGCTTAGTAATTTGCAGT
Source organism: Hyles vespertilio (assembly GCA_009982885.2). NCBI lineage: Eukaryota > Metazoa > Arthropoda > Insecta > Lepidoptera > Sphingidae > Hyles > Hyles vespertilio. The sequence continues at coordinate 16,285,100 of CM042818.1, forward strand.
TGTATTTTTTTATTTTGATTTGCCATGGAGCCATGGAAACAAATATTGGTGTAGCATTTTATATCCAAGATGAGGTCAGAGGATTGATGTTTAGGTGACAAAAATAAAAATGAATTAAGCTTTGTCAGTTCTGGTATAAATCAGTGCTTAAACCATGTCATTGTAAATAAATAAATGCACCCAAAGTCGCATACATAGTGATGATCCCACACAAAAATCAAGTCTTGTGTCGTGGAAATCAGAAACTACGAGAGACTTTTCGGTCTCACAAACACCATTTCCAAAACAAATACCTGTGCATCACACAAGTATTTGTCTCGGTGCGTGCATCGAACCCGCGGCCTCGCGTTTCCCAGCATTCAACCAACTGCCCCACGGAGGCTGACGAATAATAAATAGGTACAGTATATTTTGGTTAAATCAAAATTAGAAGCTCAAAGTCACTCAACGAGCTATGGAGAGGGCTATGCTCGGGGTTTCCCTACGAGATCGAATCAGAAATGAGGATCCATAGGAGAACTAAAATAACCGACATAGCCCACCGGATTAGCAAGTTGAAGTGGCAATGGGCAGGGCACATAGCGCGGAGATCTGATGACCGATGGGGTCGGAAAGTGCTCGAATGGAGGCCGCGTATCGGAAAGCGCAGCGTAGGACGTCCACCCACAAGATGGTCCGACGACCTGGTAAAGGTCGCGGGACGTCGCTGGATGCAGGCTGCCTCCAACAGGTCTCTGTGGAAATCATTGGGGGAGGCCTATGTTCAGCAGTGGACTTCCTTTGGCTGATGGATGGATGGATGAAAATTAGAAAAGACGTAATGAATATAAACCAATCGACAACTTTAAAGTATTTAATAAGTGGTAAAGTTAAGTGGACATAAATTCCCAACCCAGAGACGAAGAACCAAATCGATAAAGTTTCATAAAAATATCAATACTGGAAAAGTTGACACCACAAAACAACTACCAACTAGTATGCCAATAAGAAAAATTGTGAAACGGATGAAGTGTCCCTGTAATGGAATTACTAATTGGGACCGCTTTTTGCAACATGTAAATCTTATTCAAAAGACATCTTACAATCTTTACATCCTGCTTTATATATAAGAAAAAAACTGTCTCATTAATCGAGATTCGTCCAAAAACTTCTGGAAAAATTGTAAAAACTTGTAAGAGTTTCATTACTGTCGGATCCTGCAAGTACGTAAGTTTTAATTTAACATCCTGCAATCCCTCTACTTGGCTTGGACCGCGTACCGGTACATTTGTACTGCGGAAACGAAATGTATGGACCTGTATGAAGTGGGACAGGGCTGAACCGCGCCGGTTTTAGAGTAATAAATCTATAAAAATAATTAGTTAGAACATATATTTAAATTTCTTTAATAATACAATGATTATAAAAAATAAATGGACTGTTTTTTTCAGACTTTGACATTTTATTTACTCTGCCATTTTTTTTCCCTAAAAGAACTAAACGTTCTTACTTCTTCCTAAGTATATTTTATAAGAAAATCGGTAATTGTTTAGTTTAACAGTACATAAACGCCTAAATACTGAGTCATTCGGTTTACTGGAGAAAACATTAAACAGTAATTGATCTCAATTGTTGTGAAGTGGTGGCAATTAAGCCGTAATAATTACACTTTTGTCTTATTTTTAATCGTCCCCACACCAACAACAGAAGTTACGTAAAATAATTTTAATAAACTTAGATTAGTGATAAGATAGCTAAAAATAGTTGAGGTACATGTATGTAAAAATCGTTTAATTATTTATAATTTATACAAGAGTTATACGGGCAGAAATTATCGCCAGAACGCGTTATCGTCAACATAATCTGTAATTTTGTAATAAGCTTTCCGCGAAAGTACTGAGTTTTAAACTGTTCGCTGAACGAACGATCAATTACGCAGATTAATCAAACATACTTATAAAACGACAGCATTAGATTACGAATTAAAGTAATTACTAAAAGTAAGCATTTCCGTTGATAAATGCGATTTCATCTCGTGTAATTTAAAATAACATCAACGATTAATCAAACACATTTACCTACATCCCATCTACCGAGTCTTTTTTTTAAGAAAAATGATTTTTCAATTACACCCATTTTAAATTCAGTACCATAATCTAAAACAAAAAATGTAAATATAAAAAAAAATTAAACATTGGAATCTGCATTTGCACACCACCTAAACCAACATTAAAATTACAAAGCGGCAAGTTGTTGCGCATTAAACAATGTCGTAATATTTACATTCCGTGAGTATTCCACATTAATAGAAATTCGCAAGAAGACTGATTCAATAATAAAGTGTAGTTGGGAGTTAGGGCGGAAATTCCAACGACGCGGCTTTTAACTCACTTTAAACATTTATTAATCTAATTTGGAATCGTGTAAAAGTTACATCAAGAAAAAATATTCACAGTGATGGTCATCAACACAGTAATTTAAATATGTACGATCATGAAAAATCATTATAGCTAAATTTTTTTTTCTCTCTTTATTTGGGTAAACAAACAATGACACAATACAAGAGATACGATTAACAGTTATTTAAGTACTTACATATGCTAATCATGCCATCAACACCGTTTACCACACATTAAAAAATAAAATATACAAAATAGAGAGAAATAGGTAGATACTAAATTAAATTAAATTAACTAGATGATTAGAAAAAAAAACACATTAAACAGAAACTAAAACTAATACAGTAATTACAATTCATCTCAAATTCAATAAGTTGATGGTTGAAGCCACTAGTCTGTGTTGTTGAGGTTTTTAACATAACATTATACTCGTACAAGATACCAGTTTACAATATTTGGCAGCTGATAAGTATTACTAATAATATATTATTAAAACAAAATTAAACAAAATTAATATACGTCTTTCTACGTTATTAACATAATGTATAATCATAATCTACATTTGCTCATTAGTTTATTTATTCATTTAGGTGTTAGACAATATTTTCTATAGTTTTCTTTTAAATGAATAAGCAGAAGTGGCCATTATATCTAATTCATTAAAATTAAGATTGTAAGAGTGTATTATTCTATAAATAGGAGAACGTTTGCCGGAGTTAGTACGACAACGAGTTAGAGCGAATAGTTGACAAGGGGTACGGCAGTGCGTTCTAGTAGGGACTTTATAACATATTTTATTAATTATTGATGTACAATCATACTTATTGTGGCACAGATCATGGAGTAACATTGCTTCAAGTTGAGTGCGTCTATGTTTTAAGTTTAACAGGTTGTATTTTTGCAGCAGTTGCTCATAGCTTGCGAAAGAGCTGAAACATCTATAGTTCATACTCTTTAAGAATTTTTTTGTACTAATTCAATAGCATCTGTATATTTATTATAATATGGATTCCAAACAGGCACGGCATATTCAAGTTGAGAGCGGATCAGGGCTTTATATAAATAAAGATACGTAGATGGTTTTCTAAAGTTTGTGCTTGATCGCATAACAAAGCCATACATTTTAAATGCTTTATTTATTATGTTATCTATATGTATTGCCAATTGCAATTTACTATCTAAAGTTACGCCTAAGTCTCTTATAAAGTTAACGGAATCCAAAGTCACCCCTCCTAGGTTGTAGGGGAATTTACTTATATTTTTCTTTTTGGTAAAACTGATTGTTTTGCATTTATTTAGACTAAGATCAAGCTTGTTTTCAACGCAGTAGGCATAAAAACGATTGAGATCTTGTTGGAAATGATTATGGTCATTTATATTGTCAACGGTAAATTTATTTTAAGATCATCTGCATATAATAGGATATGACAGTGTTTGAAACATGTATGGATGTCATTTATGAATAAAATGAATAAAAGAGGGCCCAATATTGACCCTTGTGGTACACCCGAAGTAATACCTACTAGTTCTGACTCATAACCATTGATAACTACTTTTTCTGTACGATTGGTAACATAAGACTTAAACCATCTCCATAAATTACCCCTTATCCCGTTAAAAGCTAGTTTTTCAAGCAGTATTTTGTGATCCACCCTGTCAAAGGCCAAATATCCCACAAATAAAATGTGTGCCTGTAAATATCCCACAAGGCTAAAATTAACACCCCTGTTTCTTCACATCTGAATTCGTCTACTGAAGAAGAGTATTCTTTTAAATTTCTTTTGGAGGAGCATAACATACATCTATGCGGTAGATAGTCTTTGTGGTTTTAAAATCAATTGTCGCTTAGTTTACGATTTAGAATAAATAACTGCAGTTTTAATTTTAATGATACATTTCACATGCCTATACTTACTATTCCTAAATTTTAAAATAGATCTGACAATATCAAGATTTAAAAGCCAATATTTTCATATTAACAATGTTTTTTCTCCCGCGCGGAAAACCTGACTACGTCTGCATCCGAATGTGTAAGGGCTTACAAATTTTATGTTTCGAGCAAACGCACGCCCGACGTAAATCCTCGAAGCGACGCTGCCCAACAAATAGATGATATTTATGTTCAGTAAGCTTCGTGTGGATGTGTCTTAAATCTTTCACGCGCCCGCGGTCCCCGGCGAAAAGATTGCTTTTTATTGAGTCCTAAAATAAATTTAATCTAAACATGTAATTAATATGAACGTTAACAAGAGCCCTGACGATGTAAAGTGTTGACTGATGTCTCGATGAGTGAACAAACTTAATATGGAAATAGGTTGCTAATGCTTCGGATAGAAACCGTGGATAGACGCGCTGAGAGTTATTTGCGGAATTTCCAACCAGCTTTTGTGAATTTGAAAGGGATTGTTGAATGTGGATGTGTATTTCAAAATAAAGTACTAACAAACATTTTCATGTGTCAAATTGGAATGGACTACGTATTATTAATTAATTATTAATCAGTGCTTATTCCAATATAAAAATATATTTCAACATATACACATATTTATCTCATACAATAAAATACCACTATTTCAGAATCAATTTAGACTGTAAGATCAACGATCTTTACGCGCCATTTCTCCATCCAAATATAACACCATAGACAATCAGCTTCAACTCTCACACAGGCAAAAATTCAATTACGCGGAGTAATATTATTTGGCCATAGATAAAAGATGTAGGTAGTGATTGTATTTCGTTTTGGTCAGCGGACGCGGCGCGACAACGCTTTCCATTACAGGCTTGGAGGATGGATCGGCCGGCAGATAAGCACTGAGTGCCTACCGCCTCAGGATAAACGCCTGAAATTCACAAAAATATTCGAAAATTTGGGTAATTTGTATTTCCAGAACATTAACACGCTTTCTAGACGGTATTAAGCAATTACTTGTAAGCAAGAAACCTGTTTTAAAATAATTAACTACGTGAGATATTTTGCATTTGTTAAACTTTATGTTAGATGTCTAACTATGTTGGTGTCTGATTAGACCAATTCATGCGTGACAAACATGACCACATTTTAGACAATTAAATCCCGCGCCTATAATATGCTTGTAGAGGTTAAAGCGGCTTGATAAAATCATCAATACATAAGTACATATATTTTATTACAATAAATTGGCCTTAACCCTATTCGCTCGCTTTTCATTATAAAGCTTCTTTTTTATGGCAACTATTTTGTTTGAAATATTACAAATGGTAATGTCTGTTGACACAAGATAATAAAAAGGTGATTATTTATCACGTTATAATGCGATACTACAAGAGATTCGTATTCAAATCGACGTCGCCACTTCGAGATAGAGTGAAAAATTTACTATCGGTAGGTTATAAATGTAACACTTGGTAATAAAATCGTTGATTATACGTCAGATTAGCGTTTTACGACAATTTTTAAAGTTTAAAAATATCGTTAAATGTTTTATCTGGCTCAGATCTATCGAGAAACTGACGAAACGCGAATGGAAGCTTTTGTTATCAAAGGATCTCTTTCGTTCGGTCTAAAAATAAAATCCTATTATGTTGCGCGATTTCAATTTTATACAAAGTGGGTGGGATATACATTGGAAAATGCTGCATGCATGCATGCATTTTATCACGGTAACGACATATTATTGTTATTGCACAATATGTTTGTGAAAATGTTGTGTTCTTTCGTATTTTATTTTCAGTATTAAGTATATGTATAAAAGTTCTACAAAATGAATAGCAGGAGAGATGTAATATAATAACAGTAATAGCTAGATATTAAATGACTAACAGCCGTTCTCTATAATCTATCTATCTTTAACAAGATTTTCCATTAGATAATTCAAAGCAATTTTTGCTTCAGGTTGTTAACAAAGATACAGATGTATTTAAATATGGTGCATATATTTATAGATAGCTAGATTAGATAAATATGTATGTCTAGTTTTGTTGAATGAAACGTAGAATTGTACCGGCATAGTTATGGTAGCTATTTTAACCCCTAGTTAAATATAGATAGAATATACAAAACGGCCGTAAATAAAAAAATATGATTGAAACACCACCTCAACTTACCGAAACGCAGCCCTGGCATTCAGAAGAATCTAAAAGGGCAGCTTTAAAACTTCCCATCCCGCACTTTACACTAACGGTTCTTAATAATTCTATATTCTATACACATAGAAACTAATAAACACGTAAGATGTACAAAACCCACACTCAAAGGAATCCTTAATCGTACATTTTGTACTTAAAACAGGTCATAGAGTTTCCTTGAAGTTTTCTTCAACCGTTTGAACTCGCTTTGTGAATGTATAATGGCTAAAATACTGCGAAGTGACATACGTGCGGATTTCAATCCATACATTTGTTCCTGGAAGGCGATTTATCAAGCGGGCTACAACAAATCTGTCATACAAATACGGTACAGTATGAAATTATGTACGCGCTGTGTGGCGCCAACCTCCTTTCATATTGGGGAGCTTGGGCATGGATTATATCAACAATATTTGTGCAGAATAAAGACAAGGGATTGACATAGGTTTTCCTTATATCTAATGGTTGATTCAAGGTTTGTATCAACAAGCTCGTTCAGTTAATAAAAAATGAAAGAAAATATGAAAGAACATTGTAGCCAGAGTAACTGCAGGACATATTGAGACTTAACATTTTACGTCTCAGGATGGCGAGCTCAGTGGATTGCCAAGCATTGCCTTGTAATTCAAAGCGTTACCTAAACTCCTCTTTTGACTGGTTGCATCTTTACATGATATACAGCAAGGACTTTAACTAAAATTCAGCGTATTTCGCCATCTATAGCCCGCTATATTACAAACTATTCACCTCCCAGTTTGAAGTAAGCCACATTGAAAGAGCCGCTCCCTCACATCAATATAATTACCATTTACCGAGATTAAACATCCTTCACGAACACACATCAGAGTTTCATTCTGTAGGTACTTACAACATGCCGAATAAAAAAGATTCCGTACCAAATTAAATGCGAAACTTGATAACCGGCCCTTCGTATAAATCAAAAGCACATACACAAAATTCCCATAAATCAAACTGAAGATAATCGCGCACTTCGTTACTCGGAATTAATCAATTATTCAAGCATACTAGGCCGCCTTATTCGGGCCACTGTTTTCCTGATGGACTACCATATTCGTCACCCACGTCTATGATAGTAAAAAAAACACAGAGACGGCATACCTGGAAGACAGGAATGGCATGTGCGTTTTGTTGCGCGAGATAATAAATAAAAGCTATATATGGCTTAATTAAATGTTAATTTATTTCTTTGCACAATAAACTGCAGTCGCCATGCGTAATTACAAATAAATATTTCTAATGCCTTCCCTCCATTTTTTGTTGTCTTTTTGTTTTGATTCTAATTTGGTTAAATCATGTTTTTGTGATAACCGCTTATCCTTTTCTTAGTATTTCACTTAGAAATAGAGAACATAACATTTCAATTGAATAATACTTTCTTGCCAAACACACAAATAATCTACAAGATACTTAACTATCGCAAAACCTGTCTTCCTTACCCCCAAATTCCTATCATAAGCGATTTACCTCCAATTAAATCAAAGGCATTTAATGAAAACCAAACAAAATTACAATGATATTTTCTTACAAAGTTCTATGTAAATACCGATATTTATTAGGCTGCCTCATATCAATTCAACAGTACACTGAGAATTGTCATCAACACGACTTCAGAATACAGTAAAGCTATTCAATTCTCGCGTACATAAGACTTCTGAGAAAGGAACGAACGAGGCGAACACTGGCGTCGCTATGTCTAGCTAATTCTATTTACATGAGAAAACGTTGTTAAAACTGGGTCCAGCGCTCTCCGATTGTTGTATTCATCCCAGGTATCTTTGGAAAGGCGAACTTCCTACTAGTAATTAAGGACAACGCTAAGCACTTTATCGAGGCATCGATATTGTTTACTAATATTTGTTTGTTTGTTATACCTGTATTTTTATAGATACTGTTTTTTTTATTAAAACATACTTGATGGTGCGAATGACTTCCTTCGTGGCGTATGGTACAGTTACAAAGCTGAGACCTCGGGCTCGAATCCTGGGTTGAGCAAAATTATATTGTAATTTTTCTATTCATTATCAGCACGGATTCAGAAATTTGTGCTGGATATGGCGATATGCTTGCCTTTTGTCACATTGTGGGATGGAACATACAAGGTGAAATACGGGTTTACTGATTGCACCTCAGCCTACCACTTCTGGGGAAAAAGGCGTGAGTTTGTGTACATATGCATGATGATAAATGCTATCCAAATAGTGGTGATAATCCGGTATCTTTGGTCTGCTGAAAGCTGGTTATTCTAACACTGAGCCCGAAACGCAACTCATCTGCATCTTATGGACTGTCACGGGTTTCCCACTGTCGCATCATGTGGTTGTTACTACAAGACACAAGGATTTGTAACCACTAAAAAGTTTACCATTCCGAGTATTTAGTTTACCAAACAAAATGCAACAGATAAATACACGGAGTTATTGATTTATCGGCCTCAATATATCTAAACAAAATTATGATCTCTCAGTCATATCACTAGCCGATTCTATAAACGGTCGCCCCGCCTAATTGGGGAATATTTGAAAAATTCCTCAAAAACTTCATATAATTAATGACAAAGTCACAAGAATAAAAAATGATCGGCTTTAAAGTCAAAGAAATGGAGTTCCACCGTCCACGGCCCGGTTTATGATTTTTAAAGCGCTATTCACAATTTACGGGCACTTAGAAATGTAGGTAGAAACAAGAATGAATGATGACAAAGAATGCTATTCATTCACAGTATCAAGGTTGCTTTTGTGAGGGTACGCGGTGACTTTGATAAAAAAGGGGTTGGCGCCCCGGCCGCGACGGAGCGAATACGGCGAAAACGCTTTATGTGCTCATTTCCGTAGTTTTGTTTAAAGGAAATAATTTTAACGGGACGTCTTAATTATTCTAGTTATGCTTTTCGGTAATTGGGATAAAATATTTAAATGTAATATTCCGACGTCCATGAACCAAAATTTCAATGGAATAATAATTCTTTACGGTCAAGACCTTATTCCATGTATTTCGTTCAAGTATGTATTTAGTTCTGCGCCTCGCCGTTTCCTTTTAGACTTTAAAACATTCAGCATATTTGAATTTCACGGACATATGATAAAGAAAACGTCCGCTATCACAGCAAAATGTTGGAATCACTTTTGTCTCTGGAATTCATGAATACAATCTTCATAAATAGGCAATAAAAAGTGTAAAATATTAGTCGGATGGTCGAACTGTAACGTAATGTACCATCACACCACAATACAGATAGCTGGAGTGAGCTGTGAATGAAGTTGTATATTTAATTTAGAGTCGTAAAATACATTTGGTAAAAATATTTTCATCCTACTGGCAGATATCTTTACTGCTATGTCACATATTTACAATTAAAATAAAAGCACTTAGTAAATTAAAAATAAAATTACGTACATTTATTTATTACGTTATTTTTGTATTAATTATTACAATTTGTAATAGTTACCATGTAATTAATAATAATTACTTTTTATATTTTCTATTATAAAGAACAATGGCTAAGGAGTTTATAACATAATGCCATCTAAATATGACGATTGCACGCACGCCGCACTTTTCTAAACAAGCAGCGATATTGCTTGGTACTGCGCCGCACGTTCACTCCTAATGGCTGCTATTTATGTTGTTTATTCTCTTTTATTGTATCGAAATTATTGGAGTACACTTTGATTTAAACATGGCATTAAACCAGTTTGGGTGTAACGTATCATCAAAAAAAAACATCGGGGTATGCCGCGACCATGTCAAGAGCAGTCAAAGTCACCCCTTTCTTTAAATAAATACACCCAGTTTATATACCTGATACCGTGACCCCATATTTAAATACAAGTCTCGAGTCGTGGGTATTAGTCACACGAGATTTTTTGGTCGAACACAAAAAATAATCCAATATTTTTGGATCACACAAATATGAGAGCGTCGTAAATAGTTGCGCCATGAAATAACCAGAAATAGACTATAAAAAAATACCATAAATAATTTAGAACTTAGAATAGTCTAAAACCGAAATACATGCTCTGTGGTTGTTATCCGACGGATAGCAATACACTATCTACATATTATCTAGTCTTGCAACACTATCAGCAAGATCATAGTCTCTTTCTAAGCGGAAGTTAGGTGAAATTGTAGCGTAAACCATGTTCCCAGTTTGGAACACGATGGTTACAATGAAATTATTGCTTTTGCAGTCCCTAACACAATACTATGTTTATCTATTAGGTTGCTCAAAATTAGTTTTTCAGTCTAAATCGGTGGATATCAGCGACTAACCACCGTTCTCATTATCCTATCTACCTTTAACAAGAGATTAAATAGCTACCATGACTATGTTGGTACAATTATACACTTCAGTAACCAAAGATAGGCATATTTATTTATATTACCTAGCTATATATAGGGTATATCAAGACTGCTACCGAAAACACAATTTAGTTGCATTGTGTCTGAAGTCACTAAAGCTACCACCCGGCTTCGTTTTCGGTAGCAGTCTTGATATACCCGGTATATTGAAATAGATATATGCACTGTATCTATACCCATCTATACCTATCTATCTTTGTTTACTGAAACATTAAATGCATCTAAATATATAATGATATCTCTTGTTAAAGATAGATAGATTGTAGAGAACGGCTGTAAATTAATCGTAATCCAGCCACCTATTTCAAACCAGAGCATGTTGTCGTCCACAAGTAAACAACAAATAAACAAGTATTTTGTTGGTTCCGTGTACACTAAATTTATCAAAATGGAACACTGATTACTAAAGAAGCACTTATATAAAAGTATAGTAATAATAAAAGTACCAATCCTTATAATCCTTAAGTCCTAATGCAACGGAATTTTCGGGGTATGAATCTTGATAATCTTCGTAGGGATGCCGACAGCATTGACTGGAGCTCGATTCTTCTATCAGACTGTGTTGACACTAAACTGCGTACCTTCAATCAAAAGTTGACCGACCTTTTTGACAAACATGCGCCTGATAGGCCAATTAAGGTAAAGCACCAACCCTCACCTTGGCTCACTGCTGAAATCAAGGCATTACTATCAAAAAAAGCGTTGGCCAAGAGTAAATATAATCGTCGCCCAATAGAATCGAACTGGCTGAAGTATGTGGCTATCCGGAATCACTGCAGTAAGGTGTGTAGAAATGCTCAACGCCGATACATTCACAAGTCAGTCGAAAACGGTGACCCAGCCAAGTCTGGAAATTTCTAAAAACACTGGGAGTGGGTAAATCACCACAAGATTCTATTCCCCAATCTATAGATTTAAATTTCTTAAACCGTCACTTCTCTTCTCCATTCTACTTTGATGGAATGATAAAAATAACACCATTAAGCATCTTTCTACCCTTAACACTCCCGCTTGTTCTACCTTTGTTTTCAAACAATTCGCCACTTGTTATGTTAAGAAGACGATTACTCTTTTGTCATCTAACGCTATGGGTAGCGATAATGTTAGTCGTAACATGATTCTCTATGTCTTAGACGAAACCCTGCCTATCATTTTCCACATCTTAAACTACTCCATCTCCGCTGAGATCTTTCCAACTGCTTGGAAGGAAGCCCATATTATCCCTCTTCCCAAAAAATCTAATGCATCTCTGCCTTCCGAATTTCGTCCTATTTCCATACTTCCTTTCCTTTCCAAAGTCCTAGAACGTTTAATCCATTCCCGACTTAATGATTTCCTCTCTAAGAACAACCTGTTAAATCCTCTCCAATCTGGGTTTCGTCCAGGGCATAGTACGACTACCACTTTGACCCATATCACAGATGATATAAGATCCGGCATGGAGGATGGCAAGCTGACAGTCTTAGCTTTGCTAGACTTCAGTAATGCCTTTAATACCGTGGACTACGACGTATTACTTTCCATGCTACGTTCTCTTAACATATCTCCAATGGCTGTTGATTGGTTTTGTAGTTACCTGTATGGGCGCCGGCAACGCATCCGTGTGGAGGATAGATTTTCCTCTTGGTGCCCCGTAGCTGCTGGCGTTCCTCAGGGCGGCGTGCTATCTCCTCTTCTCTTCGCTGTATTTATTAACTCAATAACCTAACTTTTTACGCTTCCTCCTACCACCTCTACGCAGATGATCTCCAAATATATACTCAGGCACCCGTGGACAAGATGGTCGATGCAATTGCTTACATCAATAAAGACATTCAACACATCTGTGATTGGAGTGGAGCTCATGGTTTGAAGATCAATCCCTTGAAAACACAAGTCATTGTTGTCGGTAGGCCTAGGATGATCTCGAAGCTGGATTGGAATCAACTCCCCAGTGTTCATTGTAATGGAATAACGATCCCTTACAGTGACACCGTCCGCAATTTTGGCTTACTTATTGATAAGTCATTCACTTGGGGTCCTCAACTTCGTGAAATAAGCCGTAAGCTGTTCGTTTCAGCTAAGTCCCTGCGAAGGTTACGCAACTTTCTACCCGTTACCACGAAGATTTCACTTGCGCACACCCTCCTTCTCCCCATCCTTGATTATGCCGATGTCAGCTATCTAGATCTCACCAAAGACCAACTAAATAAACTTGAGCGTCTTCAAAATTTCTGCATAAGATTCATATTTGGTCTTCGTAAATATGGTCATGTTTCTAAGTTTCGTGCTAAGCTCAAGTGGTTACCTATACGGCTTCGTCGGAATACTCACATTCTCTGTCTTCTTTACAATATTTTATTCAATCCTCTTACCCCATCTTATCTTAAAGAACGATTTATTTTTCTTCATGACTCACATTTGAGGTCCTTGAGGTCTTCCGAGAATCTTAGGCTGAGAATGCCTGTGCACACCACGACATTTATGGACAAGTCTTTTACTGTCAAAGCAGTTCGATTGTGGAACGCGCTTCCTGTTGTGGTGAGACAGGCGCAATCGCTGTCTTCATTCAAGAGGCAAATCAAAGAATATTACCTCTCTCTTTAAATAAACAGATTTTAGTAGATAATATTATTTCCTACTTCTAAATCATTTTGAATTTGTATTTATTATATATATATGTATATGTTTGTAGTATTATATATGTATGTATTTATGCTTTTTATTATGTATGTATGTATGTTGTTTTGGTGTATTTTTATGTTTAGATTGTATGAGTATTATCTAGTATCCTCACTTTTAATTATTTATTTTACACTGCCCTCTCTTTTTCCTTCTTTAAAATCCATCCCGTGGTTGTCTGTAAGATATTGCTTTAAGCGATAAGACCACCATTTGTACTTCTTATATTTTTTTGTTTCTGTATGTTGTATTTTTTATGTGTACAATAAAGATTTAAATAATAATAAATAATAAAGTACATATATACGAGCGCTACATAGACAAAGTGTTTAAAAACCGACAGGGCATAATTATTAAGGCAAGTAATTAAAAAATCACCTATTAGATTTCTTATTTTTGACGTGACAGAAAATAATAAATCACGAAACGAAATAGGAGCAAGGATCAGAAATTACGAGATCAAAAATGAAGATAAAAAAGGCAAAAGCCCATAAAGTGAATGGGTGCCAGCTACTGTTACGTCCGTGGACAAGATAAAAAAGTTTGTACAGATAAGGACGACCCTCGCAATATGTAAACACGAAGCCCAGAAACTGCATATATCAAGATCACATAAACAATATCATTTTTGTGTTAAATTTCTGACGGACAAAACAATGACATATTTGCCGTGCTAGCCCCAATTAATTTAGCATTATAACAGTTTCAATGAAACGAGGCTGATGCACGTCACGAAAAAATAAACACAGGTGCAGCAAACATGAAACAAGGTAATAAATTATTAAAAGAATTTAATGCTACGTTTTGTATGATAAGTGCTCTGGATAATTAAGCTGTTTACGATTGTAATGTGAATGATAGGAACGCAGCCATTCGCACCTACCAACCACGTAATTCACGACAACTTAACGATTGCCTAGTAATGAGGCTCTAACTGAAGCGCTAAACTTTTTATAGTGGAAATTGAGATATTAACTGAATTTTGCTCTTTTTAAAGACCGGAGTTGGAAACAAGACTGGAATCGATACTGGGTAAAATGCTGCCGGCATTCCCCTTCAAACTTGGCTAGGTTTTTATTTGGAAGCTAACGAAATACACGCTTTAGTACCATCTGGATGAAAAGAGTATTATTAAAACTTTCTTATATCAAATGAGCGCAATAAATCGCCATTTACACAATGATTTAAAGGTTTATCAAATTATTTCTATGAATGACCTCTGCATTTAAAATTATTGTTTTAAAATAATACTCTAAACTAAAACTTTGATTAATCTGCAAATTGCAGGACCTAAAGCAAGAAAGGCTTAGCGATTTATACATTATAATATTACCATAAAGTCACTATATAAGTGTACACACAGTGTGTTAAATGCCTACTAATATGCAAGCATTTCAGATCTTCCCTTCGACACAGCGCAACGCACCAATGTTTGTGATTAACTTGAATACATTTACAATAAACTTGTTTCCAACGTGCATTCGTATGTGTCTGTATTTCGCTATTTCGCACACTAGCACTTATCAATTCATCGCGAATAAAGTGTGGAGGCATGGAGCTGACCCGGCCGGATGCCATTGACTCCATGCAGTAGGCTATAAAGCTATTTACACTACTTTTATTGCGTCTGCATCCCAAACTTTTCTGCCCGCTCTATGCAAATTAGAATACACGAATAGAACTTCATTTCCACAACTTTTATGAATCTACATTCAGGAAAATTATAATTCGCGTTTACACGAGCCGGATGAAAGGAAAACTGCATATTTAAACTATTTTAATAAAAGCCTGCGTTTTGGGATGTTTCATCTTGCAAACAGAAGAAAAGTTGTGTTAGATATTCTTGATATTATTGAAGTGCTAAAAAGTACGCATTAGAGTGTTTTATACAAATATTTGGTAGCAAATCTTGATTAAGTACTGAGAAATACGCTTACATAGCATGACATACATATAAATTAACAGTTTATAGCAACACACCAGCTCCGAGTGGCAAGTACGCCGCCGATAAAGGCCGATTGATTGGATTAGTGCGCTGTCGTGTAGATTGTTTTAAAGTCAGCTTAGCGCTAACTAAACCGCACGAGTTACAGGCTTATAACAGAGGATAAGCTCACTGAGTTCTATAAGTTTGTTAATATTAAGTACGCTGCCATATACCATAATAAATGATGTATATTTATTGTGTAGTTCTGAGAACAGCATTGTCTATTGTATGTACTCTATCTAGACATGACGTGTCAAGCTTGCCGTTCGCCTGATAGCAAGCGATTCGATCCCTCATGGACAGTAACAAAACCAAACACCACCATGAATTAAAAAGCAATGCTCGGCATTCCTCTGCGCTCGTCATCCTGTGACACATGATGTGAAGTATCAATATGCCCAATATGCCTACAAACCAGACCATACAATAAATATTAGTAAATCTAAGTCTTGAATCGATGCATAATTTTTATGCAGTGAATATAGCTCACGATATCTGAAGACAATTGGAGGTGCTCAGTATGTTGCGTGGCGGTTTACTTTCGGTCACTGTTCACTAACATAATATAGAGTACATCAACTCTCGCATTTTTTCAGAATGAGTAGGCAGATGATCTTCTGGAAGCAACCAGAACAACCACGTGTTGCCTTGCGTGGTCCGTCCCACGATGTAACAGGGGGTAAGCCTATATATTCACATATCTGACACAAATACCTGACTGCGGTCTCGTATTGCATAGAAAAATCCAATAGATACCACTTTGCCCGACCCTGTATTCGAACCCTAGACCTCAACGTAATCGTACCATACAACTGCCCCATCGTGGCAGTCATTATTCACAAAGAAAAAAGAACGGAGATAAAGCTGCAAGATCATGCGAGCGCTAAGCCTGACGATTCACTTTCGTTCACTATCCAGCAAAAAGCGGGCCTATAGACGTAATTTTAAATATGTGTATCAGCGGCTAACACAATCACGTGACTAAAGGATACGATACATATGTACATAGTACATATGTATATATATACATGGATACTCTGCCTGGGCGGCATTGGCACTTTCCATCAGGTGCAATGCCGCCACTATGCCAGGCCAGTATATACAGGGTATATCAAGACTGCTACCGAAAACGAAGCCGGGTGGTAGTTTAAGCAACTTCAGACACAATGCAACAAAAAAAAGTTGCAAAAAAAAGCGACCAATTTTTTTTGTTATTTTTTTTCCTATGACCATATTTGGGTGGTAAATACATTTTTTCCTAAAATAATAGTGTATACCCTTTTATTTATAAATAATCTAAGGTATAAGAGTGTTTAAATCATTATTTTAGCAAAAACAATGGATTTACCACCCAAAAATGACGATATTTAAAAAATCATAAAAAATAATTGTCGCGTTTCTATGCGAAATTTTTAGTTGCATAGTGTTTGTAGTCACTAAAACTATCACCCGGCTTCGTTTTCGGTAGCGGTCTTGAGATACCCGGCATATATAACATTACCGATATTTCCATCCTATTACGTTTCGTGTGCAGTTAGTCGTGCGTGTCGTAGCTATTTGTGTGGTTACGTCGTGCGCGGAGATAACGTCTCGCGCACGTCACTATACTGTATCAAATCTGATGGAAATCGAGGGCCTCTCCTGCCCCTCAAAAGCGTGTAATTCTCCTTAAAAGCCTCAGGATTTAAACGTTTAAAAGAAAACGGAAATGTACCTTACAAAAATAGGCTTGCAGTGCCTTATGAAACATAATATAATGGCAGAGAAAGTTAAATCATCTTGAGGACTAGTGAAAGACATATTTTTAAATAACAAAGATGGCAAAAATAAACGGTATGATTCA
Source organism: Hyles vespertilio (assembly GCA_009982885.2). NCBI lineage: Eukaryota > Metazoa > Arthropoda > Insecta > Lepidoptera > Sphingidae > Hyles > Hyles vespertilio. The sequence continues at coordinate 16,302,456 of CM042818.1, forward strand.
CGGGTCTATCAAATTGGCCGTACAACACCTAGTCGAGCTAGGTCACTGAATTAGATCATCACTCCATCTGACCTGTAACCAAGATCTATTTACTTGCTTTACAACGAACATGGGACACGTCACTATGGTGACAGTTAGTCCGGTTGCAACAGCATAAAATTCACAATAGCTTGACTAAAGATTTGTAGAACGCGTCGAATAAGGGCTAATAAGCCCTAAATCATGCTCAGTAACATGAATTTAAAGAAGCTAATATTCAGTAGTATATTCCTGAAGACTAGTACAGGAAGGACGTATGAGCGACTAGACAAGAATCATTGCTAAATGGTTATGCAGCCGCCAATTATGCTAATGGGTAATGTCTATTGTATTTTAATAAAAAAACATCAATTGAGCGTGTGTCACGCCTTAATAGCTGTCAAGCACCAGTGAGTGGACACGGCTCAAATGATCGCAATATTGTCGTGCACTTATGCAGCCGCAACTCGTATTATATTCGGAAACATACTGAGATACATTAGGAACGTGCACACGCATTGAAATTTATATTCATATGCATGGGAAAAAAATTACCGTGTCTTAATATATGTAGCAATACTCAATAGATGCAGTTGAAGACACAGTACTCAATCCATGATATATCATATAAAGGCATAGTTGCTCATTTGAAACAATGAAGTTCTGATTTCATGAAATATACATTATAAATCTTTCTTCTTTATCAGTCCGTATACGTCCCACTGCAGGGCACGGGTCTACTCTACAATCAAGAATATAGGTTATCAAGAATACGATTGAGAGTGGCTATATAGTCCGAATATTATATAGTCAGAAATACATAGATTTTAATCCAGAATAGGCAATGAATGCTTTGTTAAAATAGCAATTCATATTTCCGTACTATACTCTAAACTAGCACCTTCACCTATCAATCTAAATCAGGTATCCTTTGTATGGCTTGAAAAGTTTTAACACCGCATTGACTGTACACAAATCCGTTCGTTTACTCCCATTGAGCCAGCTTGGAAGAGCAAATGCCATAAGTGCCAATGCTCAAAAGGGAGACAAATAGACCGATGTTACAGTTACTACGATATCTATACACACAACAAATAATCCAAATAAAGTGGTAATTAATATGCAAGTTTTTAAAGTCGAATACAAAAACAAAGACAACCTGGAGACTGTACAGACAGTTCGTTGAATTTCAACGTCATGTTTCAATCCGCCATCACAGACATGCCTGATCGCAGTCACGACTCTGCATGCAGTCAATTCACAAATGCAAAATCTGTAAAACTTAATTCCACTTCACAAAATCCAAACAAAGAAGTAATGTTTTTGTTATTACCTCAAATAATATTGGGCTTTAATAGACTATCACGTATCTTTAGGACTTCCCCAATATTTTCCGCCGTCGAGTAAACGTGATCAAGTTTTCAAACCTTAACCTATTTGCTGGACAAGTTTATTGCCTTACTACATAATGGGTATTGTATTAAAATGTGAAGTAACACAGTGGAGTATAAAATTTAAGTATCAGTTGGTACTTGGCGATGGTAGTTGTTTAATAGCTTCAGAAATAATATAGATGCCCTGACCTGACGGTAGGTCTCACATATGTGAGAGGCCGCCTGGGTTGATGCCACCGCAATGTCTATTTTCCGCCAAACAGCAGAGTAAATGCACTGTTGTGTTTCAGTTCGAAAACATTGTAGCCAGAGTAACTACTGGATATATTGAATCTTAATATCTTGTATTTCAACAAGACGACTGCAGTGGAATTCCATGCTTTGCTTTGTGATTCATGATGTTTAGTTTTGCTACTGTTCATGTGCAGTCGTATCGGTTACCATCACTGGCTTGTTCGTCTCGCCGTTCATTACCATAAAAAATATGCTTTGTGAATTCCAGGATCAAACTGACTGGTCGGGTAATTTTTAACTCTTCATCAAGCTAGGTTGCAGCAGCACTGAAGACTAAACCCTAACAATACGCAAAAATATAATTATTCAGCAATATCAATTCAATTTAACAGCCTCCGTGGCTCAGTCGGTTAAACGCCGCCGACAGCCCACAAATATTTCTTTCGGATGTGATACAAGACCCACAATACAAGACTCGATCTTAGTGTGGGGTCAGGACTATCTGTGTATGTGAGTATTGGGTGTTATTTATCTATTTATGTTATGTTAAATATAATTCTTAATGTCACCTAGGTGGTAGTTATAAATTAACAGCAATCAAATTAGTGTCGTGAATGTGAGCCGTCGAATAATTGACCTACGACCATGACTGACAATCTAAAAATATTAATTGAAAACTGGGTCAAAATGAGCATAAATTTATCAAGTGATGTTATCGGGATACGCGCTTGACGCATATCATAGGGTTACCTAACTATTTTAAACAACAATTCATTTGTTTTATATTCCTTGCAAATAATAATTGTTTAATTTTTAATGAAAATATGTATTTATTGAAAAATGTATACGTACATACATACTTGCTACAGTTAGTTATAACTTTAAAAAGGTTTTGATTAGGTAACGACTTATATTCCGCTATGCTTTACTTTCATCTCGCACTCCCTTCAAATAAGTTTTATTGCCGTTAGTTGGCCAATAAATATTTATACGAGCGTTCGGTTTAGAAAGTGTACTATAACAATTAGTTTTTTATATAGCGATGGCTAGCCCTATACTAGGGTCACAACACATCGCTGCAGTGAAGCGTGGCGGGCGCCCATTGTCATTCAATCGAGCCAAACGCTTGATGCTCTTTGTCCGGTCGCCGTCGAAGCCCTCCGACACGGGTATGACGTCGGTAAAATATGTCAAAAATGTGTGCTCGTACACGTATGTTGCCTTTGTGATAAGATTTAACTAGTCTTCAAAATAATCTGTAACGCTCGGCTAAGTTTAATAACCCACTCGCGTGAATCTGCCAAATTAATAAAATAGTGTTACAGTCTCTAAACTTGTTCAAGTATGTTCGTGTTTATGTTTTTAATCTGAGTAATTATTTGAGCTCAGTAGCAATTTAAACTAAATTCACATGTCCGATATTTCAATCGAGTTGGTAACGCGTAGCTACATTGTCCAACTATATTTGAAAAATATTAGTAAGAAGTGATACCTTAATAATAACAGTGGATTTGTTGGCTCTTAAAAACAAAACAAAGTCTAAAAGTCACATCTCCATTTGTTAATGTATTGATTTAACTAAAAGAACTGTAATACCCAATACAATCGTAGATATGATACAATTTAGGTATTAAACTAGAACATTACATCGGGAACAAAAGCTTTACGCCTTGTGCTGGTACAGAAAACCAGTGAAGCGAGAGCGAAGATGATGTAGCTGCTAAGGCGTGACAGAGACAGAAATTGAATGAGTAGTACGGTACCATTCATTTTTTTTACAAATATTTTGTTTGCTGTGTCCGCTCTATTATGATATCTCAATGTTTGATACACACTAGCAATGCCGTGTCAACCCTATGCATCTAAATACCCGCGATCGTCATTTTACATCGATTCATTCTATGACATTGCAATCACTTATTTATTTTGTGCATCTCCTCGATACTCCGCAAACCTCGTAATTTTTTTGTCGGCATATCATCCGTCATTTCGCCGTCGAAGGCAGGAAGCCGAACAGCTGCGCACTAGACTGGAGGGCCCTATGTTCAATGGCCATATATAAATCATAATGCGCGGCACAAAGTACCTGTCATAATATTATATTTCAGCTGTTCATCAAAATGACACCTTATCAATTTTGTACAAATACTGCAATTTTGTAAGCATGGGAATCATTATCGTTAAATGTATTAAATTAAGTAACAAAACTTTGAAAAATATAATGGAAACAAGAGTAAATTAAACATTGGTCATTGAAGGTCCGACATGTTTGGCACTTAGCGGCCCGCATTCAATATGTGACGCATATATTTTGATTTGGTGGATAGTCAAGTCAATAAGTAAATTAATCAACATTTACAAGTATAATGAAATATTATTTTTGCTTTGCAGTGGCATTTTTATTAATATTATTTTTACTTTATAGTGTTTTTTGTTTAGAGGTGTTTTTTTACCGTACTGCTTTATATCGGGTGTCTCAAGATTGCAACCGAAAACGAAACCGGGTGGTAGTTTTATTGACTACAAACACAATGCAGCTAAAAATTTCGTAAAGAAACGCGACAGTTATTTTGTATGATTTTTTAATATTGCCATTTTTGGGTGATAAATCCATAGTTTTTGCTAAAATAATAATTTAAACTCTTTTAAACCTTAGATTATTTATAAATAAAAGGGTATACACTTTTTAGGAAAAAATGCATTTACTACCCAAATATGGTCATAGGAAAAAAATAACAAAAAAGAAATTGTCGCCTTTTTTTGCAACTTTTTCTATTGCATTGTGTCTGAAGTAGCTTAACTACCACACCTACCTACCTACAACTACTGCTTCGTTTTCGGTAGCAGTCTTGATATACCCTGTATTTATATCCCTCTTGAACACTGGTAACTGGTTGCTGCATACGCAGTCTCCACTACGCTTCAGAATTTAAAATTCTATCCCTACCATGTAGATGGATATCGTTCGTAAACAGCGAGATTTACGCAAAATATTCTTAATACAGTACCATATAAATAGTTTCTTTTACGGTATTTCTAGGCTAATATGACATAGAAATATGTAACAAAATATCCCGTACATTCCATAAAGAGCGGCGACAATACCGTGATTTCTCTGGGGAAGTTTCTATCGCAAATTATTTTACACGTAAAACTAATATTTAAAACTATATTTGGTATTGAAATAAAACTATTTAACCTTTAACCCTATTTAATTTTAACCCCCATACGACTTTTATTAACAAATTAGTTTGCAAACAATATGATGGCGTGAATAATTATTCGATTGCCCTGTAACCCTTATCGTGACTAATCGTTAAAATAATCTAGTCCCCTTCATATCTGAGGGATAATGGAACAATAACATTGATGCGTGTTATTGTTCCATTATCCCTCACCACAATAAGTATTGTGGTGGCCTAATCAAATCATTAATTAAACATTGTTTTTCATAATTATTTAATTATCAACACATGTGTTTATGTAACTTTAATAATACGCCGCACATCGTGTAAACATAAAAAATATTATGATAACAATAAATATAAACAGATTATTTTATTTCAATAACAAAATGGCTTACAGCATAATTAACGAGAACAAAATTTTGAATGCTTTATATAAAAACTATTTAAGTGTGGTATGAGTTATGACAGTAGTTTTAGACGAAAAACAATTTTAGGTGATTCAAAGAAACATACAATCACATGATCGCTGAAACTTCAATACGTTTAGACGGATGCAGTTTATTAATAGTAAGAAATATTATTGTAAACATTTATGCAAACCGCGCAAATATCATCTATTTGCGATCTTCAGCGGAATCACTATTGTTTACGACTGTTCTATTCTATTTACACAACCGTAGACTACAAGAAACTAAAAATAACTATTATGTAAACAAAATAATTGTCCTGTCAACTCCATGACACTTATATGACTAGGGAGGGCTTTGTCTCCTTAACACATTGGTGCGAGTTTTTCTGGGAGTTTCTATACCCAGACACGTAGATATTCCCGAGAGACACAGATTTGATCCAGTATCTCAATTTGATAGCATACAAGCATATAGTAGATCTATTCATAAATATGTAGTTGCCTACCAGACATCATTGTCAAATACCTATATATTTGTGTGTTCAATATTTTCGTGTCTTCTAGCTAAAGCATCTATTTCTCCTTTATTGCAATAATGGATGGCCGTAGATCGGGGATTTTGCCAATGTGAAGCTTTTGTTGTTGGGATGCAGATTACACTAAATGGTAAAGAGTTTAAACTAACACATTAGGTTAAAAGAAAGAAAGAAAGGTCTTATTTATGACAAGCAGAGTTGAATGGAGAATATTAAACAAAAAAACATAAAATAAAATGCTCGTCACAAATGAATGATATCTGACCGATAATTATGGAATTAGTTATCATGTAAGCAATATCAAACAACCCCAAATAAGGGAGAATATATATTACTTTTAGTATTATACATGCAATTTAACTTCCAACTAGGGATTGACAATGTCCGACGGCTTCACAAAGTACAAAATAAACAATGTAACACTCGTTCGCAATATTAGCAATTACTGCAACACCTAGATTCAGTAATTAGACATGTTTCGAAGCGACATAAACATACTTATGGCGTAAGAAAATTGACCGAATGATTACATAATTTAGTTTAATCATTTGATCGATGTAGTTGAAATTGTACTATTACATTAATTTGCTGATCTTTCATAGATTGATGAAACTCGAAGATCCATAACATCGAAAATATTCTGGATTTAATTAATTATACAAAGCTCATAGAATTACATTAATATTCAAAATGTATATATTTTGAATTTCCCTTACGTTCGCTTCTGCATACGATAATTATAGATAGAAAACAAATACTTTAACTTCACCGACACCTTTACATTTACCCCCAATTAAATTTTAAAGCGTTGAATCTTATTTGCGAGAAAATAAAGCCCTCAAAGATTAATTAATGAAATTGTAATAAATATAATCAAATTAAATATTTCATCTATTTTAACTATTATTATTAAATACTTTTAGTTTTTGTCTTTTCTCGATGGTTTTCTATAACTTATGTAAGCTGTATCCTCCTATAATTTAAAATACACAATGTTTATAATTGTATGTATTGATCTAAATGTATGCAATGTGTAATCTTAGTTGGAGACCAATAAATAAAAAAATAATACAAAAATTCAAATTTAACGTTTTCCATTATTCGGTTATTATTGAAGATATCGGCTACTCTAAACAAACGGAGTGCATGTATCAATTCAACATTTAAAACAGAAAAAATCCTACGAACTTGCCCAAGACATATCGATAGTAAAATCTAAATCATAATTACCTAATGATTTATCTGGCGTGTGCACAAAAAAACATACGTAAAGGACGGATACGTTGAATCATTTTCTTCGAATGCATTAAAACCGTTGAATCAGATTTTAAATATAATTTTAAAGTCCAATTAACAAATAAACAATACTCAACACGTTTGGTTTAAATTAAAAAGTAAGTTTATTTTTACGAAGATTAAAATATTTTGTTTGAAAGATTAAAACAATTCTACCGTATGTTTTGGATCCCTAAATTATCCTAATTTATAAAGAAATATTCGTCACCCAGAAATAAATATTTAAGAGCGTATACACCTTGCGCGCAAAGTCAACTATAGGTATTTCTTCGTTAATTTCACGCTCACATAAGCGACCAAAGCTGTGTGCGTAGAGCTGCCGCGTCGGCTCGCTATACAATCGGCTCAAACAACTTTGATCCGTGCGCTTCAAATATTCAATTGAAATGTAACTGTAATATAATATCATACAAATATTTTATTTGCATTATAAGTAGACAAATATTACTGTGCAAGCAAATAATAATACAAATTTTGGATACTAATCATATTTTCGTTATTATTACATTGTTAAGTTGCATTCAAATCAGTGTTCAATCAGTATACACTACGGACGTTTTATTAATCATTTCGTGTTCGAACACATAAATAGTGTTAGGGGCCTTACAACCCCTTACAATTACGAAATATATTTAATTTTATATTACAATACATAACATAATTTAGCCTCGGAATTACATCCCATTATATTACCTGAAACATAATTTATACTCACTACAAAATCATTGTAGGTAATAAAAATAATTAAATATTTTACTACCAAAGTACTAAGATGTGGTAATCGCATTCCGCGCGTGGCTATTTTTACTACGCGCGGCATAATCGACTGCAGCCAGGCCGGAGCGACGAGCGATACGTCCTCCCTCTAGAAGGCCTTGCGGCGGTCTGATTTGATCCACGTCGGACAGCGTGTTTTATAGTGGTTTTTAAAATATTTGTAGAAACATGAAAACTAATTTTGTTGAAATATAAAAATGGTAATTTATTGATAAGATGCTCTTCTATTGTAATATGCAATTGCTATAAAAAATTATGTACGATAAGTTGGTGAAAAAAAATATGTTCTTGACGAGAGTTTCTGAATAATTTCGCATTGTTTAAATTTTTATTTTTCAGGAACTAAACACAAAAATATTATTTTTCTCAGCAAAATCCCTCCATAAGGGTCTTATTAGTCTGATAATATTTTTATTTTCATCTTATATTTAGTGGTTTCGGATATCTTAAGCTTCTAAATTGCCATTTAAAGCCTAAATCACGAAACTTGTGTTCAGTAATCCGTATAGTACTCACAAATTATCCATCAATCTATAATGTTTTCCACCAAAATCCCTAGATGACAACCTTTTCTAAAATTAGTAATAATTATTTTTCCTTTAAATTGTTTATTGGTGGCTATTAACTCATTTGAAAAGTCCTGTTTTTAAGCCAAAAAGCGCGTGCAGGGTATAAACGCTCTTAACGTTATTCTAATGCTTATAATAAAATTGGACAATAGCTAGGTATTCCTTGCAAGTACAACTGTATATAAATTTATTTTGTAATAAACCGCAATGACGCTGACAATGAAAATGCATATTCTATTCAGCAGTCTTCCTACAGCCAGGATACTGACGTAAGCAAAAAACTAAATGTCATCTATTGAAACTATCGAATTGATTCGTTTCAGGCCGACGGAAAGGAAGAATCGGCGTTTTATCTTTACTTTTTGCGGGTAAGATCAAATTGAAATGCGGATTAACTTGCATTATAAATACCACTCAAAATAATTATAAAACCACTACAGAATAAATTTAATAGATTTTAATTTTCTGGACTACGTAATTAAATACTTCTTACAAGAGTCATTAAATAAATGTCTCGATAAGATATAAAATTATTTTAATTGGGAAATATATTTTTATGACATTTAAAATTTTGGCCTTCGAATATTAAGAATCAACGCATTTAAAACCACAAATGTACACTCGAAAAAAGTAAACACTCACCGTTATTTAAGATGCAATAGGAGCAGCGTCTCGTGCACTCAATCTCAACGTTTTCAAGACACGATCTTATTCCTACAGAAAACTGGTCAGGATATATGAAATACTTATTAAAAATTATAAACGCAACCTGTTAACGAGCCGCTAAATGCACAGATTAACAATAATGTACAGTTTAAACCTGCGAGTACAGGTTTTTAAACAGTCAAGTGTTTACGTAAAGTTTTTGACGTTTCAAGTTGGGCGTCCGCGGCGACGCGCAAAGCGGCCGGCCCCTATTCGAGCCGACGCGAGACTATCTCGAACAGAACACTGAATCCTCATGAGCTTTCGTGCCCGCGCCGGAGGAGGCGCCGTCCCGCTCTTGCACTCGATCACCTGCGGCTTAAAAAAATTGGAGAAGCCTCACATTTCGCCGAAATGTGAACCGCTCTATACGATTTATAAACAACGAGACAGGTATGCGGCTACTTCACTTTGCAGTTTGCACGCCAACGTCCTTTACCTACATTGGCGATGCGTCTGGATCGCTCTAACACCGCTTGTATTATTTTACGCGCCAGACCGCTACAGGAATGGCCGGTCGCACGCTGCACACCGTAATTTGGATAGATTAATCTATCATTGTAGAACTCGTAAATTGCTGTATCGCGACGAGGGAAGCGATCTGCGGTAACGGGCAGCCGTATCAGTGTTACTTTAACACGCACTCCACGATAATGACTTGTGTAAACAACGAGACCATTTTAGCGGTGCACGTTTAATCACCGATACAAACCGACCCGTCTCTTTCCAGTATACGATTGAATTACTCGTTGTTTCCCCGCCTTATCTCCGCTGAGAACATCCTAGGTCAATATTTGAGGACGCGGCTGAGAGAAACCATAGCTGTGATGGTTCGTTGTTGACTCGCGAGTCGCGTACGTGTACCTTCCACAACAAACAAACCTCAAATTCATATAATATGCCACCCTGGTCGGCACCAGATCTGCTTTTAATTGGTAGTTTATTTAATATTTCGTTCCGAGTCTCCAGGTCTAATTCCCGCAATAAAACAATTTAGGTCGGTAGTTATTCAGCAAATGCGCGAAATGACGTCGGTAAAATTTACTGCAATCCTATCGGCGACCCAAATGCGTGTCTCACATTACTTTACACTTTACATACGTATACAACTTATGAGTCACAATCTATGACATTAAACACCAACACAATCGAATCATACGTTCTAAAAAAATCTATTTTTGCTCAACCTAATACATACTCTCAGCAAAAAATATTTTCTGAAAATACAGATATACTTCATTCTAATTCCATAAAGATTATTCGTAAATGCATTGTTAGTAATTAGTAATTAGATTCGTCTATAAAACGAATCAAGAGTTCAATTCATTGACCACCTAGTTGATTCTTCTGTCTTTAAAATTCAAATTTCTCAATCACATAAAAATTATGTTTCAGCCTTATCAACTCCACAACACAAATAACAATAATAACTTCACTTCGCGACTTCGTGATAACATCTAACAGATTTGCGTCCAGGATACTACAGGATCCCATATTATACTTCAAGCATTATTATTCAATTTAGTCATGAAAGGACCAGTACTTCTTTCTGCATGGAAAATATCGTATGGCCTAAGATATATGATGATGATGACTTCATGATAAGCGCATTGGAGCAAGAGTAACTGCTGGAAATACTGAGAATTCACATTTATCTCGTTATGAGTGGTTGTATCGCTTGCCACCAGGCAAATGGAAAGCTCTTCTCCCCATTCATAACAATAAATATAAAATATAGTATATCTGAAATTTATTGGTGATAAAACAATTTCCTATCTAATATGTGGAAGCATAACAAATAAACTTACCACATATAAAAATAAATATAACATTCCAATAATTAATTGAAACTGAATCATTTCATATTTTTCATGCCATATTCGAGTTGTGACAACAGATGTCTAGTTTTATGGCCTTTTTTTCGTGAAAGCCCAAAATAAGAATCGTAAGTTATGGAATCAATAGAATTTAAAAAGTCACTAAATTTACGAATCGCTGATCCTTCCGCTATAAATTTTGAGTAAACAATCAATAGCACTTTAACCTTGAAGGAAAACATCGTGAGAAAACCTGTATACCATAGCGATTTATAAAAAAAATATATAGTACGTAAGTCCACCAACCCGCATTAGGCCACCATGGACTATATGGCCTAACCACTCTCCATGGTACTCTCGATTGTAGATGAGGCCCGTGCCCTGTAGTGGGACGTATATGGGTTGATACAAAACTAATCAATAAGTGACATAATTTAAGACGACATCATATTAACTTTCATACTGTTTAATAAATATATTAGAAATATAATAAAAATAGCGTTACTGTAAAATAGGAGAAAATACAAATCACTTACCCGATGACAGTTGGGCTGGTATCTGAACCAACAAATCGTTTTGCTGGCAATCTAGCCGCTGACAACTTTTTCACTTTTAATTTTACTCAAAACCACTATTTTATCGGTAACGATAAGTTTACTTCTTTTATTTATTTTCATAATACATACATATTATATTGACATGATTACTGCTTACTACAGAAAGTCGCGTGCAACCGATATAGTGCGAGCCTCAACGACGACCGATGTCGTCGGAGTCTCGGTAACAACTATACTTTTTTATGTAACTGGCGGGTTTATATACCCTGACACCAGTGAGAAAATTACAGTTACCCTCAACAATTGTTTCTAAAAAAATTACAAAATATCTCTCCGATAAGTATTGCATTTATTTTATATAGCGGTCCAACCCGGCCTCGCCCAAATCCTGGTACTTGTTGAGTCCAGTTGACATGAGACACATATTATTACACGTACTATTTTATTTTATAACTCAACGCGACTGCCATCCTTTATATTGCATTTCCTGTCGTTTGCCATTACATCCTGTCTTGTATCGTCTCATACTATTTCTCTTACATCTTATTTTATCCGCCCTATATTCTATATCATCCCATCCCTTAAAGTTTGTAAGAGCAGCAAATATATTATATTAGAATTAATCGTTCATCCTAATTGAAACACTACATTTTTTGGGTTAATAAGTAGGTTAATATAATTTAATTAAAATTGGTCCAGACGTTTGAGTGAGTAGAGTAACAAATAAATACACAAACTTTCACCCTAATAATATTAGTAAGATAGGATTAGGTACTTTAATATCCATTATTACAAAGTCTAAATGAACATCGAACAACGGAATGTTAGAAAATATGTAATGTTTACACAATTTATTTGTGCTATCCATAAACGAAGAGATTGCGCATTAATTTGAAACTGTCAAAACAAATGTGATAACAAATTGTAAAAGACAAGATTGTTGACCTTTTGTAATTCCAAAATTGCGATTCTTTCACAGCACAGGTTTCGATATAGGTACCTAATTACCTTATATAATATTATTATTATAATATTTTAAAGGCGGAAGCCACGTATCGGCAAGCGCATTATCGGACGTCTAACTACAAGGCGGACTGACGACCTAGTAAAGGTTGCAGGAAGTCGCCGGAAGTATGCCGCATCTGACACCTGTGAATGATTTGAAAAAAGAACAAACCGAAAAGAGCCGGATATTGTAATTTTTTTTCTAACTAGTAAATATATTTTTCTGTTTCTAGTGCTGTGCTTTCTATGGTGCTGTGCTAAACGTAAAACTGAGAGTTATATATGACGCTCAGAAGTCGGTGCATCTATACATACATTAGTCTGCATTGTCCAACTGCAGAGCAAAGATCTCTCTACCCTCTTTCCATTCGTCCCAGTTCAGGACTCAATCCTGCCACTCTCTCTCTCACCCGTTCAACTCAACTGGCTATATTTTTCTAGGCCTGCTACGACATCTACTCGCATAAAACATTGCTGATTGCCATAAACAAATTATATTTAAATTGTCTGATTTCACCTCCAAATTAAGTTCGCCGTCTCTATAAACTATGCATTTAAGCGGACTCCATAGGTTCGTATTAAAAACAGACGTGACTGCGACTGGTTGAGAAAGACGCAGACATGACACGGCAAAGCACTCAGGGCGGGTTTTAATATAATGTCCTTGCACCCGCAAACTGTTTACTGCTCTTTAATCCTTTTAAACTAACTCCACAACTCTAAGTTTTATTCATAGGTTGTCCTAAAATGTAGGATTTTTTATTTATTTTTTTACTCCTGCGTCGACAGCGACACTGCAGTGTACCTACTTGATGGTTAGTTATCAATAGTTTGTAATACCGAAATAGTCAACCACGACGCACTAGAACGAGGAAGAAAAACATCTTGAGGAATCCTTCATACCAAGAATTTCTATGATCTGTTAAGTCCGCCAACCCGCGGTCTCTGGATTGGAGGATCGTGCCCTGCAGTGGGACGTGTACAGGCTGATACAGTACAAGAGAATGCCGGAATGTGAAGTAAATGATATGCTTGTATTTTAGGCAATTCACATAGTTTTTTTCATTGCAATATATGGTCAGATGAGGATGCCATTCGCGTGATGGTAAGCGATACGACCGCCCATGGACATTACAAAAACTAAACAATAACAAAAATTACAAAGCTCGTTCGCTATCCTGAGATATAAAATGTTAAGCCCAATGTGTCCAGTTGTTACTCTGGCTACAATGCTCTTCCAGCCGGAACCCAACAGTGCATTTACACTGTTGTTAGGTGTTTATGCTTTGTTATTTGCTGTTTTTGCGGCCTCTCCTCTTCCCTCATATAAGATACTTACCACCAGTAAAATAATTGATCAATCTTAACAATTATGTTGCAGGTATTACGTTTAATAAGGAAGACCATCATTAAACCACAGGAGGACTTGGTTCGTAAAATATGTGCTAAATATAAATGCGGTTAGAAATTACTAGACGATGCAGCTATGAATCATGGTAAACAGTGAGCGGTCCAAGGTTCCCCAATAATATTATCCTCAACGGAAGTCTAGAACCGTTGCAAAACCCATTTTCTTTGAATAATAATCGTAATCAATAAAATGACGAAACTGTAGGAAAGTAACAATGTCTGACGACCAAAATTATACTTCATAAATGAGATTATTTCGTAAATACACAGTACATTGCCCTTTAACATCGACCTTATTTTGTATAAATACGTTGACGTGTTCTTACGTTAAAAAGGGATTATAAAAACAAAAACAATTACACAAAATTAAAATAAATGTCCACCTACGTAGTAATTTTTTATCAATGGAATTTACTTGACCAAAATTTAAACAAAAACATAAAATACCCATAGATTTAGAAAAATGTAAAGCCATCATAAAAGCCATCCTCGTGCTCATGACTTAAGATACTTTTGATCAAAATAAATAAATGCAAAGTCTAAATATGTAAACTCACGATAGAGTATTTAACACCTTTATATTAATAAAAGAGTATACATAATATTTAATTCCGCAAGCAATGATTCAATTTTATAACACGTCCCGCAAATAATTACGAATTATATTTATAAAATAAATCCGTACGACGCATAAAATTTATTCCGAAACTTGGCTATAAATATCGGTCTCAATTTCCTGACACTGTTAAAGCAAAAGGACTGGCTTCGCAAACTCCGCTGAGCCTTTGCGTACATTTGACGTTTTGTTCGCTTTTTTATCTACAAATATCAATTATTCAACCACTGCTAGGTATAATGTATATAAGAGGTACTTTATTCCACATTTTTGCTACAAACGGCTAACGAATGTGCAATGAACATACCTTATTGATAGAAAGTGATCACTACTGCTTAGTTATATGCCACGATAAAAGAGGGAGGGCTTGAAGGGCCAAAGAAAAAGGAAGGGAGGTGATAACTATTGAGTCTATTTACAGACTATAATGCCCTTACTAACACACTTACGACCGAATACTGGAACGCCATTCAAATAATAAGTTGCTCTTAACAGCGCACGGCCCACATAGCCAGTAGCCAGACATTTACGCGGGATAAACGTATGTTAAGCGCAACTTATATTTAAGTTGTGTTCCAGTGTTCGGGCGTAAATCGTATTAACGGGAATTAACAATAGGAAGCAAAGAATTGGCACCAAGTTTAGTTTAGTGAATCTCTTAGGGGCACCTTGTCTTTTACTATTGGGTCTACTGAAATACCACCTCACTGATCGAGCCAAATGCAACACTGGGAGTTGTGATAACAGACCATTCGAGCCAGTCTAATTTAACAAAGACATCAATGACATGATGTCTTTGTAACCGTAACATCAATGAGCTATGGCTGTTATGAGGCTCTCTACGAATTTATGAACAAATTGCATCTATTTTATATTCACGTATTTAACATTTTTATTGAGTCCACTGAATTCGCTATTATATACGCTAACTATAACCACAATAGATCCTGTTTAACAAAAAAAATACTGAGTATATCCAGACTGAGACCGAAAACGAAGCCGGATAGTAATTTTAGTGGCTGCAGATACAATAAAAATAAGATTGCGCGATTATTTTTTTGTTGTATATTTGGTGTTTGTGTGGTTAATTCATAGATTTTGCTAAAATAATAATTTAAATTCATTGCATATAACATAGCGTCTTTAAAAATATAAAGGTGCACATTATTATTTTAAGAAAAACGATTTACCACCCAAATACGAGGATAGGAAAGATATCGCTGTTTTTTTTTGCAATTATTTTTGTTGCATTGTGTCTGAAATCACTAGAACTATACCATCTTTATTTTCGGTCGCAATCTGAATATAGCCTGCATCAATAAGTTATTTACAAAATTTACTTTATGTTATGTTATTTATATTATTTTCAATTTCAAATTGCAATTCGATTGTACTTCACTTACCCACAACTGCATTGTAGGCAATTTTGTCGTGTAAAGGCATTGTAATAACGTAACGATAGAATGTACGTCAATGTGTAAAGGCCTTATTCACAGACAGTTTATAAACCTATTTTAGTAACAGAATGTTTTGTCTTCTTCGCTCAAATTGAATTCAAAGGCCGTTCGAAAGGGACAAAACATTTGTTAACTAAAATTGGGTTTATAAAATATGTATGACTGAGGCCGTTACGGGTTACGCCAAAATATATAAATCTTATACCTATTTGGACGCGCTGAATTTAAATAATAACAAAAAATTCTAGGTATAGAAACTCCATTACAAAAGACCTCGGGCGAAAATATAGAAAAAAAATAAAACAATTGTCAACGTACTTCGTGATACTAATTGCCAACATGATTATCAATTTTTATTAGACTGTTTGTTCAATATTTTGGAATAATTTTAATTTTTAGAAATATTACTGAACTCTTGTAACACACTGCAATATTTGACAAAACAATTTAATCATGGCAGGTATGAAATATTACATTAATAACTTTGTGAACTTGCACGATTACTTAGATCATCTATGTGGCCGTATAAATAAAATCACAAGATCATAACGTATTAATTACAACACGAAATAATTCCCCGACTGGAAGTAGACCGCTTCAAACAGATTCTGTGTGACTCTATAGTCACTATAGAGTGCCACTTCCACTATAGTATAGTGGAAGTTTAGGCGGTCTTTCAATAGCTGTGGATGATAATAAGTTACAACTTCGTCTATTTTCCAGACATTAGCAGACGGTACTTCCACTTTTTACGATTTTAGCTAATGTTTTTATATTACGTACCTATTTTCATTTTATCTTTACTTATACCTGTACCCTGCTGTACATACGTATAAGTGTGAATATTCATGGCTTACCTACTATGCGTCCAGAATGTGGTATACTTCTGAGAACAATCGACAGGCATTGGCAATTTAAATCTCTTTTTGTAAAAGAGTAATGCAATGTTGTAATTTTACGCTTTGCAACATTGTAAGCCTGAAAGTCGCTCGGGAGCTACGGCTTGCTCAAATAACGTGGTTACAAGACTATGCTGAACATTCGAGATAAAATATTAAGAATCCTATTTTTTCTCCGATACAGCTTAATAAATCTTAGGCTATATTATGTATCAAATAATCGTTTTTTTTTTTGTACGGGAATTTGGTCCTGTTTGTAATTGTAGCTATGCAATCTATAGAGTGTCAGCTGACAAATTATGGTCAGCTCTAAACCGCAAACATAATTATTATCCTGGCCTGTTTGTAATCAGATATCTATAAACTTCTGAAAAGCGATATATTTACTTGGCTGGATTAATGATCTGGATCTTGCATCTTATATGACTACTTACATCTCTATTCGATAGATCCGATCGGCATCTGAGCAGATAAAACTGCTGCCAGAAATTACACGTCGCTCCAATTAAACCTCCGTCATAACAATAAGAATTGTAGCTACCAAGCAAAATCTACTAAAATACTTAGAAATAACCATTGTGATTTTCTAATTAAACCTTTTGTTATTTAGCAGATGAAACAGCTGTACTGTTGAACATAAGTGATATGATCGATCTGGCGATTGGAACACCGGAGGTACACGCATTTCAAACTAATAGCTCAAGTTCTCAGAAATGTTGCAGTGGTTTTTTCCTTATTATGGGATCTAAACCAAAAAATAATAATTCTTGTAAGCTACGATGAACCATCGAAAATTCCAAGCACTGAAATAACACCAAACACTTAGACCAAACATTGCATTTCGCGTAGTCATTACAATTTGATTGGATTTCAAGCCATGGCGAAATAAGCTATAAGGAAATTGCCATTCGTAGACAAAATAAGTACTTTAAATATTGCACGTAATGGCAGCCTCCGTGACGCAGTTGGTTAGAAGCCGGCTGTGAAACGAGAGATAGCGGGTTCGATGCTCGCACCGAGACAAATGTATTTTGCGTGATCCACAAATATTTGTTTCGGGTCTGGGTGTTTGTGAGACGGAAAAGTCTCTCATAGTTTTTGATACCCTCGACACAAGACATTTCTTTTTTTATTGCAGTGAATGGCGAGACGAGCATGCCGTTCGCCTGATGGTAAGCGATGCCACCGCTCATGAACAGTAGCAAAACCAAACAACATCTTGAATTACAAAGCAATGCTTGACATTCCACTGCGCTCGCCATCCTGAGGCATAAGGTGTTAAGTCTCAATATGTCCAGTAGTTACTCTGGCTACAATGTCATTCAATCCGAAACACAACAGTGCATTTAAACTGCTATTTGACGAGACTTGATCTTACTGGGGGGGTCAGGACTATGTAAGTGACTGTTGGGTAGAAAAAGTGTCTATTAACGTAAGTGGAATAATTAAAGGAAGAATGCAATATGGATGTTAAATCTATTAACTGTATAAAGCTGTATGGTAAAATAAAACTCTTCTGCCGAAAAAACGATAACAGGCCAGCCTCCACGTCGTAAAAAGGTCAACAAATAATTCTGCAACATGGCTGCAAATCAAAATTCGACAAATAAGTTCTGACTGAGAACAGAAGAAGATTAAACAAGTAATTTCTCACAGGTAGGCGTTGTAGATTTCAACATGCTGCAAACGGTGTTGCACTGCCTCGCGCAACAACTCCGCGTGCTGGGTAAGAATGTGGAACTGAGAGGCAGCGTCGCCACCCTGCCCGTCGGCAGGGAGAACAACCAAACCATCGCCATCAGCGAGTTTGTTGTGGACACTGAGGACAAGGTCGACTAAATTTTAATTAGTGTATTTTTTTTTCATGGAGTGGCTTGATGGTAAGCGATACGACAGCTCATAAACAGTAGCAGAACCAAATAACGCCTCGAATCACAAAGCAATGGTTGGCAGTACAATGCGCTCGCCATCCTGAGACATAATATGTTAAGTCTCCACATGTTCAGTAGTTACTCTAGCTACAATGTCCTTCAAACCGAAACATAACAGTAAATATAGAAGAAAAAAGATTCAGGTTATTGTTTTTTTCGAATTTGGACCTTATTTTGGCTTTCATAAAATACAATAGAAAAAGAAATCCTGAAAAGCTGATGGAAGATAGAAGATTAAAATAATAATCTTTATTAAATACATTCTTCTTATTTTTAGACTGGACCCGTAAAAGCCGAAGTACGTAAGTAGTCTTCTACTTTTTATAGGAGTAATTAAAACTTTTTAAAATGCCACATTTACACCTCATAAGATTTGTGCGCGTAAAATATTTTTTTGCAATACAAAATCATTATTTTATATATTAGCATATAATGTACGCACGCTAAGTGATATTTTCATTGCAGATACTACGCCGTCTGTATCTGAACAAGCAACATATTAGTCGGTAAGTAACGTGGCAAATCTAAATTCTTTCGTTCGTAGTTGAAATCCTTATACTAACGGACTGTCTTCTTTGTTTTCAGTCGAACGCATCAAAAAATCAGACTCGCCAAGTAAGTAATAATTTGATTGATAAGATTTTTAAATGAACGAGTTTTATTTGACGAACAACTCTACATCAGAATTTCAAATTCACCCAAAAATGTACAGAACACCGATTATTATTAAATGTCTGTTAGAAATAGAAACAACTATTATTAACAGATACATGCAAAGATCACCTACATCCCTTCATCCCACAATGGTAGGCAGATACATCCAATTTGATTGACCCTGACAAACACTTTGGTTCCGTCCACTTTTGAAATCTTAGAGTAGGTAGATACACCGAATTTTCTAGATCATGCAACAACTTTCGTTCCGTCCACTTTAAGAGTCTTCATGGATTATCTGTTTAGATTTCATCTCACCCAATTCATACCTATTCAATTAAATCAAACATACAATTGCCCCTGAAAGAACACACTTCTTATTCTTGGGTTATCTTCAGCGGAGCGTAGTCCCCCACGTGATCGTTCGCCAGCCCCGGCTCCTCACGGACCACCCTCGGCACCGGGGGCAGGGGCGCCCCACCAGCTCTCCTCCACCGAGCGACTGTCGCTCGTCACCCTCAGCAAGTTCAATCTGCTGGAGTCCGCCGTTGAAGACCTGAAAAAACCGCGTCTATGGCAGCATGCCTAAGAATGAAGAGATACTTGAAGAAGTCAGGTAGAATTGAATATTTTAAGTCGGCCTCCGATGTTATTAATAATATTGCCAAATACCTTGTAAACGTATCATTGGCCACCGATTCGGCTAACAAATGTTTCTTTCAAAATAGTATTTGTCTCTCAATCGTACTCTCGATTGTAGAGGAGACCGTAGCCGTGTATTAAGACGTATATGGGCTGATATAGTATTCAATTATAATGTACCCATCTATTTTATAGATCACAGACCAACCTAAAAGCCATCACAGATATGTGGACATCGCTGAACGTGTCGTCTCGCCTGGAAGCGGCTGAAGCTGGTATCTCGAAGCTCAGTTCATTGGTTCAAGACATCATCACGGAAACGTCAGAATTGCAAACGGCTCTCAAGGGTCGTGGCTCTAAAACGTTAGTACCTTTTTAATACTTACATTTCAATCTCGTGAATACGTAGCGAGAAAAATTGCTATGGTGAGGATACTGCTGGGCAGTTTCATTTAAATATTGCCACCACAAAGTGACTCATCTGTTCATTTTTTCATGTTCATTGTAAATGCCAGTGTTTCCTAGATAAATTAGCCGCCGAACTTAAATGACTCTCTCGCCAGACCACCCAATTATGCGAGCCTCATTGTACTCGGATATACCTAGTCAGGTCATAAATTCTGTCACATGTTTTTTTTATTTTATTTAACCTATTTCATCCCACTGCTGGGCAAAGGTCTCCCCCATGTCTCTCCACAATTCACGCTCTGAGGAAAGTTCAGGCCACATGGGCTCGAAAGCATCCAGGTCGTCTCGCCAGCGTTTTTTAGGTCTGCCGCGGCGTCGTCGACCATCAGGTGTCCATTGGGTCACTATACTTGCCCAGCGATCTGGATGCATTCGAGCCACATGGCCTGCCCAGTTCCATTTCAGTAATGCTGACTTCTTACCCACATCTACTACGCCGATTTTCAATCGAATTTCTGTGTTTCGCACTCTGTCGCCCAGCCTTATTCCCAGGATGCTACGCTCCATAGCTCTTTGGCAAACCTTGAGTCGGGACTTCTGTGATTCGGTCAAAGACCACGTCTGAGCTCCGTAAGTTAAAATAGGCAAGATACACATGTCGATGAGTTTCCGTTTTAAGGATATTGGAAGGTTGCCCTTCATATATGGTTTTATGGACCAGTAGCTCTTCCAGGCATTTTCAATCCGGCGATGGATTTCTAGATCTTGCCGCCCTTGGAAAGAGACTAGCTGGCCGAGATAAATGTACTCATCGACATATTGTATGACCTCTCCATCTACTTGAATGTTGACTCTTGTTCTATTTGTCATGACTTTAGTCTTTGACCGAATCATCATTAGACCAACCCCAAGGCTCACCGTGTTGAGCTTTTCAAGCATTAGTTGGAGGTCATGCGCCGATGATGCGAACAGTACCCTACAATGTCATCGGCGAAGCGCAAGTTGGTAAGTTTCTTGCCGGCGATATCGATACCCATCGATGACCAAGGAAGCGATAGATGTTTAAATATTTCCTGCAATACACTTGTGAAAAGTTTAGGGGAAAGTGGGTCGCCCTGTTTTACTCCTCTCTGTCTATGGAATGATGGACCTGATCGTTCAAGTTTAACGGTGGCTGTGCTGTGATTATAAACATGCTCAAGTAAATCAATGTAGGTTTTATTTATTCCCTGTCTACGTAGCGCTTGGAATATGGCCGAGTGATATACGCTGTCGAAGGCCTTTGTATAATCTATGAAGGCGAGATATAATGGCTTTTGATATTCCTGGTGTTTCCCTATGATTTGATTCAGAGTATGAAGATGGTCAGTGGTGGAAAAATTTGGGCGAAAACCAGCTTGCTCCGGAGGTTGGTGTAGATCAAGTGTGTTCTCTATCCGATTCTGTATTGTCTTTATGAATGCTTTATACAAGTGTGATGTTAGGCTTATGGGTCTATAATTACACATGTTTAATATAAAATAATTGAAACAAGTTTATTCATTATGTAACCATTTATATGTATACCAAAATGAACTTAACAAAACATAGATTCTTATGACACTAAAGTTTATTCAAAATGACCTCCGTGATTTTGAATACAGGCCTTCAATCTGCGCGGCCAGTTGTCTATCGCAGCACGAACGAGGTCCATGTCAATATCGGCGGCTGCCTTAATCAAGGATGTCTTGAGTGACTCCAAATTGGGATGAGGCTTTGAGCACGCCTTTTCCTCCAAGTGTTGCCATATCTTGTAATCTAACGAATTCGAATCTGGACTGGAGGAGGGCCAGTCTTCGTGCCGAATGAAGTCAATTTCACGCGCCGCCAGCCAGTCTTATGTGCTCTTCACTCTATGAGCTGGCGCCGAATCTTGTTGGAATACCCAGTGCCTGTTATTGAACATGGTATGAGAAACAGGTTCCACAAGGTTCGTCAGGACTGTATTTTGATACACAACTGCATTCATTTTTACACCTTTCTCACAAAAATGTAATCTCTGTTAAGCCCCAATAAGAAACTCCCAACCATACCATGAGCGAGGATGGAAAATGACCTCGTTGGACACGCGGAATACGGTTGCTCGTTTCTTCACTACTGTGTGCGTACACCTTATCATTTTGATTGTTGTAGCTCTCTTCTACGGTAAAAAATTTTCATCTGAAAAAAGAATTTCCGATATTTTTTTCCCGCGTACCGCTTCAACAAAGCGCGGCATCTCTTCAGTCTCAGGTCCATTAGACGAGGATTCAAACGATGTCCTGTTTTTCTTCGATATGCCCGAAGCCCTAAGTCTTCATTTAACACCCTTTTCACCGTGGTTCTGCTTAACCCCATCTGAAGGGCCAACAGTTTCTGCTTACGTTTGGGATTTCTTTGAATTCGCGCCTTCACAGCTTTTATCACTGCTGGAGTCCTAACAGACCGAGGGCGACCACTTCTTGACCTGTCATCGACACTAGAGTCTTCATTGTATCGTTTGATGGTACGATAAACGAATCTTTTGGTTATATTCAAATTTTTCAGTATGTCAAAAATTTGAATTGGCGCTTAACCGCAACGATGCAACGCAATAACTGCAACACGTCTTCTTTAAGCGTCCACTCCATATTTAAAAATGAGTAAAATTCTAAAAAGTATACATTTTTATTTTCATGAACAATTTGGAATTCGAATTCAATAAACTTTTTTGTGACCAGCATTCTAAAAGAAAAGTTTTTACTGTGTGACAATACTTATGACCTGACTGTGTACATAAGTTAAGCCTTTAACTCCACTCAAATATTTAAGATACAAGACCAGCGATGTACGACACTCGTTATTTTTCATTCAATTCCAAATTGACAATGATACAGACAAGTGGCAGCGGCGGCCGCAGCACCAGCCGCCCCAGCACCAGCCACCCCAGCCACAGCACCAGCAGCTGCCGCCGCGACCGTCACTACACCAGCTGGTGAACTAGCTGTGGCTACTGCGGCCGGCGTGGCCCCCACAGATATCTCTGCAATCCAGGAGAACTTGAACCAGCTGCGTGCCGACGTCGATCAACTGTCCAATGCCTTCTACAGTTCAATGGGCGAAACAGAAGGTATCCCTCTTTTGTTATGTTCATACTTTTTGGGTCTAATAGTAGATATCGTTTGTTTCTTTTTTGATAGGTTTTTGATTTTTTTGTGTACGGTGAAGTCGTGCTCCAGTCTTCTTTGAATCATTTCGATTTACTCTTCTGGTGTTGAATGTGGCGATAAATTAACTATTTTCCGTAATGATTTGTTAACCAGGCCCAGGTGCACTTTACCCAGGTGCACCTGGGATTGCTGCACCTGGAGGTGCTGCCCCTGGAGCGGCTGCAGCAGCTCCCGAAGCTGCTGAAGGTGCGCCTGGAGCGGTCGGTATAGCACCCAGTGCCGCTGGTGGAGGCGGTGGTGGAACAGAAGGCGGCGCAGCTGCTGCAACCGGAGGTTAGGATTTAAACTATAGCAATGAGAATTCCCGCATAATAATTTTACATACCTTATTAATTAAATAAATGATTGCATTTATTAACCTTAATTGTACGATGTTATTAAGGGATGCCTTCAGATTTTAGATCAGCTTAGCAAAAGGCCTAGATGACCGTAGATGGGGAAAGATAGATATCAAGCATCGATATCCATTTTCAAAACATAGCATGACCAGTAATGGACCATGATAAACCTGAACAATGCCGGATTAGCCACATTTAAGACTAAACTATATATCTTATGCTCCTTAGCGCTTAAATACATAATATGTCTTATTGCAAACTAAGGATCCATCGATGTTACGTGCTACGAGCCTGATACTGATCCTCGTTGCTGGTAATCTTAATGCCATTTGCTTGACGAGATAAACATTAAACATAACTATGGCTAGATTTCTATAGCCCCAAAACGTTAGCGAATATTGTCATGTAAAATATATTCTTATTACTAGGCGCTCCTGCACACCCCACACACCGAGGCCACGGCGGTGGCACAAGCGCTTTGACGGAGAGAATAAACGCGCTCGAGAAGAAAATGAAGGCCTGTTGCGATAAAATTGGAGATTTTGATAGCGTCCTCCATGAAAACGTAAATATTACTATTTTGCCAATGCAACTTTTATTTATCTAGTCACCAAATTTTGCTCACATGATTTTATCTCAGTTAAGTGAATGTATTACCTATCATTTAATCAAGAATACTCTTAAAGATTTTAGTCTTTAGAACATAATTAGTTTTATTCTGACCTCCTTTCACATTGAATGATGTATGTATTTTTTGCAATAAAGAATGTCTAAAATATCTATGTCGCTTATATTTTTCAGGTGAACTCGTTCCAAGACCAATTGGAACAAATGATGAGACAAGTGGCTGCATTGACGGTGGAGTCTGGTCTTGGCGCTCCAGGTGCTCCAATTAGTGCGAGTGGTGGCAAAATGTCCCCGGAAAATGTCAAAGATCTACAGGGTACTGATTATTTTACTGTCCGTTAACGTACACTCTTCAATAGGCTATTTGACTAGTTTCTGGAAACCATACCACATTATGAAGCGGGGTCTATAGACCTTACAAATAAAGGTTATTTTTAATTACTATATCTATATAATTAACAAAAAAAATTACAAAATACACTGAATAATTACACTGTCAAAACGCTCTGTCTGACAATGTGGCGTTCAGTTCGTAAACATCCGTTCCACAGATTCGTTCGCATATATCACTCATTCTTAAATCATCCATAGATCAATCAATCAGTCAATCGTCCGAATGAGTTTTTGCATTGAGGTATTACAACTGGAGCGGACGCGTCGAGGAAAGTGCTCGCTTAGCTATTATAGATCAAGTCGGCATTGCTGCAGATACGACACGTCATATATTTGTTACCTAATGTTTCAGAATAAAGTAAAACGAAATATAAAAGCCCAATATAATTATACATTTTTAATAACTTATAAAGCTACATTCATCATCATCATCATCATATCAGCCACAGGAAGTCCACTGCTGAACATAGGCCTCCCCATAGATTTAGTATAAAACATAGATCGGCAATGTGAAAGAGATAGAATAATTTAACTCTTATGTTAAAGCGAGATGCATGATGCGACCATACGTTTACACAGAAGTAGCCTGCAGTGACCCAGAGTCAAAATATGTCAAACTAAGCGAGCAACAAATATCGCTTATTTTCATAATTTATTTAATTTTACAGTACTTGGTTATATTTATTAAACGTAGTTTATTATAGTGCATTGTGCTGTGCCAAGGTGTGCTTGATGCAGGCGTAAAAATCCGAAATAATTAAAGTTTTCACAGGTACCGGCCACTTTTGCACAATACTTTTTTGTGACGATATTATTGAATTAAATGGAAATCCGTTTATACATATCGGTAGAAAAGAATATAGTATTTCATTGTTTAAATACGCTGAAAGCATCTACTGCGTGTAAAAAATAATATCAAATACGTGAATTTACAATAATTTCAACCAAAAAGTTGCTAGGGATTGACTGACAGGTTCGATCAATAAAAGGCTGTCGATAAAATAGTCGATGACAACACGAGTTTCCCTACATTTTTATGGAGCTATAGTTTGTTGTGATAGTGTGCATTTTTCTTCTTCTTCTTCTACCTGGCGTTATCTCGGCCATATGTCCCCGGCCATTGTTATAGTATTCATTCTACAATATTACTTATTACTTTACTTTTTCTCATTTTTTGATATTTGTGGAATAATTATTATAACATTTCATGTGTGTGATTTATGAATTAAGAACCTGTTTCAATATCTGCCAAGAGACTGTCAATTTATAATAATAAAACGAGAACATATTCGATATTATACTGTTTCCATTCGTTTATTTTATTTTTGACACATCGAGTACTGGATCAAATAGTGATGGCCTGATGCGTTATCGAATCAATTTTTTATAACAAACGATTTTATTTTTGAACAAATTTTAATCGATTTAATACATATTTTATTTTTTGCTCCATGCATTGTTTTATAAAACTTCAGGGATATTTAAGTTACTTGATTTAATAATTATATTAAAATAAACCATTTACTCATGTTAAGTTAATATTCTTATCACTTCCGTCGGCAATAGTAATGTTGTTAAAAACAAATTGTGAAACGGCAACACTGGGCAGACAGGTGACGCGCGCCGCCATTTTGTGGTCACTCACAACGAGACGCCCGCGCCCGTGCTAGTGTTTTCCGTTCGCTGAATTTTAATTCACATTTTTCATACGTCGAGTTGAGTATTTATATTCCTCCGTATTGTTTTACCCGTGAATTCCTACATTTGGTTGAATTGAGAACATCGTACCTGCCATCATCACTTTAGAAATGCCTAAAGGAAAGGTGCTTAAAGGACAAACAAGGGAGTTTGTGTTGCGACTTCATGAGTACTTTGAAAGGGAAAGCCGTAATGGTGGACCTCTTATACCAGTGACTCAAATCAGAGACCGTGTTTCAGCAGCATTAGGTATTACTGCTCCAACAGTTTCAAAAATAATTAAAGATGGCTACGGCAGTAGTGGCATGGAACAAAACAAGCCATCTACACCTAAGAAAAAACGTCAGCCCTTTAAAGTGACAGCAATTGACAGTTTTGATGGTGATGCTATTCGTCGTCATATATACGATTATTACCAAAGAAAAGAGATTCCTACTTTACATAACCTAGTACAATCTCTGAAAACTAGTGGCTTGTTCCGTGGTCAAAAGTCTTCTTTGGCGAAGGTATTGAATAGGATTGGATTCCAATACAAAAAATGTGACAAAAGAAAAATATTGATGGAACGCAATGATGTTGCTTTGTATCGATGCGAATTTTTAAGACAAGCTAAAAAAAATAGAAGACTGGTCGAATGTTGTTTTCACCGATGAAACTTGGCTCAATGCGAATCACACGGTATCAAAAACTTGGACTGACAACACTGCTAGCTCCTCGACCGCAGTGCCAATGGGAAAAGGTGAAAGAATTATAATTTGTCATGCAGGAACCGCAAAAGGATTTGTGCAAGATGCTATGTTAGCTTTTAAATCAAAGAAAACAGGGGATTACCACGAAGAAATGAATTCCGAAGTATATGAAAAATGGTTTCGGGAAATGTTATTGTCACTCGAACAGCCATCAACAATATTTATAGATAATGCGTCCTATCACTCTCGGCAAATTAACAAAATGCCAACGCAAGCCAGTAAAAAAAATGAAATAATAAACTGGCTCCGTAACAATGGCGAGGAGGTGGACGAGTCCCTATTAAAAGTAGAGTTACTTAAAATATTAAAAATGAGGAAGCAGCCTAAACGATACGTTATAGATGAAATGGCTGCAGAACATGGGCACACCGTCCTTAGAATTCCTCCATATCATTGCCAGTATAATGCCATAGAGCTAATATGGGCGCAAGTGAAAGGATATGCTGCGAGAATAAATACAACTCCTCCTTTCACCGCAAACAAAATGCTGGAGTTGCTTAAAAATGCGTGTGAAAATGTGACGCCTCATAACTGGGCGAGTGTCGTAGATAAGACGAAGAAAGAAATAATGTCTGATTGGGATCGCGATGTCGCATTTGACAACTTACCCATGCACTCATTAATAATTAGTGTTACTGGGGATACGAGTGACGACGACGCCGATTCCGACGAAACAGACGATTGTTTATAAATAAAAATATTAACAAATTACCTTTTAGTTGTTTTAATTATTTAATCCTTAAAGTACTATGAATTCCAACATGGTTTAACTGTTTATTACAAGTAGGTACTAAACATTTATTTTCGTTGTAATCATTGTAATTATTTTAAATTAAACTCTTATTAAAAGTCACTTCAATACGTATACCTTTATTCATATTAATTAATTTGCAGCAAATACATTCGATCCTAATATTGGGTACTATATTAAGTTTAACTGTTTTCATTAGCATTTTAATGTAATTTTATTTTAAATGATTCCGATTGATTGATTCTATTCAAAATCGTTTTTGTTATCTGTGGTCATTCGTTACGAATGGCACAACTCTAAGTGGGCGTTACCCGTCAAGAAAGTATCTACTTTTATCTCAAAATATTGTTCTACTGTAATGTCGTACTTTATAGGCGTGAACTGTCAAAAATAAAATAAACGAATGGAAACAGTATATTATAAAATATACGATACTTCTATGCACAGTATCATCGTCCAAACCTTGAAGCAACATTATTCATTTATCATAACATTAGTTATAGGTTTAAAATTTATAATTCTCATGGGAAAAAACCATTAGTTTAGGTGACGAGATTGAGAAAATCAGTAGTTTTTTAAACTGTCTCTTTCCTCAGTCACAGGAATGCGACTAATGAACATAGGCCTTCCACAAGAATGTCTATATCAGTTTGTTGTAAGCTGCCTGCATCCAACGACTTCCTACAAGCTCCTCCGTACACCTCCAACGCGGCCTAGCAGGCGTTCAAAAATTCCCAATGTGTTACAAGTCAATAAATTGACTTAAATAAGCATATTTTTTAAACTCTAGTATAAATGCACTTATAATATGCGGAAAGCGCAGCGTAGGACGTGCACCCACAAGATGGTCCGACGTCCTGGTAAAGGTCGCGGGACGTCGCGTCGCTGGATGCAGGCTGCCTCCAACAGGTCTCTGTGGAAATCATTGGGGGAGGCCTATGTTCAGCAGTGGACTTCCTTTGGCTGATGGATGGATGATAAATATACTTACGCGAATGTTACTCATTGAAAAAGACTAATAATCATGGATTTTGTTGCAGACTGAGTCCACCCTGTGACTACGAAAGCTGTAAAGTAATCGAAATTTCGCGACGGGAAATTAAAAAAATAAACCGAAAACGCTAAAACTTTGTAAATTATAGTTTTATTTTATAAAAGTGTTTTTGTTCTCAGTTTAATTAGGTGTATGTACTATATATACATCACAATGAAAAAAATAATTTTGTTCAGGTAAACATAAAGTGTCGGAGAGGACCTCTCACTCTCAGCCGTGATTCCTTCCATGGTTGAGAGTAGGAGGTCATGGCAGGCCATGCTTACCTTCTGTGAGATCATCATCTCACAGAAGGAGAGCGCGGGGCGGGATCGTGAGCGGAACGATCCCACCCGCCGCCGCCAACCGAGAAGGAGGCGCCGGGTGAATGACAATGGCTGACCCGGCGCCCCGCCCAGTGGTCAAGGGGCGCCAGAATTCCACCACGGTATCCCCTGCCTGTCGTAAGAGGCGACTAAAAGGGGTCATCGGGGTCGCTAAGCACACAGCGGGGGCTGTGTGCTCACGTCGGGAGTGACCCCGAGATGGGCGGCAGAACGTGTGGCCTCGTGTCTGTCGCGGACGCCCATCTCACCATGGGCGTCCGAAGTAGGGAAAGAGGGGGCATCTGCGCCCTCCCAACATGTGAGGAGCCATATTTGGCAGTGCGCCGGGTGACACGGCGAGTTAAATGGGCGCCATTCGCCTGTCCACATCGCCTGTCACCCATAACGCGCGTGATGGCCACCGAGAGGTTTTAGTCGGTATGCCGGCAAAAGATCTTCTTAGATCTCGGTAGGGACCCAGCCTGATAACAGGCTGGAAGGCCGGAGACCCCGACACGCCCCTTCCGATCTCCCCCGAGTGTCGGAAGGAAGGCTAAAGGAGCTTTACTCTCGTTAAAAAAAAAAAAAAAAAAAAAACATAAATTGTACCCAACCGAGTTGGATTCGCCGATTGACCTCTCTCTCGAAGTTGGACCTGCCTAACCGGACCACTTGTCCTAAATAGACATATTCGTCTACAACTTCGAGAGTCGAGCCCCCAACTCCAATGGGGGTAGGCACAACATGGATATTCGACATGATCTTCGTTTTATCCATGTTTATTTTAAGACCCACCTGTTGGTAAACTCGATTAAGGTCTTCGAGCATAGTGCTAAGGTCTTCCAGCGATTCTGCCAAGACTATCGAGCGTTCGGGAAACTTCGCGACGTCTTTTCGTCCAAAATACCTCAGTGCCTAAAATCGAAAGTCTTCGATAGTTGTGTGTTACCAGTGATGACATACGGCACCGAGACGTGGCCTCTCACTGTGGGCCTCATTAAAAAGCTCAAAGTCACTCAACGAGCCATGGAGCGGGCTATGCTCGGTGTTTCCCTACGAGATCGAATCAGAAATGAGGAGATCCGTAGGAGAACCAAGGTTACCGACATAGCCCATAGGATTGGCAAGTTGAAGTGGCAGTGGGCCGGGCACATAGCTCGTAGAACCGATGGCCGTTGGGGCCGAAAGGTTCTCGAGTGGAGGCCACGTACAGGCAAGCGAAGTGTTGGACGCCCGCCTACAAGGTGGACGGACGATGTGACTAAGGTCGCAGGAAGTCGCTGGATGCAGGCCGCTTCCAACAGGTCATTGTGGAGATCATTGGGGGAGGCCTATGTTCAGCAGTGGACTTCCTGTGGCTGATATGATGATGATGATGAAACATAAAGACCCATTCAAAACATCTCAAACAAAATGTTTTCAAATAATATGACAATTTATCTTTATTTATTTGTGTGTTTATCAATCTGTATTGAAATAAACACATCAATAAGTTTCTGTTAATATACCGGGTATCTCAAGACTGCTACCGAAAACGAAGCTGGGTGGTAGTTTTAGTGACTACAAACACAATGCAACTAAACATTTCGCATAGAAACGCGACAATTATTTTTTATGATTTTTTAAACATCGTCATTTTTGGGTGGTAAATCCATAGTTTTTGCCAAAGTAATAATTTAAACACTTTTATACCTTAGATTAGTTATAAATAAAAGGGTATACACTATTATTTTAGGAAAAAATGTATTTACAACCCAAATATGGCCATAGGAAAAAAATAACAAAAAAAAAATTGTCGCTTTTTTTTGCAACTTTTTCTGTTGCACTGTGTCTTAAGTAGCTTAAACTACCACCCGGCTTCGTTTTCGGTAGCAGTCTTGATATACCCTGTATAATAAAATGTCGCATATATCTATAACATTTTATTTCACAACTACAGGCCGACAGCTATATCGATATCGATATGATACTATCGAAAGTGCATGGTACACCACTATATGTCAAGCACACATGTAAACTTCACGCACACAATCGTAAATCAGTTTTGGTCGCGCTCAAAATGACACATTGCCGATCTATGTTCTATACTACATCTATGGGCCTCCCCCAATGATCTCCACAATGACCTGTTGGAAGCGGTCTGCATCCAGCGACTTCCTGCGACCTTAGTCAGATCGTCCGTCCACCTTGTAGGCGGGCGTCCAACACTTCGCTTGCCTGTACGTGGCCTCCACTCGAGAACCTTCCGGCCCCAACGGCCATCGGTTCTACGAGCTATGTGCCCGGCCCACTGCCACTTCAACTTGCCAATCCTATGGGCTATGTCGGTAACCTTGGTTCTCCTACGGATCTCCTCATTTCTGATTCGATCTCGTAGGGAAACACCGAGCATAGCCGGCTCCATGGCTCGTTGAGTGACTTTGAGCCTTTTAATGAGGCCCACAGTGAGAGGCCACGTCTCGGTGCCGTATGTCATCACTGGTAACACACAACTATCGAAGACTTTCGATTTTAGGCACTGAGGTATTTTGGACGAGAAGACGTCGCGAAGTTTCCCGAACGCTGCCCAACCGAGTTGGATTCGCCGATTGACCTCTCTCTCGAAGTTGGACCTGCCTAACCGGACCACTTGTCCTAAATAGACATATTCGTCTACAACTTCGAGAGTCGAGCCCCCAACTCCAATGGGGGTGGGCACAACATGGATATTCGACATGATCTTCGTTTTATCCATGTTCATTTTAAGACCCACCTGTTGGGAAACTCGATTAAGGTCTTCGAGCATAGTGCTAAGGTCTTCCAGCGATTCTGCCAAGACTACAATATCGTCGGCAAATCGAAGGTGAGTAATATACTCGCCGTTGATGTTGATGCCGAATCCTTTCCACTGCAAGAGCTTGAAGGCATTTTCCAGCGCGGCAGTGAACAGTTTCGAGATATGACATCTCCCTGTCTCACGCCTCTCTGTAGTGGAAAAGCCTTCGTGCTCTGATCCTGTACTCGGACCGACATGGTGGCGTTGTTGTATATACACCTCAACACTTCGATGTACCGATAGTCTATGTGGCACCGCTGAAGAGACTGTAGCACAGCCCAGGTCTCGATCGAATCAAAGGCTTTCTCATAGTCCACAAACGCTAAACAAAGCGGCAAGTTATACTCCTCGGTTTTTTGTATAACCTGCCGTAGCGTATGAATATGGTCTATGGTACTAAAGCCTTTTCGGAAACCGGCTTGTTCGGGAGGCTGGAAGTCATCAAACCTGCCTTCGAGACGATTTGTGATGACCCTTGAAAACAACTTATAGACATGGCTCAGGAGCGAGATGGGCCTGTAGTTCTTCAGCAAAGTGTTATCACCTTTTTTGAAGAACAGTACCACCACGCTCCTGCTCCATGCCTCCGGCGTTGAGCCCTCGAGGAGAACGGAATATAAGAGCCTCTGAAGGACTTTCAGTACCGGCGTTCCGCCCGCTTTCAGAAGCTCTGAAGTGATTCCGTCCTCACCCGGTGCCTTGTTGTTTTTAAGTTGTTTGAGGGCCATCTCAATCTCAAACAGGCTGATGTCCGGGATATCATCGCTAAAGCTACATTATTATATAGATTTTAAAAACAACAAAACCTATAATAGGCTATTTGACTGTATAAAAATATTGACTTATTTCTTTCTATCCGTGTAGATAATTTAATTTTAAAACATATTTCATTATAATACAGTAAAAATATTGTATATTTTGGCTAAAAAACAAAATTCTAATTTAATTTATTTTGAGTTCGCACCACGTGATCGTAAACGATTTTGATTGGCTATGACGTCATGCATTAGTATGAACTACTCACGTACAGGAAATGAATGCAGAATGGGATTGATAACGGCAAAGATGCAAATTACATATTAAAAATACCTTTAAAACGCGTTATTTGTCATTTATACCCGTGAATTAATAATATTATCACGTCCAATGTAATAAAATGTGAAGAAAGAAAAATAATTCTAATTTTTTTGACATACTTTTGTATCAAAAATATGGATAGTGAAAAAATATATTTACAATGTCCAATGTATCTGATAATAAATATATTAAATAAAGTAAATAAACGAAATTTTCAATATTTACCTATTTGTCCGTAACATTAATCTTATTCTATAACTTTGTTAAAATATGACATTTGTCAAAACGGCTTTGGTACATAATCTAATTTATTAATATTTTTGCTACTTTATTCAAATTATCGTTAATTTACGTATGTAATTTTTAATATTTAATTTGCATCTATGCCGTTATCAATCCCATTCATTTCCTGCAGTGCGATTCACGTAACTTTTTGACGCGCCGATCAAGTTGCGGTGCGGTTACAATCAGGGCCCCCGCTACCATATGTGCGAAGTGTGCAATACACACGGGCGCCATCCTTTAGGGGCGCCAAAATCCAGGGCCCAAAAAAAGTTTGCCAAAAAAAAAAACTAAAGTCATACATCCATCCATCAGCCAAAGGAAGTCCACTGCTGAACATAGGCCTCCCCCAATGATTTACACAGAGACCTGTTGAAGGCAGCCTGCATCCAGCGACGTCCCGCGACCTTTACCAGGTCGTCTGACCACCGTGTGGGTGGATGTCCTACACTGCGTTTTCCGCTACGTGGCCTCCATTCGAGCACTTTTCGAACCCATCGGTCATCAGTTCTCCGCGCTATGTGCCCATTGCCACTTCAACTTGCTCATCCGCTGGGCTATGTCGGTTATTTTAGTTCTCCTATGGATATCCTCATTTCTGATTCAATATCGTAGGGAAACCCCGAGCATAGCCCATAGCTCGTTGAGTGACTTTGAGCTTCCTAATAATGCCCATAGTGGGAGGCCACGTCTCCGTGCCGTAAGTCATCACTGGCAACACACAACTATCGAAGACTTTCGATTTAAGGCACTGAGATATTTTGGACGAGAAGACGTCGCGTAGTTTCCCGAACGCTGCCCAACCGAATTGGATTCGACGATTGACCTCTCTCTCGAAGTTGGACCTGCCTAACCGGACCACTTGTCCTAAATAGACATATTCGTCAACAACTTCAAGAGTCGAGCTCCCAACACCGATTCGGGTGGGCACAACATGGACATTCGACATGATTTCGTTTTGTCTATGTTCATTTTAAGACCCACCCGTTGGGAGACTCGATTGAGGTCTTCAAGCATAGTGCTAAGGTCTTCCAGCAATTCTGCCAAGACTACAATATCACCGGCAAACCGAAGGTGAGTGATATACTATCCGTTGATGTTGATGCCGAATCCTTTCCACTGCAAGAGCTTGAAGGCATTTTCCAGCGTGGCAGTGAACAGTTTCAGAAATATGACAACTCCCTGTCTCACGTCTCTCTGTAGTGGAATAGCTTTCGTACTCTGATCCTGTACTCGGACCGACATTGTGGCGCTGTTGTATATACACTTCAACACTTCGATGTACCGATAGTCGATATGGCACCGCTGGAGAGACTGTAGCACAGCCCAAGTCTCGATCGAATCAAAGGCTTTCTCATAGTCCACAAACGGTAAACAAAGCGGCAAGTTATATTCCTCGGTTTTTTGTATAACTTGCCGAAGTGTATGGATATGGTCTATGGTACTAAAGCCTTTTCGGAAATCGGCTTGTTCGGGAGGCTGAAAGTCATCAAACCTGCGTTCGAGACGATTTGTGATGACCCTCGAAAACAACTTATAGACATGGCTCAGGAGCGAGATGGGCCTGTAGTTCATCAGCAAAGTGTTATCACCTTTTTTGAAAAACAAGACCACCACGCTCCTGCTCCATGCCTCCGGCGTTGAGCTCTCGAGAAGAACAGAATTGAAGAGCCTCTGAAGGACTTTCAGTATTGGCGTGCCGCCCGCTTTCAGAAGCTCTGAAGTGTTTCCGTCTTCGCCCAGCGCCTTGTTGTTTTTAAGTCGCTTCAGGGCCATCTCAATCTCAAACAAGCTGATGTCCGGGATATCATCGCTAAAGTGTCAGATCAACTCGACTCTCAGTTCTTCGGGTGAGCTAACAGCAGATTGGGCAACCGAGGTGTAAAGCTGTCCGTAGAACCTCTTGATCTCCCTTAATACCTCTGCCCTCATCGATACCACGCGGCCGTCGTCCATCTTCAGCCTAGACAACTGGCTTTGCCCAATAGACAAGTCTCTTGCAAACACTTGGAACCTCCGTTCTCTATTTCTTGTGAGGCGGCTTCTGGTAAAAAGAGAGTCCTTACTGGTGGTAGGTCTCTGATATGTGAGAGGCCATCTGGGTAGGTACCACCGCAATGTCTATTTCTCCCGTGAAACAACACTGCGTAAATGCACTGTTGTGTTTCGGATTGAAGGACCTTGTAGCCAGAGTAACTACTGGACATATTGAGACTTAACATCATATGTCTCAGGATGGCGAGCGCAGTGGAATGTTACTACTGTTTATGAGCGGTCGTATCGTTTACCATCAGGCGAATGGCTTGCTCGTCTCGCCATTCAATGCAATAAAAAAAAAGTTCATAGAAAGGATCCCTCTTTCTCATCATCATGTCCAAATTGCGCCACTTTCAACGCTGCATCGCTGCTCTTGCCCAACTTTGCGTTGAAGTACCTCATAACAACATTGAAGTAAGTTTTGGAAGTATGTATGGCCCGACTTATATCCTCATACATCTCCTCTACTTCTTCATCTGGGTGTGTCGAGGTCGGCGCGTATACCTGTATGACCTTCAACGAATATCTTTTTGATATTCTGAGTATAAGGTATACTACCCTGCTCGACACACTTTCGATGGATACGATGTTGTTGATGACACGAAACCTGTGGACAAGAAATCCGACACCTCCTCGGGACTGTTGGTCGTCCCCCCGGTAGAAGAGCAAGTAACCAGACTTCAGAGTTATCGTATCCTCCCCGATTCTTCGGACAACAAAAAAAAACAAAAATAATCAATTCATATTATAAAATCGTAACCGGTCGATGTCGATGTCGGTGTATAGAAGATATATGAGAATAACCTTTAGAGTTTTTTCATTACCTGATGATACTCACCCTGACCCTTTTAGTATTTTACAATATATATTTGAAAACAATTTAACATCCACCCTTTCAAATGTATGCATTTCACTAAGAATTCTTCTGACATTTCCTGTATCTGTAGCTTCTGGCGACCGATATTTGCAAAGTTAAAAATTATTTAAGGTCAACAACGCTTCAAGAAAGATTGTCTGGGCTAGCAATATTAGCCATTGAACAAGAAATTTTTGATGGTATAAATTTCAGCGATGTAATTAACGAATTTGTAACAGCATAGTCTCGGAAAATTGCGCTACAGTAGCAAGAGTATTGTAGTAGTGACTCTACTACAACAGCTATTTTTTTATTTTTCTATTGTACCTAGATATCTTTTTTGATTTTATAACAAAGTTACCTAGGTATTTGTTATTAAAGTATCTGCATATTGTAGTATAATTAGGAAGTGATACTTATTTACGTGTTAATGAAAAAGCGCAAAACCTGACACGCCAACTTATTTTGATTATAAAAGAATTACGAATATTATTTTGATTCAAATTTGACCCCTATTTTTATTAGTGGAATCGACTCTACTCACGATTATGAACAAACTAATTTTAGGTACTGCGCTTTCTCAATAACACGTATACATGAGTAACATGTAGACATGAGGCAATATTTCTGTTATTTGTTCCTAAAAAAATGTGATTTTTAGTTTTGGGTTATTTTCTTGTAATTATGAACAACGTGTCTGTGCCCCATTGTAAATGCTTTAAAATGAGTGTCAACAAGAATTCATTATTATTATTTCATTTTGATATTATAATCTACAAATACATATGACTTTAAAAGTTCAGTTCTTTGCTTTATTTCAAGCACCTACCTACCATAAAAAAAGATAATTCAAAATGCCTTAAGGGGCGCCAAAAATTTTTTTCGCACACAGGCGCCAGTAGCCCTTACGGGGGCCCTGGTTACAATTAAGTTTACGCTTTGGTACAAAATGGTATTCTTGTAAGTGTTTAGCTGCGCGTGAACTGCGCGTGAGCTGCGCGTCAACTGTACGTCAGATGTATGAAATTTGTTTGAGATTGACATATACGCACAGCAGTAGATTAAGCCTGTCGTAAGCGCCGCCTACTGACCTTGATTCAAAAATAGCCCCTATTTCAATGTCGTTAGGTTGCTTTTTTGCTTGAAATCCGATGAGCCGTATTAATATAGACCCTATTTCAATGATATTAGGTTGCTTATTGCTTGCAACCGGAAGGAACCGGCTTCAGGTTCCGACGGTTGAGGGGTTAAAGCTAAAACGTTTGCGTGACGCGAACTTCACGCGAGCGTATTTGACAGCGGTTGTCAAAATTACGAGAATACGAAAAGGGCTGTTTTGATCGAAACTTAACCGCAACTGCACTGCAGCTGAACTTATTAAAATACGTGAATCGCACTACTGTATGTGAGTAGTTCATACTAATGCATGACGTCATAGCCAATCAAAATCGTTTACGATCACGTGGCGCGAACTCAAAATAAATTAAATTGTAATTGTGTTTTTTATCCAAAATATACAATATTTTTAATGTATGATAATGAAATATGTTTTAAAATTAAATTATCTACACGGATGGAAACAAATAAGTCAATATTTTTTATATAGTCAAATTGCCTATTATTTTCCCTATTTTATTCATTTCTTTGCGAGTTCTATAACTTGTAGATTCTAATATGGTAATTCTATAATTGGTCTATTGACCCAACGAGCTTCAAGTGTTAGTGTTAAAAACATGCGAGCTTTTGTCAATCCTGACTTATAAGCAGTATCGGTTTTCGCATTAACGACGCCCTATAATTAATATTCAAATTTCAACGTAAGATCATTCAATCAAAGTAGAGTCAATCATAGATAGGTTCCCGGCATTCGGCGCCCTTTCGGCACTGGCGCCCTAAGGCCGTCGCTCAACCGCGCCCTACCCTAATGCCGGCTCTTCTAAGCAGTAATCGCGGATGTGAGGGCGAGATTGTTCCAGCACCATTCAAAAGCATTAAAATGTTGTTATTTTTTCATTCTCAGGGTTAATGCAGCTTTTCCAAACAGTACAAGGTATGCAGGAAGAATTAAAACAGGTTCATGAAACGGCGCTCCAATTGGCGGCCGAAAAGGAAGATCGTCAGCTTCATGTCAATGTAAATCTAATTTTAATTGAGTAACTAGAAACAATTAACGTTAGATCAGTTAATATTATTAAAACACAACAAGCAACAAATTAGGTGCTCTCTTCTCTGGCATTAACTTATGTAATTCAATCGTAATAATTTTCAATCTTAAGGCTCTCTTGGAACAAATCGAACTTCTGAAGACAGTGAAGCTTGATCGTGAAGACATGGTGGAAGCGATGGCTGAGAAAGCAGACCTTCGTATGCTAGCTCGGAAGGTTTCGCACGACCAGTTCGAGCTGGCTTGTGATGATCTATCTAGAGGACTTGAACATGCACTCGGGAAACTTAATATGCAGGTTACATACCTGTTATTAGTATTTATATAAGTATTAGTATTTATAAATACATAATTTTCATTTAACACAAACATAGATACATCATTTTTCTATTGAATTAGGTAGGTACTAAATTAAAATCATGTTCTTTATTAAACTACCTAACATCAGTATGAAAAATATTTACGAAGAATAGTTTCACATGCCTGCATACCAAAGCGATTTATAAAAAATTCTATGGTATGTAAGTCCGCCAACCCGCACTAGGCCAGCGTGGTGGACTATATGGCCTAACCACTCTCAATCGTACTGTCGATTGTAGAGGAGACCCGTGCCTTGCACTAACTAACTACTAATTAACTTTAGGAAGCGCTTTGGCAACAAGCATTGGATGACATACAGCGAGAAATTGAAACCAAATTGGATAAGATGGAGTTGTCTCCGGTGAAAGACTTCTTCAATAATAAATTGAAAATGCTTCAAGAAAATCTGAAACAAATGTCTTCTCTACGAAAGGAAGCGGAAGCTGCGGGAACGAAGAGACGATTACTAAGGTCAGAAATATATTGACACACCACACTTTAGGACACACTTATAACTACGTTTTGGATATAAGTAGATATTCAGACTGAGAAATTTTTATTAAACAATAGAATTGAAAACCAAATTATTGTGTCAAAAATTATATCTTACTTAATATTTTGGCTCTAAGTGTCTGCAGTCAGCACAAATTAAGTACCTTCAAGGAAGTTGTTTCAATTCATTTCAGAGATGTGAATTGCATATCGTGTGACGCGCAAGCCGTGATGCCGATGGAAGCTGGATCAGCCATACCTGTCAGCAAACCTCTGCCAGCCACCCTCTCTATGAAACCTTACCTCAGCTATGAACTCGGTTAGGACATGTTATCGTTTTTATTATTATTAAAAGAATATACCATGAATTTCTTGCAAAAACTACCAAAAAATTGAATTTGGCCCATTTATTCTCAGAGCGAGTCACCTACTTCGAAATTAACTAATATGTATTTTAACACATTGATGTTGGATATATTTAAATTCAATACAAGTTTCATTTTTTTTATTATATACATAGATGCAATACGCAAAACTCAGGCAAGCAACATACCACAACGTAACATGCATGACTGGGAGACCATCGACAAGCAAGCGCAAGCAAGTAGCAAGCAAATGCCACAAAAAGTCAGGTACCTAACTAATTTTAATTTTGATACTTGTAATTTTGCTCCTTGTATCGCGATTAATTATGCTTATAATTTATTTATTTATTTAACACTTTATTGTACACCATATTATACATAAAAATGACAAAACAACATGAAAAAATGAAGAAATGCACAAGTGGCGGTCTTATTGCTTGAAGCAATCTCTACCAGACAACCATGGATGGTAAACGAAAAGATTAGTGTTTACTATTTACAATACCAATATCCATTTGTATTCCACACTAAAGCAACATTTAATATTGACATGAACGCAAAAACATGCATGGAAAATTAATGTAATAGAGACTTGTATAAACAATTTCATACCACAGATTTATGTTTTTCAATGTTACATACATGACATTAAACTAAGGACACAAAAACTAGGTGATAATCCATTGACGTAAATAAACTCATTTGCAAAAAAAAACGGGCACCTAAGCAATGAACCATTTCAAATGTTACTATTGGTTTGTTTGATAATTATAGGTAGTTTTACTTTCACCATTTTGTAAATTAATTAGCAAATAATCGTTTTCGTCAGTATTATCATAAAATTTTGATAAAATTTATGGGTTTTAATGCTAAAGTTCACTAGTAGTGTATGCTTGCTAGTAGTGCATATGCTCGTGAAGTAAAAGTTAACAAAGATTTTTGTTTGTTTTTTCTTTAATGAAGTAAAAGCAGATAAATGTTTAGTATCGAGTGTGACCCCCTCTAGCTGAAATCACAGCTTGAATTCGTCTGGGTATGCTAGCGAGGATATCCCGGATACTTGCTTGCGGAATACGTTCCCACTCCGCGGTAATCACATTCTTCAGCTCTCTGATGGTCTGCGGAGCCGGTTGTACTGATCTACGTCGGCGAGTGCTACGAAGTCGAGGAGAACGCTTTTCAGAGGCTTGTTTTGAAGAAATCACACCTTATGGTGGGGGCTCTGTTATGTTTTGGGCAGGAATATATACAATGGATCGTACAGAGTTAGTCTTCATTGAAAACGGCTCACTGACTGGACATCGATACATAACGGAAGTTCTAATTCCTCATGCACAACCCGCATTGGCCGCTTTAGGTGAAGACTCAATTTTTATGGACGACAACGCTCGCGCCCACCGGTCTGGCGATGTGGAAGCGTATGTGCAAGAGGTCGGCATTCGTCGTTTGGATTGGCCAGCTCGAAGT
This sequence comes from Hyles vespertilio, assembly GCA_009982885.2. Taxonomy (NCBI): domain Eukaryota; kingdom Metazoa; phylum Arthropoda; class Insecta; order Lepidoptera; family Sphingidae; genus Hyles; species Hyles vespertilio. The sequence continues at coordinate 16,344,035 of CM042818.1, forward strand.
CCCGACCTCAATCCTATAGAGCATATCTGGGACGTTCTGAAACGACGCGTGAGATCAGTACAACCGGCTCCGCAGACCATCAGAGAGCTGAAGAATGTGATTACCGCGGAGTGGGAACGTATTCCGCAAGCAAGTATCCGGGATATCCTCGCTAGCATACCCAGACGAATTCAAGCTGTGATTTCAGCTAGAGGGGGTCACACTCGATACTAAACATTTATCTGCTTTTACTTTATTAAAGAAAAAACAAACAAAAATCTTTGTTAACTTTTACTTCACGAGCATATGCACTACTAGCGAGCATACACTACTAGTGAACTTTAGCATTAAAACACATAAATTTTATCAAAATTTTATGATAATACTGACGAAAACGATTATTTGCTTATTAATTTACAAAATTGTGAAAGTAAAACTACCTATAATTATCAAACAAACCAATAGTAACATTTGAAATGGTTCATTGCTTAGGTGCCCGTTTTTTTTGCAAATGAGTTTATATGGACAGGGTGGAAAGCGCGCAGTGGCGTAACTATACCATTTGGGGCCCGTGGCAAAATCATCGGATGGTGCCCCCTTTTTTTTGGTATCGAGAGAAAAACCGTTAAGCTTATTTTCCGGTACCCCGGAGGAGGCTGAAAGGAATATATCCGTGTCATTGCCCTGTCATACCAACTCATTGCAGCAGAGGCGGGTCCCTAACAAAAACCTGCACTAGCATACCGAATAAAACCTTGTCTTCCGCATTTCGGACGGTTCTGGATATAATCTTAGGACGAGAAGCGCCTCGATTCATTCTCGGCGATCGCCCGGCACAATACCAGAACGCAGACTGGTAACTCTCATTGGGAAGCAAAGTTGCTCTCCACTTATGTCTAGATCGCAGGTTTCTTTAAGATGCTGTGGGTGTCCACGACAAACGTGAGGTCACGTGCTCTGTCGTCTATCTCGAAATCACCGTTAGTAAGAGTGCGCCGCACCGCAGTAAGTCCGGCGGCCCCTTTAGGAAGGCTCCTAAGACTTTCGTGGGAGACCTTGGTGGAATTCTTAGGCACTCTAACAATAAGATAGAGGCGCCTTTTCAGCAGATCATGAACTGACGTTTTCTTCTTTGGAGGCGGCGGTGAGCGGGTTGGTTCCGCGTACGATCGTGATCGTTAACCGTCACATGGCCCTGGCCCGGCTAAGTGGAATATCTCTCATGTTCATCCAATCTCCCAAAAAGGATGACCAGCAGGATTTGAATCACAGGCCTGTTGCTGTCACATGCTTACTCTCCAAGGTCTTGGAGCGAGTTATAAATACGCAGCTCCTGAGGTGTCTTGAGGATCGCCAACTGATTAGTGACCGTCGGTAGGGTTTCCATCAGGGTCGTTCGGTTGGTGATCTTCTCATTTGAAATTTCAAATCAATGCCAATTGGCATGGGGGTGAGGCGATTACGGTACGCCTTGAAAATTTGATCGAGTGTAGTATGGCGCCGTTCTGGTGAAGCTACCTGCCTGGTATTTCAACCCAAGGAATTCTGAAAGTAGATCGCAAGCTTTCTGGATGATCAGAGCATAAAAGTCGTATTGGACGGCTTTAGCTTCGAGACCAAGACCATTAATTTTGGTGTTCCACAACGCTCGATGTAATTGCCGTCACTGTTTACCCTGCTAATTAATGAAAAGTTGTCTATCACCAGCTTGCATTGCTATGCTGATGCTAGTAAAAGTGAGTGAGTTCTCTAATCATCCGAGATTATTCCTGTAACCGAATTATTGAGCAATGTGCAGATTAGGTGTAATTTTAAGACAGGGCCAAATTGGCCAGCAAAATGTTAGGTATTCTCAACAGAGCCAAGCGGTATTTCCCGTCGGGTCATCGGTTATTGCTCTATAAATGCGAAGATCTGGCACCACGTGAAGTACTGCTATCATCTTTGGGTAGAAGCCCCAAAATACCAGCTGGACCCACTTGATTCCTTACAGCGCCAAGCTCTTCGAATCGTTGATAAACCCGATCTCACAAAGATTATGGGAGCCGTTAGGACTGCGGAGAGAATACAGGCCACTCTGTGAAATCTATCGATTGTTCCACGGAGAGAGCTCTAAAGATGTCTGTCGTTATTATCCCATCACACAACTCTCTGCTTTTGTATTCCCTGAGCGCTATAACCTATCCTTATTTAAGCGAGGCGTCAAGAGAGTGCTCTCCCTACGATAGAAAGTGACTTCATTTTGCTCGATCTCTGGATCTGCGAAGGTCCATGAGCGGCGGTGACCGATGCTTGTAGGCCATAAAAAAACCCACAAAGAAACCAATTAGTCGCCGTATTATGTTTACTACGTGGCCGAACCCCAAACGCAGCAATGGTAAGGGGGCCCCCTTACTATTAAGAAGTCTAATATTGAGGTTTAATTTTTTTATAACCAAATCCATCCTATAATCTGTACAAAATAGTTTTACTTCAATGTATAAAATTCACATAAACCTAAAAAAAACATAAAAAATAAACCTTGGTATCTTTACTAAAAAATAAAAAAATATTATAGTTTTTGACTATCGTTTTTATTGGTACCTACTAAATTATTTAGGTTCTTACTCTGTTTACGGCCTCTTCGGCCGAGCCCGGGGGCCCCTCAGGTCGGGGGCCCGTGGCATTTTGCGCACTATGCCACCCTATTGTTACGCCACTGAAAGCGCGTAAAGTGTTTCGACGTAAGTGGTGCGCGCGCTCCAGTAAATCTCTAGTGGAGCGTTACTGAAATTAGTCATCACGCAACGATTTTGAAAATGCTCGCTTGTATTATTGCAGAAATTATAATAAAAATGATGATAATAATTTTTATCGCCGTTTAGACAAAATCTATTTAATTAAGTTAATTTATTATTATTTGTAGCGCGATTTTCACGGTCACCTTTTTGAAATACCAAATATACTGAAAGGCCAACCAGAAATTTTTAAATCAATGTGATCATAATATTTGAGTTGGATATCAACGCCGCAAGTATCGTCCCAGGTCGGATACAGACAAGCACCTGTGCAACCGCTACTGCGGTGGCTCGCACACGGTGACGACACCAGCGCAGCGCGTGGCGCGGCTCGGACACTTCATCAAGCAGTGGGGGCCGGACGTACTGCCGCTGTCTTCCGGGATGGCTGCCGGCGACGATGGCAGGGTAACACATCTTACGTTGACACGCTATAAAGAGCACTGTAACCTGTTCAAATCCCAGGGCACACCCCTGACTGTTCGGGAGTCATGTGTGTATAGATAGTCAATCATCACACGCTATAATAGTGAAGGGAAATTGTGAGGAAACCTAAATACCATAGCGATTTGTGAGAACTTCTATGCTAAAATCTGCCAACCCGTGTTAGGCCAGCACAGTGGAATATAATATTGCCTGACTTCGCTCAATCGTATGTAGATTGTTACTGTATTGTTATGTAGATTGTTACTTATTGATTGTTGAGGAGGCACGTGGCCTGCAGTGGGAGGTATATGGACTGGCTGATACATATCATACAGACAGACTATCTCACAATGTGCTTTTGTTCTATAGAATGTGTTTTGTTTCAGATGTACAAAATAAGCCCTACGGAAGGTGTTGCGGTTGGACCGGGTATGTAAAGTTTATGAAAGATACTTAGTACAAATGTTGTCCTTTAAATTTTGCCTTTACAATTAGTTCTTTAAGTGTAGCAATGTTAGCATGGACAAGTTATGTCATTACATAACTTAACTGCCAATTATTGCACGCTCAATTAAATAGCGATAGGCTCGCCCTATGCACCATATGATGGGCGTAAGCTTCGAAAATTGACCAAAAGTTTGGGGAATAACTGGGATATAATAATTTCCTATAAAAATAGTTGTCAAAATATGCGATTCTTCATAGGTGGTGCAGTCGAAGCGCCATGTACACCAAAGGTTAAAAAGATGGACTCGCCCAAAACTGCGCAGAAATCTACTGCCATCATTACGGTAAGTAAAACTAATTTTATCTTTGTGACAATTTTATGGCAATTTATAATATTTTTCTTTCTTCTCAGGAATGTCGCTGTCTCGATGGAGGTATGCTATTGACAGCTTTCGTTCAAATACTATTTACGTACGGTACGAATGGCAGGAAAGTCCGGCCCGATAAAAATGCTCCAATTACGTGATTTGATTGAAAACTACCCTCATTCAGTTTATTTATCTGTTATTTTTGTGCTTGTATCGAGTATGGAAATAACTTATATTTTTTTATGGAGATGGGCGTTGGTAGATGCAACGCAATTATTTAAGCCTGTAGCATCAATCACCGTTATTTCAAAATATTATTTTTTTGCAATGAATGGCGAAACCAACATGCCTTTCACGTGATGGTAAGCGATACGACTGCTCATGAACAGTACCAAAACCAAAAAACATCTTGAATCACAAAGAAATGCTTGGAATTCCACTGCGCTCGCCATCCTGAGACATAAGATGTTAAATCTCAATATATCCAATGGTTACTATTTTTATGTTTTACTTGTTCCAACTAAACTGTAATTATTATTTAGAAGACATATAACGCGAAGACTCCTAGCGGTTAATAAACTATATCAATTAAATTAGCGGTTAATCTTACCTACTACATCTGATGCTCTTGTTGATGTGCCTTCGATGATCGATTAGTATATGAATGCACCATTTCAACAGCACACAAACAGAAAATAGACGTGACAGATTGAAAATATACCTAACTTATCGGTACCAGGTGGCGGAGTAAAAATGAATAATTTCAATTGGAATAAAACTATTATTTACGAATTTCATCACGGATTTGGTTTATTTTTTACATTTTTGACTTCCTGACGTTTCGATTACTTTACAGCTTTTGTGGTTACGGGATGGACTGAAACTGGACCACGAAACTTTTAAAGTAATCGAAACGTCGGGAAGTCAAAAATGTAAAAATTAAACCAAATCGGCGATAAAATCCGTAAATAATAGTTTTATTTCAATATGTAACTTTCGCGTAAATCTATGAAATCATTATTATTAATTTCAATATGTATTTAGCAACTACCGTAACTTACAAGTTTTGTCACCTGCAGCCAGAATTTCTATCGCCTCCAATGATCGATCAATTGTCCCAAGTTTTCTTCTTATTTGTCTGTCCGATATTTTGATATTGGTATAGTGGTCGATGTTAACGATAGTGCAAGTCACTACTGGTTTCCAATTTCGGCAAAACATAATTATGTCCATTTGAATTTAGACTTTGATGCAATATCTATAAATTGCATTGTACCTAGTCACTGATGTGGCATCATAAAATAATCTCAGTGCCAAAAATCACCAAATTACCAATAGCATGAAATGGCCAACGTTACTTGTGCAATAGATTAGCATTTGCTCCGTTCATAACGTAGGAACTATAAATTATTGCGGAATATATTTCGAATTGGAATATTTTCTTAATCTTCATTACTTATGTCCACAGATCAACCACAGAAGCCGAAATAATCATAATTACGTGTTTATTTGTGTGAATGTACACCTTGTAAAATATGTTTGTATGAAAATGAATGTAACAAAAATTAAACAAGTACAAACTTCACTAGTATTTTAATAGTAAATTTATTAATTACCATACAATGTTAGCTTAAAAATACTTTTATCACTAAACACGGAAAATTAAACTGTCTTCAGGACTTCGATACGATATGTACCTGCCTTGAAAATGTCATTCAGTGTTTTCTCTCACTTAGCAGCAATTGTCCATCTAACGTTAATATTTACAAGTAAACAATATGATTATCCCACTAGGAGAAGCATAGCGACAGAACAGCGATACAGCAAAAAAATATAGACACGCAATACATCTCATTTGAAGTACTCTCACTATAAAACCCCATTTACATGAAGACTTTTTGCCTCCTATATACGATTATTGAAAGGATATAAAAAAAGTTTCACCGTGTAAATGTTTCCTTATGGCGAATATGTCATGCGATAATGGCATACATTTCTCGCCAGGTTAAACTCTTCGTGTAAATGCTGCTTTATGTAAGAAAATAAAGCCAATAAGTGACAGTAATATTGTACTACATTATATAGAAATCGACACCAGCGGACTAAAAGAAACAACCGCTCGAAAAATGTAGGTTCAATTATTCTCAACATTCAGAATATAATATATGTTAACATCATCATTCAGAGTATAATACCAGTTCGCCTTTATAAAATGTACAGTTTAAATTCCATTTAACATTAATGTAATTATGTGTTATGTATGGCGCTGTGCACACCAAACAACTTTCGTTGAAGAAACCTGTCATATTCTAACTCCAATATTTCAACTGAAATCTGTTGCTCCAACTGCCATTTTATCGAAAACTAGTAAAATGTTTCAACTAAATTTTTTCTATGTGCACAGCGCCTAACATTTCATAGAGAAATAGATGATAGTGAATTGCATGATACAAGCTATGTTCCTACTTAAATGCTCAAACATTGTTATTATGAAACAGACAAAAATAATCCATATTATTCTTTAAACTCAGGTATGGAACTGTCACGGAAAAACTTCTACACTTGCATATTAAACTATCTTGTACCCATGTAAGTATTATTGAGTGAATTCCTAAGTAAACCGCAGAGAAGAAAATGTTAAGGATTGCCGTTGTATGTGAACATACATGGGTCAGTAAATTTCACAAGTTAAAGTAACAAAATCAGCACAATTAAAAATAAATCTTTCTACATTTTTAACACAAATATACAATATGTGTGCATCATCCGCGACATAACAAAATAAAAAGAATGAAATCAAAATATTTTTCAATGCAGAAGACCTATCACAGACAATCGACAAACAGCAACCGTTCCAAAAATGTTAAATTAACACCACTGTCGGGCGATTTGGAAAACTGCCCTCTATCGGTCATCAGCGATAAACCTCTTCAGACATCTTTTTTTTACAAAATCAGTATTCTTGCAACACATCGCAACTAAATAAAGTACTAGTCAAGTTGTAAAAACAATGCTCACAATAATTCTTAATCTATTGAAGCAATCTTATATTATGATGAAAGTGCTGTTGGCATATTTACAGGCATATTTTCATTTGGCAACTAATAATTTTTCGAATAGTTTTAAACCACGCATTTATTCTATAATTTCACTAATTCCAACATTAATTTTGATTCTCCGTAATAAACGATATACATTTTTATCCGCCATATTACTTTCGAGCGTTCCTTATAATAAGAACTTCCCTGCCCAAATCCTACCGATACATATAAATATGCCTAATCAGATTTAAGTCGTTATAACAACCCATAACAATATTATATGAAATCCGTCACGATTATTTGAAATAAACGCCTACTCCGCAATATTAGGATTAATTGAATATAATGTCGTTGATATTGCAAAATGTGATATAATTTTTCTTTTTCGTGGTATCTCTTTAGTAACACCGACGTGTCACATCTGTACTACATTTTGCAAAATCAACAAAAACTAACAACAGGAAAATATTACACGACTGTTAGTTCCTTTAACAATTCTCAATCAGTCTTTCAATCCGTTTTAGTTTCAACATCAATAGAGCCACAAAAGACGTCAAATAACATCAAGGTGTTAAGCAGTTATTCTTCTTGGAAACAATGTAATATCGAACATAATACTTGAACAGAAATTAGTTCATGGTCTTTATGGACTAACGCCCGAATACTGAAACGTCAGTTTAAAATTATTTTGCACTTAACTATGCAAGTCCCGCTTAAATGCATTGGCTAACTAGGACGTGCGAAGTTAAATAAAACTTAATATTTGAATGGCGTTTGAGTATTCGGGCGTTAGAGGCTCAAACACCTATTTCCTGGTTACAAATGATTTTTTTTGACGTGACAACGTCTTAAATTAGGTTGCGGCTGGGAGTCACTTATGAAAAAGTGTAACGCCCGGTAACGTAACGGTGCGCGCGCAGCACTAGAGAATTATTTTTCAGTTTCACCCACTTTTTCCAAAATTGTCCCATAGCCCCCCCCCTGCCTTCCCCCACCCTTATTCCGAAATAGTGCCTATTAGCCTCCCCACGAAACCTACCCCCCCCCCCTCCCCTACCCCCACCCCGAAAATTTACCTCACCCCCCCCAATCCTATCTCGGCCAACATAGGTCGTAGACCCACCGAGTTTGGTATCCTCGGAACCGTCTTGGTGAGGGCTACAAATTGACCCCGCCAGAAATCCCAAATTACGCAAAAAATTACCCCCCCAAAAAAAAATATTTTACCTCCAAAAAATTAATTTAAGTTAGCCTCCCCACGAAACCTTCCTCCCCCCCCCCCCCTCCCTTACCCCCACCCCGAAAATTTACCTCACCCCCCCCAATCCTATCTCGGCCAATATAGATCGTAGACCCACCGAGTTTAGTATCTTTGGAACCGGCTCGGTGAGCTCTACAGATTGGCCCCAACCAAATCCCCAAATTCCTCCCTCTCTCCCCTAAAATATTTGTCCAGGCATAACTCCGTCATTTCTTAAAGTAAACCCCCCGTGTTTGGAGTCAGAGGAATCGTCTTGACGAGCTCGACAATCGAGAGCAGGCAAAATACGATTTTTCTTATTGACGTGACAACGTCTTAAATTAGGTTGCGGCTGGGAGTCACTTATGAAAAAGTGTAACGCCCGGTAACGTAACGGTGCGCGCGCAGCACTAGAGAATTAGGCGCATTGAATCGGCGCATGCTTGTGTCTCTGTCTTTGTCTTTCTCGAACGTTCTTGGCGTTGGAAAAACAAGAAAGCGTCACAATACAAGTTCACACGTGTGGTTAAAGTATCGTCAGCTGTGTCTGTAGTGAAAATATGGAGTGCTTAGATTCGTCATTACATGTACAATGTTTTAGTAAACAAAATATATTTCTATAGTTAAAATTTGTGCAATTCTTATTTTCATTCAATTCCTTGTTCCTATTGTGCAATTTAATTATATTCATATCAATAAATATTCTACCGAGAAAAAGACGTTGTCACGTAAAATCTTCGCCCGTAAAACCGACTTTACAGGCAACCATTTTTTTTCTAAAGAAGCTGTAAAGTTAAACGAGGATTCATATGAACATATATCCACAAAGACACTGGTACATAAAATAAATCTTTTTTTTTCGTACAATCTGGCCATCTCCGAATACTTACATCATCGCAATTTAATAAAATTAATTTTAAAAAAATTGCACTTGCCAATACCAGCTGGCTTCTTTACACACGGACACACTATACGTATCTCGCAGCGAGAGGCCCGCGCTTACACCACAAAAGAAAGGAGCCGGATTTTCTCGGTTCTCAACGAATGTTGAATAAAATAAAATAATGAAATAAAAATATTTTTAATATTTATAAGGTTATGCAACTTTAACAATGTATGCATAACATATAGAAAAATTTTTGGTGGGAATAATCAATACTTTTTTAAAAAGTATCAATATTTTCCTCGTTTACCTTTACATCTTTATACAAGATCTTATTACAAATTGCAAACGACAGTCCTTTCATCTGAAAATCCATATGATAATTACCAACGTCACAAATGTTTATTCATTATTTGTATAAAGTTATAATAGTAAATATGTTCGAACGGTCCAGAGACGTGCATGTCGCATGTCAACATATACCAACATGGTACATAATATTTATAAGTAACTCATAAATAGGTTGTAAACGCAATTACCGAATTGACCACACGAAAGAGGCAAAAGTATTTCTGTGAATAAAACTGACTGCAAGACAACTATTGGTTCCACACTCTATCTCTCTTCTACACATTCGCACAATTTTTATTGTGGTGTATCAAGACCTCATTGCTCTTATGTAGACGAGGTCCGTGTTGTTCAGCAGGACCTATACTTACAGGATAATTATCATTAGGCAACAGTTGTCTCTTTCGTACCCTCAATTGTAGAAGAGGTCCACGCCCAGCAGTGGGACCCATAGAAGGCGACGACAGGTCGAGATGGCAAATAGGGTATGAGGCACAGATCAATAGATACCTAATGCAAGGCAGCGGTTGCGCCCAACATATATAAGCTATCAGATATAAACCGATGCCAAATGTCGCGTCATCAGTGTCGTCCAAGTAGTGGACCCGCACATGTCGTCGCACGTTAGCGAAAATTACATTTTGGGAACATAATATTACAGTTAGAAATGATATGTTCAATAAAATGGTGCGCATAAAACTCAAAAAAATAAAGTGTCTAAAAAAACGCAATAAGTTTTCATCGATAACTAATATTCTATAAATTAATTTGGTCCCGAGCGGGCTCAATTTATACTGGTTAATGTATCAATGTCAAACAGTCGAGTTCGGATGGAGAATCAGCCGTCTCTTTTTCGCATAGCAATAACCGTAATAAGCCATCTTTTTTTGGCGAAATCACGCGTTCTTCTAGTGTTTGACGCATGTTTATAATATAATTCCCAGAAATATCGATATTGTATAACAATAATGTAAATTAATTTTATTAAATGACAATGTCACAAAATATATATTTATTTAAATAAAAATTGCAAATTACCATAATTACGTTATTTTATGTAATTTGAAATAATTAAATTTGTTAACAAGGTACTTTTACAATATTTATTTATTTATTTTTATCTTTGGCGTAATTAAATTTCCTTTTTTCCCTCTAGTTGTATACGTTTTCAAATATAATGGGAGGATATTTATCATAAGTTTTAGTATACTAAGTTTATTGAGAATCAGTAGCACAAGCTATTTCACTAATTTTTACATACGTTGTATATATCGTCTCAAAAACATTCATAGTTCGTCAAGTGGGTTTCATCGTCACTTGTCGATATTACATTTACTACAGCCGCCGTCAGAATTCAAGAAAGGGAATAAGTTATTGTAGCACTTTAGGGCGTGAGGTTTAGTTATTTACTATATCATATTTTTATCTGATCTTTTATATCAACACTTAATTTGGGTATTTCGCCATTATGGTATACAAAAATACACGGTGAATAATAGAAATAAAACCGTTACATACTAAAGTATAAATCTTAATCCTATTTTATTCGTAGTTAGCGGTTGCCGGTTGGTATAATTTATCAGATCAGGCCGGTGAAAAAATATTATCAAACATTTGATAAGTTGGTAATTAAGTTATAGAAGCGATCATAACATCATAACACATGAACTTACTGGTAAATCGAACTATCGATACATTTTTTTATTTATCGACTTATGCCTCATCTCTCCAGTGAAGTTGTGATGAAGTCCACGTGACCGCGCTGCAACCCGCCCACCCCCCGCGCAGCTCCCTTCGTTGGCGTTTTCGGTTCAAAACAAAACTAGCGTAATGCGGTATCTATTGGAAGTGATCTGTGGTATGAGGGGATGCGTGGGGGAAGGACCGCGTGATGTCATTGAGTTGCAAAAAATATATCGATATACTACTTGGAATGTGATTCTACATCACTAGACAATTTATTTTATTCTTTTTTGTACACCAAATAAATCTTATACTAAAATTAATTTGGTGTAAATAAATCACGAATATTACCATGTCTACCTGTCGCCTACAATATATGGGTATACAGACACATTTTTCTTTCTGTGATGAATTCAATACGGTCGCCAAGTGCAATAACTTTGTGTAGTGTGATATACAGGGCATATCAAGACTGCGAAAACGAAGCCGGGTGGTAGTTTTAGTGACTACAAACACAATGTAACTAAAAATTTCGTATAGAAACGCGACAATTTTTTTAAATTACTTTTTGAATATCGTCGAGTTTGGGTGTAACTCCATAGTTTTTGCCAAAATAATAATATAAAGCCTTGCGTACCATAGCGTCTTTAAAAATAAAAGAGTGTACACTATTATTAAAGAAAAAACTTTTTACCACCCTAATATGACGATAGAAAAAAAGTAACAAAAAAAATGGTCACAAGTCACTAAAACTACCACCCAGCTTCGTTTTCGGTAGTAGTCTTGATATACCCTGTATAGTTAGCGATGCCTGCCGCGCGCCGCATAGTGATTATTGCCCTACAGTATGGGTATACAGACACATTTCTCTGTGAATTCAGCATGGTCGCCAAGTCCTATAACTTTGTATATAGTGTGTAGTGTGGTAAATAGTTAGCGGTGCCTGCCTCGTGCCGCGTAGTGGTTGTTGCCGTCGCGCGAGTATCTTCGCTCCTTGCGCGCGGGCGCGGCGCCGTCCTTGCGCTCGCCGGAGCCGCGCGAACGGTCACGACGTGCACGATCGCGGCTCCACTCTTTGTCGCGCGAGCTCTCGTGACTCCTGGGTAATGCAAGAAATGCACTGTAATGAGTGGTTTGATTGTATAGTCCACCATGCTAGCCTATTGCGCTGTGCATATTAGCAGACTTTACATAAAATATTGTATTCATAAAAAAATATTGAACGTGATACGTTTAATACTACTGCTACCCACATCTACAAATACAAGACATGAAATAAGGATCTGTGCTCTTAAATTGCCACGAGATTTAAGTGATTGCATTTGAAAAATCTATTATGAATTAGGATCGAACCTAGTGTCTCCAGCAGACCGGCTGTCCCTGGACTTGCGGCGCGTTGGTCCGCCGGAGCGCGATCGCGGTGATCGAGAGCGGGACCGAGACTTGCGCACCTTCGGGGACATCTCGCGCTCACTGTTCAAATTGAAATCGTCGAATCTGTGCCCAATAACATTACATTTCTACATTTTAGAAATAAAAAATAAATAAAGAAAACCGATTTATTTATCGCTGAAATATTATACAAAAGATAAATAAAGTGAAATTAAATTGTAATTAACTACCTACAAAAAAAAATATATCTCAATATCAAAATAACATTTCAAAGTAACCCATCCATCAATAAAATTACTTCTATAGAATCCCATAACCTTTGTTAGGTTATAGGATTCTAAACCTCAATTTAAAAATATATTATGTGGACATCTAATATACAAAATATGCCCAATATGAACAAATTTCAGAACCTCACTTTCTTCGTTGTCTCCTTCACGTGAAATGCCCCTTGAGCATAAGAGCGTTTACACCTTGCGCGCATAGTCAACTATAGGTATTTCTTCGTTAATTTCACGCACACATAAGCGACCAAAGCTGTGTGCGTAGAGCTGCCGCGTCGGCTCGCTATAAAGTCAGCTCAACCAACTTTGATCCGTGCGCTTCAAAATTTTAATATTCAATTGAAATGTAACTTATGATTTATATATTGGTAATATAATATAATAAAATATTTTATTTGCATTATAAGTAGACAAATATTACTGTGCAAGCAATGAACAATACAAATTTAGATACTAATCATATTTTCGTTATTATTACATTGTTAAGTTGCATTCAAATCAGTGTTCAATCAGTAGACACTACGGACGTTTTATTATTCATTTCGTGTTCGAACTCATGAATAGAGTTAGGGGCTTTACAACCCCTTACAATTACGAAATATATTTAATTGTATATTACAATAGATAACATAATTTAGCATCGGAATTACATCCCATTATATTATCTGAAACATAATTTATACTCACTACAAAATCATTGTAGGTAATAAAAAAAAATTACTACCATAGTACTAAGATGTGGCAATCGCAGTCCACGCGTGGCTATTTTTACTACGCACGGCAAAAATCGACTGCAGCCAGGCCGGAGCGACGAGCGATACGTCCTCCCTCTAGAAGGCCTTGCGGCGGTCTGATTTGATGCAGGTCGGACATAGTGGTTTTTAAAATATTTGTAGAAAATATGAAAACTAATTTTGTTGAAATATAAAATGGTAATTTATTGATACGATGTTCTTCTATTATAATATGCAATTGCTATAAAAAATTATGTAAGATAAGTTGGTGAAAAAAAATATGTTCTTGACGAGAGTTTCTGAATAATTTCGCATTGTTTAAGTTTTTATTTTTTTAGGAACTAAACACAAAAAAATTATTTTTCTCAGCAAAATCCCTCCGTAAGGGTCTTATTAGTCTGATAATATTTTTATTTTCATCTTATATTTAGTGATTTCGAATATCTTAAGCTTCTAAATTGTCATTCGAAGCCTAAATAACGAAACCTGTGTTCAGTAATCCTTATAGTATTCATAAATTATCTATCAATCTATAATGTTCTCCACCTAAATCCCTAGATGACAATATTTTCTAAAATGAGTACTAATTATTTCTCCTTTAACTTGTTTATTGGTGGATATTAACTCGTTTGAAAAGTCCTGTTTTTAAGCCAAAAAGCGCGCAGAAGGTATAAACGCTCATAAAGGTGGATGGAGAAAAGATAAGAGGCAAGAGTTATTGCGGAAACCGCGCTCATCCAACCAAAAGCAACATGATAATATTTTGAGTTTGTTGGCTATGCTATCGAGCCGGTTCAGTCGATATACCGCCTAGGTCAGGATATAGCAGACGTTCGAACCATGACTTATTCCAATGAACATTTCAGGTCAATTGTACAAAACTTACTTATTCTTAGGTGCCTGCGAGGAACTATGACTAGAGCTGGAGCTGGACGAAGAGCTGGACGACGAGGAAGAACTCCGCGACCTATAAACATTAATATTATTGTTACTTCATACGTACTATTGACGAATCCTTCATTTTCCCACCACGGTCCATGGATCAGAAATACAGATCGCGATCGCCAATATGCACAGCGGCTAAGCGACATTCATTCCAAGTTAATTTACTCTTAAGTAATTAAAAATCTCCATAAACTCACCTTCTTCTACTCTTGGCGTCCGGCGAAGCCGATTTCCCATTTTTATCACTACCCCTCGAGTTTCCGTCTTTAGAAGACTCACCCTCCTTTGCCTTATCTGCAGCCTCTGAAAAAAGTTTTATCGCAAATTACACTTACAATTTATTTATTTTTTGTCATTATTCCTTGCGTGCGTGCTAATAATAGATCTGATGGTCTCAAATCGGCACATGTTACTTGTAAATTTGTAATATGCATACTTTTTATGTTATCTTTTCTAAGAAACAAAAACCATTTTAGACGGTTTTAAAACCAATTTAACACTAAGAATACGAAAATAAAGTTAAATTAATAGTAGTTTATCATCATCATTTCATAATTTGTTAACGAAAAAAACCGGCAAAAAATCCGTGTGATTTTTTCTATAGTTAGGAATATGCAAACATTTTCGCTACAAGCATCAATACATACAACATAAATCATATACCTAGTCAGGTCATAAATTCTGTCACATGTTTAATATAAAATAATTGAAACAAGTTTATTAATTATGTAACCATTCATATACCAAAATGAACTTAATAAAACATAGATTCTTATGACACTAAAGTTTATTCAAAATGACCTCCGTGATTTTGAATACAGGCCTTCAATCTGCGCGGCCAGTTGTCTATCGCAGCACCAACGAGGTTCATGTCAATATCGGCGGCTGCCTTAATCAAGGATGTCTTGAGTGACTCCAAATTGGGATGAGGCTTTGAGCACGCCTTTTCCTTCAAGTGTTGCCATATCTTGTAATCTAACGGATTCAAATCTGGACTGGAGGAGGGCCAGTCTTCGTGCCGGATGAAGTCGATTTCAAGCGCCGCCAGCCAGTCTTGTGTGCTCTTCGCTCTATGAGCTGGCGCCGAATCTTGTTGGAATACCCAGTACCTGTTATTGAACATGGTATGAGAAACAGGTTCCACAAGGTTCGTCAGTACTGTATTTTGATACACAACTGCATTAGTTTTTACACCTTTCTCACAAAAATGTACCTTTGTTAAGCCCCAATAAGAAACTCCCAACCATACCATGAGCGAGGATGGAAAATGACCTCGTTGGACACCCGGAATACGGTTGCTCGCTTCTTCACTACTGTGTGCTTACATCTTATCATTTTGTTTGTTGTAGCTTTCTTCTACGGTAAAAATTTTTTCGTCTGAAAAAAGAATTTCCCGATATTTTTTTCCCGCGTACACCGCTTCAACAAAGCGCGGCATCTCTTCAGTCTCAGGTCCATTAGACGAGCATTCAAACGATGTCTTGTTTTTCTTCGATATGCCCGAAGCCCTAAGTCTTCATTTAACACCCTTTTCACCGTGGTTCTGCTTAACCCCATCTGAAGGGCCAACAGTTTCTGCTTACGTTTGGGATTTCTTTGAATTCGCGCCTTCACAGCCTTTATCACTGCTGGAGTCCTAACAGACCGAGAGCGACCACTTCTTGACCTGTCATCTACACTAGAGTCTTCATTGTATCGTTTGATGGTATAGAGCCACAAAGTTATCTGACCCGGTGAGAGTCACTGTGATCGAATTTGGTGTTGCCATTTAAAATAGATATTGCTATAAATGGGGTAAAGTAAGATTTTTCAATCCGATCAATAGTGTCGTGAAAATGACCAGTTTCATCTGCATATTATTTTTCCTTCACACGATTTCTAACAAATCGCTCCCCAAAACCCTTAAAAAAGTGTATCTGTATTCTCCTCCACAATCGAGAGTACGATTGCGGGGGGTTAGGCCATATCACAGGCCATATAGCCCACCAAGCTGGCCTCATGCGGGTTGGTGGACTTACATACCATAGAAATTCTAATAAATCGCCATGGTATGCAGGTTTCCTCACGATGTTTTCTTCACCGTTATAGCGCGTTTTTATCAATACAAGCATGGCTCCGAAAAGTCAGAAGTGTGACCTGAGATTCCAACCCGCAACCAGCGTGAACAAGTTGGCTGCCGCGTCTGGTCCATTTACCAACAGGCCACCACGCACGTAAC
The DNA here is from genome assembly GCA_009982885.2 of Hyles vespertilio. NCBI lineage: Eukaryota > Metazoa > Arthropoda > Insecta > Lepidoptera > Sphingidae > Hyles > Hyles vespertilio. Next base: position 16,360,800 of record CM042818.1, read on the forward strand.
GTAAAATGAGACGAGTAAGATACATTTTAGTTTATGATATATACTTACATATTATATTCTACTAGTACGTACATAATTCTGTTTTCGTGGAATTTATTTTATAAAGCTGACAACACAAACCTTTGGTGGCAGCTACGCGTTAATACAATTTTTCGAAGGGTATTATTGATGTCGGAAGACGCTTTTCATCCTACGTAAAATTTAATACCTGAAGTATAACGTTCCTAGCATCACTTTTTAAAGCTTTCGGCATTTTTCACTAGTTTGAAATAATGCAGGAAAAATAAATACATTGAGTAAACAACCAATGGCGGATATGTCAGCGACTGGCAGCTAGATTGACAATTTCAAATGACGTCTTTGTTGCCAGTTTTAGCCACCGGGCCAGATAACTTTGTGGCTCTTTACGATAAACGAATCTTTTGGTTATATTCAAATTTTTCACTATGTCAAAAATTTGAATTGGCGCGTAACCGCAACGATGCAACGCAATAACTGCAACACGGTCTTCTTTAAGCGTCCACTCCATATTTAAAAATAAGTAAAATTCTAAAAAGTATACATTTTTATTTTCATGAACAATTCGGAATTCGAATTCAATAAACTTTTTTGTGGCCAGCATTCTAAAAGAAAAGTTTTTACTGTGTGACAATACTTATGACCTGACTGTGTATCTGACATAACTGAGAATCAGTTACTGCAAATTTTTTTGGAGTTTTGGAAGCACCCAAAGTAATAAGAATTCATTCCATAATTGCAAAATTCTATTGAACATAATTAAAATAACCATGCGTGTCGCAGTATTTCCAACTCGTTGAACTAACCTGTTTTGGAGGTGTCCTCCTGTTCATCTTCTCCTCCCCACAAATCATATTTTGAGAGGTCTGCCTCGTCACCGGATTCCTCCTCTTCCTCCTCATCTTGACCTCCCTCACCTCGAGACGCAGACGATGTACTCTGAAACAACACCTGGGTTTAGGAAAAAAAAACAAATATCCAATATTATTCGTTTTAACGTGTGATGATACCAACCTTTTTCCTTCTTTTACTCGCCTTGTTATCGACTCTTTTGGAACTCTTGTCAGCTGTTTTAACGGTTAGTTTGAGCCTATTCAACAGAATAGGTTTTGGCAAGGCGAAGCTTTTAAAATTTCCTATAACAGGCGCGCTATCGTTCGTTAGGGTCTTTTGCTTCTCAGTGCTATTGTTTTCTTCAGAACTACTAATGTTTATACTTATATTTTTAGCTATATTTGACGGCGCTACTACTGGACCAGGATCAAAAATATCACTCAAAAATGGTGTATCGTCAATGTTGCCGTCTAACTTTTCCAATTGCCTCTCTATACTGCCGTCTCTATTGGATTCCTTCTCCCATTCCTCGTCATTTGTAAGGTTAATTGTTTCTACTGGCTGCGCGGTCTCTTCAGTTTCTTTCTGTTCTATAATCACGTCTTCTTCATTTGGTTTAGTAGTTTCAACTGGATTATTATTTTTCAGTTGTTGCAGATTTTGCAGTGCCATCAGAAGAGTGTTTGTGTTTATACCAGCTAAAAGATTAGTCAAATCCACTTGTGGTGTTAACTGAATTGGTTCTGTCTGTTTTTCCGGCGATCCAGTTTTATCATCGGTAGTTGGTAGTGGGATATCAGCTACCTCTGTAGGCTCTTCGTTACATACCTGAGGGCTCTGCTCAGACAATTTAGGTGGCTGTATGTTTACATTATGACTTTCAGGTGGAGCAATAGTCACGGATTCAATAATATGAACTCGTTTTGATGGGCTTACATTATTTGAATTTCCGGCCTTGGTGTCTTTACCGATATTCTCAGTTGTATCTATTAAAATCAGCTCTGGCCTCTGAGGGGGTAGAATTATTTCACTGCATTCCGGTAAAGGAATTTCCTGAACGTTAACATTCACAATGGGCTGCTGTTGATTGACTGTGGGTTCAGTGTAACTTAAGGGCGAGATTAAGTTGCATACATCATGCCCATTATTCGTTTGGAAAGTTTTTATTAAGCCTAACAACATTTCCTGTCTTTCTTTAAATGTATTAGCCAAAGAATTTTCTTGTGGAGTGGATCGAGATTCTTTGTCTGTAGCATACAACATGTTTGACGTAGGACTTTGTGTCCTGCCTGAATTGACGCTGAGCGGGGAAACAACACGATTATTCGTAGAACCAAATATTTCTGTCGCATCGGTATTTTTATACAAAGCGTCGTCATCATCATCCCATTCAGTTTCAAACATTTCTCTTACATGATCATATTTTTCTAAATCATTATTTGTCTCTGGACTATGCTGCCTAGAATTATTTGTGTTAAATATATCCATTATACTTCTGTTTTTCTGTGCACTGTTGGTTTGTACGACTTCGAAAACGCGTTCTGTGTTTTCAATGTGCATTGGTAGAGCAGGTTGTGGCGAGGTTTGCGGCAGGTGTTGTATGAGCGGTTGTAATATTTGTTGCATGGGTTGTATTGGCTGTTGTATGGGCTGCTGTATAACTTGTGATATAGGCTTTTGTATGGGCTGTTGAATGGGTTGTTGTATCACTTGTGATATAAACTTTTGTATAGGTTGTTGTACGGGCTGGTGTACAGGCTGTTGCATAGGTTGTTTTATGGACTGTTGTATAGGCTGTTGTATGAGCTGTTGTATAGGCTGTTGTATGGGTTGTTGCATGGGTTTTTGTATGGGTTGTTGTATAGGCTGTTGTATGAGCTGTTGTATGGGCTGTTGTATAGGTTGTTGTATGGGCTGTTTAATAGCCGGCTGTATGGGTGTTGATATGGATTTTGGTATTTGTTGTGGTATAGGTTGTGGTAAGGGTTGTGGTGGCGGTAACGGTTTATCAAAGGACAAGAAACTTTCCGACGAGCTGAAAAGATTATAATCGTCTTTACAGAAATCATCAGTATTGCTGGAGGCGCTTTGTTGCCGGCAGGTGTATGAATGGTTGTTGTTACGATATGGGGATGTAACAACTTCTTGCATGAATTTGGCATTAGGAACATTTGCACATCGGTTAAAATTATTTTGTGCTTCAACTATGTTTGGACATGGATTCATATTATTTCGTATGTTAACAGACCTACTCTGAGTGATAGGTATATTTTTAGGTAGGGGAGACCTGTTAGAGAAATTGTTGAGATTTCGTCTAATTGCACTTCCATTACCCTTAGCCCAGAAACCTTTCCTTCGAACATTGTCTTTGAAGTCTTGATAGTTTTTTTTGGTTATAGATCCAAGTTTTGTTGGAACATATTCAGTCGAGGCGCCGTCTGCGTCTAACAGCGTGTTGTTTCGAGGCTTAGGATTCATGTTTTGCAAACACCTGTACATGTTTCCTGCCACTAAGGGATATTGATCTGCTATCTTCACTGTACTATATCCTTGAAAAGGTTGATCATTGTTGGCACAATTGGTGGCTTTTGTTGGAGAGGCTATGACTTGCTTTTTTAAGTTTACTTTTTTCTTACTGCCTTCTCCAAAAACTCTCGAAAGAAAGTTTTCTTCATCACTATGATAGGACATTGTGTCAGATTCAGAATCATTTGTGGATATTCTAGCATTGTGACTGGATTTAGTGCTAGATTTACTTCTAAGACTGAGTTTGTTCTCCAATTTTTCATCACTGTCTGGATAATTAGAATCCTGACTTGTTCTGGAGCTAGATCTTGTTCTTTGGTGAGTGGAGCGTGAGTGACTTCTTCCACCTCTTAGAGATATTACATCTTCAGCTGTGCTTATAGAACCTGCAGCAGTGTGATTCCTTCTGTCTGTTCCTCCAATATGCAAGGTTTCAGTGCTGTCTCGTCTATGTCTTGCTGCATGTGATATCAAGTTTCTATCTGGAACTGACTCCACACTTTCATTATCACTTTCTGAGTCAATTGGTATTTCATCTGGATTGGGTAGTTTTTTTACAGTTGTTGTTGTTTGCTGATTATTTGCCAGGGGAGGGGTTGGTTCCTTCTTAGTGAGTGGTTTTTCATCCACTTCTTTCTTCAATTCCAGATGTGAATCCACCAGACAACCAGTTAAAATTAACCTCTGCCTCCAAGCAAATATTGTTTTGAAGTCAGGTGCTGGCTTGTCATATAGACACTCAAACCTATCAGTACTTATTTTGCAATTGTTGTAAACTATTGCATATGCTGCTGCTCTCACCCTTTCTTCAAGAGTGTATGTAACCTGCAAATCTTGAGCTGGGGTTGGCCCTGGAAATGTATACACAAGGTTGTCACAGTTAGTAGAAGTCACCCTGTTCTCCATAACTGGGTTGGCAGGCTTCACCATTGAGGAATCAGTACTGTTCCGATGACTTCGCTTTGATCCAGTTTCATATCCTGATGATGCAGCATGTTCTTTGTCACCTGAGCTAGTAAATCTTTTACGTGGCTGAACACTAATAGTTTCATAAGTAGGTGACATACGTGTTGGGGTATAATAATCAACCTCCTTTTGTCTCCGACTTTTCCTTAATGCAGTCCTATTGAGTGAAACTTCAGACATAGAGCTATCGCTAAGGCTGCCATTTGTTTTGAATTCTTTATTCAGATGTGATTTTTTTGCAGGCACTGACTTAATATGATCCTTATTTGATTCCTTCTGCAGCATTGTTGATGCCAACTTTTTGAATACTGCTCCTTCAGTGATGCCAACCTGAAGGCAGGAAAAATTATCTCCACTTTAATAATGATGTGCTTCAACAACTTATTGCAGTACTATTCATAATTTAACATCAACTCTTCTTAGTTTCAAATTCCATTATCACCTGAATTTCTTATGGAAAAACAAACAAAGGCAGCCATAGCTAGACTGCTTTCGTTTCCAAAGTGTATGGTTCTCTACCTAAGATATAACAATATAAGCATGTTATGCGAAACCTTAACTTTTGTTAGTACATTATAATACCAAATCAACTTTAATGTAATCTCAACCCAATTACAATAAACAACAATATTTTCTTTACAGGACAGTAATTTTATAAATTAATTTTAGAATTCTTTGAGACATTCAAACAATAGACCAAGTTCACGAATAGCGCAACAAACATTCTATGAAGAAATGGGAGGACACCAAACAATTACATACCTTCTCCTGCGAGTCAGCTTTGCGCTTGCGTTTCTTCCGCCCAAACTCGTCATATTCATCATCGGAGGAGGTTTCACGGCGCCGGTACTCCACCACTCCGCGCTCATTGTAGCCGCCGCCGTACCCCGTGCGCGCCTCCACCTAAAACATAATAACTTAAGTACCAACGCGACAAACGCAACCCTACAATCACATAAAACCTTACGCACTTCACCAAATTTTGGCGCATTGCACACATTGCACGTTTGTCGGCGAGCCCAATTCACATTCGCACATTTGTTGCACTGCCAATCGTCCGCATTGAACAGACCTCGGGATTTATCCGCTGCAGACTTCCCGATCTCTGTCCCGAGTTTCTTCTTCGATGGTTTCCCATCGGGTCGGTCTTTATTACACCGATAACATGAAACTCTTCGCGCGAAGTTAATATTACCACAGTTTGCATCGCTACATATCCAATCGCCGTCGTTCATTTTGTACGGGAAGAGAACCTTTCTCAATTACTAAAGAAACATGGTTTTATCGCGACAAGATATTCAGTTCCTACATATAACCAAACATCAAAAAATATTCTTCAGCAAAACATAAATAAAAGTTAAAACAGTGACGGGAATCACCACTTTCAAAGAAAACCAAGCTCACTTTCGCAAGAAAAGCAATCAAGCTTCATGCCAGCCATGACATGACGCAAATAAAAAAAGTCAAATCATAGACGAATTACTTCCGTTCAATCCTGTTTTGTGTATTGTAATTTTGTTGATTATTAATATTAACAATATAATGTTACATTTTAAAGAGAACTCCTAACGTTTAAAATATTTAATTTTATCATATATGTAACTTTGATACAATAGTACTTAAAGACAATTTAAGTCGATTTTAAGTTTTGCGAATAGTGTTGGCATACGAAAATAATACTAAAGGCGGGTCATGGACACTTTGGTGTTCTAGCCTCGCGCGCAATTTCTTCTGTCAAAATTGTTTATTGTGAGGTTACATTTTCGTAGAACATAATTAGAGAAATATCAATAATTTATAAATAAAGGTGACTAACCAAACCAATGGCTTTTAAACGTAATAAAAATAAATTGTACTTATAACATTAAACAGCCAACTAGAATTAGTTTGTGTCAAAAAGTACGCGAATATTTTGTGATCAAGATCTTTGCATAATGTTATCGCATGATGTATGAAGATGGAAACATTACTTGTACTCCAAAACGCTACGCCCTTACTGAGGTCACCAATTCGTCTAGTTACGTCTCTCCGAATGCCAACCTTAAACTTTTGACTAATGTCGCGCTGCAGTATCCCACGCCTCCTAGCACAGTTCACAGGAAAGAGAAGTCTCTCCAGATACTATGTGACAGGTAAGCATAGTCATTGAGGTATAATTTTGCCTGTATTTTGTATTAATCTTAGTATATAATATATTTTAATGTTTAGATTTCTCCATCTGTATCCACTCTATGGCAATGGATCGGTGGAAATACAACTGGACAGTACTGCAGCCCGGTTAGGCGTCGAGAAGCGGAGGATGTATGACATAATAAACATACTGGAAGCTATGCAGTGTGCAGTACACAGAAGGAAGAATACATATTTGTGGCGTGGGGGGTCTCGCTTGAATTCTTTCCTAAAAATGTTGAAAAAGGAAGGAGAGAATATGAGGTTGTCTGATGCCCTACGAGGTCGCGCTCCAAAGCCTCCCACACCCAAACACAAGACATTGGGAGTACTGGCTCAGAGATTCCTCATGTTATTCTTAGTTGAACCACCTGTAAGTATTAATCCATTGAGTTTATTTTTATAACGTGTTATAAAAGTATTCATAATAGTGTTTAATAACAACACATAACAAAGAAGAGATTAAAATAAAACACTTACGCCCGAATACTGGAACGCCATTCAAATAATAAGCTGCTCTTAACAGTGTACGGCCCACTTAGCCAGTACATTTAATCGGGATTAACGTAGTTAAGTGCCATTTATATTTAAGTTGCGTTCCAGTATTTGGGCATTATACTTCACTGCACTATTATTTTAGTGTATACAGTAAAGGTTAAATGTCCACACAATACTGCTACTGTGTGGATATTTAACCTTGAAGAAATCAAGATTCATAGAGCTTATATCATTACATAATAATGAAAACAATCTATTTAAAATCCTAGAGACCTGCGAAAAAGTAACAATACTGTATGAATAATTCTGCCATATACATAATTTTGCATATAATTATAACTTCACATATGTTTACAAATAAATGCTACTGAGTTGATAGTGTCAAACAATAGTTGTTTAATTATTGTTTTTGTTTCAGAACACACTTATAAATTTAGAAATGGCTGTGAGTGTACTCATTGACACATCAAGTAAGAACAAAACAGCTCTCTCCCCTGAGCAGCAGGACCGCCAGCACAAGTCCAAAGTGAGGCGTCTTTATGATATCGCTAATGTATTTATTTCTATTGGTCTCATAGAAAAGGTATCTGGTAATTTAATTTTAAAGAAACCTGTTTTCAAATATGTTGGGCCATGTAAAATGAAAAATCCTGACAAACCGGTACTGTCCACCCCATCCCCTATCACTCCACTCTCTACTGTTGAGAGCCAGCAAAGAACTCCAATGTTTCAAGTGTTTGCTGGAAAATCTAAACGGAAGTTGGAATTCACAACTCCAGTTTCCTCCAAAGAACGGAAACTTGGTATCACAACCCCGCCTCACACTCCATCACACAAATGGGATGAAATCCTTCTTGTGGCCAACATGGAACTGACTAGAATTAACAAAGGAGCTGCGTTGTGACTGTTTATTTAATGTAACAGATGTAGTGTTTCGATATAAGTTATTTTGCCTACATTAATGTCTTCCAGGGGATGTCTTAAACATGATGGAATTTAGAATTTAGCATGTTCCTATATTTAAATTTTATCCATTTGTTTGTACAGAACAGAGATTTATCTGTAGCAGGCAGTGCAATCACCTCACTATATACTTATATTGATGAGAATATTCATATATTTCTTGTTAGAAATGATTATGTAAAGTTATATTATACATAAATTGTTTGTTTGACATTGGCAATATTTATCGTGATGTATTTAAAATTAATTTGATATTCTTGTGCAGTGAAGGCATCAATTTTGATATAAACTAATGTTGTTGTCTTCATTCATTGTGTGATTAGTGTTTACTAAAAGTACGAGAGTTTAGACTGGTGTTTCATGATATTTTGTTTTGTTTATAAATTAGAATATATTCTGCCCCTGGGAGCCCTGGGACAATCAACATGAAATACTATTGCATTTTACTACACATTTCGTGACATATTTTTATATTATAACTATGTGTTATATTTTAAATGAAGTGTGTAATGAACTGAATTTATGATAGTGTGTAAAAACACAGACTTTTAATATAGAAAGCTTTTTTATTTCTGTTTTAGATATAGCCATATTAAACAAAATCCAATTATTTAAATTGAATTTTTAATGTTCCCAAACCCTTAAAATAGACACCATATTGTTATATAGATTATTCTCCACATGGTTAAGAACATAGACTAAAATCTTTAAAGAATGATGTTTGTGTCCAGCATTGGTCTATCAACACACAATTATATTTGCCAATAAATAATAACAGAAATGTAACATTCTACCAATCCCGGAATAACCATATAAACGTATCTTGATATTGAATGGATGAAAACATGATGAGGCAAGTCATTTTAGATCACAAATAAGGAAATAAATATGGATTATACTTTTAATAGGAAACACATTTATTACTGATTAAAATTCTGTCGAAAATACAGTCATAAATACAATTAATGAATATATTACATTAATATTTCCTCCACTTAAAAGCTTTCATAAATATTCGTAAGTACTTGAAATTAGATTTTTATAACTAACATATAATATGTACACATAAAGACAGATTTATAGATTAAAATGGCATTAATTAACTGGCCATGAGACAGAAGCTTTTCAATTCAGGCCTTTTGGATTCTTTAATTTAGATTGCCCAGGCCACCTAATCAAACCTAATGTTTTATGAAGATCATATCATATTATTTACTAGCATACACATATACTAAATGTTGTCACATAAAGTGCCAAGCAAAGTACTCTGTGGTACCAAGGGACGTTAAGACTATTGCAAGCTCATTTACAGCAAATTAAACTATACATCACTATCTGTGACCATAAATTACGAACAACAATAAAAAATCTATATTGCGTCCACTCTAAGCATTATATGCGAGTGAATTTAAGCCACGACTATTATGCTTTTATAAGATTATTATTTTTATTAAAATTGTTGCACCTATGTCCTTGTTGCATCAAGTAATATAGGCGATAAAAAGTAATTTCTAATATACCCATTATCAAAAGTACTACTCATTATCCAATATCCTAAATCCTAATAAACATCGGTGGAGCTACTGTTATACACGCTTATTAAAGGCTGCGAGATATCAACATGAAGCACACAAATCTTATAAATTGCTATCACCAATGTTTCATTATTTATCGTAGGCCCATTGAATTAAATGTAGATGCAGACCCAATACAAGTTTTTTGGATAAAATATATTTAGTGATCCGTTCAATTGGAGTCGCTGTATCGTTGGAGGTGGTAGGCTCGGTTGGAGGGGGGCAGGAAGAGCGGCAGGTGTCCGTGTCACACTTGCTCGATCATGGGGAACTGCTCCGGGTCGTCGGCGGCCGGCAGCGCCTCCGCGTCGAAGAAGCTGGCGTGCAGAGCTACTACTGTTACTGTTGCGCCTGTGACAAAGTTATTAATTATAAAGAAAAAATATCAGACATTCGCATTTCTTATTTCGACCTGTGCGTCGGTTTGTTTGCGAATATCACGAGATTTTGTGATTGATCTTAATGCAGATTTTACTTATTGATAAGTGATCCCGAAAATAAAAATTAAATAACACCCAACAGTCACATACATAGTCCTGACCCCACACTAAGATCGAGTCTTGTGTCGTTGGTATCAGGAACTAGGAGAGAATTTTCTGTCTCACAAACACTCAGACTCGAAAGAAATATATGTGGGCCGAATAAACATTCCTTTCGGTGCGGGAATCGAACCCGCGGTCTCTCGTTTCATAGTCGGCGTCTAATACACTGCGCCACCGAGGCTGTCGAAAATGTTCTAAGCATATTTACCAATGTGTTATAAATATAGCGAACGTGCTGAATTTATTTACTTTAAAATTTTTGTATTAAAATTACACTTCAAACTTACCTAACACCCAGAATAAAACGGCTCCGGCTCCAGCCAGCCAACAGATCGCCATAGAACAAGCGGCCGCTACTGCATATTGCTGTGTCTTTGTCAACTCCCAACCACCAATCTAAATTCATGAGAATGGTAAAGACAATAGGTTCTCGACAATTATTTACAAAAGGTCAGCCAAAATGGAAGATAATATTTACAAATGCTTCAGGATTGTAATTGTTCAAGAAATATTACAACAAATGCAAATGTTAAGTTCCGCATTATTCCTCCTGTTTTTTTTGTTATTATTTATTTCATCAAAATATAGCCATTTAGGGAAGAATAACAATTGAAAGTAAATTAGGATAGGTGAATTAGCTAGTTCACAGAAGGAGAAAGAAAGAAATCAGTCTCAGATAATCAGATGACTTACTTTAGGCTGAAATTTAAAAAAGGAATTTGTATATAATATCATTAAAATCAATATAAACCAGCTAAATTAATGCAACAAATATCAATAATTTACCTTCCAGGTGTTAGGGCCTGATGTCAATTTCCGATAACCAAAGAAACTTGCAACCATAGCAATAAGCAGCAATGGTGATGTAATTCTAAAACATACCATTTTTGTATTACAAAATACACATAAATAATAATTTTATTGAAGCATAACATTGATAATTCACACATATTTATAGTTAATTTACCCATTAATACTTACAGGCAATACACAAAAAGCCCAAGGAAAACCATTATGTAATTGGCCTGAAAGTGCTCCACATTTCGGTAAAATCGTCGTGACAATCGCGGCAGTGATGCAGGTACCTGTAAATTTCAATATTGGTCAACACCAACACTATCCTTTCACATATTATGTCATTTTCCTATGTGTATGTATGTGTTTCTACGAAGTACCTTAAAGTGAACGATAACCGTGCGGTCTTAATAAACAATCACTGTACCTATTATATTGCATTACAACTTTATTTTAAGTACTGGTCACTGTATCAGCCTATATACAACAAGCCTGAAGCCGAAGTATACAATCTAAGTTACGTTTAAGAGGAATAAGGCCGTATAGCCCACTACCACAGACTACATAGACAGATGCCCACTACGCTGGCCTAGTGCGGGTTGGGCGACTTTATTTACCATAGAAATTCTTACAAATCTTTATGGCATGCAGGTTTCCTCAAGTTGTTTTCCTTCACCGCTATAGTGTGACACCACGAACCAATCACCACTGGTGAAAGGTGATTGACTATCGATACACACATAACTCTGATGAAACTTAAAGGTAGCGGTGGAGGTAGGCCCTAGGATTTGAACCCGTGACCACCGTGAACATGTCGGCAGCCACGTCTGGTCCGTTTACAAACAGGCCACCACGCACTTTAAATAAGCGATAAAATATCCTTTTTATTATTAGCTGCTTTAAAATTATTAAAAACTGTTTAAAATTAAATCATAAAGTTACAATTGCCTCGGCAGGGTAGTTGTACTATGGTACGATTACAAAGCTGAAGTCTCAAGTTTGAATACTGGATTGGGCCATTTGACATTGGATTTGTCTATTTATATTATAAGCCCATAGCCAGGTATGTATGCCTGACATGACGATAAGCTCACATCGTGATTACGATCACATTGTGGGATGAAACACACAAGGAGAAACATTGTAGTCCTAATAGTACCTTTGCCTACCAATTTTGGGCAAAAGTAAAATGTATGTGTATAAAGAATAATAGATATACCTAACAGTCACATACATAATCCTACCACAACAATAATATCATTTCAGGCTTACATTATGGGAATAAGAACTAATATTCGGTATCAGAAATAAATATTTGTGTGCCGGACGAACTTTTATGTAGGTGCGGGTCAGACCTGCGACCTCTCGATTCATAGATGGCGTCTAGCCAGCTGCGCCACGAAGACTGCCTACTACTTGAATGATGAGGATCTACAAAATCTTCTACAATACATCAATAGTTTGTTTTAAGCAGGAAAGCGATTTTGTCGTATCTCGAAACAAGCAATTTTACACCAGAACCAAAAAAATATATTTAAAAAATGAATAGCCTCTAAACTAGAATACTTAGGAATACCATTTCTTTAATAATAATCTATACATATAAATAAAATTGAAGTGTCTGTTTTAAGAGTGAAAATAAAAAAAAATGTCCAACTACATATCGTTATATACACGATACCTGTGCCGAAAATGATATTTAATTTTTTTTTGTCTGTCTGTCTGTCTGTTTGTTCCGGCTAATCTCTGAAATGGCTGGACCGATTTTGACGGGACTTTTTTTGTCAGGTAGCTGATATAACAAGGAGTAACTTAGGCTACATTTATTTTAGAAAAATTCTTTTATTTTAGAAAAATAAAGTAATGTTGTAATGCCCGCGCGCAGCTCACGCGCATGCTACCACTGGGCTGTCACGTCAGGCACCTCCCACCACTTCTCCCACCAACGAATAAATATCAAAATATTGTATACAAAGAAATTTTTCAATAAAGCTAATACTAAAAACTGGAAATAATAAATAAGTGATAATTAAAATTTCATCATGTGACTGAATGAGACGGGACATGAACCGGATAGAACGGGACGGGAAATATAGTTATTACGCGAAATAATATGTTGTTGCCAAATCAATACTGGACTCAAAAGCTATCTGCACCCGGGCGAAGCCGGGTCCGACAGCTAGTTTTAAAATAAAACCTTACATTTTCACTGAGGGAATTCAATACGGTATTTTTTTTATGAATTAAATGATATACAAAACACACATACGCATTTTTTGAGATACGTCAAAATCGCTTTCCTGCGTCGATTTATTAAAGAATTAAAGCAATAATATGTACCTTGAAATTTTCAGTAGCAACAAATTGTGTCCATGGTCGTCTGGTAGCCAAGACCCCCATTAGTAAGGCAGGCCCGGCCCCACTAGTTATTTGTTGAAGTACTCTGTGAGATAAATGTCATTTAGAACTATATTATTATACAGCAAGGATGTGTAACATTATTGTTAATAGAGGCAAAATAGGTAAAGGAGAGAGTGTGAAATGTCTAACTAGTTTCTAAAGTGAAGTTTAGTTTTAATGCTGGTAATTTAGTGGTCAGAACATTTTTCAGATTGAGAGAATTTCTCAGAAAAATTGAGGCCAAAACCATAAGTGATCTAGGAAGTATTTCATTTTATAATCTGATTCTCTATCTATCCCTGATTTTCATTATATTTTAGGTATACACAAATCTGACCTTACTTTTCATGTAATCATTTGATGTAATTCATATGTTAATAATTCACTTTTAATAGAAAATTTCATTTTACAACTATGCTGTAAATTATAGATGTTAACATAAGAATAGAAGTTGAATAATTTAATTTGTTTTTATTTTACAGCTAGGACATGTGCTTTTTGCATGATTTTGTAAAGTATTATTACCAATAACTCAAGGGCAGAAACCAGTGGCTTTAATGGTGAAACAAACCGTGCCTGATGCAACAGATTGGCAGACTTGGCATAGATCAGGGGTTGGCAACCTGCGGCTTGCTAACATGCATTTCTTTAAATGTGAAGCTGCCCTTTAATTCCATATGCCAATATAATTTATTTCAAACATTAATACTAAAAAATATTTTTGAATCAATTAGTAAGGATAGTTTTAAAATAAAACCTTACATTTTCACGAGGGAATTCAATACGGTATTTTTTTTTATGAATTAAATGATATACAAAACACATATACGCATTTTTTGAGATACGTCAAAATCGCTTTCCTGCGTCGATTTATTAAAGAATTAAAGCAATAATATGTACCATGAAATTTTCAGAAAGATGAAAAATGGCTATGCTCGGTGTTTCCCTACGAGATCGAATCAGAAATGAGGAGATCCGTAGGAGAACCAAGGTTACCGACATAGCCCATAGGATTGGCAAGTTGAAGTGGCAGTGGGCCGGGCACATAGCTCGTAGAACCGATGGCCGTTGGGGCCGAAAGGTTCTCGACTGGAGGCCACGTACAGGCAAGCGAAATGTTGGACGCCCGCCTACAAGGTGGACGGACGATCTGACTAAGGTCGCAGGAAGTCGCTGGATGCAGGCCGCTTCCAACAGGTCATTGTGGAGATCATTGGGGGAGGCCTATGTTCAGCAGTGGACTTCCTGTGGCTGATATGATGATGATGATGATAGTAAGGATAAGGCACCATTTCTAACTCCCAGCCATTTATTCTCACTTTTCACTCTTTAATCCCCTGTGACAGGCCTCTTAACAATAATCAGAAAAAAATTGACTCTTTAAAAACTTAAAAATGTTGTAAATTCTAATTTTTGGCCCTTCCAACTCAAAAGGTGGCCGATCCCTGGGATAGATGATACATAAATTAAGCTGAGGATTAATAGGAAATGCTTGGTACCCGTTCAGCAGGTAAGTGCTGTCCAAGGGCGTCATCAAGGGGAGGCAGGTAGGGGCGGCTGCCCCCGCCCCCCCTCTGGAGATAAAAAAATTGCAATATGTAAAGCATCCAAAATCTTTAACTTGGCTTGCCTACTATACGGTAATTTTTGGGGCCACCATCAAAATAGCGTAACTTGCAATCACATTTTTCTCATTCTCCATAATATTTGGCCCTCCCTAGGCCATTGGCTGGCGATGCCCTTGGTGATTTCAGCTATTGGCTGATGATAAATAATACCTATCAGCTCATAGCTAAATGTTTTCCATAAGACATATAAATGCTGAAGAGTATAATTTATAATAGATGTAAAAACGCTTTATCGGCGGCAATATCATAAACATATGAACACACATGCGTGATGCATTTAATGTTTATAAGGTGATGATAAACACAAACTAAGAAAAGCTTGAAAACACCACGTAGCAGAATAGGTATTGTTAGTCAGAACTTACAAGTCCATATCATTGACATACTTTTGTAAACCTTTCTTTTCTGTAGTAGCATTCATTTCTCCAGATAAATCAATATTCACGTTCTCAGACATGTTTAAACTTATAAAAGGTTAAACTTCAAACAAATAATTTTATATTTCCTTACAACAACAAATGCTTTAGATGCTAGGATGCTAGTGTCTAGTGCTGTAGCAAACCGTATGTATTCGTTACTAAGTAACGAGTACTCCGTTTGACATACAGTACCGAATCGTTACTCACAAATACATTTTTTTACTCGTATTTTTCGTATCTACTGCTGTAAGATGTTACACGTACGACCAAGTACGACTGTTTTGGTTTTCGCAAGGATCTTTGATACGTGAATTGAAACGGTTGGTTGTCCGAGTAGGTAAATACTGGTACGTTTTATGATAAACATGCGTGTAGTTATCCGGTGATTTAAAAAAAACCGTTTTGAAACGAATTACTTTTGCTGCATAAAATATTAAATACCATAATATGTAATTCCTAGTTACTTAAGTAGTATCAGGACCCTCTTTAATACATCAAATGTTTAAGCTATGCATTCTCCATAAGATTCTTAAGTTGCGGGATACTTGTATCTGATTGACCTATGAAATGATAAACACGACTGTGTCAAAATAAGAAAAAATAAAAATAAATACTGGGTATCTCAAGACTGCTACCGAAAACGAAGCCGGGTGGTAGTTTTAGTGGCTACAAACACAATGCAATTAAAAATTTCGCATAGAAACGCGACAATTATTTTTTATGATTTTTTAAATATCGTCATTTTTGGGTGGTAAATCCATAGTTTTTGCTAAAATAATAATTTAAACTCTCTTATATCTTAGAGTATTTATAAATTAAAGGGTAAACACTATTATTTTAGGAAAAAATGTATTTACCACCAAAATATGGCAATAGGAAAAAAATAACAAAAAAAAATTGTCGCTTTTTTTCTGCAACTTTTTCTGTTGCATTGTGTCTGAAGTCGCTTAAACTACCACCCGGCTTCGTTTTCGGTAGCAGTCTTGATATACCCTGTATGTAACTTCCGCAACTAGGTAACGTAAAAGTAGGTATGCTGTATCACATACTGAACGTACGACTATTGACGCGACGTCAACTTCATTCCGTACGCAATACGACTCGATGCGATCCTCTATTATAAGATGTAATACGATCTAAAGTAACGAGTAAAGTAACGATACGATAGTAACGAGTACTGATTCCTAAAGTAACGAATACGTACGGGTACCTTATTTCTCGTTACTTTTACAGCACTACTAGTGTCTCTTGTTTATTAGTCTGTGCTGTGGTCTGTGCTAGTGTCCACAGCTAGTGTCAAAATTGTAGTTGATGGTAGTCCAATTGTACTAGACATGTGTAACTCAGGAGTGATTTACTAAAAAGAGATATATCCGACGTACGGAGCGATTATATATTTATATCCCTTGCACTCAAACCAACTCATTATATCCATATGCGTAAAGATCATTATTGGTTCAATTTCACTGCAAAGATTAGAAAGAAACAGATATAGACTTTTATATTTGTGTGAGCGGAAAAGAGAATATTTATATTCACAATGTAATACATGCGCCATGCGTACGATCGTGGAATACGATCACAGTAGTAAATGGAGTGTAAGCGAAAACAAAGCTATTTACAATGAATTAAGGCCTAATTTCGCTAGCATGTTTTCAAATTAGCAAAGATATATTGTATTCATTTTTTTTATCGGATTTGTATTTTGTTTCCGTGAAATATCTTGTACCAGTGGTGACCATAGCACAAAAGTTTTAATTACAAAACTATCAGTTTATGCAATGTTTAAATGTCCATGAATTTTTACATATTTCACTACTCCTTATTTATATTTCTAAACACAATTTATTTCTGTTGATAGATATCAGCCGAAAATAATTAATCTCTTTATCTCACTGTAACAATACTATATCTAAACCACAAAGCAATTTTTACTCGAATATAGCCTCTTGAACGTCCACCCAAATGTTAATTTTAGATATAGATATTGTGGAAGACTCATCACTAAATTTCTAATCAACCAAATTTCTAATCATCTAATTTAAACTCATCTTTTAGCTCATGAATCATTAAGAGATAGAGATATAAAGATATACTCCACCAAAATGTCAATCTTAGATATAGATATAAAGAAAGACTCAGAACTCAATTTTCATCAACTCATTCTTTAGCTCATTGATCATTGTGAGATAGAGATATAAAGATATAAAAGAATGATATATATCTTTTGACTCAAAAGATATATATCTCTCTTTTCTTTACAGTGATTCATTTTGCGCATGATTAAATTGGGTCAAATAAACCAGCTCGCAAGAACCACGCGATCGATTCGATCTTTATGTACAATAAACTCGTTCATTCGATCGATCGCGATAGAAGAATCGCGTCGGTTCAAACGAACCGAGAACCGAATACCGAGAGCCGAGAACCAAAACCCGTGAACAACGGTTCGCGAGCCGTTAACGTCCTGTGAAGTGCGACCCGACCCGAGTCGAGCCGAATCTAGCCAAACAAACGTTCGGATATCATCGGTTTTAGAGACGAATACAGACACTAAATCGTTAGAATGTAAATGACAAGGTTAATATATGCTTTGAGTAGTAGGCTTTAAAGTTTATTTTGCGTTACAATTTTATAGTTTTGTCTTTTTGAGTGAGTTGAAGTTAGTTACGTCTTGATTTATGATTACTTGCGAATTGCGTTTGAAAATATTGTCATCAAGTAATAACTCCTTTTTGTTCGTTTTTCGTAATTAGTATCCCATTGTCCTAATATTTTGCCTATTACGTTTGTTGTAAAATTGTTTTTCACGTGTTTCAGTTGTATAAGTGATATTTTAGTGTAAAATAATAGGTAATATGAACTTTAAAACGTGTTTACCTACCTATACTTCCACTAAGGGCCTATTCATTTATATCAATGACTTAAACGGAACCAATCGTTTGATTGATCGAGTCATTTGAACCGGTTCATTTCATAGTTGGTTCAGTATTGATACGGGTCTTAAAAATTGAACGAATTGCACATTGCTAGTCACAATAATTGTAGTGTTGACACTTGACAGTGGTTGACAGTTGACACCACAGACTACTAATACAAGATGACAATTGATATTGCTGTCGTTTTTCAACCCGTCAGACAGGCAAAGGCATTGGCAAAAGTCTATCCTAGGTTGAGCGCTTGATTGATTTCTTATTTTTTCTTTTGAAAAATACCCGAAAAACCTGCTATTAGTCACTTTATATACTGCATGTACAATTAATTAGAAACATAATTGAAATCTGGAAGTTTGCCTGTGAGACTGAAAAGTCATAGTTTTGATATATACCCACCACATGATTTAATTGATCTTAATATGGGGCCAGAACATGTGATAGTTGGATGCATTTATATAAATAACAATATCTGAGATGCAGTCGGTTGATAAATGTATATTTTATTTAATTCATGTTCACGTATTATATACGTGGTTATATAGTAGGCAGTATGATTTTGTCATGGATTTTGTGCATGAAATGTAATATCAAACAGTGTTAGTGCAGAGAAAACAGCAAGAACTGAGTGAATTTCTAAACATTATAAACAAAAGTTTGAAAATTCCATCAAAAACACACCAAAAATCGAAATAATTAACATGGTAAAGCACACATGATAATATAAAAAAGCTACGTATTTTACTTCGAAAATACTGCCGTTATGCCGATAATCTGATGCCGTGTCATCATTCATCAATCATCATCATCATCATCATCATTAACTGTCATAGGTTGTACGGCTTAGACCTCTGCCTTTCCAGGATAAAAAGAAAAAACAAGATGAACTGTCATCTGTCAGGGATCGTTCAGGATTCGCGCGGGAACCTTCGAAGTGAAAGGCGCCAAAACCAAAATTGCCTTAAGCTACTTGCAATTTTCTTTGTATTTTAATAGTATTTCTTTTAACTTAACTAATTATTTGTAATTTCGCAAAGTGACAATATTGTTTGAAGAAGATGGGAGGCACGAAAAGGCGGAAAAAAGTTCCTCCCGATGGGCTGCCTTCATCGACTTCATCGGACTCCGATGATGACTCCACGAGCAAATTTGAAATCTATAAGGTACCGGGATACTTTAGGAAGTATCCCGAAAATAGCAATAAAAAAGAATTTGTAGTATTTTTAAACCATAAAGAGCAAAAGATGTTCACCGATAAAGACAGACTGTCTATTTCCCGCGCTTTACGCAGATATTGCGTCACAGGTGTACTACATCTTAAATCTATTAATAGATTTAAAATAGGAATAACATTTGATTTGTCCAATAATGCAAATGTATTTCTACAAAATAAAAAATTACTGGAGGAACTCGAGCTAAAAGCATCTATACCTGCTGGTGACACAGAGGCGACTGGCGTACTTACTTCTGTCCCTCTAGAGATGTCGAATAAAAGAATATTCTCTCTTATTGGTAGTTCCCGTAATGTTATTCAAGTGAGGCGCTTCATGCGAAGAGTACGGGGTGATAGTGGTCAAATAAAATACCAGCCTACGCAGACTGTGGCGGTAACTTTTGCCTCCACAGAACTACCTGAATATGTTTACTTGGACTCCTGGAGGCATGAGGTTAAAACGTACATCCCTCCGGTTAAGCAATGCCTCCGCTGCATGAAATTCGGACATATTGCAAAATTCTGCAAAAATGGAGAAGTGTGTTCTATCTGTAGTCAGGAACATAGTTTTAAAAAATGCACTGTAGATAGTAAAAACGCGAAATGCGCTAACTGTGGTGGCAACCACATAGCGATATCCAACTACTGCCCTCAAAAAAAACTTAAATTAGAAGAAAATAAAATAAAAACAAGAAATACTCAATACGCAGGGCTATTTAATGAAAAATCATTCCCACAATTAACTGCATCTAACATAGAAACTCAACTTCAAAATTTAACAAAATCAGATTTTTTCATGAACTTATTGACTCGAGCATTAACTAAAATAATCATCAATCAGAAGGACAATCCTATAAATTCAGCATCGATAAAAGATATACTACATCAAACGCTCCGAAACAGTTCCTTATTGAAAAATGGACCTTAATGTCATGCAGTGGAATGCTCAGAGTATTTTAAGTAATAAGATCTTACTAACTCAATTTTTATATGAGAAGCAAATCCACTTGGCAATCATATCGGAAACTTGGTTGACACCCAAAAAAACATTTGCAATAAGAGGTTACAATGTAGAAAGAAATGATGTTGGCAATGAACATAATGGCGTAGCTATTTTAATTCGTAATAATATTGATTACAAAAGAATTAATACTTATTGTGATAATTCATTGCAAAATATTTGTATAAGAATTAATCTAAATAATAGAGAAATTAGTATCGTTAGCTTTTATTGTCCTACAAATTGTTCTCCATCTTTTGATAAAAATAAATTTGACTCTTTAATAAAGTCTGTCCCGGAACCTATGATATTTGCTGGCGATTTTAATGCCCATCACACCCTGTGGGGTTGTAACTCTGTTAATGCACGAGGTAGAGATATTTTGGATGTCATTGACGGCAATAACTTGATTTTGTTAAATTCTGGTGCAGTAACTACAGTTGGTTCTTTGACGTGGCGTCCAAATGCTCTAGATTTAACTTTGGTCTCTCCATCACTTGCTCTTTCTTCGGACTGGTCTGTACATAATGATCCTCTCGGTAGTTATCATCTTCCTGTAATTATTAAAGTTTTAGTAAATAATAATATACATAGTTGTGCTGCAAATAACAATGGTAGTGTGCATTTGCCCATCTACCCCAATTATAAAATGGTGGATTGGAAAATGTATACACTAAATGTAGATTCGGAATTGTCAAATTTCCAAACTCAAAGTTGCATTGAAACTCCATTGAAAATGTACACATTATTTTGTGAATTGTTGCATTCTGCGATCAATAAATCCCTTCCATATTGTAATCAACACATGATATCTCCTACAAATACACCTAATATTAACTCCCCGAGCAGGAAATTTATTAAACATCCTCCTCTTCCTTGGTGGAATAAAAAATGTTCTGAAGCAGTTCAAAATTCAAGGTATGCTTATCTCAATTTTAAAAATAATCCCTCAGATGAAAGCTATGTTGAGTTTAAAAGGTTACAAGCTCAAAAAAAACTTATTTTGAAAACAGAAAGATCAAATAGTTGGGTCCAATTATGCAGTTCTTTTAATCGGTGTACTCCTCTTTCAAAGATCTGGAAATATATGCGGAAATTTAACAAAACATTTTCTTGTAATACTAATGATGATAGTTGGGTTAATGATTTCTTACGAAAGTTTACTCCAGATTATGTAAATAATCATCCTAATTTATCTTCTGATTCTGCAACAAATTCTGTAAATAGTTTTTTAATCAAAACTTTTTCAATACAAGAGCTAATATCTTCCATTTATTCTAGAAAGGATAGTGCTTTTGGTTTGGATGGAGTTTCTTATATAATGTTGAAACGACTAAGTCGCAAAGCTCTCTGCATTTTACTTCAAATATTCAATAACCTTTGGTTAAACAATGACATACCTCAGTCATGGAAATCTGATTGCTTAGTACCAATTTTAAAACCAGATAAACCTCGAATGAGTCCTGACTCATATAGACCCATTGCTCTTACATCATGTGTAGGCAAGGTATTTGAGCAATTACTCAAACAAAGGCTTGAATATTTTGTTGAGCATAATAATATTCTTCCAGCTAATCAATTTGGGTTCCGAAAGGGAGTGTCGGCCCGTGAAAGCATAGGACTGCTTCAATTGGATATTCATAATAGTCTTGTTAATAAGGAGTTATTGTTGTCAGTGTTTTTTGATGTTGCTGGAGCTTTTAATAGTGTTAATATTAATGTACTTTGTTCCGAATTACTTTCAATTGGAATGCCAAACAAAATAGTTCACTGGATTAAGAATTTTTTAACAGAAAGAGAAGTCTATGCAAAGTACAATGGTAAATATTATGGACCAAGACTTTCATCTGTTGGAGTATGTCAGGGGGGAATACTCTCTCCACTAATTTTTATCTTGTATATACGTCGTTTGAATCTTGTTTTGGGCACTGAAGTAAAAAATCTTCAATTTGCTGATGATTTAGTTGTTTACACCACTGGGAACAATTTGAATAATGTTACAAACATTCTCAACAAGTCTTTGGCATCTCTGTGTGCATATTTCTCTTATTTAAATCTGGACATAAATCCATCTAAATCAAAATTGGTTGTTTTTGGTAAAAGTAGATCTGTAAGTCCCTCTGTGTATTTTAATAATGTCTCTATTCCAGTTTCCTATGATGCAAAGTTTTTGGGTGTGACATTTACCCATAATCTTTCCTGGAGAAGGTATATTGAGTTAATAAGTGCTAGAGCTAATAGAGCCTTTAATATTATGAAAACTTTATGCAGAACATCTTGGGGTGCTGATCCCAAAATATTGTTGTTGCTTTATAAATCTCTAATTCGTAGCCACTTTGAGTATGGGTTCCTGTCTTTTGCTGGTGATAAGAGATTGGTAGACATCTTAGATAATATACAAAACAAAGGCTTGAGGTTAATAACTGGAGCATTTAAAAGCACCCCTATTAACGTAATGCAAGTTGAGTGCAATCTTGCCCCATTAAGTATAAGATTTGGTTATTTGAAAGAAAAGTTTTTATTAAAATTATACAGCAAAACAAATAATCACCTATTTTTAAATTTGAAACATACTGCTCAATCTTCTGCTTGTAGCTCCCTATATATTCTCCAAGGCTTCTCACAATATGTAAATTTTCTTGAAAATCTGCATATCCATAAATCTTCCTCTCTTCCATGTTATCAGGGAGATTTTAATAGTAAATTTCCTGAAATTGACATCATTATTGATCACAATTTATTCTCTAAAGAAGATGTATACTGTAAATTTTCTAAATTTACCAATTATAGATTTGTTTATTCTGATGGGTCCAAAACAGAGTCTGCTGTATCAATTGCTATTTATGATGGATATTTGAATTCTGGCGTTGGTCATAAAATAGACCCTCATGCAAGCATATTCACTGCTGAGGCTGTAGCTATTCTTGCTGCTTTAAGGCATATAAAACATAGTAATGATGGTTGTTATGAATGGGTAATAGTCAGTGACAGCATGAGTGTTCTTGAAAATCTTAAAAACAGTAGATTCAATGCTGACACTAACTATTTAATTCCCCGTATCAGGGAGACTTGTATGGATTTGTTTTTAATAATATTAAGCTTGTATTTATGTGGGTTCCTTCTCATATGGGAGTGTTGGGAAATGAGAAGGCTGATTTTCTGGCCAGAACTATTACACATTTTTCAACAACTGTTCCTGACTCCAGTAGAAATTTAAATTTTTTTGTACCACACACAGATGTGGTCCCTATCCTTAAAAGAAGATCAATCGACTTGTGGACGAGGCATTGGAAACAAACAGTTGAGATTCAAAATAAAGGTCTATGGTATGCTACTTACAATGTCGCCATTGGCTCAACACCTTGGTTCTGCAAAAGTCGATTTTATAAAAGTCGAAAATTTTACACTACCGTTTTGCGGCTTCGTTTTGGACACTGTCGTTTAAACTATCATCTATTTCGTTTGAAATTGGTGCAAAGTCCTTACTGTGACCATTGTAATGTTCAGGTTGAGCAATCTCTGTCTCATTTATTCTTTCATTGCTCATCCTTTGGCATTCAGCGCCTTGTGCTGATGGGTGAGCTGATTAAAATTTATAAAAAAACGGACTTAATTCCGCGCTCCATCCAGGCTCTTCTTGAAAATGGTTCAACGTACACAGCGTTGTTTGACTTTATTGTTGGTACTGTTGGGCAAATTTAATTGTTCGTAAATATTGAGGTTTGTAAATAGTTTCGTCTTAATGTACATAAGATCTTGGGTTTTTAATTTGATTTCTCTATTTTTATTCTCAATTATTTTATAAATTAAGAAACCACTGTAGATGATTAATAACTTATTACATATTATTAATGCACTCTGAGTATATACTTTGTAACGTTAGAATTTTGAATATTTGCACTCTTGGTTACTGTTGTGGTTACTGTCTTGTGATTTGAACTTTCGTATTCACATTTTATATAGGTACTAGTAATGCTAGATATAGTAATTAATTTATCTCTGAATGGGTTTACAATTAATAATTTAAAGGAAGGTAATTTTAACATAGAGCGTTTGTAAATATTTTAATTTACCCGGCATTGGCCCTTGACTGGATTTATATAATTTGATATTAAATACCAATTTGAGCGTGAAGAATTAAGAATTTTCTTTGATATATGTACTTGAGAGGTACATAATCACCAATGGAATTGTCCAATATCCACTGATGGGAAAACTTATGACATATTAATGAATACCTTTGAGTTTTGACTTTAAAGTCAAGAAATTGAAGCACTACTACTGAAGACATATTTTATCCCATCAAAAACATCCTGTAAAAAAATCCAAGTCTCGCAGCTCAGGTTTTCTACCGCAAAAAGTTGTGAGATGCATGTAATACCAAGTCGATTAATTTATTTAGTCCGTTAGTTATTACCATATCAATATTAAAAATTCTTTACGTTTTAAATAAATGGATCGACTTGGCCATCGCATGAAAACATAATGTATCGTACAATTTATACATAATGCTACTGGCCAAGTCGATCTATTTATTTAAAACGTAAAGAATTTTTAATATTGATATGGTAATAACTAACGGACTAAATAAATTAATCGACTTGGTATTACATGCATCTCACAACTTTTTGCGGTAGAAAACCTGAGCTGCGAGACTTGGATTTTTTTACAGGATGTTTTTGATGGGATCTCACGTCTTTTTGTAGAATCCTACTTTTTTTCCTTTTCGGTACTTCTTACTTCTAGAATATCACTAACGATTTTTCTTAAAGCCTCTGTCTTATGGATTTTTCTTATTTTTGTAGGTATCAATTTATCACAAATGTAGCGGATTTGATTATTAATGTTCTTTCTTTCATTGTAATTAATATTTTCGAGTTATTTAATCTATTTATTTGCAAGTTTTTCTTCGTCATGTTTTTCTAGAGAAATGTTGTACAGTTTCATGGGCTGAATACACCATTTCCCTCTCTATATCCCCTCCTATTATGCCTCATGTATATAGATATATATCTACAACTATTATTCCACTATATACGGGTACAATGATTCATTAACTGCAAATGTAACTTTGTAATCCTATACATTTATATGGGATTACAAGTTATTCACGCAGTTGGTCTATCTAGAAAACTAGACACAAATTATGAAATGTTTGAATTTTCCCTTACTTTAGACACTAAACACTAATTATATTCTAAATTTGAAGGTTCTATGTCTGCTAGAAGTGCCTTAGACTTTTGATGATCGGTCAGTCAGTCAGTGAGTGACAAAATTACGAAAGTTTGACACATTATAATTCTTAAACTACTGGTTCAAATTGAATGAAATTTTAAATATACCGTGTTTACACAATGCCTAATTAGTAACTGAAAATTCAGGCTTCTTGCTTTATTCACAACGAAGTTATGGGGGGTTGAAAATGGTCTGAATTGCTTCGAGAAAAGGATGTTACGGCCTATAGCTCGACTTGGAGGGGGCTCGGCCGCGCCCCCAGATCTTATATATTATATCAAGAATAGTCCACAAGTACTATACTTAAGAAACAAGAAATACTTTCGACTTGGCAGCATGGTCTTGGATCTTAGCCGGTTCCTTACGGATGTCATCTGTCAGTCATCTGTCATCTATCGATTGCAGTAGTGTCGTTTAACGTGTTGTGAAAATTCGAAAATAAAATACGGAATACCATCAACGTCGTATTGCTGCTTCAACTGTAATGTTCTCCATTGTCATACCTTTATTTATTTTAACAGACTTGGCAGTATCTTTTGATAATATAACTACAATTGATATAGCGGAAAAGAGGACACAAGCGGACGGTTTGTTTTGACCCATTTTTTATTTTTATTTACTATACTGTTTCCATTCGTTTATTTTATTTTTGACAGTTCACGCCTATAAAGTACGACATTACAGTAGAACAATATTTTGAAATAAAAGTAGATACTTTCTTGACGGGTAACGCCCACTTAGAGTTGTGCCATTCGTAACGAATGACCACAGATAACAAAAACGATTTTGAATAGAATCAATCAATCGGAATCATTTGAAATAAAATTACATTAAAATGCTAATGAAAACAGTTAAACGTAATATAGTACCCAATATTAGGATCGAATGTATTTGCTGCAAATTAATTAATATGAATAAAGGTATACGTATTGAAGTGACTTTTAATAAGAGTTTAATTTAAAATAATTACAATGATTACAACGAAAATAAATGTTTAGTACCTACTTGTAATAAACAGTTAAACCATGTTGGAATTCATAGTACTTTAAGGATTAAATAATTAAAACAACTAAAAGGTAATTTGTTAATATTTTTATTTATAAACAATCGTCTGTTTCGTCGGAATCGGCGTCGTCGTCACTCGTATCCCCAGTAACACTAATTATTAATGAGTGCATGGGTAAGTTGTCAAATGCGACATCGCGATCCCAATCAGACATTATTTCTTTCTTCGTCTTATCTACGACACTCGCCCAGTTATGAGGCGTCACATTTTCACACGCATTTTTAAGCAACTCCAGCATTTTGTTTGCGGTGAAAGGAGGAGTTGTATTATTCTCGCAGCATATCCTTTCACTTGCGCCCATATTAGCTCTATGGCATTATACTGGCAATGATATGGAGGAATTCTAAGGACGGTGTGCCCATGTTCTGCAGCCATTTCATCTATAACGTATCGTTTAGGCTGCTTCCTCATTTTTAATATTTTATGTAACTCTACTTTTAATAGGGACTCGTCCACCTCCTCGCCATTGTTACGGAGCCAGTTTATTATTTCATTTTTTTTACTGGCTTGCGTTGGCATTTTGTTAATTTGCCGAGAGTGATAGGACGCATTATCTATAAATATTGTTGATGGCTGTTCGAGTGACAATAACATTTCCCGAAACCATTTTTCATATACTTCGGAATTCATTTCTTCGTGGTAATCCCCTGTTTTCTTTGATTTAAAAGCTAACATAGCATCTTGCACAAATCCTTTTGCGGTTCCTGCATGACAAATTATAATTCTTTCACCTTTTCCCATTGGCACTGCGGTCGAGGAGCTAGCAGTGTTGTCAGTCCAAGTTTTTGATACCGTGTGATTCGCATTGAGCCAAGTTTCATCGGTGAAAACAACATTCGACCAGTCTTCTATTTTTTTAGCTTGTCTTAAAAATTCGCATCGATACAAAGCAACATCATTGCGTTCCATCAATATTTTTCTTTTGTCACATTTTTGTATTGGAATCCAATCCTATTCAATACCTTCGCCAAAGAAGACTTTTGACCACGGAACAAGCCACTAGTTTTCAGAGATTGTACTAGGTTATGTAAAGTAGAAATCTCTTTTCTTTGGTAATAATCGTATATATGACGACGAATAGCATCACCATCAAAACTGTCAATTGCTGTCACTTTAAAGGGCTGACGTTTTTTCTTAGGTGTAGATGGCTTGTTTTGTTCCATGCCACTACTGCTGTAGCCTTCTTTAATTATTTTTGAAACTGTTGGAGCAGTAATACCTAATGCTGCTGAAACACGGTCTCTGATTTGAGTCACTGGTATAAGAGGTCCACCATTACGGCTTTCCCTTTCAAAGTACTCATGAAGTCGCAACACAAACTCCCTTGCTTGTCCTTTAAGCACCTTTCCTTTAGGCATTTTGAAAGTGATGAAGGCAGGTACGATGTTCTCAATTCACCAAATGTAGGAATTCACGGGTAAAACAATACGGAGGAATATAAATACTCAACTCGACGTATGAAAAATGTGAATAAAATTCAGCGAACGGAAAACACTAGCACGGGCGCGGGCGTCTCGTTGTGAGTGACCACAAAATGGCGGCGCGCGTCACCTGTCTGCCCAGTGTTGCCGTTTCACAATTTGTTTTTAACAACATTACTATTGCCGACGGAAGTGATAAGAATATTAACTTAACATGAGTAAATGGTTTATTTTAATATAATTATTAAATCAAGTAACTTAAATATCCCTGAAGTTTTATAAAACAATGCATGGAGCAAAAAATAAAATATGTATTAAATCGATTAAAACTTGTTCAAAAATAAATCGTTTGTTATAAAAAATTGATTCGATAACGCATCAGGCCATCACTATTTGATTCAGTACTCGATGTGTCAAAAATAAAATAAACGAATGGAAACAGTATAATCTCTTTATTTACTAGCTTTATTTATTGCAGATTATATTTTGTGTAGGGGGTGCGGAACTGTTATTTCATCATCTAACTACATATTTTCCAAAGAGAGTCCTTCTCGACAATATGCTTTTGAAGATACTTTATTTAGTAGGAAGAATGTGTTAGTTCAAGTATTACGGAACGAACTTTACTTTAACTTTGCTGTTTTTACTACGGAACACTCATCTTGCGTTAGTGTCGGGGAGGTAATGAAAATATAAAGTTTGTTACTATTGTTCATTTCGTAAACTCTTGTGTTGAAAATTCCACGCATTTCAGTGGGAAGTGAGTGAGTTGTGGTTTCCCGGATACCGCTGGAAGGCCTGCCTGTGTCCTGATTGCGGTGTTGTCGTGGGATGGGTTTTTGAACCTGTTGAATATAATTCAGTAATTCAACAAAACCATCCATTTTTCGGTCTCATCTTGACAAGCCTGATTGGCGAATCTTGTAAATATATTTTTTAATACTTGGGTTTGGGTTTTGTAGATTTTGTGTGTCTGTCTGACTGTGGGATTTATATTCTCATTATAAATTCATAGGGGAATCTTTCGTTTTTGGAAGTTTGTTCATGTGAATTGTTTTACAATTATTTTCATTGCCCTAATGGTTAAGCTGTGTGTTTTGTTTCATATTTGTTGTGATTGTATATTTTGGATGTGGCATATAAATACTGGCGGAATATGGTTATGATTTGTGTGTCTCCTTTTCATCAATGTCTTTTAGGTTATGCATTGATAGACCATCACTGGAAAAGGTATAATACCAGTTTCTTTGCTATCTTAATGCATCTAACATTCAACAAACAACTAGTGGATAATGATAGACTGATGATGATATTTATGAATATGTATATCATAATGCCAATTACATTATGTTCACCAGTAGTGGAAATTAAAAATATAGAGTAAAATTGCAAACAAGGTCATAAATATTTGAATCAATCCTCAAACATTACCATGTAAAACTTATAAATGGGTTTTATTTATCAGTAATCTCTCTTTATTTTTAAATATAAATGGGGCTAAGGGTAATCATTAATCAGGCCCATTAATGATTTGTGTGGGTTTTATCATTTGTTGCGTCATTGTGATTGTAATCATGTGGACAAACCATTTCAATACCTATTTATTCAAGAAATTCTATGTTTTTATTTACCTACAGATATTTTAATTTGTGTATGCTTTGCTGAAAATGGTTTAGTATTCATTTTGTGGCCGAGTGTGATACTTACAAAATAATATATACTGAGATCTGCTACATTATTTTTCAATTTACTGGCAGTATTTTTATACTTTTTTAAGTTATGTATTAGTATATGCATAATATATAATATATACCTTGCCTCTTGATTATCATGAAATTAAAGTTCTGTAAACAATATAATCCATGTAACCTAAAAAGGCCCTAGACATTTGATATTTATTATTTATGTAAATGAAAATTAAAATACTTTATGGAATATTTAAAATGTTGTCCTTATATTATTTAAATTTAGTCACTTTTTTTCTGTACCACTTGATTTAAAAGGTTATTATTGCCACAGAACGGCCGAGAAACTCGTGTTTATCTTTTAAAGACAAGTCTATTGTACTGTCATTATACAGTAGTTGCAGCTCTGTATAATTTGTTACGGGTTCATAATTAAAATAGAGTTATTACAAACAATCCGTTTAATTATAACACAAAACTTACACTAATCCTTAAACATACACTAAATCTAACTAAAACTAAAGTTGAGCGCCAGGAGAATTTTTGTTCACTGCATTTGGGAACGGAACTCTGCCAAAACCAAACCACGGCTAACTCGATCTCAGGAATGTTTTGAATTATGCCAAGTGAACCTCGTTCACCAAAAAGGGCATGTCTTTAGGCTACGACAATTAAATGCAACGTCATTAACAACTTTTACTACTTATCTCTAATCTAGCTGACATTTAATAAAACACTCACCCCTTTGTCCACAACCAAAACTTAATCACACAGGAACAGTATTATAATTTCAGCTAATTATTTGAGTAAATAATATTTACAAAAATACTTTTGCTCGACACACGTCACGCTCGTGTCACTTTTCAAATGCCTCTATGACCTTCCCCCTCCGAGGTGTACATAAATTCTCAAAGAATAAAAAAAAACAAAAATGACTAAAGTGGAGTGGATTCGAACCTACGTGTCGGTAGCGCCCTGCATTAATCGGACTGTCAGACCTCCGAGCCAACAATGTTTACGTCATGTCGTCTAAATTATCGATCACTTGTTATATTAGTGCCTATTTGTGTACTTTAATGCTACCCACGATTTAAAATATGATTGGAACATAACATTCCCTCAACCACACAAAGAAAAAAATACAACGTATTTTTTTATTTTATTTTTATTGTCGTATATTATTAGGCTTATCACACTTAACGGGCTTTAAATCTTTTGCGTGCCAAATTCCTATATATTTACCAAAGGAATTATTTAAATGAAAAACATTATCTGACAACTTTTTGATTACGATTGCTTTCTCAAATTTGGGTGCTAATTTAGCCATAAACTTATTTCCTGCGTTTGAAAGAAATTTTGTTCTCTTCCATACCACATCACCAATTTGGAAGTTAGCTGGTCTTCGTTTCTCGTTATAGGCTTTGAGACTTTTGTCATGGCATAATCTTAACCTTGTTTCCACTGTCTTATAAATAGTCGACCTGGATTGAAGATCGGCCAAATATTCTTTAGTATCAATAGTGATAGCTTCATTATTATTGACACTATTGGCTATAACGCCCCTGCTAGCGTTTCCTAATATCGATGTTTCCCTTCCAAAAAATAGAAAAGCCGGCGTATACCCCGTAGTTTCATGTACAGATGTTCGTATTGCATGTGCGAATTCGTGAATATGGGTGTCCCATTCATTATGTTTTTTGGAGTGAATGTAGGAAGATATCATGGTACCTATTACTCTATTAACACGCTCTGTGGGATTACATTGTGGGTGATAATTTGGAGTAAACCATATTTGGCAATTATACTTTTTTGTGAGATTTTTAAATAAATGGGACTCAAATTGTTTACCATTATCACAAATTATTGCTTGAGGTATTCCATAGAGTAAAATTTGGTGTTCTAGGATTTCACAAATTTTATCGGCCTTGCCCGTTCTTAGAGGAAACAAAAGTACAAATTTACTAAACATACATGTGATTACCAGAAGCATTGTATTGCAATTTTTACTTTTGGGAAATGGTCCCATTAGATCCATAGATATAACCTGCCAGGGTCTTGTAACTATTCTTTGTTTTCCCATCAAACCCAATGGCAGTTTTTGCGACACTTTTATCTTTGCGCATGTCTCGCAATTTCCTACATATTCTTTTACGTTTTTTAACATTCCTGGCCAATAATAATGCTGTTTAATCCTAAGTAGCGTTTTTCGAATTCCTAAGTGACCAGCGGTACTATCGTTATGGCAAAGTTTCATAATGTCTATTCTAAGTGAATTCGGTATATACAATTTCCAATCATTACTTTGGTCAGGGAACTGTCTTAGGCGTATTTTCTTGTAAAGTAAGCCGTCTACAATATGCCAATCAGGATAATATTTACCCATTTTACATAGTTTATCTACCTTATCCATGTACCAATTGTCTTTATGTTTATCTAAAATTTGTATCGTATAATTCTTATGTTCAAGAGCGTTTATAGAACGAGATAAGGCATCTGGTACGATGTTACATTTACCTGGCCTATGAATTATGTCGAAACTAAATTGTTGCAATTTCATTGCCCATCTGGCCAACCTACCGTGTGGATCCTTCATTTTATGAAGCATTTTAAGAGCACTATGATCAGTTACTATTGTAAAGTGTGTACCATCAATATATGGCCTAAATTTTTCCACAGCATAAACTATACTTAATAGCTCCCTTTCTGAAGTTGAATAAAGTTGTTCCCTCTCATTTAACTTTCTGCTTAAATATGCGATGGGTTGCTCAATTCCATCAAACTCTTGGCACAATACCGATCCAATTCCTTTATTTGATGCATCGCATTGTATTACAAAAGGTTTCGTAAAGTTTGGACATGACATAACCGGTGTAGAGGTAAGTAAGGTCTTGAGGTGTACAAATGCTTTATCAGCTTCATTAGTCCAGATAAACTTTTTGTTTCTCTTACCCTTGGTTAAATGATGTAGTGGGGCAGCTACTGTGGCAAAATCTTTGACAAACCTTCTATACCAACTAGCAATTCCAATAAACCTTTTCAGTTCAGTTATGTTTTTAGGTCTCGGAAAATTCATTATTGCTGAAACCTTATCAGGATCAGTACGTAACCCATCCTTATCCACAATAAATCCTAAAAATCGTAAACTTGGTCGTGCAAATTTACTCTTGTCTACATTGATTGTCAGCCCAGCATTTTTCAAAATATTCTTAACTTCATTTAAAATTTTTATGTGTTCCTCAAAAGTCTCTGAACATATGACAATGTCATCTAAGTAGGCCCACACCTTTCCTTCTAAAGAATGAAATAAAATATCCATTAACCTTTGCTGCGACTGTGAAGCATTTACTAAGCCAAATGGCATGACTTTAAATTGAAATAGACCTCTACCGGGCACAGCAAACGCTGTTTTCTCTTTGCTTGATTCATCCAGTTCAATTTGCCAGAATGCGGATTTCAGATCAATGGTGCTGAGGAATTTTGCATTGCGCAGGTTGTCTATAATTGCAGAAACTCGTGGCAAAGGATAAGTGTCTCGCTTTGTGATTTTATTGAGTTGTCTACTATCTAAACAAAGCCTATTTCTCCCATCATTTTTTTTTACCATTACTATGGGTGAACACCAGGGACTATAAGATGGTTCCACAACATCATTTTTTAACATCTCATCTAATTCTTGTTCTATGTCCCGCCTGACATATGGTGAGAAATTATATTGTTTTTGATATACTGGTCTACTATCACCTGTGTCTATATTGTGTTTGATTATTTTAGTTCTGCCTAACCCTATCCCAATACTATTTCTTATTTCCGTAATGATGTTGGCTAAGCGTATCTTTTCATTTTCATTTAAATAATTTTCTGTCATTATTGCTACTGATTGATCGTGTATGGTGTTTACAATTGGATTTAATAGCGAAGTGTCGTCCTCTTTGAATTTAAAGGAAATACCAAATTTGTCAAAAAAGTCCTTACCCAAAATTAGCGGTTGTGATAATTCTGGCATTAGTAACATCGGGATGATATGAAACTGAGTATTAAATTGTACTGGAACGTCAAATAACTCCTTGATACTATGACTGGTTCCATCAGCTGTAGTAATATCCATTCGTTTAAGTTTCTGCGTCTTGACACCTAGTCGTTTCAAGGTACCAGCAAAGTTTGAGTTTATTACCGTACGAGTGGCTCCAGAATCCAATAAACCACTACAAGTATGATTCAATATCGTGATATATATATATGGCCTATTATCGAATTTTTTTTTAAATGTTAATGGTGATATGACGTTTCGAGACATGAAATGACGCACAAATACTAACCAGTCCTGCCATTCTTTGCTATACCTATCAAGGGGAAAGTTCAATTGACAGGTTTTGCGCTTTCCCCAAGAGCGTTTCCCTTACAAGTGCAATCTTTAGAGGTAATGCCAAAGCGACCACATTTGTAACAAAATAATCTTTGTTTTGGAACTGTACATGACCTGAATATATGTCCTAATTCACGGCAATTCCAACACCTGATTTTTATATTAGTACTTACACCTGTGGTTTTATTTCTTATTTCAAAAATATCTTTACTATTTGCAATCCATGGAGTAGCCTTATACGCTAAGTCAGGCTCAATAGAATTCATTGGAATTTTAGGCTCTTGGAAGTTGTCACAATTAATTTTGGTCCTTTCTACTATTCTTAGAACATTTATTAAATCCGCAATTGACGTAAAAGTGTCCCTACATACTGCTCTTTGATAGTAAGGTTGCAAATTTTTCATGATGATCATTATTTTTTCCGTCTCGGAGATTTTATTAGGAAGTCTATTAAACATATTTTGTAAGACTGAGATAAAAATTATTACTGATTCATTTTTACCTTGAGTTCTGGATTTGGCTTCTGATAACAATTCTTCCTGATAATATGGCGATTGAAATGTGCGCTTTAGCAGAATGACGAGTTCGTTCCAAGTATTACATATTCTCTATTAGCACGAAACCAAATCAAGGCATCGCCTTTGAAGAAGTCAATAGAATGGCGCCATAGATCCTCATCAGTGGCATTTCTAGCATCCTTTAGTTCATTAACACGTTCAATAAATGCGTTGACACTAATGGTATTATCACCTGAAAACTGAATGCCCCATTGACTAATTGGAACGAGTTTAAGATTTCGTCTTAATTGATCTGGTTCAAATAAGGTCCAGTTAAATAACCTAGATTGTGCAGGTTCAACATTATTCAAAACCGAAATGTCGAAATTATTATTTGCAAAGCTAACTCTTTTGTCTTCTAAATGTTGTTTTGAGAACGTGCCTTTTGAAATAATATTATTTTCAGATTTTGAGGTCGAAGGGACTGGGACATCTAAATAAGTAGCTTTATCATCTATATCGTTAAGAATTTTTCACAATCTTTTCCTATCGAGTTATGTAATGCCTGCTTCATTTCCGAAGTTATATCATCATTATCCTCCAACTCATCCTTCTGTTCCAAGTCGGTTAATAATAAGGCAGTTTTATCCAAAAGAAGTTTTTTTCGTTCTCCCTCCAAATCGTCGTGTGGTTTGATAAGTTTTAATCTATTGACAATATGAATTAATCGCGATACTAAACGTTTGTAAAGTTGTTTGTCAGGTTTTTCATTTAATTCAGAGATATAACATAAAATAGTATTGATTTTATCAGCACAAACCTCTAACTGGACCCCTGGAGTGTCTATGCATGATTGTGGTGCTTTTATTTGATATGATACTTGTTCCAAACTTTCAGCTTGAATCATTTTCTTTAGAATTCTTTTTAATGCAGAAACCAACGCCCCTGACTGTGAATAGCCACGACATGCAAGTTCAAATTCCACTTCATCTTTTAATAAATACTGAGGATCCATTGTGCAAAGAATATTGAGAGAAAAAAAAAAACAATCTCCACTACGTATGAAATATTATGTACCTATTAAAATAATACCAAATTACGATCTAAACACAAATCAAATACACACAAAAGCTATTTAAAAATAATACTACAAACTACTGAACTAACCAAGGTATAAAAAGAATGTTAACTAAAATAGAAAATATAAAAGACTTTAAAATTACTCAATAATAAAAAAAACACGACACAAATTGATCACTACTGTTATCAATACAATTTATACAAAGAACTGTGACTCAACATTGAATTCACTGCAATAATCTTAACAAATAAATGATGTACTTTATTATTTAACTCAAAATGAAAACAAGCTTTAAAAACGCCTCGTTTACTAATCTTAATTATACGTGCAATAATTTGTATAAGTAGGTGGGTAATCAAAACTTTAATCTACTTCAATGAATGCTCTAAACCCGTTTAATTTTAACGTTGGGCGCTATTTGTTACGGGTTCATAATTAAAATAGAGTTATTACAAACAATCCGTTTAATTATAACACAAAACTTACACTAATCCTTAAACATACACTAAATCTAACTAAAACTAAAGTTGAGCGCCAGGAGAATTTTTGTTCACTGCATTTGGGAACGGAACTCTGCCAAAACCAAACCACGGCTAACTCGATCTCAGGAATGTTTTGAATTATGCCAAGTGAACCTCGTTCACCAAAAAGGGCATGTCTTTAGGCTACGACAATTAAATGCAACGTCATTAACAACTTTACTACTTATCTCTAATCTAGCTGACATTTAATAAAACACTCACCCCTTTGTCCACAACCAAAACTTAATCACACAGGAACAGTATTATAATTTCAGCTAATTATTTGAGTAAATAATATTTACAAAAATACTTTTGCTCGACACACGTCACGCTCGTGTCACTTTTCAAATGCCTCTATGACCTTCCCCCTCCGAGGTGTACATAAATTCTCAAAGAATAAAAAAAAACAAAAATGACTAAAGTGGAGTGGATTCGAACCTACGTGTCGGTAGCGCCCTGCATTAATCGGACTGTCAGACCTCCGAGCCAACAATGTTTACGTCATGTCGTCTAAATTATCGATCACTTGTTATATTAGTGCCTATTTGTGTACTTTAATGCTACCCACGATTTAAAATATGATTGGAACATAACAAATTTAGTGCAGTTTATAAATGATTTATAATTCTAGTGTCTAGAAACGAATTCCAAAATTAATGATGCAATTCATATTTTTTTCAGTTATTGATTCTTTGATAGTATACCCACAACATTAAATCACTACAATAATGGCTGGCGATGATTTAACACCAGAGGATCAAGAATTCTTGGCAAAGTGTGAAGAAGAATTAAAAGATAGATTCACTGAAAAAGATGACGAATTTATGAAAGCTTTCAATGCTGAGAAGTCAACACCACCCATTGTAGACCCATGGTGGGTTTCAAACTCTGGCCGAAGGAATGATCGTCGCGATAACCGGCGCAACCATCCATACGTCAAATATAGAAACAGGGACCAATATGAACGCCAGAACTACAGAAGAGGCTACAATGATTATAATCAACAATATGACAATGCGTACGGATATCGCAACCAACAACCCAAATATTTTTAATCACGCATAGAACAATGTAATTCAAGTGGTAAAAAATAAAATGTTTTCTTTCTCCAAAGAATATATTTTCAATTATTATGGCTTGATTTACACTTTAACAACTTAGAATTACATAATAAATCACCAATAAAGTAATGCGGCTACAGCAATCGCAAGATGGAAACCATAACAGAATAAATAAATATTTAATTTTCCACTGCTACTCAACAAGTCTAATGATTATCAATTTATAACAATAATAATTATGCCGATATAATTTTAAAACTAATTTCATCTATGACACACCTGATGTACACAAACAATAACAACATCAAAATATACTGTATTTAGACGCACGCGTAAACGTACTACATTGAATAGTTCATTTTTATCATTTATCGTTTACATGTTCGTCTACCGTAGATACAATAGTTGTTACGCGTGGTCGATCACAAAAATATATTATTTGTTTTATCTTGCATAGGATTACATAATATGTATGTTGCAGCTGTAAACACACAACACAAGTGTATACCGCATACCGGCCGGTAGTCGCTACTGGTCGATACTGGTCGGTACGCGGCACGGAAGCGACAGTGACAATGTAGCTCGCGGTGCTCTTACAACTGGTAAATAAATATCATTACATCAACAAATATGTTTGAGTAACATCATGCTAAACATTACTAAGCACAATGACGATTACATTCATCAAGCACTCTAACATTACTAGTATTTAAGATTTTATTTTCTATTTAATTAATATTATATATTGGCTACTCATTCTGTAGTGAAGCGTTACGTCACCGAATAATCTGTCGTCTCTGAATAATTTATTATAATCTATAGTTATACTCTTGTAGATTATGCAAGTGATAAATTACGGAGGAACTAAGTAGTGATATTCAAACATTAAGTCGATGTATACCGCGATAAGTGAAATAACGCCTCAAACATTAACAAAATGCAACCTCAATTAATCAAATCACAGTGACAGTGTAACATAATTACGCTCACTAACTTAATATTATGACTCAGTACATCCAAACACTACAACGTAACATATAAAATCTACTACACGAAACATAAATAGTATTAATTGATAATGACGATGTCGCTGAAACACATTAGTATCGTTTATATTCGCGAATGGACGCGCAGAGGTCGCGCACGCGTACGCATGCGCACGCACGCACGCACGGCCTCGCGCGAGGACATGCATCGCGGCGAAATTAATGAGAATACATTGATGATCAATACTGACACTGATAAGTGAATAACTCTGCTTCTAAACAATAAGATTGATCCGTTAATATGTATAAAGTTCTAAGTAACATTACAATGATATTCATTGTTACAAATATGTATGCCTTCAATTTTCTTAACAACGATGCACAATATAATTGTATGAATTGACACGTAATCATTACCGTACCGGGCGCGAGCACCCTGCCTCGATGCCATCTATGCGTTTTACCCTAGAGTCCACGGCGTGAGCTCTTTCCATCTCCATAGTTTCGACC
This sequence comes from Hyles vespertilio, assembly GCA_009982885.2. Taxonomy (NCBI): domain Eukaryota; kingdom Metazoa; phylum Arthropoda; class Insecta; order Lepidoptera; family Sphingidae; genus Hyles; species Hyles vespertilio. The sequence goes on from CM042818.1 coordinate 16,399,704, forward strand.
TACTTACGAATGACAATTGACTAGGATTACTGCACTCGCTCGCGAGAGACGCCGAGCCTCGGCACTAGTATCCGAACATGCCTCTATATATCCGACGAGGATGAAAACATTGGTCAAGTTTCAGTATATTTGACTAGAAATGCGCGTAGACGTTTCGAGATATTGTCTTTGTTACGGCTGATCGGTACTGATCGTGCCGGAAGGTCGTGAGTCGCAGTGCGAATACAAAATCTTTAAGACTCAACCGTACTAAAGTCCAATAGACAGACTTATAAAAGTGTCAAATCTTCGTAGCAAATTTCATAAGATAATCTAAAGCTTTTTTTTTGAAAATAGAAACGTGGAGCGCTTAGCCTTCGCGGGCGAGAGCGGTGCTGCGATGTACGACGGGAAATACACGGCGTGTCAGCAGCGAGCCGCTCAGATGAAGGTCCAGCACTCCATGATCTTGACGATGAAGTCCTCGCGCGTGGTGAGCGGCTCGTTGCCGTACGTCTTGCAGCGCTGCGTGCGGCCCAGGTACAGGTCGCCGTCCAGCCATAACCCGAACTTGCCGCTGCAATATGCCAAATCATATTAGAATAACCATTCAGATATATTGAAAGCTTGTACTGAAAGGACATTCGCATAACACTCACTCTCCAGCTCCAATAGATATGTTGTCGTTGCTTCCACGGATAAAGTACATGTTGTCTCCTGTCCAGCCCCAGTATTTGAATTTCGTCTTCACCGGAACTACTTGATCTGCCGAATAAGAAGTAAACATAGATAAAATTAGTAATTCTTAAAATGTTAGTATGCACGAGGCAAAATCCATCGATAATTTGTTCGTCAATTTCTATATTTTGTTTTAGAACAGCGCGCCAAAAAGACACATGTACCCACGTTAAAAGTTAATTCTCGCCCGTAATTACGTAATATAAGATAGCTCAAGCGAGACAATTGTCTTTACATGCCTGTAATATTTTCAATGTTTCGCCGTTCCTTAAATAAATAAATAATAAATTAATACACCTAACAGTCACACACATAGTCCTGACCTCACACTAAGATCGAGTCTTGTATCATGGGTATCAGGAACTACGAGAGACTTTCTCACAAACAATCATACATCTAACAAGCATTTATGGTCCACACAAACATTTATGTCAATACGGGAATCCAACCCACAACCTCGTTTCACAGCCTGCGATAACCAACTTCGCCACGGAGGCTTTTTAATGGATACATGAATAAATGTATAAATCGAATTTCCATTGAACCATTTAATTGAAGTGTAGTGCTACTGACCATCCTTGTCGTCCTTCTTAGCGTCGTCCTTGACATCCGTTTTGTCCTGTTCTTTGTCCTTGTCCTTGTCGTCGATGGTGGGTTGCGACAGGCGCCGGGACTCTTCGTGTGCGCGCTGGAACGAAAACAGGAACGACTCTCCCGTGCCGTAGAAATGCTCAGAGGGATGCAGCGCGCATGACGTCAGCGCTCCGAATACCTGCCGATTGATAATTGATACTATTATTGCATTTATCGTACAGCCAAGCGAAAAGTCAGACGCCCGCCAACAAGGTGGACGGACTACCTGGCTAAAGTTGCAAGTCGCTGGATGCAGGCCGCTTCCAACAGGTCATTGTGGTGATCCTTGGGGGAGACCTATGTTCAGCAGTGGGCTTCCTGTGGCTGATATGATGATGATGATGATGATTGCATTTATCGATATCAAAGTACCTAACGGAGGTATCAGGACGCTAATTGTAATAAATATTGTTTAAAGCCATTGTTCAAACTTCATTGGAGGGCATCTATTATAGCTCAAAATAATTGACATCATTGTGTTGATTCGACTTTGTATTTATTGGCATTTATAGTGTAATATTTTTGTCGTGCTGGGAATGGTAGATACAAAGTGCCATGAGGCGCAGTATTAATCTCACCAAGTATGTCCTAAATGTTAAAATAAGGCTCACACTGGCTGAAAAATAAAGGCTGTTTATTTTTATTTATTTATATAGAACATAAAACAGAATACAATTAAACACAAATACAAACATTTTATCATATTAGTTAAAAACTAGATTGCATTCCTAAGCTTATGACTTAAGACCTTATCTGATAATTATAACGTATGCTTATTAAAAATGTTAGTAGCTAGTGAATACTAACGTTGTTGTCTGTGTCCTGTATGACGAGCAGCACGGGGCTGTCGACGCGCTGCATCTTGCGGTACATGGAGGCGAGCGAGAAGCCGTGCTGGCTGGTGCTGAACGCCAGCGACCACATGTAGCCCTGCGCACGCGCTGGCAGGACGCTGCACAACTTCTCCCTGCAACACACACATTCACTTATATGGTTTTATTTTTTTCATCACCACGTGATATCGACCAAAGTTAGGTAACAGCTAAAGATTTTGTAAGGAATGTTTAAGTGAAATAATTATATGCGAGTTTTCTGAACCAATTAGCGTTGATGTGCTCCCTCTTTTTACTATCAACCGCCTCTTTGAAGTACGTAGATAAAGATATACTTATTGTTCAAAGGGAGAGGATAAAGTCGCAAGTCAAGAAGGATAATTCTACAAACACATTTTATACAATGTTTCTTTACAGTCGGACCCAGGGATGTGCCTACCCTCCTACCTAAATAAGAAACTTAACTTTGTATCAAATTCGTTATAACTAAATATAAAACAACATACATATATATATAGTTGTTTAAAAATACCAAACAGTGTAATTATATATTTCTTTTTTCAGTAAATACACACCGGCTTTGACGTCAATCACAATTGTCGGCCATTGTTAATCGTTAGGCAATGACTATCAAAAAAAAAGAGTGCAACAGTCTTACACCCACAACTAGACGGTACAAGGCCCCAGATTGCATACTATACCGCGAAAGCTTAACTGTTTATAACCGCATCTTTGGTAGACAATAATAATGATACATTGACCTTAGAAGAAATAAAAGTAGATAGATATACAATTGAAGTCTTCTGCATCAGCCCTATAAGTCCTACTGAAGGGCACGTGTCTCCACAGCCGAAAGTACGGTTGAAAATAGTTAGGTCATACCGGGTATCTCAAGACTGCTACCGAAAACGAAGCCGGGTGGTAGTTTAATGCAACTAAAAATTTCGCAAAGAAATGCGACAGCTATTTTTTATGATTTTTTAAATATCATCATAAAATAATAATTTAAACTCTTTTATAGCTTAGATTATTTATAAATAAAAGGGTATACACTATTATTTTAGGAAAAAATACATTTACCACCCAAATATGGTCATAGGAAAAAAATAACAAAAAAATTGTCGCTTTTTTTGCAACTTTTTCTGTTGCATTGTGTCTGAAGTCGCTTAAACTACCACCCGGCTTCGTTTTCGATAGCAGTCTTGATACCTATACCCTGTATAATCCTACTGCGTGTTGGCGGAGTTTAGGTACACACCACAAACATTTTCTTTCTTTTGAATATTTTTTGAAATCTGTTAAGACCTAAAATTTAGTTATGAAATAAGAAGCCAAAAATACGGCTACGGAGACGGACTAAGGCAATTTTGCGGTGATAAACAATAATTATTATTTTAGGTATAAAACTCTACATCTGAAGCAAACGAAACAAGACTCGCATGTTTAAGAGTCGTGAGATAGTCTGAATATTACGTGTTATGATAAGAATTATTTATTGGAATGGACCAATAACAACGATCGATACAGTAATGTTTTTCAAAACATGAAGGTTCACCAACAATGCTATCATTCGAGCCGCTCAAAAAGCAACTATTGTGAAAAATACATAAATCATTTACACAATTAACAAGGGCAAACCTTTCAATATCACAATACAAAAAATCGAAATTATTTCTGTACCCAAATGCGGAACAATCAGGAACGTTGAAAGCCGAAATTCACGATCTGGCCACACCGGTTCACACGTTTTAACGACCTTTAGGTATTTTCAGTTAAATAAAAATTCCGATTTAGGTTTACGAGTTTAATATTCAAAAAACACAACAGTATAGTTTATTTTAATAAAAACTAATGGTCCGGCCCGACTCCGCCCGTGGCCACATACATTTTTCGAAATGGCGGATAAAATATTCCATTCCTACTATCAATTTAGAATATCGACCAATAGGACCACGAAAAACGAATAAATGCCCTCGTGTTTGCTAGATTTTTCAATACTGCTTCCCTCTTATGGGTCATAGCGTGATTACATACAGCCTATAGCATTCCTTGATATATGAACTATCCAACACAAAAATATTTTTTTATTTGAACCTGTAGTTTCTGAGATTAGAGGTAACAAACAAACTCTTCAGCTTTATATATTAGTATAGAAGTATAGATTTAAAATGTTAAAGTGAAATTGTTAGCTATTTGACCTTTCTCTCGAAGGTATAAACATTGAAATATAATAGTAGCGACTTAACTCGGCCTTGTATGAATGCGTGGTTTGTAAATCTCTAAGGCTAGGTCGTTAGTTGTGCCACGGGCAAGGCTCGGCATGCAGTTACAGAGGTGGAGAGCCGTCTCAATTTACTTTATTGGGATGTTGCCAAAGTTACAGGAAACCGGATAATGGAACATATAATCGGTCGTTAAATCAGTAAGAAGAGTAAAAACATTTATGATAGAAGTTATTTTTTTTACTTAAATACATCATTAATCATTTTAGCTCATGATTGATCGTGTATGGATGGACAAACGGATTTGCTATTAAAAGGCCTAAAATAGAAGGTAACTTGCTCATTAATCATAAAAGGTTTTCAGCTGGCTACGTCTGAGTAGTGATCGAATTCACGTACAAATGATATTCAGTATTTAGTATTATATTTTGTTACCTTATTTGATACTTATGTTAAGACCGCCAACCCGCACTAAGCGTGCGTAGTGGACTACATGGCCTAACCCTTCTCAATCTTATTTCCGATTGTAGAGGACCTATATGGGCTGATACAGATACAGATTTGATCTCACTTGGGCATAGACCTCCCCTTTTTTTCCTAACCGATTTATCCTGAACAGCAGGCGGCAACGGCTTTGGAAGGATTCTAATTCATCTCACAAATGTTTCCTAGATCACACAAATATGCACGTATAATCCTGTATTATTTACCTGTGTTCCATGGTGAATATTTCGGAGGCGCCGATGAGATCAGGCGGCGAGAACTCCATGTCGACGGAGGCGCCCGAGGAATACAGCGCGCGTCGGAGTTCATCGCTCATCGACAGCACCTGAACATCATTAAAAATGTTACAGCTAGGCGATTAAAGATACCACAAATCAATTTCAAATGTCGTGAAATGGTGTCTCTTTCAATCGACATGTCAGTTCCAAAAGATCACAAATTACCATTATTATTTATTATAATTTAAATTTATCTTTTCAAAAAAGTGTTTTCGCCGATTGTATCGCTTGACTCAACTTTTTAGGTTTATTCTCTGAGGTTTGTCACAATTTAGAACTGAACCATCGATATAAGGCAGCACCTATACAATTAAAATAATATACAATCGCACACACAACATCTGTTATTAATATTTGCAATAATAATACTTGTTTGTACATTTTCTGTTTGCTTTTTGCGTGACACATATAATACAATGAAGCTTTTAGCCTCAGTTTATTGTATTAAGTGTTGATTTAGTAATATATTGTATCGGTTAGTAAATACCAAACAGCAGGTAATGTTGTGATTTTCGTCGACCAATAGCTGTACGTCAGAATATTGTGCACGCAACTGTATATAAATTGGTGAACTTAGCGTCGTAAGTTGAACGTCATTGAAACAAGCAAAAAGTGCGGCTAACATTCCAGTTCGTGTGCAGAACATGCTGCTAGTGAGACGATCGATGATATTTATAAAAATGCATGAACAATGATATCGATAAACACTGGAGCAGCGCGGTTGCTTTACCATACAACTTCTATGCATATTTTGTGGCGTAAATTCACTACACAACTCGCACATTTCAGAAGTCCTTTTTCCAGTGTTAATTTACACTTCGGGATACGGTGACATGTTTTCCTGACTTATTACATTTAAACCGACTGCTCGTTTCATATCAACCTTTAAGGGAAATCATACAATTCCAAAAAATAAAGAATAACTTTTAAAGACTCAAAAAAACTGATCAAAGTAGACTTTTGACTTAGTAATCAAAGACATAACATTATAATTCACGGTCTCCATAGCCTATTAATAGTCAAATAAGGAGACAACAAGAGAAGCCAATTGACTTAAGACTATAAATTACGCAATTACAGACATATGCTAATTTGCTTATTTCGTCTTATATAATATTATTTGAACATCAAAGTGACCTTGATCTTTGCGCTTAATTACAGACTTCTCTAGGCTAGAGCTACACAAGTTATTACAAATATGGAGATTTTATTAATAATGTAATGATGCAGTGATGATGATAATACACGGTGTTTGAGAAAGTCTTCAAGATGCATGATGCATTCCGAACAGTACTTCACATTCAACATTCAGTGACAATGCCCGTGCACACTACAAAAATCTAATTACAACCAAATCTAACGTGTACTTTTGACCGCACGTGTAATTACGAAATTGACGTCAACTAACTATGTTTCCAAAGTTACCTTATCGATACCACGTTGCCTGATCATTCTCGATTTTGCTAGTGTTTTAATTACACAGGTGATTAATTAAATGGGATTTTAAATACAAACGACATCATTTATATATATATATATATGATGATATATATTTGTCTAATGCGAGAAAGACAATTATAAACTTTTTAAACATAATTAAACTACATGAATATTATATACGTAAATTAATAAAGGGTCTATAAATAGTTTTCCGAAGAGTTATCATTACATCAACTCATTTATATTTCAATTTATTCTGTCCGCATTCTTTTACCTTACAAAATATTATAAATTTTATATTTAGAAAAAACGTAGGAGTCACCGCCTCTCATCGGTAGGTATAATACATAATATACATCAACAGTAAATCTTTAAACATAGTTCTTAGTTCATGCTTGACTAATATAGCAATTTTCTTCAGTACAATTTCTCAGCCCTTACAATCACAAGTAACGCATTAATTTTGCAATTGTATGCAACACAATTTTCACACTGCAATTATAATTATCGGGGTGAATAGACTTCCACAGTTCTTGTTTTATCCGATACAAAGGTCGCATTTAGAACTGGGCATATAAATGAGTTTTGAAATAATTACTTCCACAGTGTGTGTAGCATGTGGAAGCTAATTAATACAATTATTTCATAACGAAAATAACAACGCCAAGTGTATTGTGCTAGTTGTTTCTCTACAATTAGACGCCATGTCTCAATTACCGCAGCGAATTCCCAGTACTTCCAATATATGACGATCACTGCCAAGACCGTAACACTTATGAGATGATTAAGCTTACGGGTTTCCCCAAATCGTTAACAATTGTAATCTGCGATCGCAAGAGTTGATACTGCATTTTGTCAACAAACTATTTACGAAGAGTTAAACGTGTCCACTAGCATTTTTTAAATATGTTTTATATTATATATTCATATTTTCTTATGACATTTTTAATACACAGCCAAAAAAATGGTGATCATGCTATATGTACATTGTAGACAATTTGAAAATGAACTATTTCCCTATCTGTTATCGATTTGTGAAACATAAATCCACCACAAGACCCTAATAAAATGACGTTCCATAACTCCAAAATTCCGTGAGGGGAGTGTTTGTAAACAGGTGGGTAATTCATAAGATTATTTAAAATTATTACATTCCCAACATAAATCATCCTGTTCATAATTACATAATACAGATGATAAAAAGTCTACACATATAAATACTCTATTGTTGTAGTAATACTTATTATGCTCAAGTTACGTGTTTAAATATTTTTTGCCAAGTCTGACTGTGCTGGACACCTTGAATTTTTTGTTTTCATTTTACCACAAACATGTTTAGTATAGGCAATCGATTGGGCTTTTTGCCGTCATTATCCAGTCCGCTATTTTTTTAAATTTGAACGCCGTTTTTATAATTAAACTTTGTTTTTATATGTGTTTAATGTCTCACCTCGCATATTGAGTGTATAGTACCACGCCTACGCACAGCTTGCATGGTTCCCCTGTCGCACACTGAATGAATGGTGTCTCGTCTGCAAATCGAATGTATTGTTCCCCTGCGCCGGACCGTCATATTGAACACTACCATCTCTATTCTCCGGACCTTCTGCATTATCCTGCCAACGACTCTACGTATGAACCGAAACATCGTGGCGTTTTATCTTCACGTTTCACAAATCCTGCATTGCAATAAATGCAGTTTAAGGCTGGATACCACCCAGAACCATTTTGAAATCCTCTTTATGCAACGCTAAAAGATTATTTCACGATTGACACCATAATGATATCCTGGTGTGGTAGTGGGCTCATGGAGACACTTGCTCGCGGTTTATTATCAACTGATCTGCGCCGGTCGCTTTCGGTATAAAGAATACTACCGCTTATCTTATCACATACAGCAATAATCCAGGGATTAGCTTACGGGATTATTGTCTTTATATTAGAGAAAAAGTCTATAAATTCCTATCGGCGAATTGATAAACAACCACAGTTTTTGAATAAAAGAACCGTGTGGAACATGCAATAAAAATTAAACGATACAGATAACAACACCTTATACTAAAATTGTTTATTTCAATATAGTTGTTTATTTCAGATATGGGCGAGTATATATAGCCATTAAATAAGAAACAAGCACAAAAAGTACTTGGCGATACCGGATACCTCTAGATCAGCGCGTTAAGTGTTCGACAAAAACATGAACACGGCCGACTATATTTTTTAAATAGTTAAAGTAATCAAGCACTCGTGCTTTAGAACGATGTAAACTACCACTATCTGTATAAACAGAACATTTTTATGCTTTAAAATTATGTAAACAAAATCACGATAGTCGATAACACAGCGGTCGAAACTGTTGCACCGTTAACATAAACTACCGGCGGGAACTTAATATTTTGTGGGAGCGAATAACTGTATCGATCGAGTATCGGCATGTCGTGAAATCAGATGGTGTCCACTACCACATACGGTAAGTTTCTGCCTCCTAGGGATGAGATATACTTGCAAAATTAATACCAGGGCTTCTAAGTACGAGTACGTAAAAATACTAGGGTTCAAAACCAGGTTCTAAAATACTTAAAAGTATTTGTTAGTATGAGTCGGCAACCCTTCGCGTCCCAGCCGCGGCGCAGCGTCTATAAAATACTTGCATAGGAATTCAATCCGTATTCCGTAACGAATAAGGAGCAACAATGCATAAATGAAAAAAATACTTTGAAGTATTTTCTATTCACGAATACGATTGTGATTCTTATTTATATGAAGTTAAGGATAGTTTTTCTATGGAAGTATTTTTATGTATAGTGTTCCAAGTTCTTCGCGCACCGACGTATAGCGGCGCCTAAATTTGAAAATACTTGCATAGGAATTCAACCCGTATTTGATGGTACATAAAGAGCAAAATAGTATGAATAAAAAATACTTTGAAGTTCAAAGTATTTGTTATTGACAGATACGATTGTGGTTCTTATCTATATTAAGTTATGAATCGTTTTCCTATGCAAGTATTTCCATGTACAGTTTTCAGGGCTCTGTGCATATCGACGTATGGCAATACTTTCATACTTGTAAGTATTTTCTGCTCGTACCAGGGCGCCGTACTTCGAAGTGAATACCTGGTTTTAAAACCTGGTATTGTAAATACGTCTCATCTTTACTGCCTCCACCAGACAGCTTCTAGACCTTGTCCTGATCGGCCGCCTCTCTCTCTATTTATAGAGAAAAATAGATTCGTTTGTCAACTCTCTCAACAATGACAGAACAAGTTTAACAAAACAATGAGAGAATTTGTGAGGGATTAAAGCAATTAAAAGCAATCATTGTGCATTTTATCGTTGTTATTGAATGTAAACAGAGCGACACACGTGGCTGTCGTGTTCGTGACACAAGCGAAGCTCTCACGTTTCGGGCCGACTCGTGTGTGGAATGCGCACAAACACGAGCAAGCCTCAAACACACTTACTTATCGTATTGGACACAAATGACCTCAGCGCATTAAGAACTTTATAATAAACACGTCACACGATTATGTTAAAGGTGATATGATGTCTGTTAAACTTTATTTTTAGTATATATTTTGAAGGGTCGGTTTTTTATCTGTTTTATTAAGTCTTGCTACCTCAGCATGCGATTTTAATCTGTTTATGATGACTTAATACCCGCGAAACTTCGATAATGGTACTCGGACACGATTTCTTACCTTTCCATGGTCGAAATTCGACGTCCGCTCGGTCTCCGTGGGTCCTAGATGAACCATTTCAATCCACTTTACGGTCTGCATTTACGTGAAAAACTACAATAACTAGTAAACAACGTGCTACTTGTCCAATGTGCACTGCGCGGTACGTATGCACTGCGAAAAACACGACGTCCACATCACAAATTGCCAACGCTTTATTTAGAAATCACCCACGCTATTACAAGGTTTTGTAACCAAACACTGAATGGCGGCGTCGTACGCGTCTTCTTATAAACAAATGCGGTTTGTTTTTGGTTCGAGTTTTAAGTACGTGCGTTAATCGCAACCGCTAGCAAGTTATGTGCTCGGCGGAGTGACGGCGACAGGCGGACAGGCCGACCAGCCCACGGACACGCGTCGCCTTGTGTAATGAGCCCAAACGATGTTCAAACAGCTGCGAGCGTGCACGGCGAGCACGGCGAAGCTGTATCGCTTCAAAACTAGAAACAAAAAGAAAGGCCCGCGGCACGCTGGCTTCCACGACCCCACCGCGCGCCGCTGCCACCACAACAGCGCCGCTGTGAGCCGCCGCGCTCTACGTGCGGAAACAAATTATTTATGTTCGAACCAATTAACCATAATAAGGTGCACAATCCAGCAGGCGACGCGAGCCGCGGGACGCGAACAGCACGTCCGCGCCGATACTGACGCGACCCTTCGTCAAGCCAACACATAATTACTCCGACAATTTTAAATAATCGCTATGGTATTTTGCTATTGTACTTTATTTTAGACAGGGTGTGTGTGAATTATCCGCGTGGAAGTATTTAACTGACAAATGCTGCCGGCATTGGAAGTAATGTCAGTGTCGCAACGACTGACCCGAGCGCGAAGGTTATAAGAGCCCTTTAGTATCCGGGCTTTCAGCAACCACGTCACTCGTATAATCAATTCATAGTTTACTTATTCATCGTGCCATTCGACTGCACCCGTCGATCAATATATCATGTCAACCGCGAACTCAGTTAATACGCCTGCAACGAGTATTCCATTCAGGTTCAAAAGCAAGATCATGCCTTTCACAAAAGCGGACGTGATCGAGAAAATCCTTGATCGATCAAAAAATGCATTAGTCATGGAGACGATAATATTGAAAACCAGTAGTCTAACAGTCAACGCTAAATCTGTTTGCCTTCTAAAGCGTTATAATGCTGCCTAGATAAAACGCGATATGATTCAGAGATTAAACTTGACTTAGGAAGGGATTATTCAGTGATTTCTCTGTTACTAATCCCATATTCGTATGCAGAGTTATCAACATAAGAATTTTATATATAATTTAACTGGGTCGCAATAAGAAGGACTCGAGAGTAATATTTAAGTACCTAATAATTGGCGTCATGTATTCATTATAAATGCATTACCTGTTACTTTAGAAGGTCCAACGCAAAAGTTGTGTTCAAAGCAGCATGTTAACTGTAAAGCCGGTTATCACAAAAGTACTGTATCACAAACTCCGTGACATTATATAACCTTTCGACATTTTTGAACTGACGATAATTACGTGTGTAATAATCAAGTTCCTGTACTGTACGACGCGCTTTGAAGACCGTGGTGTTATGGTGCGTCCATACTCCGCCATCCTATTTGATTTCTTGCATCCCTCTACCACGATACGTTGCAAAATTATTTGCTCGACTGGTTGGATAAATATATTTGCGAATGATTGTAATTGAACTAATGATCATGGTAAGAGGCTTTGAGGCATAAATCTCCCATGCACAGTGGAGCGTTGTGTCGCGCAATTAATCGCGATTAGCATGCGGAGCAGACGAGGTGATAACGAGATCGGACGCCGAAGCCGCACAATTTTAATTGAAACGTCTCTTTAACAACTAGATATACAAATTAATTGAGCGCTCGTGAATCGTATTATTCGTGACACAAGCAGACGGGAAAGCAAATCCGCCAGGCCGTGTGAATTCAGTCCGAAACCATTATGTAGGTGGTGCACATTGAGATCACGTTGCGGTTGTTTCCTCGATTGTAGAAAATGAGTCGTACCACAGTCTACACCATATAAGGTAATCTGACGGCTGAGAAATTAAAATCAATAAAGGGTAATTGGTACAACGCTGCCAGGGTAGAGACAAACAAACTCATGCAAAACAAATTTAATAGCCAGCATTTAATCTTAGTCCCCCGACGCCATTTAATTTGTACATGGGAACCAGACTTATCCAGCAGTAAGGCAATCCAGCCAGTTCCACTTGAGACGCACACGTAATTGGATATCGTCAATTAACCCTACACTTTAAATAACGTCTAAGAAAATCAGCTGGCGACAACAGCTCTAAGGCTGCGGGCACGAAACTAGCGATGGCGGAGCGGTGGCGGGGCGATGCGGCGGCGGAGCGGCGGCGATGCATTCAAAAGCATGGACAGTATAGGTGACGCGCACGAAACACGCGACAGCGGGGCGGGGCGATCGAGCGTTGCACATGCGGCAGGAGGGCGACAGCGGCGCGGGTGTGACGAATAAGATTAATGTTACGGACAAATAGGTAAAAATCGAAGTTTTCGTTTATTTACATACATTGGGAATTGTAAATATATGTTTAAATTAACCATATTTTTTAAACAAAAGTATAATCTAATAGCGTGGTGGATTATACTTATAGCCTAACCACTCTCAATCGTACTGTCCAACAGCCCGTACCCTGCAGTGGGACGTATATGGACTGATGCAGATATTCTAGTAGAATACATCAATTATAGGTACTGTTGTTTTTAAAATCTATCTAATATTGTAGCCTTAGAAATAATTAAAAATTTATAAGTTGTTAAACATACATTATCATATTTTGTTTTTATATTTTATTTTACATTATTCTGAAACAGTAGGTAGAAATGTAACAAATATATGATGTGTAGTATCTGCAGCAATGCCGACTTGATCTATATTTCCCTGTCATAACTAATAGACCAAGAGCCCGTGGCCGCCAGACCTTCGTTATTTTATAAAAGCTGAAAGTTTGTGGGCGCATGCCTCTGACATAAGCATCACACGATCAGCTATTATGAAGTGCCGATCGTGGTTGCTTTGGAAGTTATGAGCTTTAATGTTTCCAGCAAGATGAAAGAACCATCAAAAGTATCTGAATACTAAGGAAATATTTTTTTATAGTTGTTTTAACAACATGTATAAAATTCAGCTTTTATACTACAACGCTGACAAAATTGCATTATGTTAAAGTTTGAATATAGCGTCATATTTAATAACATGTAATTTTGCCGAAGATATATTATAAAAGCCGAATTTTATATATGTTATTAAGGCAACTACAAACAAATATTTCCTTGGTATTCAGACACTTTTGATGGCTCTTTCATCTTGCCAGAAACATTAAAGCTCATAACTTCCAAAGCAACCACGAGCGGAACTTCATAATAGGTGATCGTGTGATGCCTATGTTAGAGGCATGCGCAGACAAACTTTCAGCTTTTATAAAATAACGAAGGTCTGGCGGCCACGGGCTCTTGGTATATAAGCGACTGATCGACCGTCATGTTTCGTGCCCACGCGAAATACTACTCTTCATCGCCCCGCTCCGCCGCCGCATCGCCCCGCCACCGCTCCGCCATCGCTAGTTTCGTGCCCGCAGCCTTACTGCTATAAAACGTTTTACAAGGAAAATAATATCTTATACATGCTCTGCGGACACGTACAAATTGTACTAGAAGTGAATCAAGGGTGATTTTATATTGATTACATATTACACGATCCATTTCGAATGTTTTGCAGGTATAATTATACCGGGTATCTCAAGACTGCTACCGAAAACGAAGCCCGGTGGTAGTTTTAGTGACTACAAACACAATGCGACTAAAAATTTCGCAAAGAAACGCGACAGTTATTTTTTACGATTTTTTAATTATCGTCATTTTTGGGTGGTAAATTCATAGTTTTTGCTAAAATAATATTTTAAACATGTTTCTACCTTAGATTATTTATAAATAAAAGAGTATACACTATTATTTTAGGAAAACATTTATTTACCACCCAAATATGGTCAAAGGAAAAAAATAACAAAAAAAATTGTCGCTTTTTCTCTGCAAGTTTTTCTGTTGCATTGTGTCTGAAGTCGCTTAAACTACCACCCGGCTTCGTTTTCGGTAGCAGTCTTGATATACCCTGTATGTCTGTATGTACCTAAATAAAAATATATTACCAGCGAGCGATTACAAAATGTTTAAATCATTGGTTGCAACGTAAAAATTCGTCTGCCTTAGTATAAGAAAAATAACTGGTGAAAATGCCATAGGGTCTTTATTAACTGCAATTTTCTCGCAGTCGCACGAAGCACCTGAAGTACAAAACCTTTTTCTAAGATGTATTTATAGGGACAAACCACGAGGAAATAAGGCACTGAATTGTTTATTTCTTTATAGCTTTGAACAAACGCAATCTTTCAAATGTTGATTAAGTTAAAGACCAAAATTTTCCTTCCATCAATTTAACACGGAATAAACTGAAAAATAGGGACAAGGTTAAAATAACTCGATATGCCTAATTTAATAGTGAAACCAGTTCATTAAATAATCGAAAATATATTATGTCAAATGTCTTATAATAGTGAATTATATGAGGTTATCAAATCCTGATCATGATTTTCTAAATTCAAATTTACACATTTTTCTGATAATCCTTACAAAACCTAAACTTGATAGGTGTTTCGATTTTTCTGATAAGAAGTATACGAAATGAATGAATGAGGCGTTAATGTGTATTTATTGTAATATAATAATATATTAAATTAGGTATTTTATTAGCTTTTGAACTCGTAAAGAATTATTCGTTAACCTAAACGAGACCGAGACTAATATTTCACAATCACATAATATACTATGTGGCAATACTAATGATACAGTCATATGCCATGAAGGCTAAAAGCGATGTGGTCAATTGTGTACGTCTGTCAACATCTGACAAGTGACCGGACGAGCCTATTTTTCCATTGTACTGTGAGATGGTTATATTATTGAATATCGCAGTATTCAGTCCGATCATGCAATATCATGCCTTTTGCAGGTTTCTGACAAATGGTGCCAACTGACTATGCTGCGATGTGCTATGACTGCAGACCGTGACTGCATTATGTGGATCATAATTATCTATGCTTTTGAATCGGCGATACATTTTCAGTGTACTATAAACAGTAAACATTGTCTAGGTAATATAAAAAGTGTTTCGGTTCTATTAAATTAAAAATTTCAAAAAAGATAATTCTAACTCATATGATCTTATTTCTAATAAGGGGCTCTTTTTGATCTTCTCATTCGAGAAACTAAAGCATGTTGCATCCTTAAGTTTTTATACATCCGAAAATCATGAAATCATTTAGATATTAGATATGTCCATATCTATATGCTGCTTTTCAAGTAGGTAGTGCAATGAGATCTTGATAACTATTGTGAGGAGTATTAGTGAGGAGCTTATTTAAAAGTTTCTAAGCAAAGTTATTAATAACTATTAACTAATTATATTTTTATTGCGTGACACATATTGTGATGCGTTATTGAGGTGAACAAAATTTCCACTACACTGTTTACACAGCAGGTAGTTATGAACTAAACGATTATACAATTAACTTACAAATGATGAATATAATTAAACTTATTATTGCGGTTCCATTTACAACTATACAATTTTTTGACATAGAGCCCTGTCTCAAAAATATAAGATTATTTAATCTATACATATAAATAAAATTGAAGTGTCTGTTTTAAAAGTGAAAATAAAAAAAATGTCCAACTACATATCGTTATATACACGATACCTGTGCCGAAAATGATATTTAAAAGTTTTTTGTCTGTCTGTCTGTTCCGGCTAATCTCTGAAATGGCTGGACCGATTTTAACGGGACTTTTTTGGCAGGTAGCTGACAAAAAAAGTAACTTAGGCTACATTTGTTTCAGAAAACTTTATTTATTTAAAAAAATAACTTAAAATAACTAATTAACTGTTTTGTTAAACTCCACGCGGACGAAGTCGAGGGCACAGCTAGTTTTAAATATTAATTATGATAATGACATATATGAAGTGCATAAAATGATAAAGTCTTCAAAATGTTAAGCTAGGGAGACTTTTAAATATAAATTATGCTCTTGTAAAACAGATAACACAAACAGTGCACAATTATTGAAATAATTAACTGTGGCACAGTTGGTTAGACGCCGGCTGTCAACGAGAGGTCGCAGGTTCGATCTCCGCATCGAAATAAATGTTTCTGTGAACCACAAGTATTTGTTTCCAGGTTGGTTGTTGTGAGACTGAAAAGTATCGCAGTATCGCAGTCTGGAATGTTGGATGTATTGAATGGAATGGGATTATTTCATATGCAGTATCTTGTAACGTTATAACGTTGTAACGTTATTAAGGATACTATAAATGTTTTGACCTATGAAATATCAGAATATTACGCAAAGAATAACGGAACTATGCAGATGGTATAAGATATTTGCTGTTATCTTTTATTTGAAACGCAATTAAGACACATACATTAGTTACAATTTCATTCAAATACAGACAAAACCAGTTTACTATTTATATATTATATACTTGATGATTTACTTTAAAAGTTATAAATTAACTTTCTAGGCATTATGTTATCGCGTTACAATAATATTTTACCAGATATTACTGCAGTTGGTTGATAAAGAACCTAATCGACTTAAGTTGAATTTACCATGGGCTATTAAGCAATAAATTCTGAAAATGCATTGTCGAAGACACATTAAGAGCTGTAGATAACCATTTATTACTCATAAATATAATTATTATTATAAGATAGGCTTACTTTCGATTCTACTTTAGAATTTTGCGCATCGCCGCATGTTGATACCACTGACATTTTGTTAACCAAATATTTTTTGACAATGTCTATCATGATGTAATTCTTTCTGCGTTTAATTTTCAATAACAGCAAAAAGGTACAATGTTGTAATAGACTACACAAAACTTTGTTAGACAACTTAAATACATGATCTCACGCCTGTATATACTTGAAGTGGTGGACTGAAGTGTCACCAGAGGTATTCAAAGCCCGTCGACCTTATTTACAACCCAAAATGACAGTATAGGGCTGTTGAAATTCCGAGCAGTAATATTTGTCGCGGGCATTGACGTAAAATACTGGATGGGGCGGAGAGCACCAAAAGTGTTGTCACGAAAGTGTTCCGCAGCACCAGTGCAGCGGTTGTGACGTCACAGCGCACCGGTCTGTAAGTCGTCGACAAATGCCTAATTGTATCTTGCGTGGGTGCAATAAAGATGACCGAAAGTTCACAAAAAAAGATAACATTTCTTATCACCGATAAGTAAAAATTATATTATTTTAAGTCAATATAACATTTATTTTAGCATTATTGAAAAACAATTTCATGGCCGCCATTGACATAAAAATCTAACAGATGGCGCGATTTTCACAGGCATCATTTTGACGCAACCAATGTACTAAAGGGGCCTATCCTTAGATTTAAATCAATGGTCGCGGGCTACTTTTTAATGAAATTCTTCGATCAATTTAGGACTTTAAAATATGAGAGTTAAGTTTAAATCCGGCTTTCTGTTAACATATCAAAAACGTATAAAAACTGGTCACAGTTTATTTTGCATTAGGACTATATGTCTAGTTGGTAACAATATGTTATTTTCTTATAAATACTCGTGTTTAAAATGCACGAATGCGAGTAGTCGGCCTTCGAATAGCGTTTTAAAAATTTCCATGCGGGCCGCATGTTCTCGGTTAAGTTGCGTTATAAATCTCTGTAGGAAATGTTATCAACCTTCCTCTTATGTGACCCAAATATTAATATTACGACATAATTGGTCAACCTATTACAATGTTAGATGTAACGATTGAGAAATAATGAGTAAATTTTATGAGACAAGTAAATATAATTTATATGCATTTTTTCTATCTTGTATTAGCCTCGAAATTTCATATTAGAGAATAGAGACTGGAAATGCACTTTTGAGAGTAATTTCCATTCACGTTACACTATGGTGTATGTAATAATTTGAAGATCTTCTGACCATGCCTCACATCACCATTGCCGGAAAAAATTTCGGCCACATAAGTTTTTGGAGGATTTTGCATGTTGCATGACTTTTTGGGTGAATAATCTAATCAGAGTCACCCGGGATTGTAAAATGTGACCTCCACTACAATAGGCTAGGCCATCTATCATATCTTACAGCGGGAACAAAGTTGCCGAAACATGGGTAGCATTAGTGATACTTTTGCTTACTTTACTTACTACCTATCCCCTCAAGGATACTGACGTTCGCTAATTAATTTAAAAAATTACCTTTTTCTTTCTCCTACTACTTCGTAGATAGATAGACTTACGAAATTAATTCAGTAACAGCGATATCAATAAATCGTATCGATTCATTATTTCCAACATCCGCTCCAGCTGTATAAAGCTGTACACCCATGAATAATGCATAAGTCACGTCCAATTCATATGTTGAATAAAACAACACCCACAATGTATGGTAACTCGAGAATAATTTTAATAAGAATGGACGTTGGTTTTGGCGCCAATATTAACGCAACTCCATACTAAGGTATCAGAAATCTATTACATCGTACATACATGCTATGGAAATATAATGCGTAAATGTAGTATTTGGACTTCATTAATACGAACGTGAGTGAAAAGTGAATACACATGCTTAATGACTCTAGTTCATTCAACCGAAAATTATCTATATTGAATGGAAGTTTACTATCAAAAAATGAAATGGTAAAGATATATCTAATTATAGAATTGCTAGGTACATAATATACCTTACTAAACTACTTTTTTTGTTTCGTTTGCGATTTGGTATTTTTTTACCATTTGTCGCTTACATTTAAAAATAGAGAAATAATTATAATAATTTGTCGTAATAAAATTCCAATCGTTAATTTATTATCGTCGAAGCATGAGACATATTAGCAGACCAAAAAGTAAATTAAGCAACGTTTTATTTTGGACAACATTTTTATGTAATGTTATCATTATAGACCAGTCTATTACAAAGAAAATATGCATAACCGTTGCTTAATTTCCAAGAATGAGTTTCGTGTCGTCGTTGGAAAACTATTCACTAGTAAACATCTAATGTGCATTCGAGCCAACTAACCTATATGTATTAAGAGACATTATTTAAAACGCGTATCAAAACATTGTCACAAAAAGACTAAACTACATATCTCTCCTCTCACTAATGGTGCATTATGTCTAACGACAAAGTGCGATACCTCGCTCATTAAATATTAACACGGAATAAGACTCGACATTAAATAATTATTTAAAAAAATACAAATATTAAATAGTTCGTAATATCGTGAGACAAGTAAAATTACTCAACACTCTTGCAGACAAAAACATTATTTTTGTCGAAAACTCTAGCATAGAATTAATTATTCAAATTAATTTGCATTTTATGGTATTTATGTACACGCTTCTTAGTCACGTTTATTGCAGTATTCATATGATATATAATAGTTCATAATTATCTAC
Source organism: Hyles vespertilio (assembly GCA_009982885.2). Taxonomy (NCBI): domain Eukaryota; kingdom Metazoa; phylum Arthropoda; class Insecta; order Lepidoptera; family Sphingidae; genus Hyles; species Hyles vespertilio. The sequence goes on from CM042818.1 coordinate 16,419,586, forward strand.
TTCTATCTATCTAGTATATTTATAATTATTATTTATGTAATTATTAAATATGATTTTTGATACGAATGTACATATTACCACATAATAGGGATTGTAATTTTAATACTTCGATGAAATAATAAATATATTAAATTTATAATAGTCGAGTCGTATTCCGTGCAAGTGAGGCGAGTGTGCGGTACCTCCTGCGGCGGCTCCTCGCCGAGAGAGTCGCCCAGTGCCTCGGCCTGGCTCTTCATTATAGAATATATTTTCACGTACGGAGCCTTCAGCAGCTATACCCAACCGCATTTTAATATTAGAACTTCATCCAACACCCGATCAAGAACGTGGTAACTCCTAATTATTGGCTGCGTCCACAAGCACTCTTATAGCCGCCTTTAGGCAGGCGTCCTTATATTCGCATCGTACGTATCGGACGCATCGAATCGCGATCTTTGTATATGATTCCATAGATTCGTGTGATCCGTACGATGTGCATCAGTGGCCGCACTTGTATGATTTCCTATACAAATAATACTATACGTATGATGCGATGCGTCCGATACTTACGAAGCTGAAATGTGGACGGCTACTTTTTATTAGCAATTACCACGTCATTAGCCGGTCTGTATTGTTTCGTGTGTAGTGTTCGGCAGCTTGTATATTGTATTACGAGACGATCATAAAAGGTTAATGTTGATTGTACTGATGTCGTAAATAACGTTTGATACTATTCGGTTGTATGTTGAATGTAGAGCTGTGACTGATAATGTAGGTACAGTCGGCGACAAAGGATGAATGCGTTCGAGGTCGTCGGTAATGTTATTATTGTGTTGCTTCTTGAACATGCTACATCCTGACTATATTTTGATCTTATCGTTCATATCATTATATTTATAATATTTTTATTGTACTGTTATTTTTTAAAAACGCTACATTTGAGTAATTAAATATTTTTCTCATCTTTACTTTGTTCTAGAAAATAAAAGTGTTTTCGTTCATTGTTTTATAAATTTAACATTTCCGGAAATTGCGAACAAAGCTTCCATCACCGATTTCCCGTTACCTCATTAAAATCTAAATATAAGTTTAATGTACAGAGTAAACGTTCTACAAAATTTTTTCATTGAAAAGTCTACTTCACACGTGTCCGTTTATGGAGAGTATAACCATTCTGTTTACGTCGCAATGACGTTGGATCACAAACATGGAAATCATTGAACCATATCAACACCATAAAAGGATCTCACTAATAGATCGTACAGAACATATGGCCGTGTCATATCATGTAGAATGTGCGATGCATAATTTCGTAAAATATTGTGTTGAGAAGCACTGTAAGTCAGTTAATGTGTTTGTTTCAAAAACATGATAAAACGTGTCGGAGTGTTGAACTTATGACTTGGTTATAATATAAGCTGTTATATGCATGTGGTTGCATATGTGGCGTAGTCATTAATATTGAAACTTGGTGTGTATATATTGACAATATTAATGAACTACACTGTAAGGGATTTTATGTGTCAATAAAGCATATAGGTACGACTAACTAATAAACTTTAGTGTTCGGCATCAACATTACGACTTAATTTGTAGGCTTTAGCACAACTAATAACGACCTTATTCATAGACAGTTTATAAACCTATTATAGCTATGGAATGTTTTGTCTTCTTTGCTCAAACGTTTTTTAGAAGTTGTTCGACAGGGATAAAAAATATACATACAGGGTATATCAAGACTGCTACCGAAAACGAAGCCGGGTGGTAATTTAAGCGACTTCAGACACAATGCAACAGAAAATTTTGCAATTATTTTTTGAAATTTTTTTCCAATGTCCATATTTGGGTGGTAAATACATTTTTTCCTGAAATTATAGTGTATACTCTTTTATTTATAAATACAGTAAGGTATAAAAGAGTTTAAATCATTATTGTAGCAAAAACTATGGATTTACCACCTAAAAATAACGATATTTAAAAAATCATAAAAAAAAAATGTCGCGTTTCTAGGCGAAATTTTTAATTGCATTGTGTTTGTAGCCACTAAAACTACCACCCGGCTTCGTTTTCGGTAGCAGTCTTGATATACCCGGTATAAATAAAATAGATGTCAAAAGTAAAAACTGTAATAAATAAGGCCGAAGTATTTTACTTCAAGTATGTATAGACTAGGCCTTATCTTTATTAACACATTGAAAATCCCAAAAGTCCATAATATTTCACATATTATAATCAACATGTAGTGTAAATAATATAAAGCGTGCTTACCTCCCAAGACTCGCGCGTGATGTCGGACACGTCGCCCGTGCTGCCCGTGCGCTCGTCCTGCGCAACCAAACAACATTATTCAAACAAACATATATTTTTACCTAAGAGTATTTAAAATATAGACAGAGCGCGTTCATACATTTGCGACTTCAAATCCGAAGAATTTTTTTTTCCTCGTAATGATGGTAGCACTACTATATAAGTGAAAATTGAACGAATTATTTAACAACAAATTGTTAAAAATTCCGTTGGTAAAAGAAAGTATTTTTGGTTATTATCCGTCTAAAACGAGTTTGAGTGAAATTCAAAATCCCTAAATAATTAATTTTTGTTTTCTTTTTCAAATTATTCGTGAATGTTGGACAACCTGTCGAATATCAGCCAATCGGAAGGAAGGAAAAAGTGGCCCGGCACAACCATTTTAATTTACGTTTTTGAAATACCAGCACTCCCTGTATTTAAATGTTTTTAAATATTCTAAAATGAAAATCAACACAAGGATATTAAACGCACTGCATGCTTATAATCCTGTCTGCGTACTGACAATTTTATCGATGCAGGTGAACACATTCACATCAAAACCGTTTGACTTTCATTTGTATGTTTTTGTCTGTTTACATGTTTGTACAAACGTTAGTAAACAATACGAAAATAGTCTTCATTGTATTAAAACGTACGATACTTTGATTTTTATCTTGATTCTTAACTTTACGAAGCAAATTCCGATGAGAGGAGAGTTAGGCCTCTTGTACACACACGTCTTTTCGGCATGGAAATCTACGGTTAATTCGCCGTATGTAGGCAGAGTTATCAGTTTTATATGGATCACTATGAGAGCTTGTAGACGTAGAGCCGCCGTGTATTATTTTTTTTGCTGTAAATGACAATATGAGCGTTCCATTTGCCTGATGGTACGCGATACGACTGCTCATGAACAGTAGCAAAACCAAACACCCAATTAAAAACCAATGCTTGGTATTTCTCTGCGTTCGCCATCCTGAGACATAAGATGTTAGGTCCCAATATGTCTAGTAGTTACTTTGGCTACAATATCCTTATGATCGAAACACTATAGTGCACTTACACTGCTGTTTGACAGTAGATATTGCAGTGGTACCTATTCAGACGCCCTCTCACATATGAGAGACCTGCTACCAGTAAACAACAACAAGCTATACAACACTGACAATCGTGTCTACACACGACCAGTTTTTCGACGATTTTCACGCCGAAAAAACGTGTGTATAAGAGATGCCTTATATTATCATATAACGTATTTTAATGGTGAAATTTGTTATCTGCGTGAGTGATGATGGCAAACGAGACAGTTTGTTTAATATTGCGCGGCATTGAGCGAGTTGACTCAGCACGATGCCCAAATCAAAAGGGATTTTCGGCTGTCAACGGTGTGTGGAAATTATTATGTGAGCGATAACACCGCGTTTTAATAGCATTACACATTATAATGAAGTGTTTGTGTTTTTGCATATGGGTGACTGACGATTGTACTGAATATTTGCGTGACAATATATTGTGTGTTCTATTGTTTAATGTGTGACGGTCTAATTTCCTTTGAGTGGAACACCTTATTATTATTCTTATGATATACCTATACGTAATATACATCTTAGAGTACCTACGTCTTGGTGTCCGTTTCATACTTTTAACGCTTTGTAGAAATCTATAATACGCCCAACATATAGTTATGGTGAAAACTCATCCGATTAGGCTCAAAATTGATGAACATCAAAATTTTGTTCATAATCGAAGTCTTTTGGTACTTCCAGATTTAAAAAAAACATTAAATTACTATAAATATCCTAATTTAGTCATTCGCCTTCCATGCTCAACCTCTGCATCTCATAATAATTATTGCAGTGGCATGTGAGAAGCCGCCTGTGTCTGTCTATTTCTTCCGCCAAACAGCAGTTTAATGCACTGTTGTGTTTCGGTCCGAAGTATATTGTAGCCAGAGTAACTACTGGACATATTAAGACTTAACATCTTATGTCTCAAAATAGCGTGTATAGTGGAATGCCAAGCATTGCTCTGTAATTCAAGGTGTTTGGTTTTACTACTGTCTATAATCGATCGTATCTCTAATAATCTGGCTCGTCTCGATGTTCATAATAATCAAATAAATAATATAAAATAACTAGGTAGGTACATTGGAGCACAGCTATGAATAAGAGTAAGATAAATAAATAAATACACCCAACAGTCACATACATAGTCCTGACCCCCACACTAAGATCGAGTCTTGTGTCGTGGGTATCAGGAACTACGAGAGACTTTTCGGTCTCACAAACACCCAGACCCGGAAGAAATATTTGTGGGCCGCACAAATATTTCCTAACCCGCGGCCTCTCGTTTCACAGGTGGCGTCTAACCAACTGCACTACGGAGGCTGTCAAAATAGTGTGTAGTATAGTGCAGTACCTTGTGTCCGGTCTTCTGTTCGTCGTCGTCCCACTCGGTGTCGCTGTCGATGAGCTCGTAGCCGTGCGCCGCCACGTCGCCGAGCGGCCCGTACCGGTCCGGCACCCAGTGCGTCAGGAACTTGAACAGGTCGTCCACCCTGACGCAATACACGTTAAATTATTTTTCATCGCACACAATAGAAAACAACAATTTGAAATATAAATCACAACAATTAAAAAGTACCAATCCTGGTCGTATTGCTAAAGGCCAACGGTCGGACCGACAAATATTGTAATGAATTGTATACCAAACATAAATTAATACGTATGGTAGTACGTAAGGTATACCGTAAGAGCTCCTTATTCATGAATTCCGTATTCGCGTTTTCAGTAGTCACGGATCACAAAAACTGTGAACTTTTTCCTCTATTCCGGGCCAAAACATTATTCGCGGATGTAGTCGGTAATCGGTTTTTTACCTGAGCCTTATGAAAAAAATCGCAGTGTCCGAACCTCACCTAAAACTACTAGCCCACCACTGCTGTAGCCAATCTTCAAAGTGGATAATACAAATATTTGTCTAGGTGTCGAATATAACCCGGGACAACTATATTAACCATCTATGCTTCGGAAACTGTCAAAATTATACATTACACACCTAACTCCTGGAATTCAGTTGAAAGACCCATTGGGGAAATCTAATAGTTTGATAAGTATACAACCAGCTTATATCAAGGTTCACTTTGAAGCATGATCGAATCTTACAAATCACTACTATAATGATGCTACATCAGCAAGAACAATGTGCACGTAGTCACCTGTTCCTAGGCACTCCGAACCAGTACTCGGGCTTCATGCGTTTCCGTCCGTACGACATGAGCGGCGTGGTGCGCGGCAGCGGGCGGCCCGCCGGCTTGCCCATGCGCAGGCGCAGGTACAGCGGCGGGTCGTCGCTCGGACGCGCCGGACGCGGGATCAACTCTGATAGGGACAACATGTATTATAATCACGCACTACGAGTAATACTCAGGTACCTATGTAGAATGAATTTGAATTACGCTGTATTATACTACATATTTTTTTTAAAACATCACCATGATCACCACATAATCATCCACAACTACAAGAACTCCATACCCTTTTGAACGTAGATCTCCCCAGGAACATCAAATTAAACTTTTTTTATATGTCATAAAGGTTGATTTTAAAAACAAACCTGATTTTATTTTGCGAATAGGATAGATATATAAATTATACTATAACTCCTCCCTAACTGTAGAACATACAGTATATATCAATTAGCAACTTCGCAAAAAAAAAAATAGCGACGATTTTTAAAAATTTTGTTTTCTTAACGTCGTATTTGGGTGACAAATAATTAGATTTTTTTAAAATAATAGTGTACACCTTTTTATTGTTAGACACTATTGTACGCAAGGGTTTTGTAATATTTTAGAAAATACTATAAATTTACCACCCTAACATTACGATATTTAAGAAACTCAAAAAAAAAATTACGCGTTTCTATGCAAAATTTTTAGTTGCATTATGTGTGTAGTCACTAAAACTACCACCAGGCTTCGTTTTCGGTATCAATCTTGATACACCCTGTATAAAAGTAATACAATAGTGTATAATACGTACTGTCGAACGATGCGAAGAGATCGGGCATGTCGTCTACGGAGACCATGCTGCGGTAGTCGAGGCGAGGCTGCGCGCCGCTCGCCGCGCCCTTGCCGCCGGACCGACCGAACCCGCCCAGCGAACTGCGTCTACACACAAACCATACATTCATGCACCGCTCACTATTCAAACACTTGTATAGCCTGTTTAGACGGGATTATTTTTTAAAACGTGGGTAGTTGCTACATATGGTTAAAAGACGGAATGGGGTAAGATTATGCCGTATCATTTGTCAGCGAATAGTAATCGCCTAGGCTTTAAATGAAGTCTTTGGAAGTACACACACACAATGTTAGCATCAGGGTTATTCCCTGAGCATCGAGTGCAGAAAATTGAATAAACAAGGTTTTAGATATTCCTTTTTTTACAACTGCATTTTTTTAAATAACAATTTATTACTGATAAATTTAGATATTATCATAAAAAATCTAAAGTGCGATTAAGCATTCGTTGCATATAGGGTATTTACTTTGTGAAATTAAAAGATTATTATTTTTGCATCATCATTCAATTGTTTTATGGTAATTATAAAACGTTCATAATTTACAACGGGGTAATTTGCGGCAATTAAAGTTGTTTGTAAACGGCCAATATTGCATAATTTGTAACAGTGCACAAAGCATTATAATATTAATTTTGCACAACACATTCAATCAAGATTCCAATTGGTGCCAGACATAAAAAAGAGCGTGATATATTTTTAGAAAAAACATAAATTTTGTAACAAATAATATTATATTGTGCCAATTGGGTGCTTGTTATAAAACATAATAATGCATTCACATTCTGAAACGGCTCCCATATCCTTAACCAAAAAAGGCATATTGAAAGTATATCTGAAATAATTCGACCATATTCCGTCAATAATAAAGAGAATTGAGTTATCTATATATTGTAATAGAAAATAGAGTATAATTGAAATAAGTCCCACATAAGAAACTATAGTCCATAGTCTCAAAGTATAACCTCATTGAAATTCCAAAATATCATAACGGAAAAGCTAAAAAGAAGAAGGTAATTAATACATCAAAATATTAATCGCCTCCTGCGGAAAGAACATTATTACTCAATAACAGATACTAAATAACATCATTTAGACACACGTCGAATACACGCAACTTACAAGCTATACATGCATTGTCAACATATCTGCCAAAATGTGCCAATAATCAATATAATGATCTGATGAGATGCTGTGGGGATGCTTCATCATGATGACGTATGACTGATGACGTTTACATCCTGTGACAGCTATTCAAATGACGTTTAGCTTCGGACATGACGACTATAGAATACCTAACACATATACAACATGCCAATCAGCACAATCATTACCTATTTTGTACACACAATTACTGAAAATAATCCCAAACTTCAATTACATATTCGGGGAATATTTTTACACATTTAATATCTACTAATATGATACTAATTTTAACAATGGCAACACTATTACTATGGTTAACATTTACTTACCATGAACATACTAAATACTACGGTTTTGGATCAGAAATTAACCCAATAATAATAGACTTATTAACGAACGAGTATTAATGAATAACTACAAGTTTCGGATACATTTCAGCGACATTGAGTGATAATAAGCAATAATGAATTTTGGATGTACTTTAGCTTGTCCAAAAGACATTACGTTAAACACAGGACAATAGGAAACGACAGATATATTTATGCCGGTGACAACGAAGACAGAGAAGAGTGATACAGGACACTAACTAGCACAACAAACACGCCATCTGGTGACTTTCCAAACTTAGTTTACTTTCATTTCATTTATGTAAACAAAATAGTTTATCGAGTGCTATATAGATAACATATTATTATGTTATCATATTATTGTTTTCCGGTGATAATAAATATTAGAATATCACGTCAAAATACAAACATGATAATAATGTTTGTAGAGCAAGATTTTTACAATATTTCCATATAGTTGTTTGTGTATGCGTGCACCAGATGGCGTGATGTCGCGCTGATCGCCACAGGCACATTGCAGAGTTGGCACATCGATAGTTGTCAGCGGAGCGTGACGTCACGTACCCCGATGAGGAGAACACGTCCTGGGGCGCCTCTTCCGACGGGGTTTTACTCAGGAACAAACCAGTGCCAAACTCCACTAGGTTCATTGGGGAACTATGCGCCAATGAACAGAGCGGAGTCGCGTCAATTTTGGCATATCCCCGTTAGCATCCACGGTAGCAAGGGAAAATTATCGCAAAAATTATTTTAATTTTCATACAGCATGTGTATATGTGTGTTGCGTGTACACTGAGACACGGTGGTCTCTGACAATTGTGATAGATAACACACTGATGACTTTAACATTAGTTCATGTATCAATATGCGGCATGTTAGTGAGAAGCGTAGAAACTGAAAGAGTTGATAGATATGACACTCTCCGTTCATTCTACGCTCATTTTCTTCTTAATACCGACAAGTAATCAATCAGTGTTAATCGTCCAATTTGAGTGTGTTGAGAGTTCAGTAATGTTGCAAGTGTCACATCTATGCGTGGTGGGTGGTCGGTGCGTGGTCGTACCTGTTGAAGACCTTGGAGAAGACGCTGGTGTTGTGGCTGTCTGCGGAGGTGGGCAGCGAGTCGGCCTGCGACGTGAGCGCGCTGCCGGACGTCGCCTCGCCAGTCAGGCCCTCCACCCAGGACAGGGGGTAGGACAGCCTCTTTAGCATCTGTGTGCAAAGAATATATGCATTATAACAATGGATATTATCATTAACTATATAAGACTAAAAACGATATTATAGTGCAATTTAAATAAGTTAGAACAATGTAATAGATAAAGGACGTTAATACTAGAAAGTATATTTTAAGTATTTTAACATCACCACGTTATATACGCTCAAGCTTCTCCTGCTGCTGGTTATATTCCACATGTCGCCATGGAAGACACTACTTGCTATAAAACTTTTATGCCTATAATTTGACACATCACATCTTGCTGTATGGAAATACATCAAAAAGCGAAAAACCCAAAATAGCATTAAAAAAAGTATCGAGCAGCGCTGATTTTATGCCTTTCCCAACTTTCTAAGATTTTTGATCGAAAATCCCATAGCGGCGGCTATAATCTATACTAGTATATAAAGCTGTAAGGCTTGTCTTTTTCTTACCTCTAATTTCAGGAACTACTGGTTCGAGGTGTTGTTTTGTTACATAGGTTCCTTATCGACAAATCCTATATTATCATGCTATGACCTATAGGAGGAGCAGTAGTGAAAAATCTAACAAATACGCGATCAAACCATTCATTTTTCGTGGTCAGATTGATCGGTATTCTAAGTGTATCTAACCGGGTAGAGTCGGGCCGGACCGCTAGTATAATATAGATTATAGATACCTTGTTCTTCTTGTCCGGCTTGGCGGCGTCGTCCTTGTGCGTGGTGCCGTCTAGCGAGAACGACACTGTGGACTTGCGAGGCGCGCGCTCGGCGGCCGGCGCGGCGCCCAGCGGCGGCGCGGACAGCGGCGCCTCCGCGCGCGGCAGGCACACCGGCGGCACCCACTCCGCCGACAGAACTATGTCCGCGTCGCTGTACACCTGCACACACACACATGCATATATACCATCATCATCATCATCATCACCATCGTCGTCATCATCGTCTTCATCATCATCATATCAGCCACAGGAAGTCCACTGCTGAATATAGATCTCCCCCAATGATCTCCATAACGACCTAATGGAATACATATACACTTCACTCAAACGCTCTTCACTATTAGATAGTTTATTAAGGCTCAGTTGCACAAACTAACTTTCAATAAACTATTCTTTATTCAAATGTTCTTTACAATGTATTTGGATAGTTTATTAAGGCTCAGTTGCACGAACTTTGCCAATACTTTTGACCTTGACAATGTCAATCCCATACATTAACAAAGTCAAATACGTCTCAAATGTATGGCAATAACATTTCCAAAGGCAAAGGTATTGGCGTAGTTGGTTTTTGCAACTCAGCCTTAAACTCACATATTGTGTATTGACAATACGTAAACGTTTGAAAAACGACAATCACAAACAGGAAGGCCGATAGGACACGTAAATACGTCAAAAAGTAACAGTAGAAATTGATACATTTTCTCTACCAATACAGAAAAACTGTCACGAGAAGAAAGACGAAAAAAAGAAAGCAATAATAGAAGAAAAATAAGAACCTCCTGAATCCATAGTAGGTACACAAAAAAAGACTCCAAGAATTTACAAATTCACCAAACCAGAAGATCGACGAATACATAAAAATCCAGATCAATTACAAGAAGACCAGACTTTCGACATTCGACACAAATAAAAACATTCTCCATAATCCGCAGAGTACATTCCACCTCGATCTCACCTCCTCGTGTGAAGACACCGACATTCTGTCAACATTGCTGTGCGACGGGTGAACAACAACGAAACACTTCAAGAAGTTTGCCTCGTATGCTTTATCACAATGCCAATTGTCGTGCAACGAGACATCGTTCTCTGTCGTCTCGTATATCGTCTCTATGTCGGGATGGTAATCGTCGTGATCTAGAAAGTGGTGAACGTGGTGGTAGTGGTGACCATGCTGGTGGTGGTAGAGGTGAGGACCCTATAAAAACGTGTTAGTAAGATGAGATGTTAAAATGATTTGTGACGTTGGTTAGTGTTCATAATATTTCATTTTATAACTAGACCATGTATTGCACACATAAAATCCTGAACCATATCAAAACGTGTGGACACTTCTACACACTAAATGTTATTCACTTAGAAACATTAAATAATCACATTTTATGTTGTTAATTTTAAATGTTAATAAGTTTTAGCATGACATTTCGTGTCACCCAAATTGTCTGTTCAAATACCAGGTACAACTTGATAACAGCCCAAGCATAACCTGGACGTCGACAAGTCGACGCACCAACCAAACACAATGCCGTATCACCGTACCTTCTTATTATTGTTAGGCGTGACATGCAGCATGGGGTCTCGGATGTCGATGCCGGAGTCGTGATACGACAGCTTCACGAGATGCCGCGCCTCGTCGGGCGGCTCGTCGCGCACGTCGGCCAGCTCGGCCACGTCGCCGCCCTCCGCGCTGTCTGCGCGTGAACCTACTGATGGGGGCACGTCCAGACTCTCCTCCTTGCATTGGGATGCGCTTGATGATACCTGGAGTAATGCGTTCTAGAGTTAGCTCTAAAGTGTATGAAAACTTGTCTAATGGGCTATATTTAGTTAAATTGGATTCGATTTTAATGTTACATTACGGTATGATTATTTATATTAGATAAAAAAATCCAGGTGTTTTGAGGTAGAATCTAAATTATATTATGTATTTATTATAATTAAATAATTTCCATGTTATTAGATTTTATACATTTATATAGCTCTAGGACCTGAAGAAATGTGACATTTCAATTATCATAATTTAATCGACATAAATCAATTCTTTAATCAGGGTCATAATTATAAAAAAAAATATTTTGTCAGTAAATGGGATGCAATAAGTATCACTTACTTCACTTCCTTGATCGATGGACATCCTGTCCTTGCTTGGTATGGCCCAGTGATGGTCGAGCAAGGACTTCCGCCTTTCTTCTGTGGTCTGTTGCTGTAAAAATAAACCCCTATTAGTCCATTTTAGTCACTTTAAACCCAGATGAACATTATTCACGGCTGAGTTATATTAAAATTCGGGGATACTACTAAATCAGTTACTAAAGAAAAATGAATTATAGAAATCAGTATTTGCAGTGCATGCAGTAAGCTACAGTTATTCCTTATCCACCTCGCCTTATACAGAAAATGAAGCTAGGTGGTAGTTTCAGTGCCTTCAGACACAAAGCAACTAAAAAATTCGCTAAAAACTACGTCTTTTTACAATGCCTGAAGCATAATCGCGTTTGGGTGGCAAGTATATCGACTTTGCTAAAACTTGCGCCTGTAAAAATAAAATGGGGTACAAATCACTATTATTTTACGAAAAAGGTATCTAATGTCGTAACTATGTAATCTTTTTTTCGCAGATTTTTTTAGTTTTATTGTGTCTGTAAACTGTAGTCACTAAATCTACCACCTGGCTTTGTTTTTGCTCGCACTCTGGATATAGCCGGTACAATTTCTTAATTTCCTAACGTCATCAATAATATGATGCTGGATACATATAATGTGAATGTTGCGCACCTGCAGCGCGGTGGGCGTGACGAGTTCCCTGTCGAACGCCTTGGGGAAGGCGGCGCCGCCGCGGTCGTCGGTGTCGCCGGAGCCGGGCCGCTCGTCCGCGCCGCCGCCCTCCTCGCCGCCCGCCGCCTGCAGCTCGGGGAACGTCTCGTCCTTACAAGCAAATACACATTGAGCACTCTGGACTCTGCCCGACCCGGAATTCGAAGCCGAGGCCTCAGCTTAATAACCGTTCCGTAGTACACCTACGTCACAGAGGCAGTCTATTCAAGTTTGGTTACTACTACTTACGTACGGTATTATACGTTACTACGACACACGGTAGTACAGTAGAGTACAGTGGGACTGCTGAATTAATTAAAGATTTGTTAGGCGGTTCAATTTTAGTAGATTTCAAACTATTACAATTTCAAATTTACAACTACTTCAACAAGTGTAACGGCTGTCTAATTTTCAATTTATATTCGTACTCCATACTCAATTTTTCCAACGATATTGTATATTGTAATTTGAATACATTACATTGTAAATTATGATTATTACTTTCTTACAAATACCTCCCACCAAACCGAAACCCACCCAAACCGAAAATATAGAAAAGAATACCTACACTTACTTTGACTAGAAGTGAGTCCTTTCCGGGAGAATGTTCCGTATTCTTATTCATGTAGTATATTTCAGCCTGCTCGGCTCTGAAACGAGAAACAATGGTTACACTGCAACCGCGTCCAATTTTAGAAAGTCACCGTGCCAATTAGAGACTACAAGCGGGAACAAATTCATTTGTTACACTTAACGCAACAACGCGTAATCACTTTGACTACTGACATCCAATAAGCTATAGATTTCTTGGGAAAACACTGCTATTTATGATTGACATTTATGTCTTTAAATCATAAATGCATATTGTATAACCTTTGATTAATTTAACTTATTTGATGTGAACTACATGCGTTATTTTGCTCATTAAAAAAAACAATAACGTCTACTAACCTAAGTATGGAATATGAAGAAGGTCCTTTAAACTAGTAATTTAATAGTAATACTTCTAGTCATGTATTGTATGTATATTAAAAGTAAATACAAAAATATTTACTTTTAACATCATTTTAATTTACTACTTTAAACCCGCCATGTAAAGCGAATATAAACGATATTATATAAAATACCCATCTATTTTCTTAGTTACAGTATTTAACTTCAAAAGACATAATAACCGATAAGTGTAATAAATACTCGTTGTATCTATGTAAACATTATGGTGGAAGGAAAACACTGATAAACCTCTAGATATATGAAGTACATTTATTTTATAAACAAGCAATTATGTTTCAAGTTTAATCGTTTGCTATTTATAAATTTCGCGTAGACATAGGTTAATGTTGACACAAGTGTCATTGAATTGCGCATTAATTACATTAAGTTACACCTTATCTGTTTGACGACATATAACTAAAACATAAACTATGTTTCTTTTCGATTTTACACGCAGTATGGTACCACGGAGTCGAACAAATACGAAAGGAAACTACCAATCTCATGCGGGCGACATAAAAAAAATAAACTAGATAAGAGAAACCCATTCGAGGATTGAACGACGTAGATTCAAAATGGTAAAACATCTGCCACTCCATCTAAACTGTTGAATTAATTATGCGTGTGTATTTTTCTTACATTAGCCCGATAAGAAACACTACTGCGAACCACAATTGCTTTCAACTATCAGTAATTTTTAGTACGACCTCAATCAAGACGGTTCATTCCTGTTCTAATTCAAAGTAACTACATCATAGCTTTACAAACGAAAATTTCAGAAGAAGTTCCTTCGTATCTACAGGATTACTTTTAGCAATGAACTTCTTGTTCCTGTAGAAAGAGATAGAAACAAGTCGTGCGCGTACTTGTGCGTGTTGTTGTCGGGCCCGTGCGTGCGCATGTGCGCGATGTCGTAGAAGATGGCGGCGTTGACGACGTACTCCATGGGCGCGATGACGCCGTACGACTCGGGCCCGTGCTCCATCACCAGCGTGTCCGACACGTTCGGGTCGAACATCACCGCGTTGGGCGTCACCAGCAGCACGCCGGACACCACACCCTGTAGATATAAATACAATATTTATTCATTAGCATTTTTTTTATTTCCCTGTAGGCAGACGAGCTAGCGGCCCGCTTGATGGTATGTGGCTACCGCTGCTCATGGACCTCCGCAGTGCCAGGGGACCAGCACAACAAAGTCGCTGCCTACCTATTTTATATATATATTTTATTATACACTAGCGGCCCGGCCCAGCTTCACCCGGGTACAAATAGTTTTCTTTACAATAATATGGACGTATTATACATATAAACCTTCCTCTTGAAACACTCCATCTATTAAAAAAAATCGCATCAAAATCCGTTGCGTAGTTTTAAAGATTTAAGCATACAAAGGGACATAGGGAGAGAGAAAGCGATTTTGTTTTATACTATGTAGTGATTAGATTGTTATAGTAGCTAGCCTCCGTGGCGCAGTCGGTTAGACACCTCTTGTGAATGAGAGAATGCCGGTTGAATCCTTGCACCGAGAGAACTGTTTGTGCGGCCCCTAAATATTTCTATCGGGTCTTGGTGTTCGTGAAACCGAAAAGTCCCTCGTAGTTCCCGATACCTACGACACAAGACTCGATTTTAATGTGGGTTTAGGATTTATTTATTTATAGTTATAGGAGATACTTCAGTTGAACTTATACTCTTCTTCTTACTTATAGAACTCCATCCATTAGCCGTACAGTTTCGGAGATAAAGTTACTTTGAATGAGGTGGCCGGTGGGTCATCGTATAATCGGTTTTGTGGGTGCTATGTCAGGATCGAAAAAAATGGATATCCATACTATCTACGGGCGTGACTATTATGTATCAGTAGCAGTAAAACTGTTTATGTCCTCACGTGGTGCTTACGAGCCTATTTCCATAAAAAACAATTCGATTAACTGTTACGGTAAAGACGCGATAAACTTGCAAATTACTTGTATACACTCTGTCTTAAAATACTAAACAAAAAGACAGTTTAATTTTCTTGATATTTTTGTTTACGCATTTGTGAGTTCATTTCAATGATAAAAATTAAATACGGTTATGTACACCTGACATGACATTAAATAACAATTTAATTAAAAAACTAAACAGCAGTGTAAATTCACTGTTGTGTTTCGGTTTGAAGGACATTGTAGCCAGAGTAACTCCTGGACATATTGAGACACCTTATGTTTTAGGATGTTGAGCGCAATTGTACCTAATGCATGGTGTTGTTTGGTTTTGCTAATATCTATGTTTAGTAGTTTGTTTACCATCACGCGAATAAAAGGCTCGTCTCGCCAATCATTGCCATAAAATAACACTTTTTACATCCAACATCTAGTAATACAATGCATTAACATTAAGATTCACACCTATACTATTTAGTGATACGCATGTCAATTATAAATTCTTTTTGTCATGCTAGCTTTACTATTTAATTAAATTAGTCATACCGCGCTTATGTGATAAGACTGGTGTCTCATATAAAACAAAATATTCATAACATAGTTTTGTATTAAATGTTACAGAAACTTATCAACTTTTCACAGACTTAGGTCTGACAATCCACACAAATATTGATGGGTGTCACAACCAGCTGTCTTTTAGCGGGAAACGATTGCGTGGTTACTTTCATCACAGCCAATTGCACCATGGAGTGTCATGTCCTCCAACTGAGCAGTTTAGCCAGTAAAGTGTTTTTGCAAGTAGACATTTTAGTGACAGCCTTCGTGGCGTAGTTAGTTAGACGCCGCTGTGAAACGAGAAAAAGCGGCTTCAATTTTTTTTACCACACGTAATTTTCAGGTCTGGGTGTTTGACTTAATTTGTGATACCCACGACCTTAGTGTGGGGTCCGGACCATGTAACTCTTGGGTGAATTTATTAATTTCCCCAATCCATAATACTACAGCTGTCCAAGTGCATATCTTTTAAGTAAACTGTATGGATGAATTGTACCTGTCCATCAGTGATGTGTCGCACGTTGATCTTGAGGAAGCGCTGCGGGGCGCTGCTGCTGGCCGGAGCCTCCGGGGACACGGGCCGCAAGCTGTCCAGGATTTCTACAAAATAATACACATAATAGTTATCAGTTTACCATAAATTAGACTTATTCACTTAACTTAATCTTTTTTAAATTATTATTTGTAACTATATGTCCGAAGATAGGCTTGTCAACGATTTAAAGGTAATCGTATATGTATGAACTGACTGCATACAGCACAGTTTTCACACAAAAAAAGGAGATCCTCAATTCGAGCACATAATATATATTTTTATCTTCGTAACCTCATTATTTATTATTATATATAATCCTGGGTCCTTCCGCCGTAGTGTGAAGAGGCACCTTAGCAGGCCGGCATAATTGTCTCCATTGGCATGGTACTGCCGTCCGATGCCAATGGATACTCTGCCTGGGCAGCATTTGCGCTTACAATCAGGTGCAATGCCGCCACTATGCTTATAAAAAAAAACAGCTATATACCGGGTATATCAAGACTGCTACCGAAAACGAAGCCGGGTGATAGTTTAAGCGACTTCAGACACAATGCAACAGAAAAAGTTGCAAAAAAAAGCGACAATTTTTTTTTGTTATTTTTTTCCTATGGCCATATTTGGGTGGTAAATACATTTTTTCCTAAAATAATAGTGTATATCCTTTTATTTATAAATACTCTAAGGTATAAAAGAGTTTAAATTATTATTTTAGCAAAAACTATGGATTTACCACCCAAAATTGACGATATTTAAAAAATCATAAAAAATAATTGTCGCGTTTCTATGCGAAATTTTTAATTGCATTGTGTTTGTAGCCACTAAAACTACCACCCGGCTTCGTTTTCGGTAGCAGTCTTGAGATACCCTGTATTTAATAGCAATATAAATCAATAGCATTTTATTTAATGAAAATGATTCATGTATCGATATGTATAATAGATTTTATTATCAATAGAAATGATCCTACGTTTGAACAACAACTTGTTAGTTAAAGTATATTGTCTATAATTATTGTTTGGTTTCATTATGATAAAACAAGTGTTTACAACGAGAACCGAACACATGAATAAAAATGAATGTGTACAAATTTTATGTCTTCTCAAGTTTATTACTGTTGTAAAATAATTATTATGCGGAAAATTTACAGCAATATATTAAGCAGATTTACGTTGTAAAAGATTCAACGGAAATTTATTTTACAAAAAATTTGAAGGGTGAAGTAGAAATTAAAAATTAGAAGGAACATTATCTATACAACTCAGATATTATTACAATCACTATACCATAGCTCAAGTGGGACTGGGTTAGACATGTGGCTCGCATGTCAGATGTGGGCGAAGACCACCACAGAATGGGTTCTGTAGCCGTTGACCACGTGAAAGACGTGAAATTGAATGCGTATTGAAAAGGTCATATAAAGCCTTTGATCGAGATGCATGGAAGGTGGAAATAAAAGCCTTTGCCTCGCAGTAGGACGTTACAGACTCATAATACTCAAATAATATAATTCTGACATGACCAATATTTCATGTTGCCTTATCGAATTTGACTGAAAACCGGACCTAGAATAAAATAATGTGATGCAATATTTTAATTATTTAGAAGCGGTTAAGTATTTGTTTCACAATAGGAAAGCACCTGAGATAAGTGAGTACTAACACTTGTGGCTTTAATTAAAATTGCATATCACTTAGCTCGATTAGAGCACTTGTTAAATAGCAAAGTATTGCTCATTGAGTACTTGAAAGTATCCACGTTGAAATCGGCGTGATGGAAAATATTTTAGATAAACAGATGTATCACTAACATTAGTACGATATAAAGGTAGACTAGTGGATTGTGAAACCGTGTCGTACGGTTACTCATTGTATGCTCAGCTGGTACCACTCTGCCATCCGTATGAGAACAATAGATTCAATTTTACTTTTATTTTGTAATTATATTATGTATAGACTCAAACATACATGTGTGGTGTTTAAAATATATTTTAAAGATAACTTAATAATCAAGTGTCATTCCCTGCCAAAAAAACACTTTGAAAGTAACATTAACAAGATACATTATCGTCACACACAACGCGTTATTTCGGTCAATATTGCTATTAATACCCACGAAATGTTTTTAGCGCAGGGCTCCAGCCAAATCAATATTTTACAACGATCGATGAGGCGACATTCTACCTGAATAATCAAAATATTTGCCTCTTACAGCTCATCTCAATCCATGTTGTACCGAACAATGGCTAGATCATGTGCAAGCTAGTCATACAAAGCAAATTCGTTACGTTCTGTTGGCCTAGTTAATAGCACGCCGCGATCATATAAGACATACGTGTCACTTCATTATCAAACAGGTGATATGATAAAAAATTATAGAACGTTGTGTGCAAAATTATTAAAGTCGTCTTTGTTACCGCATTATAAACATACAGTATCCTTCGTGGTATAATCACTGTAATGTTCCGGTAATCTTAATTATTACCAATTAAATTTGGTATACAAAAAGTTTAATCTTATCTATGATGCCATTTGCACAATTATGTTGGAACTATGCGCAATGTTGGCTGTAATGTTGGTAACGTGTTGGAACTCTGCGCAAGTCCTCAGATTTAAACATAAATCCATTAAATCGCATTCACTGTGATTAATCGTAAAACGTATGGGTGTACATTTTCAACATAAACACTGGAATTCACCGGCAGACTGTAACAAGATTAATGACGTTTTCCTGCACCGGGTGACCTCTCACTATCGATGGATTATAGGGTTACTATGTTACAAACTTTAATTTTATTACTATTTTCGGAAAAAATCTATCTACTGGACTTAAAGAGACGGAACATTTTATATCTCAGGATAGTGAGCGCAGTGGAATGCCAAGCATAGCTTTGTAATTGAGGGTGTTTTTACACGCTTTATATTAGCTTCACTTGTATGTTTGTTTGTATGTTTGTAACCGACTCCTTAAGACGCGATTTTGACCCACTTTAAACGGACAGATTTCATTCAAATTTTGCACACCTGTCAAAGACCGATGACAATACAATAGTTCGATTAAAATATATGATTATCCTGATTAGATTCGCCAGGATTCATTAATTTCGTTCCGGATCCTTTGCATGAGAGTAAGAGAGAGGGCTAGTGCGCGAACTACGCATGCGCGTAGGGACTCTTATGGTAATTGTGTCTTGTTTCGTATACATACATAGATGTCGGCCTAAAACCTACCATCGACAGTTGATAAGACAGACATTTGAAAATAAGAAAAAACGCTCTTATAAATAAACCAAACTAAAAAGTAGAAAATAAATAGTTAAAAAAAACTAAAAAATACGCTTTATATAGAAAACCCAACTAAAAAATAGAAAATAAATTTTTAAAAATTTGAATTAAGAATATTGTATATAAGAAAAAAATATTTTTTATTGCTTTTTTTTGCAACTTTTTCTGTTGCATTGTGTCTGAAGTAGCTTAAACTACCACCCGGCTTCGTTTCGGTAGCAGTCTTGATATACCCTGTATAAGAAAAAAATATTTTTTATTGTAAAAAAAGCGTGGGGTGCTTTTTAAGATATTATCAAAATGATAATCCTTCTACTTATATCTGTCGATAAAATAATTATATCTATTGAAAACATGCACCTCACGCTTTTTTTACAATAAAAAAAATTTTTTTCTTATACACAATACCTATTCTTAATTCAAATTTTTAAAAATTTATTTTCTATTTTTTAGTTGGGTTTTCTATATATTTAGTTGATACTGATACTGATATATTGACACTGTCCATGAGCGGTCGTATCGTCAGGCGTACCGTCAGGCGAATGATGCGCGTCCTCATTCGCCTGATGGTATTCGACTCGGAATAAAAAATAAATAAAAAAAAAAACAAAAACATACTATATCAACTGTAAAAAATCCTAATTAAAATATATAGAATGAATTGTAGTCATTGAAATGTTGACTTAATTAGATACCTATCAATGGTATCAAGGATCAAGAAAATCGACTAAAACTGGCAACCCTAAATGCACGTTGTTCATCCATTAAGGTAATGGTGAATGGTTACAGGCAATAGGCATTATTGTCATTCATTTAGTGTGACACAGTAGTAGCGACGAGATCGCTTATTCCCATTTCGTACAATGCACAACAAGCGACGTGCATGTCCTTGGGAACATTTCTGAAGAGACACGACACACGTATTGTCATGCTGAATAACGTCCATAAAGTGTTGTTAGCGTCTAGTAATATTGTTGTTGCTCCAGTAAAGAGGTTTTAAACGGCCACGATTATAACTAATAATGTTTATTATTCATGTTACAAAACACTTCTGTTTTTCGATGAATTGTTTAGATGGCGTGTATTTAAACTTATTAATGATCAATAAAATGATTTTTCCTGTAGCGGCGTGACGCATGCCGCAATAATCATAACCTAAAGTAAATATATTTGCTATACTCCCAATATTTGTAAGTAAAAGTGTAAACACGATACCTTTTTCCTGTGCTGGCTCACTCGGAGCGCCTTGTGTTGATTCAGATGTGTTGTCGCCGCTCTCCGACGGCCCATCGGAATCCTTATCGCCATCTGCAAGTGAACACGACACACCACCATTACACCTGTTGTTTGTTTACATATGTTTCGTGGAACTGCGGCGAGTGCCACCATACGGCAGTAACGGAACAACACATAAAAACACCGAACAGTTCGAAAAAACGCAAACGTACCGTGATACCACCGCTTCAGAAACTCAAAACTAAACATTGTTGAACGGTATCTGCGCAAGGTCCATTATATCGGCACATTTATCGCTTGTGATAAAGCGATGCCATATCTCGGCGAGCGACAATTCCAGCTGAGCGACAATTCCTGCTGTCGGGAGGCGGGGTCGGCACGGTTTGAACTTAATTAAGAACGTAATGCGAAATGTAATTGAATGACAAATGAAAATAGAAACGGAGCGTGGTCACGTTGCGTTCGGGCTCGAGCGCGGCCGCGTCTGCACTCGGATCGCGACGACTGTTGTAACATTTGTTTGCCGTGCAAATAGGAGAAAAATTTGTTCCATGTCTACGTCACGCATGAATGAATAACACCAAGGCTGCGTGTTATTGTTTTGCTTCGTGGCTGGACAATGAGTGCTGGCGACAGTGTATGTGCAATCGATGTTGTTGATACTACTATCAGCGTGCATTATTTTAGCCGGCCTCGATCATGTTCTCTTTTATTTATTTACGTCCCGGCTCCCGAGATCCGGCGAACAAACCGGTATGACTCCAACATTGTTTTCAAGTGAACATCCTTTTATTAATTGCGTCTTTATATTATTAATTAATATTTTTTATTAAGCTGTTGTTACGTGGCAATATGTATAAAAATAAGTCGTTCCATACACATAAAGTAAACATGAATACATCAAACAAACAAAATAACAATGCGGTTGAGGTCGTGTGATTGATTACATAACATATAAATCATCATTATGGAGTTTCGTGGTGGCATTTTTACAGTAACTTATGGAACCGACGAGTTTCTTATATTTTATTTTGTTTCTACATTATGAAATATATCGTATGGAATACGAGCGTGTTATTTTTTTTTTTTTTTTTTTATTGCCTTGTAGGCAATGATATATTATACAAATACGACGTAGATATCGCACTAGCACTTCAAAAGTGAGGCGTTCAAATTCGGGCAATTGGTGTAATTTCATCTAGTCGCATAGCAACGGCGACAGAGGGAAGACCTCAGTGCTGTCAACATAATTTATTTCGAAAATATTGTCTAAAGTGTCGAATTGTGTGTTTTAAAAGTGTTAAAACAATGGTGCAGAAATACGAAACTAAATGGGACCTACACACCATACGTAAGTATATAAAAACCACACAAAATTTAATTTTTATTTTAAATTAGTATACACCGCCTTCAATTGTGTAAGAAGGATCGCGTAATACAAAGATTGTGAAGTGCGATAGGGACAAGAAGCGTATGTCATAGATTAACAAGTCAGAAGCGATACAGGAAATTGACGATGAAAGTTTGAATGGATTTGGATAGTTGTATATTTATTTCTAATTCAATCACATTTAAAACAATTAAGTTATTTGTTATGAATTATTTTCATAATCAATTCAAATAACTTAATCCAACCACGAACATTACAAAATACATTAGCTTCCTCATATATTTTGAATAACTATATTTACATATAACATTAATTAATGTTTCCAGATTTCCACGTGATGAGCTTTTGAGACGTAAATGGATATGCACTAAGCACAGCTCGGACAAAAAGAGAAGATCGTGACTGGATGCCTTTAAAACTGATTAATATTGGTTTAGCACATTTAATTATGAATAAAAATATACAACTACGAAAATATATAAATATATCCACCTAAAAAAAACCTGCACCATCGGTTGTAGTATCGGTTGTTTACTAGTGGCAGGTCGCTCATACGTTACCACCATGTGTAGGTACCACCGCAATGTCTATTTCCCCCGCCACACGGCAGTTTAAATGCCATGTTATGTTCCGATCCAAAGGACATTCTCGACCGAGTAATCGCTGTACTTATACTTAAGATCTTATGTCTCGGAATGGCGAGCACAGTGAATGCCAAGCATTGCTTTGTAATTTCAGGTGTCTTGGTTTCGCTTATGTCCACGAGCGGTCGTATCACTTGTCATCATTACAACAAAAAAAAATTAATAAGATATCGATTTTTCAGTGCATGCTTACCATAAACTTATATAAGAAACGGCAATCAATTATTATTTTTTTTATTTTATCAAAGTTATGTGCAAATAAAAATATATTTGTTTCAGGATGGCGTACCACAGGTAGACTTATGTAGCAACCTCAAAGTTAATATATTATATACTTATAAAACCAAATAGGTAGTTTTATTTATCGTCACCCTTCTGTTTCTATCGCTTCGATTCTATGTTTGGATAGAGCAATGCTATCTCTTTTCGTCTCGTACTTTCTGTATGATCTGTTTCATTCACTAAAATTGTCATAAAGTATTAACAAATGAGTATGTATATGCATAGCAGCATAGTACAGTTTTTAAACGTCACGCAGTATGAATATGCGTCATCTTTATTAAAACATCATTGCTTGTAGGCAGACGAGCTAGCGGCCCGCCTGATGGTAAGCGGCTACCGCTGCTCATGGACCTCCGTAGTGCCAGGGGACCAGCACAACAAAGTCGCTGCCTACCTCGAGGAAAGTACTCTCCTTAAACCTCGTTTGAAGGACAGGTCATAGCGCTGAGGAAACACCGATGCAGGGAGTTCATTCCAGAGCTTGCACGTACGTGGTAGAAAAGAACGCTGGAAACGTACCGTCCGGGAACGGTACGCGTCCAGGTGGTAGGAATGAACTCTACTGCGGAAACGTGTGGTGCGATGGTACATAGGCGACGGTGGTACCAACTCAAACAACTCCTCGGAGCACTCCCCATGGAACAAACGATAGAACACACAGAGAGATCCGAAGTCTCTCCGCAGTCCTAACGGTTCCAATTTGTCCGTGAGATCGGGATCATTGACTATTCGACAAGCTCGTCGCTGCAAGGAGTCAAGTGGGTCGAGCTGGTATTTTGGGGCACCTGCCCAGAGGTGGGAGCAGTACTCCACGTGTGTTTTGTACTTTTCAAGGTAACGTGATATCGATGTACATACGTACAATTATAATTTACATAATACGTTTTCTGTATCTGTATCAGCCCATATACGTCCCACTGCAGGGCACGGGCCTCCTCTATAATCGAGAGTAAGTAGATTGAGAGTGGTTAGGCCATATAGCTCTACCAATTACCTCTACTTATTGCACAATCCATAACATGTTAAATAAAGTCATGAATTTCACGTAAATAAACGGATTTCTTCTTTCCCAAGCTATTATTAATAAAATGAGACCGTGATCTTTCGTCAACATGCCTTGCTATTAGAGATGGTATTTGTTAGTATTAATTAGTTAGAATTACAATGTATTAATAATAGCTCGGGGCAAGGATGTATGGAACCTAATTACATATTTCAAATATACAAATACGCCGTGGGCCCTTTGTGCCCCTCTAACAAATAAGACACACATCCTAATTAATAAATAAGTAATAAGAAAATTCTATTATGATTTTTATCAATATAAATCACTGGATAATCCCTGTTATAGTGGCTGAAGGTAGTGTAAGATTAAATAATTGGTATGATAATATCTGAACCTCCTCCTCAACCCCAGTGAGGGACGATAAAGATATACTGATGTATTGAAATCTGACTGAGATTTTATTATTACGCGTGCTAAATGATACATTGCGTTGCTGGATGACATACGAATGTCTTCGAGATATTTAATCATCTGTGTAAGAGGATACCAAACCAGTTAAGTGTTGTTGCTATGTGGGTGTATGAGAATATATTTAATTCAATCGACAGGCTTTATACCGGGTATCTCAAGACTGCTACCGAAAACGAAGCCGGGTGGTAGTTTTACGACTACAAACACAATGCAACCAAAAATTTCGAAAAGAAACGCGACAATTATTATTTATGATTTTGTAAATATCGTCATTTTTGGGTGGTAACTCCATAGTTTTTACTAAAATAATAATTTAAACTCTTTTATACCTTAGATTGTTTATAAATAAAATTTTTAATAAAAAAATAAAAACCGACTTCAAAACAAAAATCCACTAAAAACCAAAAAATAATAACTACTTACCACTACAAAGCAAAAAAATAATATTTATTTCATGGAACTCGTGCATGTTGATTAATTTGCTTAATGACTTGACTAGCCAACAAATCAAAATATATGCGTAACATATCGAAGGCGGGTCGCCAAGTACCAAACATGTAGGACCTATGCCTTATATTAATTTAAATATCTATTGTTTGGTACTGGGCGACCCGCCTTCAATATGTTACGCATATATTTTGATTTGTTGCCTGTCAAGTCATTAAGCAAATTAATCAACATGCACGAGTTCCATGAAATAAATATTATTTTTTTGCTTTGGAGTGGTAAGTAGTTATTATTTTTTGGTTTTTAGTGGATTTTTGTTTTGAAGTCGGTTTTTATTTTTTTTATTAAAAATTTGAGTTATTTTTATCTTTTTAGTGTTGATAGGCATTTAAATGAAGAAGATTTGGTCCCCACAAGGAATATGTTCTTTCCGATGACAATGAAATCGCTAAAATCGGCTAAAAGCTGCCAAAGATATTAGAATATTCACATGTTTACTATTTTTGCTCCCCCCCCCCCCTACCTTCGCGCCTACCCCTTTTTCGCTCAACCACTGTAGCCTAGCTTTTTTACTGAGCCCAATGCAAAAAGAACCGTTGAAATCCTATTAAATTTTGAGGAGTTCTACTCTCCAGGTCCGAAGATGATAATCAGATCTTAATGTTGTGTTCCTGGGATCAACCTGTTAATACGTTCTTTCCAATGAAAAAGAAATCACTAAAATCGGTTATAAGCTGCTGAAGATATTAGTATTTACGTGTATTTTAACGTTAACACCCCCCCCCTCACCCCTACCCCTTCCTCCCTCCCTCACTGTAGCTTAACTTTTATAATAAACCTAATGCAAAAAGAACCATTGGAATCCTATTAAATTTTGAAGAGTTCTATTCTCCAGGTCCGAACATAATCATCAGATCTTCATGTTGTATTCCTGGGATCAACCTGTCAATACGTTTTTTCCAATGAAAAATAAATCACTAAAATCGGTTTAAAGCTGCCGAAGATATTAGAATTTACGTGTATTTTAATTTTATCACCCACCCCCCTTCACCCCCACCCCTTTATCCTTCTCTCACTGTAACTTAACTTTTCTAATGAACGTAATGCAAAAAGAACCATTGCAATTCTCCTTAATTTAAGGAGTTCCCCTCTCCAGGTCCGAAGATATTCATCAGATCTTCACCATATTTTTATGGGACCAAACGACAAGCACCAGCTTTCAATCAAAGAAAGAATGATTGAAATCGGTTCACACAGTACAGAGAAACGAGGTAACAAACATAAAAAAAAAAAAAAAAGGCAACATACAGTCGAATTGAGAACCTCCTCCTTTTTTTGAAGTCGGTTAAAAAGGGTATACGCTATTATTTTAGGAAAAAAATGTATTTACCACCCAAATATGGTCATAGGAAAAAAAAACAAAAAAAAAGTTGTCACTTTTTTTCCAACTTTTTCTGTTGCTTTGTGTCTGAAGTCGCTTAAACTACCACCCGGCTTCGTTTCCGGTAGCAGTCTTGATATACCCTGTATACTTCTGTTGAAAACGTCAAAACTCCGTGAATCAAAAAGATAAAAAGAAAACATTAGCGAATGATTTTCCTGTTAATCTGTATGTTAGGTATGAATGCATAATAGCCGTAAGGTTGGTAATATAACAACAAAGATTTATTCAATTGAAATTATTAAAATTCGTTTAGTTACATATTATGACAACCTCCGTGGCACAGTTGGTTATAAGCCGGCTGTGAAATCTTTGTGTGAACCACACGCATTTGTTTTAGGTCTGGATGTTGGTAAGACCAAAACTCTCGTAGTTCCTGATACCCAAATCACAAGACACGATCATAATATTGGGTCAGAACTACGTATGTGACTGTTGGGTATATTTTTAATTTATTTTCCCCTTATTATAAAAGTCTGTGTCCTGCGAGCGTAAGAAGAGACTCTACAGACTCTATAGTAGAGCTAATACTGGCCTTTTTTTTCATTAATAGAATAATTATCTGATATAATATCATCGACTAAAAAATCCTACATGTATGAAGATAAAAAATACATTTATTACTAAAAAAACAAGCATGTAAAAATATGCTTTATATTTAGATGCCAATGTTACGAATCTCTCATCAAGTTTCATTCACACGTTGTGAATGTTCGTTATTAATCATCCAGGCAACAATTCAACACGTTTGTTTATGTACAATTTACGTATTTATATAAATGTCGACACAAGGAAAACCTTGGTGGAGCTTTACGATGTCCTTGATAGAATCATCGCAAAAAATCATCGTTGTTTTTAATTCATATAAATAAGTTTCGTAAACTTCCCGTGCAAGTATCTAACGGAAATAGATTTATTATATATTTACCATCTGCCGGAAAAACGATGACGACGACATGAACAGTAGAAAAAGCTATTTTCACACTTATAACTTTTCATTTTTCTGATTTGAATTTTTACACTGATCAACGAAGGATTAATTGACCAAGAGTCAGTGGCTGCCACACGTTCATCATTTTATAAAAGCTAAAAGTGTGTTTGAGCATGCCTTCGATCAAATATACACTAGATTATAAGTAACGGCCTAAAAAACGGAAAGAGAATTAAGAGCACAAATAAGCGTGTGGCCTTATCTGATTTTAGTATGGTCCAAAAACATAATAAATCTTAATTATTAACACTAAGAAATTCAAATGTATAAGTATAAGCAACCTGGGCCACTTTTGGCGTGTGATTTTGTTCCGGACCCTGTATCTAGTATATATGTTATGGGCCAAGTGATTAATCGGGCATTATTCATAATGCCCGGGCAATATGAATAATGCCCAATGAGAGCGGGCAATGTGATTATAACCAATCAATTTATCACATTGCCCGGGCATTATGAATAATGCGAAGTGCCTAGTGGGCAGAGTGATGTAAAGCGAATCAAAATCAAAACAATGAGCCGAAGTGGTAGAATTTAGAATAGGGCAGCACGAGGGGTAGTGGATAGGGGGTGGGTTGGGAGGAGTGGAGGGGGAGGGGGGAGTGTCGCACCTCCCCTGGTACCACTCCCATGAAAAGGTAACGCACCATTCCTGAGAAATATCTATTATAGCAACTTAACCCTTAAAACACTTGTTGTCAATACAAATTAGCGTCTGCATCATCCATATCCTTCGTTACAGCGGGCGGGGGCTGCTCTCCCTCCGCGCCTCTGGCTTTTTATATACACTCTAGGGTCGGTAGCCAAAAGACTACGTGAAGTCGGGGTGTTCCGAGTCGGTTTTGGGGCACAGTCGACCTAACTTATCCATAAAATGGGTACACAAATTTTCTTCTGAAGATAATGTTTCGGACGTTAATTGCGACAATGCGGCAGCGCACCACGTAAAAAATCACCTATTAATCACCTTGCCCGATCATCATGTAGCCATATTCATAATGCCCGGGCAATGTGATAAATAGGTGAGTTTATATTGTAATTAATCACTTGGCACGATATGGCTCGGCAATATTCATACTGCCCGGGCATTATGAATACTGCCCGCATTAATCACTTGGCCCATAACATATATTTGATCGAAGGCGCATGCCTCTAACATAGGCATCACATGATCAGCTATGAAGCTTCGATCGTGGTGGCTTTGAAAGTTATTGTTGTGTAAATTAAAGAATCATCAGAAGTATCTGACTACCAGGAAACATCTTTTAATAGTTGCTTAAGAAACATATAAAATTTAGCAGGCAAAATTAATGTTATTAAATAGTACGACATCCTCAAACTTAAATGGATAGAACCAACGGAATGCGGAGTTTTTGTACAATTTAGGGAAAGGAAATGATATTGGCCCGTGACTACTTCTTTCCATGCTAGTGTGTTAACTCTGTCAGTGCAAATACCTACAATCCAGTTCAATATTTACCAGTTCTCCCGATCTCTGGTATCCTCGATTATAACATTGACGTACACTACTTAGTACTGTTGTACTCAAAAACAAGCAAGTTATCTGCGAGATATAATACGTGACTGTTGGGTGTATTTATTTATTTATTTCTATATATATTTTATTTTATTTTATTTATTTAGTTTTTGTAAATAGGCCACTTTTACACTGTACACTTTTATATCTGTGTATCTACGCAGACGAAACCGAAACCTACTTTAAAATAATACATTGTTACTTACCATCACTAATTAAGAAACGTCACGTCACAAATGGGTGAGTAACATAACGTAATGAATTGTACGCACCAACGATGACCGACCGGGGGATTTCAACAAACAGAATAATTTCACACACATTACGTACGTAATAGTTAATTGATGCTTCTTGTTCAATTGCAGGATTTTTTTTCGTCGAGGAAAAAATTTAAATTTTCTACAGTATTGTCCTATACTACGTATTAGATTTATAAAATCACTGTCAAAAAGTTAGGGTACTGGGATACCAGAATAGAACGAATTGGTCAGGTATTGGCTGAGCTCTCTTCAGAACAGCAATTTTAAACGTTTCATCAAACGATACATTACTAATGTTAATCTAATATTTGCAAGCATAATTTATACTATTTACCTACCCTTCTGGGAAAATGGCGTGAGTTTATGTATCTATGTATTTATGATTCTTTAATAATAAATCATATTTTTTTACATATCAACTGTTGAATCCACAGCACACATTGCGTATTGATATATCAAAATTGTGAAACTGAACTGAAAACTCTAATACGTTGCTTGAAAAACTTTACACCATTCTTCTAATTAGGGATGAATACGGCGCTGCGTCAGAAATGTATTAAACTGCGGTAGTAAGGCCATTACAAAAATACTTACAAGTTACAGTATGAATGATATGTCCGTTAATATATTTTATCATCTGTCTGTATCAGCCCATATACGTCCCACTGCAGGGCACGGGCCTCCTCTACAATCGAGAGTACGATTGAGAGTGGTTAGGCCATATAGTCCACCACGCTGGCCTAGTGCGGGTTGGCGGACTTACATACCATAGAAATTTTTTATAAATCGCTATGGTATGCAGGTTTCCTCACGATGTTTTCCTTCACCGTTTTAGTGCGTGGTGATTGACTATCAATACACACATGACTCCGAAAAGTCAGAGGTGTGCCCTGGGATTCGAACCCGCGACCACCGTGAACATGTTGGCAGTCGCGTCTAGTCCGTTTACCAACAGGCCACCACGCACTCATATTTTATCACTGACATGTTAACTTCATGACGTAAACACGGGAACGTAATTCCTGCGGTTCACACAAGCTGCTAATATCCCATTCATTATTAGGTATTCCCTAATGATAACTAAATCTTGTGCTAACTTCAATTATTTGGTCGTACTGACAAAGAAATATATTTTAGCGAAGTTTAGTATCTACTTAATATAACGGAATTATTTTTCCATTTTAAAAATATTTTCGATTTGTTTAAAATGAACCATGATGTCAAACATAAGTCAACTTATATTGTCACCCGACTTCTTTTCCTTAGATTCATTATTGTTTTCTAGTGTAGTCAATGATATATTATACAAATACGACGTCGATATCGCACTAGCATTTCAAAAGTGAGGCGTTCAAATTCGGGCAATTGGTGTAATTTCATCTAATCGCATAGCAACTGCGACAGAGGGAAAACCTCAGTGCTGTCAACACAATTTATTACGAAAATATTGTCTACAGTGTCGAATTGTGTGTTTTAAAAAGTGTAAAAACTATGGTGCGAGATATGAAACTAAATTGGAAGTACACACCATACGTAAGTATATAAAAATCAAACAATATTTAATTTTTATTTTAAATTAGTAAATACCGCCTTCAATTGTGTAAGAAGGATCGCCTAATACAAAAATTGTGAAGTGCGATAGGGACAAAAAGCGTGCGTCATAGATTAATAAATCAGAAGAGAAACTGAAGATACAGAAAATTGACGATGGAAGTTTGAATGGATTTGGATTGTTGTAGGTATATTTGTTTCTAATTCAATCATATTTAAAACGATTAAGTTATTTGTTATGAATTATTTTCATAATAAGTAACTTAATTCAACCACGAACATTACATAAAACTATACATATACAACGTTGATGCGACCGATGGGCGTTTCTTTAAACTGCATATACTAGGTACCATTTTGAAGCTCTGCACTAAAATCAATTAAATAGGAGCAGTAGTTTAGTCATAAATGATTTTTTAAGTTTTTGCCCCATTTGAACACGATGTAGCTTTTCTAACAACTGATTACGTCTGACGCAGGGTCATTCACCTTAAAACGATAGATCGTACTAAAATCTGCGCGTTGTTGCCGCACTTACACAAGTCGCGCTGTGGCGCGGCGCGACAATAACACGCGCCGCGCGCGACGTTGCCAATTTGTTATCTATTCGTATCTACAGGTCAATGAAATTTATTTACACAGGTGGTTGCGTTTTACTCTTATTTGGAAGCTATTTAGTTTGTTTGAAACAAACAAAATCTCATTTTTGGTATTATTAATTTTTGTGCCGTGCCGAATTCATACCTAGGACGTATAGCATACATAGTGTAATTTAATGCCCATCGGTCGCATCAACGTTGTATATTTATATACAGGGAGCGCAAATAAATGGCGCACTTGCTCAGTTGGGTACAAGGGCATAATATTAATATCGTAATAAAAAAATAATATTTGGAAAATACCTATCCGTTTTGAAGTTATGACCGTTTAAAGTTTTAAGTTTAATCACCACTTTTTCGCATAAAATCAGTTGGAATGGATGAAGAACAAGATTTAAACACATACGTATTTTTTCGTTTCGTCGTTAATTGAACGGTTAACGAAATATACCACGAAAACCATTTTTAACAGCATCAAAACTTTCTTAAACTTCGCTTTAACTGCTGTTTACACATGGGTAAGGTAAGGAACTCTTAGCTGTATAATTTATCCTTCTCTAACTTCAAAAAAGGATATTTTTTTTGTTTCATTTGTAATAAATCAATCAGTTAAACAGGGACGTACTTAGATTTAAGCGTCAATAAATTAACAACATAATAACTTTAGGTGCAGTTGCATCGTGAATGGATTGACTATTTTGTTTGTCATTGTTTTCCTTAGTGTCACAAATCCAAACTGAAAGATACCAAGAAATCACACTGGTCATATCTTAAATCATGTAAGATTGCGAATTTAATTATAATTAGAAAAGTTTTGATAATACCTACATGACATTTAAATTTTCTGTCTACATGACATTTAAATCTGATGACACTGGTTAATAAAAAATAATATTTTTAAAATGATGGCCCAATTCGGCCCTATTAGTCAAAGGAAGCCGCCGGTCATAGTGTACTTCGTCGGATCCAACGCGGCTCGATTATTCTTCCTTTGAGGTCGCCGCCGCCGTTTGTGAGTGCGTGCCGAAAGGCGGCAATTTCTTTGTCGGTAACTTTTAGCATTTTGCAAAAGAAGCCCGACATCTTGAGGTGTGTTCATACTACACACTTGATGTAACTTAATTAGATTAAGTACTCCGATATAAAAGTTACGTTAAAAAAAAATTAAACAATTATTGGACTGATACTGATACTTGCTCAATAGCTTATAATATTATTTAAATATGTCATCAGCCGATCCAGTCAATTACAAATTGCCTATTTACTTTGCTTATTATTGTATTTAACATTATTTTAATGTATTTTGAAAATAATGTTACTTTAAAGTGATAAAATTTCTTCTAAATTCTTATACCTAGAGAAATGTCGTCTACCATTATAGCATAGAATTTGCATATGAGACTTATTTGAGATAAAATTAGTGAAATCAATAAACACTAACTACTACTGCATTGGAGACCCCGTGCCCTGCAGTGGCACGTATATGGGCTGATACAGTAGTAATACTAATTGTTCAGATGAATTATTATGTACTCAAATAGGAAAGCTTTGTAACTAATGTGAACAGGCCTTTATCTTTCAAGAATCAAAATAATAATTTATGTTTTATTAGTTGAATTCGGATTGCGATCGCGTGTGCATGTATTAGTCGTGTGCATATTATTGTAAATTCGTTTTCAGTTATTTTGAGTAAATTTTATTAATTTAACTATGCTTTGAAAATTACCCAATTTGATAGCTTTTGATGTAACTTGTGTTATGTGAAATGTAAAAGAAAAAGTGATTTGTGCTACCAAACTGTGACAGTGTTTTCGTGCGGGTTTTGGCGGATCCTGCGCTTCCAGCTTTGCCTATCAAGGTCATTACGGTTTACATTACAAGGTCAGTTAACTATTTTGGTGGTCATTAATGACAACTAACCAGCCCACATGAGTCACCGACGGCCTCCGTGGCGCAGTTGGTAAGAACCGCCTGTGAAATGAGAGACCGCGGGTTCGGTTCCCGCCCCGAGACAAATAATTTCCGTGAACCATAATTATTTTTCTAATACCCGCGACACAAGATTTGTATCTTAGTGTGGGGTTAGTACCCATGTATGTGACTGTTGGCAGTATTAATTTAATATCTTTTTTATGTACCCTGAGCGTGATGTACACAATCGCACGACTTATAAGTAAATAATGAGCTCTGCTTATTTATTGTTGAATGTCTACCGTTCAGTTGTAAGGTTTAATCACTTTAGCTTAACATGTTAAGGGGTAGCATGTGTAACGTTAGTTTTTTTTTCTCGGCATCTTTCTTAATATTCGCTAGCGCCATACAAATCCGTCTTAATTAAGATTCCTTCACCATATACTATAATGTATATTGGCAGGTGCGCCGTTTTCTTGTCCACCCTGTATATCATTGAATGTTTCCAGATTTCCACGTGATGAGCTTTTGAGACGTAAATGGGCACGCACTAAGCACAATTCGAACAATTAGAGGGGATCTTGACTGGATGCCTTAAAAACTGATTAATGTTGGTTTAGCACATTTTAATTATGAATAAAAATATACAACTACGAAAATAATATATACATCCACCTAAAAACCTGCACCATCGGTTGTAATATCGATTGTTTACTACTGATAGGTCTCTCATATGTGAGATGCCGCCTCATATGGTAGGTAACACCCCGATGTCTATTTTTCCCACCAAACGGCAGTTTAAATGCCATGTTATGTTCCGGTTTAAAGGACATTCTCGCCCGAGTAATGGCTGTTCTTATTATTAATTAAGAATTAATAATAAGTACAGCGATTACTCGCGAATATTGCGAATTAAGAACTTATGTCTCGGGATGGCAAGCTCAGTGAATGCCAAGCATTGCTTTGTAATCTAAGGTGTCTTTTGGTTTTGCTTATGTCTACGAGCGGTCGTATCATCACTTGCCATCATTACAATTTAAAAAAAATATTAATATGAGATCAATTTTTCAGTGTATGCTAACATATACTAATATAAAAAACTGCAATCAATTTATATCTTTATTTTTTCATGGTTGTAAGCAAATAAAAAAATTATATTTTGTTTCAGAATGGCGTACCATAAGTAACCTCACGTAGCAACCTCAATGTTAATACGAGTATATTATATACTTATAAAAACAAATAGGTAGCTTTATTTATCGTAAGTGCGTGGTGGCTTGTTGGTAAAAAGTGCGTGGTGGCCTGTTGGTAAACGGACTAGACGTGACTGCCATGTTCACGGTGGTCGCGGGTTCGAATCCCAGGGCACACCTCTGACTTTTCGGAGTCATGTGTGTATTGATAGTCAATCACCACGCACTAAAACGGTGAAGGAAAACATCGTGAGGAAACCTGCATACCATAGCGATTTATAAAAAAATCTATGGTATGTAAGTCCGCCAACCCGCACTAGGCCAGCGTGGTGGACTATATGGCCTAACCACTCTCAATCGTACTCTCGATTGTAGAGGAGGCTCGTGACCTGCAGTGGGACGTATACGACGGCGTAAACATCATTGGGTGTAGTGGCATTTTTGAACATGCCAGGCCGTATTGCTGGCAATAAGTTTTTGAGGTAGATAAAAGCACATCAGTGTGCTTTTATCTACCATACATTTTATCTAGCACACATAATTTATGGTGGGCTCTACAAATACATACCACTGCAAAATCAAAGATCCAGAAACTAAACCTGCATATTCTTTAATATGCCATTTGTGTTAGTCCGACCTCCGTAGTATGTGGAGTACTCTATACGTCCAAAATAACTGCTCTTTTAATCGATCAATGTAATAAACTAACCCATTGCTACAGTGATAGACATTATAAACATCGTCTCAATACTTTAAATGTTTGCTTTGGTTTTTTTTTAAATATGCCCTTTTTTTACGTCACTCGTTCAAACAGACAGGCAAAAATTGATGTTTAGGCTTTCTTGTCGTTTATAAAATACGAGGTGATTAGTCGTGTGAAAAATATACACAGGAGTGTTTACCAGTTTCTTAAAGGTTTATATTGGGAGCTGTGCGTTAGTACATTTTTTTTAACCGAAATCGGATCTGAACTGACGACATATTGTGGTAAAAATTATATCAAAATCGAAGGGTGATAGGAAACGAAAGTTTGTCAAACTGTGGCATTCGAAAACGGTCAATTTAAACAGTTTGAACTCTTTCATTTTATGTAAGAGAGTCATATTTTACGAAGCCTGCTTGACATGTTTTAGATTCACAACAGAATTACCCATATTCTTGCTTTATGACTCCTAAAGTTTTTAGTCTTACAGTTTTTATTATAAATGTTTTCCATGACTTCCGAAGTAAAATTGTAATTCCATTGTTTCACTTGAACCTTTGTATAAAATTTATTTGATCCGTTGAAAATGAAGAGCCAATCAACTAAGTTATCTATCAAAAGTTGCACGTGTTTACAAGTTCATGTTTTTTTATACTCAATTAAGTGATTTAACTACACGTTACAATGTTTTGAAGACTTTAATGTAGCATCAAAATAGATTACAGGAGATTACCTTATAAGGTTTCTATGACCCATGTCTATAAGATATTTACGAAAAAAGCGGAAAAGTGAGTTATCTGATGTAGCAACTTGTCCTATATTGGAGAACTTTTTGGTTAGGCCTCAACTTGCTCAGCAAACTTAGCTACAGGTGGCCAGCACGCGTTAGCGTAATAAATATAGGAATCATAAACATACAAGCGAAACATGTACTAAGAAATAAAATAAATCGAAAGCCATTACCATCAGCGTTGAAACAACATAAATAAAACCGATTCGATCTCGCCGCGATAATAATAAATAACATAAATGCATTGCAAATAAATAAATTCTAAAACCGAAATGTATTTATTTCGGCTGGACAGCGACGCGACGGTGCGGCACGATTGTCGAAAAATCCTTCACATCACCTATTCAATAAATTCGTGAACAACGGTCGTGCCCGTTTTATTTCCGAGACAATGTCCTTTCGCGAAATAATTACAACTGAAGAGGTGTAAAATTATTCTCGTGTTTTTAAGCAAGATAATAAAACTTATTAATCCATAGGAGAATATTGTTTTTGTTCTTTTCTGTTGTTGTTTTTCCGGCAATTGTTTTGTTGAAGAGCCAATCTTATTATACGTGTCAATCCGCAATTGATTTTAGCCAATAAAAATAAACAACAGACGTTGCGTTGGCCGCACGAAACCAATTAAGTCTCTTTAAAATTTGTTTCCAACAGTATTACTCGAAGAGTAAAAAATCAAAATACATGTCTAATAAAGATACTTTACTGTGGTTATTTAAAGTAAATATACGTTTTCTTGCGATGGTATGTAACGGTAAAGTTTTAACAACAGCAACACATACAATAATGACATCTAACTATAAAACACAAATAAGTGTTTTTTAGAAATGAAATTGGTTAATCATGTAGGCAATTAAATAGCTCTTACGACGAGTCAGTACATAGTACATATTCTATACTTATATACAAAGTAATTGATTATATTATTCATATCAAAATCATCATAAGTATCGAAGTTTTTCATATGATAAGTACTAATATGTGATATAATGGCGGATGGTTCTCACCTTTCCGTTTGTCGGGCACGAGCAGCGTCTGCCCTGGGAAGATGAACTGCGTGGCGAGTCGGTTCAGCTTGGTGAGCTCGGAGGGCGTGGTGTCGAACCTGGCCGCCAATGACGTCAGCGTGTCCCGGTCGCGAACCTTATCATAACAAATCATCTAATCATTTTTTTAACACGCAATACAGATTCTGTACAAGTCTAGAAGATTTCATGTCTGAGGCATTATTTCGAACCTAACTAATAGTCGATCCTAGGGTGTTTGAAAAGGGTATTCATCCTAAATTCACATAATAAATATACCCTACAGTCACATACACAGTCCTGACCCCACACTAACATCCTGCGTCGTGGGTAACAGAAACTTTTTTTTTTTATTGCAATGAATGACGAGACGAGCAAGCCGTTCGCCTGATGGTAAGCGATACGACCGCTCATAAACAGTGGCAACATTCCACTGCGCTCGCCATCCTGAGACATAAGATGTTACGTCTCAATATGTACAGTAGTTACTCTGGCTACAATGTCCTTCAATCCGAAACACAACAGTGCATTTACGCAGTATTGTTTCACGGGAGAAATAGACATTGCGGTGGTACCCACCCAGATGGCCTCTTACATATGAGAGACCTACCACCAGTAAAAAAACTACGAGAGAATTTTTCGGCCTCATAAACACCCATCATAAGAACAATTTCTTGCGTAGCATACGAGCTTTGAGACAATCGCGCGAAGTTACAAAGGTGTCATTTACCATCTGGCAATAAGGTTAAAGACCCAAGTCGAATCTGTTCTCGAAGTTAAAATTAATTATTCACATTAAAATTTGTTTCGGTGCGGGGATCGAACCTGCGGTCCATTGTGTTACTACTGGGTACTAACCCGCTGCGCCACGTAGGCAACTTGAATCTTTTCAATAGCTTTACAATAGGCATGACGAATTATTTTAAAATCATGTTTTATAATAGAGATACACATTTATTATATACGAAATAATTTATATTTCAAGAATTTACAAAGGTTTAACACAGTTTTAAGCCATTTTTCTAATAATCTTTCAATAGTGCACAGAAAAACTAGTAGGTGTCATGGCATCCGTTATAACGTCACCACTAGGTAAACATGTCATTGTGTCTATGCGCAGCGAAGAAAGTTAACGAAACAAAACATATTTCGTTTGATAAAAATGAATTCTAAAGTCTATAAGTGGTTCCGGCAAAGTTCACATTCCACATTTCTAAAGAAATTGGTAATGTTTACGGCAGGTTTACATAGGCGTGACGTCATTCGTCGTGGCTAGCGTTTCTGTCAAAATGGCCGATTGCTATATTTTGTACTTTTATTTTATTGAAAATCTTATTAATCTCCAATTCTGGATTAAAACTAAAACATCGTTTTAAACCCTTCTAATATGTTTTCCCCCCTAACATCATAAAATATTTGATATTTTGATACTGTCGTCACGCCTATTATTGTGAATTATAGTCCCTAAGTGTGTTCGGATATCCTACCACAAGTAGCAACTGGATTATCCAAGTTTTCCGTAAATAAATCTTAGTATTTCCGCGAAATTGTACTAAACATAGCACACAAACATCGTTTAGGGAGCATCAATCATAATGCAGTGTAGAACGCTCACCGTATACGTCATAGTTTTGATGGGGGGCGGGGGAGGCAGTCTCTTCGCTTGCTCGTCTTCGTCTGCAACAAAGAAATGTTATTTATTACCTTCAGTTCTGACATCCTTCTTGTTTACAAAGCGAACTGACATAAGATGGTACAGATTCGTTGCAGGTGGCTGTATCGAAATATTTTAGTTGTTAATTATGTTAGTTCTTATCATTAACTTAGAACAAAAGAGACTAAAACTGTATAATAAGCACTACTGTATTGTAAAAGTTGTTGCTAAGTGAATAAATAAATGAATATTTATTTCGACATGTAAAAATAAATGCAGTAAATCTGATTCTATGTGCGAGCGTGTGTGTGAGACGAACTGTTTACTAGTTGGAGATCTATCTTGCGTCATTAAAATCCGAGCCTTCTAAAAACCGGATACAGAAGCTGAACCCGAAACGCGACACTTTCGTGAGTCATTTGATGGACTTCCCTTATTGATTATTTTTTATATATTGATCTTCCCTTATTGAATTATTGATTTCGGTAAGTATGGAGAGGACAGATACAAATAGGCTATTACATACTTGAAAAAGTATATTATGTGTTAAATATACGTTAAATTATTTATTATTATCTACGTTTATGATAATAAATAAATAGATGCACCCAACAGTCACATACATAAGCCTGACCCCACACCAAGATCGAGTCTTGTGTCGTATCCAGAACTAAGAGAGACTTTTCCATCTCCCAAACACCCAGACCCGAAACAAATACCTGCGGTTCACACAAATATTTGTTACGGTGCGGGGATCGAACCCGCAGCCTCTGGTTCACAGCCGGCGTTATCTTACCAACCAACTTTTTGTTTTCCAATACTTTAATTTTACACGAGTATCGTAGTAAATCACTATCGCAGTGACGTAGTTGTATTACAGTATAGTTACAAAGCTCGAATTTCCGGTCGAGTAATCCAATGTCACTTGGATTTTTCTATTCATTAGCCCAGAGTCAGGAATTTTTGTCCGATATAAGCTCGCACGGTATCGTGGGACGGAAAAATACAAGGGGAAATGTGGGTCTCCTGGTAGCACCTCTTTCTAATCCTTCGGAGAATAAGAATGCATCATAGTAAATTAAAACATATAGCAAAAATAAATTTTGATGAAAGAACAATACTTGACGATATGTGAAAACCGCGAAGAATCAAACGTTTGATTATCACGCAAAGACGACACATAGACACCGTTGCTAAGAGAAAAACTATCGGCGTTGGAATCATTGACCCAAATAGCCACTAGTTTCATCCCAAATTCCCAATATTAATATGAAATGCACGGTGACAAATAAATTCTGTACATTTCATACTAATCCGTTTAATCAGTGGTGAAATGGCACGCAACACGGAAAACACGTAATTATTACATTTGATATCCATTGCATATGGCACAATCGCGCGTTGATTTATGCCGGCCGATATGTTATGATTGCCAGAACGTAAATAGAATTATCTTATGCCAATAAATATGTTTTATTAAATGCGAATCTGCGTGCTCGTCTGTCGTTTACCGCTCTGCCATCGGCTATACGTCTCTGTTTAACATAGGTTTGATGGTATATAAATATATTCACCTACGAACGAATATAGATGTGATAAAATCAACGGAACACCTAATGCCTATTATACCTTCAAAAAATACTAACTTTATTAAAATGCAATTTTACTAATTTTATATTATAAAAGATGAATTTTATATAAGTTTCTTAGGCAACCATCATAAGGTGTTTTCTTGGTAGCCAGACACTTCTGATAATACAAAGAAGCTGATAACTTATAAAGTCTCCACGATCCAAACTTCATAATTGTTGGTCGTGTGATGCATACGTTAGTGGCATACAGTGTGCACAGACAAGCTTTAAGATTTTATAAAGTAACTAAAATCTGGCAACCACGCTGGCTATAATTCATAACTAACATCTTTTTTTTTATCTTCAGATCAAAGTAAATTTTAATTCACAAACAGAACGACTGAGACAGAACATACGAACATTTCAAAGAACTTGACCACTTTTTACACTAATGGCTTTAGAAAAATAGCCGTACTGCGGAGTAGTAAACTCACAAAC
This sequence comes from Hyles vespertilio, assembly GCA_009982885.2. Taxonomy (NCBI): domain Eukaryota; kingdom Metazoa; phylum Arthropoda; class Insecta; order Lepidoptera; family Sphingidae; genus Hyles; species Hyles vespertilio. The sequence goes on from CM042818.1 coordinate 16,460,655, forward strand.
ACGTGTCCGTGTTAGTGTAATCAAATGGTTTCTTTATATGTTTGCAACCGACAGCACAAACAAACATGCAAAATTTAAACTGAATTAATTTACAGATTCCATTAAGAGTCGACCGCTATTTATTGAACGAGGCAAATGGCTTGTTTATTTTGAAAACATTTCTCGAAACGTCGAATAGTATTACGTGACTCCATACAGGTGGAGCGACAAAGGAAGCTGATGTCGCACCAGGCCAGAGGTGCTCACAACCGAGAAGATCCATTGAATTGCTAATTGAGGTGAAATCATTTCACTGAATCAGGGACACATTTGCATAATTCCGAATATAAATAGATTGTGCCGAAATCAAATTACTCTGTATCCTAACCAGTTCGGAGAATAACCGACCCATACTAACATCCAATTGTATATAGGCCGCAATAAATTTCATACCCCGCGACAATCTGGCTCACGAATACTCTGATTAGCCATTTAAACCGCAAAATTAATTAAATTCTTTGCCGCTTAACCATACCATACCAGGCATTTATATGGAAAATGTCCCAGCAGGAAAATATAAATGGTTTTAATCCTACATCGAGAGAATTGGTAAAAGTCCATAAAATGTGTAATATATTTTGTATTCGTGATATTAAATTGCTAAAAATGTAATAGCTCGTTTTTAAAACACGTCACAACGAAAAGGTTTAGCGCGGTTTCACATTTCGTCACGTCGCGAGAATTTTACGTCGGTAGCCGGTAAGTACGGTTTGCGTAATGAAACAGCCAATAAAACGTGTTCGCATAATGGGACAAGGTTTAATTTCATTCAATGTTTGATTTATACGCTCAGCAGACGCTAAATAAATATGTACCTAAACGCAGACGGCCCAAGTAATGGATTAAGCAAGATCGGATTAGTTTAACCCTTCCCTTAGGCGTTGAGATGGGAATAATCCCTAAGGCGTAATTTTCATGCTTTCAAATAAAGATAGGAGGAGGTCCGATACGAAATATTTACATTGGACCGACATGAAAACGTGCCTAAACCTCGTAATGTAAAAGACGATTTGGTAAACACAACCCAATTTGCTTTTACATAAACACATACTGTTATAAGGGTTGTCGTGACCGTTGTCATGTATTCTTACGGCAATCATTATAGAATAATTGCACTGTTAGTGCTGTAAACATGGCCCAATACGAGCTTAATGTATTTATAATGCAGAATAACCGGTTGTTTGACGTGATATACATACCTCTGTGTACGGCGTCAAATCTGCCCTCGACCTTCGAGCGCAGTGACTCCAAGTCGAAGGGCGGTGAGAACCCATGGTCCACGGAACGACTTTTAGACCTGTAACATACGTTAAAACAATTAGATCTCAATTTGTGCCATAGAGCGCAATAAATAACAAACATACACTTCCACCTTACACCAAACCACCTTAAAACTATTTAACCCTTACCACCTTTACATAGATTAGAATCAATTTTATTATGTCGTGCATTTTTGATAAATCTTATTCCACAAGCATTTTTATGTGTGTGTAACCATCACCGCAGAAACGATATAAGGATGTGGAACCGGAGAATACTAACCACTTATTGCCTGACATGACGTCAGTGCTACATCAGGTAAACCGATCGAAATAACCAACATTTGTCATAAATACCGTATAGAAACTCATTAGTGATACCTACAATGTCTTTATCTATCAAACTTTAAAAAGAACAGTTTGACTAACGTATGAAGAAAGCCTTTGTGAGTTATAAAGCATTCCACAGCAACAACGTTAATAATTCAATCGTCCATAATTGGGATTTTACGGGGGCTAACAAAAATTGGGAAGCTTTTTACTGCAAATGTTACCTCTCCTTTTCTTCTTAACAAAACATCGTATCCAAGTGATATAATTTATCCGCTCTCTTAACATTAAGTAACGCAGAAATTGTTAAAAGCCTTCTGGTAATAGAAGCTAAGTACATACATAGAGCGTTAATGTGTTTGCGTGACAACTGTCCAATATTAACGGTGAAGGGCGGCGAAATCATCTGACCTTATACTCGAAAGGAGACAAACGAAAAGTTTCACAATAAACCCTTCAGAAACGAAGATAGCCAGACCTACATAATAAACATTCCGGGTCAACGTACGTATAATTGTACACACCTAAAAGTCAACCCAAATAACAGCCACAGGACCGATACAAATAGAACGAGCTCGCCAGTCAAGGTTTCATTTACATACTCAAAACAAAGGGTACGTTATTATCTAATACACAATGTCTCGTAGCTGATTAGTACACGAGGTGCGTGGAACTCATAGATGGAATGTAAATAATACGAGTAAGTAACATAACAGTGCTCCTTGGTACATAGATATCTGCGAGAATGTTTCGAATACTAAGCCAGTTACGTACGAAGGCCAATAACATGTCGCTACTTAAGGTCAGCTCTAAACTTAAATTAATCTCAATCATGAGTCACAAGTGGAGCTCAGAGCACAGTAATCGCGAGTCGCGCTATACAGTTACACATCGTTGAAATTCAATGGGATTATGTACTATTACGCAATTAGGTCAATGCTTATCAAATTTACAGTTCAGTTACGACACGCCAGCAGTCCGAAAGATATTAAAATGTGATACGATGGATTGGTTTCTAGGTTTCAAATACACGTGACGACGTGTAGTGTCAAGCGTTAGTGTGCACCGTCCAGTTATATGAAACACGAATACTAACTACTGTCGACACATATATTAATACAAACGACTTATTAGCTCCGTAAACAAGCAATATCAACTGAGTGCTATTATAAAAATGTGTTTGTTGATATTTGCAAATTTGCTCAACAATGCGATAAATTGCTATTTTAAAAACAATTAATAATTGAAACAGAACAAAATTGTTTTGCTACTCAACATAAATTATCCAAACCTTTTTTCCACAAGTATAAAGTACAAAGATATAAATGATCTTGCAATTAAATTACTCAGTAAATAGTATGAAATATTTTAATATACTTCAGTTAAATCACAAGCGACTAACAGAGACTTGACATTTAGTAGGCGAATGTCTAAGGACGAGTTCGTGCCATCGCGTATTTGAGACAATTTTAAAGACACGTCGTCCATTCTTTTATCGCGATATAACGTTACATATTTTGTGGGATTGTTATCAACAAAGAGATATACATCAGAATACATACATACCGGGTATCTCAAGACTGCTACCGAAAACGAAGCCGGGTGGTAGTTTTAGTGGCTACAAACACAATGCAATTAAAAATTTCGCATAGAAACGCGACAATTATTTTTTATGATTTTTTAAATATCGTCATTTTTGGGTGGTAAATCCATAGTTTTTGCTAAAATAATAATTTAAACTCTTTTATACCTTAGAATATTTATAAATAAAAGGGTATACACTATTATTTTAGGAAAAAATGTATTTACCACCCAAATATGGCCATAGGAAAAAAATAACAAAAAAAAGTTGTCGCTTTTTTTTGCAACTTTTTTTGTTACATTGTGTCTGAAGTCGCTTAGACTACCACCCGGCTTCGTTTTCGGTAGCAGTCTTGATATACCCTGTATAACCAGTTGTTACGTGAAGAGGACGTGGGAGTTTTTTTAAAGCCGACAAAAGATGAATTGGTAGTTTGCAATGCGTATTTAGCATTCAAGGAGATACTGGATGCAGTTTACATGGCAGAACAATATACTCCTCAGTTAGTAACTTTAGGAACAATTTCTGTTATTATCTTGATTGACTTTTTCTCACTAAATATGAACGTTCATAGTTAATTCATTCAGAATATTGAGCAAATTTGCAAGCACCTTAAAAGTATATGAAAAAAAAAAAACAAAGCATAATGTTACCTTTTGTATGACTGATCGATGCTCTCGGCGCTCCTCGAAAGCTGCTGCGAAGCGCGCCTAGACCTGCATGCAACAGAGACCACGGTCTACACACAGGCTACGCATGCAATCAACGATCACAGCGCGTGTGCAATACTCTCAATGCATTTACTACAATCGCTAACCATGAAACATCGATTATAATAACAAAATCAATATTCGAAAATTGATTATTCTGCAGAGTATTGCACACGATCTTATTACCCTTATTCACACAACGAACCATCACGACATTGCGCCAAATCCAGCGCTTTATAACTTCGATGTGTTAAAACGTTGTCTGAATAAGTGTACAGTGAATCACTACGCTATTTTTGTTTCCAAAATAAATGATACAAAAATAAATGAGAATGCTTCTTGGCAAATTAATGTGTCAGATAGCACTGATATTTTTGTATGTGTTTACAAAACAAACCAATAATGGGATATTATCATGCGCATAAATTGGCGATTAAACTGATACATATCTAAATATGAAAGTACTTGTACACAAACAACTATTATCTACTATAATGTTACTAATACTAAATCTTGCCAACAGCATTGAAGCACAGCAAACGACAACAGTAATTACAAGTAATCTGTTATTGATATAATTTGCGAGGGCGACCGCGTGACGCGTCCGCGGTGACACCGACCCTTCCACATAGGACATGTCTCATTACTATTGTATGTGATTTTATTTCTTGTTGCTCTCATTGTTCCGCAGCAATAATGGAAGAAAATGTAATTAAGGCGCTCTAATAATTTAATTTACGCGCACGGCATCGCGGAGCGTCTCATTGTTTACTTCGCCAAACAAATTAACGTCAAACAATACCTACTATCAGCGGCATGATTGATTCGCATCCGAGTGGGGATAAACGCTTTTATCATCTCCAATCATGTTACTTTATTTCGGATTAAGACCCATGAAGTAAAATTGATTTATAAAATATTTGTTTTGCTAATCCTGGGCGGAGGACTTACGTTAGCAACACCGATAAACTGGTGCTTGTAAATTTCATACTTTTTTATGTAACCATTAGTGTGGTTTTTGTTAGCTGGAATTGGTTTTTTCTCTAAATTACACAAAGAAATTGGTCACATAATTACAGTTTGATTTTTTTCAATCCATTACATAGAAAACGTGTAAAGTGAATTAGAAAGTACATTTACATTTGATGCGTAGTTCATCGAGGTAAGAGCGAAGATGATTTTGAGCATAATATATTCTATTTTTTCATAGGTGAAGGTTAAACTGATGAAACCACTTTTGAAAGATAATTGCACTCCGCTGATCTAACATAATAATGGGGAATGTTTAATTGTACAAATCATAAAGGTATCAATTATCATTCAAAGATTTTTGCTAGTAATTGTGGGATGTAGCTGACATTTTAAATAACTCAGTGAGAGTCTAGAATACCTAAAGGCCTGGTCTGGCGAAGAATACGCGCGGCACTGCGGTAAGCGGCAACGTCATGACGTCATGCAACGTAGTTCACATAACAACAAAAAAGGTGGTTCTCATATAGGTTTCACTCTGTGCGTAAATCCGTTGACCAATGGGAGAACCGTTCATTGACAACAAACGTTACTATGGCAATTTCGCATTGAAGTTTTCTTGAATTTCCATGACAACAAATAACAATCATTTAAGTTCGAAAACATATATAATTTCTTAAAAAAATGTTTGTGTGTCATTTTAAATAAACTGGGTATATATGTTTACGAGACAATTTTTGCAATATTGATACGTGATAAAAGTGGTTCGTATCATTCTAATGAAATACGCGTCTGCTGAATACATTTTTTTCGGCTAAACAACTTATTGTCAGATCAAAATAAATTTCACTGGATTTATGTATATATCCTTTCTTATATTATCGTTATCGATCGTACCGTAATTGGGTAAAAATAAATTCCATAACGATTAAATTATTTTCCTATAAAATTGTCACAAGCAAAACCTGGAACAATACTGATGGACACTTTTTACAATAATAATTTTATTTTAGTATTTAACAGAATTCATAACACAGAGCTCAAAATATATATGCGTAGGTGTAATTAGCACAAATTACAATATATATAGAGGGGGTTTTAATGGAATGGGAATGGAAAAAAGCTGAAAACACAGAAATTGATACTACGTTGAGGAACTACATATTTAAGATTGCACCATGTCATCACATGATGCACTCCAGGTGCTAGGAGAGTGGTGTTAATTGTGTCGAACGGCGATAGTTTATTATATCTTGCAGGTGGATTTTGTAAATTACTACGAAAATAATATACAACCATTATACAACGAATGTATGTATATGAGCTGATACAAAACTCATCATAAGATTCTTTGTAGCTACTTTTTCGGGCTCATATAAAATTTGTTGTTTGTTGATTGTATTTCTTTTTATGCAAATATAGGGATAAGGCCAGCTAGCGTAGTGGACTATAGTATGGCCTAACCATTCTCAATCGTATTCTCGATTGTAGAGGAGACCCGTGCTCTGCATTGGGACGTATATGGGCTGATAAAGTGCTCGCGAATAGGGATAAAGACTGAATGTATATAGATACCTAGTAATAAATCGTCTCCAATTGTACCCTGATCAGTTGGGAACTAATTCCGTTGCTATATTTTGTTAAAAAGCATGGGGTACTAGGTACTTAGGGCAATTAACACTTCCGTTCGCCATTTTTGTAACAATAAAATAAATGTAATTGACTCCATTTTATAATCTTGTACTTATTAAATATTAATTATTTTTACTTTTTAATTGTATCTTTTTTACCAAAGCAAGGTCTTAAAGTTTTATTCCTACGTGGTGTAATATTGCGCCATTGTCATTGGGAACGAACGCGAACTGTATTAAACGTACTGCGCGGCAACACATAGTCGATATACGCGCCACACCCTAAACAAAATTTAAACCAAACGAAAATTGATAAAAATATTGTCCTCAAATAAATCCATTGCGCAAATACGCTTACCGCGACGAAATGATGAGAATGACGGCACGTTGTGCGGTGTATCCGCCCCGCGCTTCACCGCACTTGCCCCTCTACACTGACGCATACTGTGACAGCACAAAAGACCAGTCTACCCGTCACCCGGTTGACCCCTCACCGCAGACGCTGGCTGACGCATACTGCGGCGGAACGTCATGTCAATGTCAATGTTTTTCATACAAAACCGAGTTTGACACCGCATTCCGCGCAACGCAACGCTGTGCGTAGCTTCGACAGCCCAGGGCTTAAGACAGAAAGAGTGTACAGCTTAACTTTTGGCAGACTCACGCAAGCGTCCAACCTAATTTCGTAAATTAGTATACAGTTCAAGAAGATATCCAAGTTTTGTTTAAAATGCGATGTAAGCACATCCTCATCCGGAACTCGGGCGAGGTTGAATTCAACCATTTATGAGGGAGCTACGATGTTTCATTTCACCTCACGGTTTCGCTCCTCGGAAAAATTATGTGAGGGGTTTTGTTACAGTGGTCCGCGAGGTTGTAATAGAAGCGACGAGCAGGGAGATGGCACCGCCCTTGGCACTGGGCGTGTGCCAAGCCACTCGCCTACTTAATACTACGTAAATACGCGGTAGTTTTTTTGTTCGCGGATATGCTATATTTTATAAGTAGAATCGCTATGAAACCGAGAAAATACAGCTCACGCTGACAGAGAAAATGAAACTGAACAGACGTCATAACATTAGAGTCGCTGAAACATACCATCATCTGTCGATCAGGACATGTCGAAATACGGCAAGATTTGTTTATGACAAGTTACAATATATCACGAATTATATTACCACACTCGCAGACAGGTATGCAATCAGATACAATGTTTTATTTATAAATCTACTGGGTATCTCAAGACTGCTACCGAAAACGAACCTGGGTGGTAGTTTTAGTGGCTACAAACACAATGCAATTAAAAATTTCGCATAGAAACGCGACAATTATTTTTTATGATATTTTAAATATCGATATTTTTGGGTGGTAAATCCATAGTTTTTGCTAAAATAATAATTTAATCTCTTTTATACCTTAGATTACTAATAAATAAAAGGTTATACCCTATTATTTTAGGAAAAAATGTATTTACCTCCCAAATAGGGCCATAATAAAAAAAAAAACAAAAAAAAAATTTAGCTTTTTTTTTCAACTTTTTCTATTGCATTGTGTCGGAAGTCGCTTAAACTACCACCCGACTTCGTTTTCGGTAGTAGTCTTGATATACCCTGTATAAGTTTAAAACATCTATGCTATAATAGTGGCACTCACAAACCGTATGTTTTAAATGTTGAAGAGGTGATAATTTGGCTAACTTTATTGTTAGAAAATGTTTTTCCAATCAGAAAGAATACATCTGTTTTCAATGAGACTTTCTGAATCTACGAATGTAATTATTGAATTTCTCACTTCGCGTTATTAAATCTTATGGAACTTTGTACTTGTGTACTCTTGAAATAATGCAAATTAAAGAATGTGTTTATGAATTATTTTAACAGGAATCTATTCAAAATAATACATAGATACAACGATAAATAATTATGCGTATACCACGTCATTATACAAAACAATGAAGATTTTTGCAACTTTTATTTACGGCGTTGATTGCAAATTGAATAATCCACAATTCGGAAATATCATACTGATACTCATTGCCACAGATAAGTTTTATCATCATAGATACTAGAAATAATTGTGTTAATATGATTTGATATCACCTTGACTGTTTGTATCTCATACAAATAGCTTGATAATAGCGGTGAAGAGCTTTTTGACGCAATCTGGATAATGTGACAGGTTGTTGACAATTAAAAATTAAATAAAGACATTTGGTTGAATTAAAACAATATCTTTGAAGGAAAAATTTAATTTAAACAAGCTCATCAATGCAAGTTGGCATTGGTGTAAGAATTCGGAAATCAAGTGGTTTTGAAAAGCTCAGTTGTTAGAGCGCAATTCCGCGCTTCTACCAATCGACTAACCATGTCACTCACTAGTGATGGCTAGTGACCCATATTGCTCGTCAATTACTGACTTCTGACACACTGGCCCTTAATGCATGATAATCTTTCCATTCCATAATCAACATTCAGTTAAAGCTCATCGATTCTGGCCCTTAACTCTTCCTAATTATGGTAAGAAAGAAAAGTGGACAAGGACACTCAAGGGACCTAAATTCCTGATAGATAAAATAGGCCACAATTGTAATAACCTGATCTGTAAATGGGCCATCTTCACAACTTTGTAAACTAAATGTATTCTGTCAGACAGTATCACAAATACTCAACATTAAATTTTAAATTAAAATAGCGTGCCGCATATTTTTTTATTTACATTTCATTATAATAAGTTGTGTTGCAAACAAAGACAATGTGTATGTGCAGGCTGCCACACAGTTTCTCGTGTCGGACAATAGCAGTGAATGTATAACGTTTAGATACCATTGTTCTACATCTCACTGCTATTTATTATATTCTATTTATTATTATAATAACAAGGCTCAATTTTGTAAAACGCTTTGTAACATAAACGGTGCGACCTCAATTTTAGTTGACAAATCTCGCCATGTTTTGGGGTGCATTGTAATCTGTTCATCGAGCAGGAATAAAACATATAATTGAGTAACAATCGATATTCTTGTAAATGCGTAAGTCTATTCAAATAAATAAGATAAAGGCATCAGTGTACTAGTGCACGTATTAATAAAAATTGGCGTATGTAAACAACATACCGATGCGAATTAATTTACCTGTTAAACAATTTTATGCATAATATGATAATTGTACCCTTGAATGATAATAGTCATACACTACAACCGCAGAAATCGTTTTTTTTAATCATCATGTTACATTTTTTCCTCATACAATTTTCCAAATCGCAATTGTTAGTGACTCATAAATGTTTCTCTTTACACATAGCCTTTCTTAATCACCTTCTTGCCTAATGTTTTGTTTTAAAAGAACCAATTAAATAAATACGAAGTAAATTGATTTATTTAATTTTAGTTTTAATAACGTTTTTATGATTTAAAATATAATTTATCTCTTTGTGTAGTTTTTGAAAACTCCGTTTGGATATAAAACGCAATGTCTTTTAAGGCTGCGAGTTAAAAACGGCGAGTTATTTAGCGCTGCGTTCAGAAGCAGCTTTGAGTTTCAAATTATTACACTGACAACAGCCTTGCAGACAAAGTCATTGTACCACAGTTTCGTAATTCATCAACAAAAGACGTACAAAATTCGTGAGAATTTAAAAAACGCCGGTTGCCAGAAACGAAAGTGACACGGGAATAATAGTTGCACGGACTGCTATTCCAATGCCGAGGTGACATCACACGCATAATAAATATTACAAATTATTTGTGCAACAAAATATTGCATGCATAATGGCCAAAATTAGCATGGTCAAAATATTTATATATTCGTGTTTTCGTAATATAATGACAAGCTGACAGCGACGCAGTGAGATACATATTAAGCCCTGGTCTGTCGAAGCTACGCACAGTGTTGCGTTGCGCGGAATGCGGTGTCAAACTCGGTTTTGTATGAAAAACATTGACATTGACATGACGTTCCGCCGCAGTATGCGTCATCCAGCGTCTGCGGTGAGGGGTCAACCGGGTGACGGGTAGACTGGTCTTTTGTGCTGTCACAGTATGCGTCGGTCTAGAGGGGCAAGGGCGGTGAGCGCGGGGCGGATACACCGCACAACGTGCCGTCATTCTCGTCATTTCGTCGCGGTAAGCGTATTTGCGCAATGGATTTATTTGAGGATAATTTAATTGAGCAAGTTCGCACCTATCCTTGTTTGTATAGAAACAAGGATAAAAGTCACAAAAGTATGATCCTAAAAGAAAATTGTTGGAGAGAAATTTCGACAAAATTAAAGATGAAACGTAAGTGTTTCTTGTGTTTGTGTAAATAGTGCCTATATTCTACAATCTCAATTATTCCTACGAGTAGGTGATAAAAAGCTTAATAAAATTACTACAATCTAGTTTAACTGTCTCACCAGATTTTCACTTGATGAGTATTTTAAGGGTTTTTTTTTACAATTTAGTTATTAATTCCTATCCGTTCAGTCTTTGAATATAATAGTTGCAATAAGCTTGTCTACTGAAACAATTAAAACATTCATATTTATCCGATTTGAGCAGTATTGAAGGGATATATTACGATATTAATATTGCTAGCTGTTTGACCTGTATTCGCCTAGACACAAACGATGAATTTACTGCTTCAACCGTAATAGAAAACAAAATTGAATTTATGACTAATTGAAGACTAATAAACAAAATTTAATACATTTTCTATATGCGCTTATCCTTCTTCTAATTTCATTCCGTCTGATTCCATTCTATCCCGTCTTCTCTAGTTTCACCTTGTCCCAGTTAGTGTATAGAAAACAAAATATAAAAAAGAGGTAGGTATAATAATAACTAAGCAGTATCGAATCATTGATATTTCTCACACCTATATTGGGTAGAAGTTTCACAAATAAAATCCGATACTAGTTTGACTTAATTTATTGGAATGTAAGAATTGTATTAATTACACGCGCATAACCACAAGATTATAAAAATGGATTTTAATTACTTATAAATACTTTTAAATAGGTTCATAAACATTTTATGAGCTTAAATTAAAAAATAAACAAACAGATATAAAGATATCTCTATATATTTATATAGAAAAATAATTACAATTTAATGTCATTGAAACATCAAAGTCAACGTTTTTTTTTTTTAAGTTCGAGTTAAAGTTATGGATGTTACAAAAATATAAAACTCCTTGTTATTTATTATGTAAAATAATATGTGCCGAGTAAAACATGTTTATAGTTTTACAAAATTAATAAATTAAGTTTAAAACTTTGTTTAATAATGCTATATATGCCGTACTTTGTCTACTGGTAATGTGGCACCATTACAACGTAGAGGTCTCGGGTTCGACACCCTGTTCGATCAAAGTCAAATTAAATTTGTCTATTCATTATCAGCCCGGAGTCAGGACTTTGTGCCGGATACGGCGATAGACTCGCTCCTATCACATCGTGGGACGGAATGCGAGTGTCCTAGTATCAACTCTGCCTACCGTTTCTGGGGAAAAGGCATAGGCTGTGTATATATGTACAAATTAGTTCTTAAATAATTATAAAGCAGTTGATATCAATCATTATCCAGAGCAAAATAGTAATAATCCTTGGTATAAATAGTAACAATTATAAAACTATTTAAAGAACTAAACAATATTTAGGAAATACAACAAAATTAACTTTAATACATATTTAATCAACAATGACAGTAAAGGATATAAACATTAGATAATAATAAAACCAAGTAGTTATTCAAACAATATTAACGTAAAATCAATTAAGTGTTGTTAAACTAGGGAAGAAAAAAATTGTATTCAATAAAATAACTTAACTTTTTTGAAAAAAAATAACATTCTTTACAGTAATTAATACATAATCATAAAAATTTTACATAATCATATAAAAAAGTAAATCCGGTTTATGGAAATAATAAAATAAACTTTTTTTTTTTTAATTTAATTGGTTCTTCTGACTTCATTATCTTGCCAAGGCACACTTCCTTCTTCGCTATTAAAGTATTCTTTGAATGAGTCTCGCGTTATGGAAGCATTGATATTATAATTTTGTCCTGACATTCGCGATAATGGGATTAAGTTGCTGTGTGGTGTTTCAGGAATATTACATGTAGAGCTCTGTGCGACCATAGAACTCATCATATTATGCAGTATACAAGCGGACATAACCACCTTGTCTACCACCTGAGGACTTACTGCGATAGGCGAGAAAAATATCCGAAACCGTTGACATAACAAGCCAAATGCATTTTCTGTAGTTCTCCTTGCTCTACATAGTCGATAATTATAAATTCTTTTTTGTATATCTTGGGCCGCGTGATTTTTTGAGTAGGGTTTCATCATATAATTTGACAAAGTAAAAGCGTCATCTCCAATAAAAATATGAGGCAATTCAATATTACATCCCGGTAGTTTAGTAGGTGGCGGTATCTTTAACTGTTGATTTTGAATTTTTTCAAATAATTTGGATTTTTTAAATATTCCTGAATCACCTTCCTTGCCGTAAGATCCAATGTCTACCATTATAAATTTACGATTTGCATCGACCACAGCGAGTAAAACAATCGAAAAATAATGCTTATAATTAAAATATAGGGATCCACTATTTTTAGGGCATAAAATACGTATGTGTTTACCGTCAATTGCCCCTACACAATTTGGAAAATTCCACAATACCCAATATTCTTGCGCTATTCTTGTGAAGTCCTCCTCAGTGGGTTCTGGAATTTCAACCTCTAAAAGTTTTCTGCATATACTTTGTAGTACCTTTGGAATAATTTTGCATATCCAGTTATGGCTTATACGAAATTGAAAACCGAGAGACCGATAACTCTCACCTGTTGCCAGAAACCTGAAAAAATAAATATTCAAACGTTAGAGGTATATGTGTAAACTTTTTGTTTCAGCTGAACAATGTAAACATAAATGGCGTAATATACGCGATAATTATAGAAAAAATCAAAAGAAAAAGATGACCGGAAGTGGTGTTTCTGTTTCAAAATATGACGACGAAAGACTTAAATTTATTGATGACAGTTTTGAAGAAAGAAATACAATTTCTAATATCCATTCTGAAATTATTCAAATTGATGACGATGACAATTTGCCTTTCGAAGATGTTGCAACTACGTCTTCCGCACAAATTATCTCGTGTGAACCACGGTCACAAAATGTAAAACATCCTACATCACAACCCTCATTGAAAAAAAAGGATAGTCTAATAGAAGAGTTTAGAAAAAATCGTGAAGAAAGAAACAAAATATTAAAAGAAATCACAGACAAAAACAATAGTCCAGTACATCTATTTTTTCGTAGCATGGCAGACATAGTTTGCCAATTTCCTCAATATAAAATAGCGCAAATTAGGTCCCAAATTTGCAACTTGGTTAGTGAAACGGAATTATCCATTTTGGTGCAACGAGAGACTCATTATGAATAGAATAACCACCACATTTTTTTGTGATTACTGCCGCCCATTAACATTCACAACCCTTGGATTATAGGTCTATTGCTGGTCCATCAATTCGATCTCCAGTGAGACAGGGATACAGTATCTAGACGAGCCTACCCATTCATGATGTGTCATGACTGTTAACAGCTTGGTTCCGAATCTGTTTTAAAATCAGAATGCCTGAGCATTCTATAAAGACAACAAGAGCCACTGTTGACTATCAGCGCAACATGCCAACCCTTTTATTGGTCTCATTATGTAGTTATGGCCCATCCCCTACAATAAGACGTATATGAGCTTACCTTAACGTTAAACAGAGTTTTTCTTCGGTGCTAATCGTATTATTGTTCTTTCTGGTCATGTACGGTGTATCAGTTACATCATCTTTGACTGCCATAAAAATTTTGTAAAATATTCGCCTCGAAATTCTAAAATAAGCTATGAATTTTTCTTCACAATCCATCAAATGTTTTTGTATTAAATTTACATAACAACCTTCGATTTTTCTCTGCAAAAATATTGTTTTACGTCTACTTCTGTATTGTTGTAATAACATAATTTCTTCTTGTTCTTCAGCCTCAAATAAATCAAAAATTTCGATGTGGTCCATTTTGTCAATTCTACTTTTTGGCACCTGTTCAATAAACATGTACCGATCGTCTATGATCTTATTTTTTTTTTTTCATTGTTTATTGGCGTTTAGCAAGCATGCGAACCGTCTGATGGTAAGCGGTCAACGCTGCTCATGGACCTTCCCAATGCCATGAATCCTACACAGTCTGGTTGCTGCCTACCGTAAGGATAGGACTCCTTTTATGCGTCGTTTAAAAAGAACGGGTCATAGCGCTCGGAAAACACCGAAGCAGGAAGTATTAGATTAAACATGTTAATAATATTAGATTATGAGTGTGATTGCTTAATATTTAAATTATAAAATGATACATGTGTCAGACATTGTGTTTATTATATATTGTCCATATTTTAGTTGTAGTTCTCAACGCCACACCTCAATATATTTTTGATAATCTATAAGTGCTTATTGGCAGATAGAGGATGTGCATGACGATAGCTTTGCCACCTGGTTGGTAATGAATATTCCTATGGAAGATTCGAACTTTTAGTGGACGAATGTATGGCATTAACACTTCACTATATTATTATACTTCGTGGTTATTGTTTAGTTATGCTTTTATATTCTTGAAAATATGGGGGTATAAAAATAAACAATATGATTTGTAACCACAGGTATTTGTGGGGTCTGGGTATTTGTGAAACCGAAAAGGATGTCATAGTTCCGAAACTATGACATCCTTTTCGGTTCGGGGTATCCGAATACCCCGACACAAGAATCGATGTTACTGTGGTGTTAGAACTATGTATGTGACTGTTGCCAACCCGCACTAGGCCAGCGTGGTGGACTATATGGCCTAACCACTCTCAATCGTTCTCTCGATTGTAGAGGAGGCCCGTGCCCTGCAGTGGGACGTAGATGGGCTGATAAAGATAAACATAAAGATGTGACTGTTGGGTGTGTTTATTATTTATCTTATCAACATTATCAAAATAATAATGTAGAGTTTATAATTACTCGATGGTCAAACGATGTCATGATAAGCATGTTGTTTTCATAAAATAGATTCTACCCATTACTTACATTACTTTTACATTATCATAATCAACCCAGTTAGTAGTCACTAAGCCTTAAAACATTAGATTGTGTGAACAATAATGTGAAGTAATTAAAGAGAATTGAACAAATAAACGGCGTTTTAAAATTATCATTATATCAATGTACAGATGCCTCATTATTTTTAGACAGGCATGCCTTGCATTTGTAAATTATATCCGCATTTTTTTAATTATTGCTATAAACCTGAAATGAGTAAAAATTGAACTGAAATGTTAAGGATAGTGAATTTCAAAAATAAAGTTAGAATTTTTCATATTTATTTTAATGCTTTAAAAATTAACAACATATTGCCTTCCCAGTAGCGGAAGTTAATTACATGGTAGGCATAGCAGATGACGGCAAGATGAAATCGATTCATATCTTCAAGGGTCTATGAACAAAGGCTTTAAAATGAATAATTAAGATATGTGCTTGTGCAACAGTTTAATCGGTTTTCGTTTAGTTTCTACTTTTGTTTATGCCGTGCTGTGGCGTTTATTCCTCATTTACACATAGCTCTGTAGGATAGGGAAGTAAGCAGGGAAGTGGGCAGCGCGAGTATGTAAATAGATCACTCGCACGGCCACTGCTTTTCGTGCGGAAATCCTTTGACTTCCGCACGAAAAACCGACACTTGAGGGAGCGCCGGACAATGGCAGTGGCATGAGCAGTGGCAATGCGAGTGATCTATTTACATACTCGCGCTGCCCACTTCCCTGTACTACAGGGCTGAGTGTAAATGTGGCATATATTTGGCATTATATCGACTATGTGCTGCCACCTATATTTCACGCACGATCGGTATGGCAATGGCGCAATATGACACCAAGTACGAAAATTATATCTAAACAATTAATAATTTTTAAAAAAAACTTTAAAAGCTTGCTTTATTAAAATATCAAATTAAAGAGTAAAAATAATTGATATTTCATAACAACAAGATTAGAAAATTGAGCCAATTACATTCGTGCAATGTGTGTCCAATTGCATGTTAATTGTTCTAGCTACC
Organism: Hyles vespertilio; assembly: GCA_009982885.2. Lineage (NCBI taxonomy): Eukaryota > Metazoa > Arthropoda > Insecta > Lepidoptera > Sphingidae > Hyles > Hyles vespertilio. Next base: position 16,477,293 of record CM042818.1, read on the forward strand.
CCACGCTTTTTGACATAATAAAGCAACGGAATTATTTCCCACCGGATTACGGTACAGTTGGAGACGATTAATTAGTAGGTTTCTATAAACATTCAGTTTTTATCCCCTATATTTGTATAGAAAGAAATACTAACCATAAACCCAAAAAAACATCAATAATTTAAGCGTGCCTCTTATTTATATTGGCCCGAAAAAGTAGCTACAAAGAAATTGATTTGAGTATGTATACATATCTACATATTATATCGTATATCATCTTCGTAGTTATTTACAAGATCCACCTGCGAAAGATAAATAAATTATTGCCGTTCGACAAAATTCTCCTCATTCTCCTAGCACTTGTAGAGCATCCTGTGATGCCATGGTGCAATCAAATGTACATACAGCATACAGTATACAAATGTACATATAGTAGACTAATCTAGGACCCAGTTCTATGCTTCCCCATTTTACCGTGTTTTCCATTCCCATTCCTTTAGTATCTACCTGTAAGTATATTTGAACTTTGTGTTATGAATTCTGTTAAATACTAAAATAAAATTATTATTGTAAAAAATGTCCATCAGTATTGTTCCAGGTTTTGCTTGTGCCGATTTTATAAGAAAGTAATTTAATTGTTATGGAATTTATTTTTACCCAATTATGGTACGATCGATAACGATAATTAAAGAAAGGATATCTACAAAAGTCCAGTGAAATATACTTTTATTATGCAATAAGTTGATTAGCCAAAAAAAAAATGTATTCAGCACACGCGTAATTCATTAGAAGGATATAAACCACTTTTATCACGTATCAATATTGCAAAAATGGTCTCGTAAACATAATTAAACAGAGTATTTAAAATGACGTACAAACATTGTTTAAAGATATTATCTATATTTTCGAACTAAAATGATCGTTATTTGTTGTCATGGATATTCAAGAAAACTTCAATGCCAAATCGCCATAGTAACGTTCATTGTCAACGAACGGTTCTCTCATTGGTCAACGATTTTACGCACAAAGTAAAACCTATCTGTGAAACCACCTTTTTTGTTGTTATGTGAACTGCGTTGCATGACGTCATGACGTTGCCGCTTACCGCAGTGCCGCGCGTAGCATTCGACAGACCAGGCCTTTATGTAGTTTAGTTTTGATCAGTGCATGACATATAAAAATATAAGAATGAGATTAGGTCAGACAGAACATATTTCATGTTATTATTGTTGGAAGTGTTTTTTTTTAATGATAATCTCGGATCCAGATTTAACTTACTGATGCAACATTTCCAAATTATGTCTTATGGTTACAATTTATACTCATAACGTCATAAGTATTCCGATATATTTTTTTTATTTGAAGGAGACTTACACAGGTTAACACAGTAATGGAAAAGCTTCACAAAATCGATAGGGTAGTTACCGGGGCTGTTATTTTTATATGGCTGCTATTATCATCTTTGTGATGGGTATATGCGTGGTATCGCGTGTTGCTTCTTCGTATAAAAATTATTATACCGGGTATATCAAGACTGCTACCGAAAACGAAGCCGGGTGATAGTTTAAGCGATTTCAGACACAATGCAACAGAAAAAGTTGCAAAAAAAAGCGACAAATTTTTTTTGTTATTTTTTTTTCTATGGCCATATTTGGGTGGTAAATACATATTTTCCTAAAATAATAGTGTATATCCTTTTATTTATAAATACTCTAAGGTATAAAAGAGTTTAAATTATTATTTTAGCAAAAACTATGGATTTACCACCCAAAATTGACGATATTTAAAAAATCATAAAAAATAATTGTCGCGTTTCTATGCGAAATTTTTAATTGCATTGTGTTTGTAGCCACTAAAACTACCACCCGGCTTCGTTTTCGGTAGCAGTCTTGAGATACCCTGTATACTTTTTCCAACAGATGTTTTATTGATTTTCGAAACATACATGCATCCATGCTTTTTCTCTACTTTCTCTTATATCCCTTTGTATGCTTAAATCTTTAAAACTATGCAACGCATTTTGATGCGGTTTTTTTTATAGATACGAGTGATTCAAGAGGAAGGTTTATATGTATAATACGTACATATTATTGTACAGAAATCTATTTGTACCCGGGCGAAGCTGGGCCGGGCCGCTAGTATTGTTATAATTTCTGTTTTTCCTGGTGTACAATAAATTTTATAATTTAATAAATACATGTCTACTATTAGTTAATTGGTTGCTTGCACTTTTTTGCTTTTAAAATTGCGCTGTACTTTGAAAAATATAGAAGTTATCGTCTAAATAAACTCATGTACTACACACAGTAAATTTCGCACTTTACAGACTATTTACCACTATGCGGTCATGACGTGATGCAAATACATAAAAAATGCTCTTTGTAAGTATTCTGTTTACCTCTGTTTAATTCACCAACAGTTATTCAACACATATGCAACATGCACGAGGTAAAAATAAATACACGTTCGAAGCGGAACAAAACTTTCAACGAAAATAATTACATTACTATGCGTAGTTATATGAATTAGAATTAATAATATATTAATGTTCACATTAATGTAGCACATTGGCCTTAGTACTTATTTATTACGATATTTTTATTGCTCAAAGTCAATGCAATGTAACTGTCGTATTATTGGTAATAAACCTACAACTTAAATACTTATACATGTATCTCGTTATTTTCCTGTCTGCCCCTTTGTGGGGCCAACGCCGAGCGTTTTTTATACATTCCAAACTTTGTAAATTACCTGGGAAATGTATGTTCTTGTATAATAAGACGAGCAAGCAAGTCACTGGATAGCTATCACTACAAGTGATATGTAAGTGATCACTGGCGCCAATGAACAGGCCATCAAATCAGGAGAGTAGCGGGAAGGAACAAGGTCGAGATGCTGAATCTCGAGTTGTGTCCGACAACAGCGTGGCTCTACCACTTTTAGAAATTTTGATAGTATAGTTTTGATAGTATTTAATAGAATAAGATATGATAAAAAAGTCACAAAGGAAAACCTAATATTAAGGATGCAGAATGAATTGAGGTATTTTGGACGAGAAGACGTCGCGAAGTTTCCCGAACGCTGCCCAACCGAGTTGGATTCGCCGATTGACCTCTCTCTCTCGAAGTTGGACCTGCCTAACCGGACCACTTGTCCTAAATAGACATATTCGTCTACAACTTCGAGAGTCGAGCCCCCAACTCCAATGGGGGTGGGCACAACATGGATATTCGACATGATCTTCGTTTTATCCATGTTCATTTTAAGACCCACCTGTTGGGAAACTCGATTAAGGTCTTCGAGCATAGTGCTAAGGTCTTCCAGCGATTCTGCCAAGACTACAATATCGTCGGCAAATCGAAGGTGAGTAATATACTCGCCGTTGATGTTGATGCCGAATCCTTTCCACTGCAAGAGCTTGAAGGCATTTTCCAGCGCGGCAGTGAACAGTTTCGGAGATATGACATCTCCCTGTCTCACGCCTCTCTGTAGTGGAATAGCCTTCGTGCTCTGATCCTGTACTCGGACCGACATGGTGGCGTTGTTGTATATACACCTCAACACTTCGATGTACCGATAGTCTATGTGGCACCGCTGAAGAGACTGTAGCACAGCCCAGGTCTCGATCGAATCAAAGGCTTTCTCATAGTCCACAAACGCTAAACAAAGCGGCAAGTTATACTCCTCGGTTTTTTGTATAACCTGCCGTAGCGTATGAATATGGTCTATGGTACTAAAGCCTTTTCGGAAACCGGCTTGTTCGGGAGGCTGGAAGTCATCAAACCTGCCTTCGAGACGATTTGTGATGACCCTTGAAAACAACTTATAGACATGGCTCAGGAGCGAGATGGGCCTGTAGTTCTTCAGCAAAGTGTTATCACCTTTTTTGATTCACCTCCAAAATACCTCAGTGCCTAAAATCGAAAGTCTTCGATAGTTGTGTGTTACCAGTGATGACATACGGCACCGAGACGTGGCCTCTCACTGTGGGCCTCATTAAAAGGCTCAAAGTCACTCAACGAGCCATGGAGCGGGCTATGCTCGGTGTTTCCCTACGAGATCGAATCAGAAATGAGGAGATCCGTAGGAGAACCAAGGTTACCGACATAGCCCATAGGATTGGCAAGTTGAAGTGGCAGTGGGCCGGGCACATAGCTCGTAGAACCGATGGCCGTTGGGGCCGAAAGGTTCTCGAGTGGAGGCCACGTACAGGCAAGCGAAGTGTTGGACGCCCGCCTACAAGGTGGACGGACGATCTGACTAAGGTCGCAGGAAGTCGCTGGATGCAGGCCGCTTCCAACAGGTCATTGTGGAGATCATTGGGGGAGGCCTATGTTCAGCAGTGGACTTCCTGTGGTTGATATGATGATGATGATGATGAGAATGAATTGAACAAAATGGAGAAGAGAATTGTTCCTGATTCGTACATATCAAAAAGATTGTTCCGGTGCAACGATCGACTTTTCAGCAGTTTAATTTCAATTTGTCAGTCCTACATAATTGCGCTAGAAATGTGCTTTGGTGTATCATACTTTTATTTTCGCACTTAATATTGGTATTGCCGTAAATAGCGGCCGCGCATGATTCTCCACGTTGAAAATAATTTAAAGCACGATGGCACGGACCAAATGTGTCGTAAATTATTCTTCATTACAGAAATATTGTGCTGTACCGGAGATGTTTTATTAGCGCGCTAAAAATTTTTTCGCATTTGAAAGACAACATTCCAATTCTTTTCTTTGTATATAATAAGTAACTACCTCTTCATCACAATGGAACCACGAATGTACTTAATTTCTTTGGAAAAATTTCTAGACTAAAGTCCGGACTCTGATTCGTAAACGTTTGAGATTCGTGATTGAACAAAGGGCAAGTTAATCCCAAGTACTTATTTAACAATCATTGTAAAGTTCACCGCGGGAGCTTTAATGGGTTTCAATCAAATTCATTGATAGATTATTAGCCCAAGCTTATGTTACATATATCATTCCTGATTCAACTAATAGTTATAAAGTGATACTGTAACTGTTTTCCATTTGCTGTTGTATAAATATTAAACACATCACATACGAAAATTCCACACAATAACCTAACAGTTTTATGAAACTTTCACTATTGGAAAGTTGACTGTTCGTAACAAAAATTCATACAAATAAATATGCATATTATACGACTTCATGACATTACAAAACATTCTATACCTATATGTAATTAATTGAAATGATTGCTCAATGCATTATCTATGGAGTGCAGTATAGCCGAAGATCATGTTTTAGTGAGGAAGTGTGATTACGCCGCGATTGGTTGTCACAAGTGGCGAGGTCGACGTACCTCCGTGGTTTTGTAACGTCTACGCGCTTCACTGCACGTACGACAAAAGGTTTCACTATTATAATATTATTGACCGATCACCTTTATCACTTCTAACTGCTATGTTTTAGTACTCAAATAAGTAACAAAAGATGAGAACCATAAAAATATTAGAAATGTATCAATGTGAACGCGCTTTGACTTTGATATTTGATTGCGAAACAAATTAAATGAACGGACAACAAATGTCGTACGATTGGCAAGCTTTGTATGTAACAAACAGCTCTTGCCAACTAACATTAATAAACAATAGTATATTAACAATATACCATGATAAAATATTATAGCGCGACATGCCTTACAAAGCTTTGTTTATTGTATAAATATTAATATTTTGATTGTTATCCTACCTATTTTATAATTGATTTGCTCTAAATTTTATTGAAATAATTACGTAACCCATGAACCGTTACTTTATACAATTCATAGTAAACAATGCAACTGCGTTTTATTACAAATTGCAGCTGAAATTTATTAAACTAATTCGTCACGGCATATCGTGCCAAGTGAATCATTATAACAAGCTGTTACGAATAATATAAATCAGTGTCTCGTTATTTTTTTATTTTCAAACACATCCGCTGTTTTATTATCATAAAAATATGAGGTATTTGACATTTTTAGCAAATCCCGGGAGATGAGTGTCAAGAAGCCAATCTCGACGTCGCGATGCGCAGTATTCGCATACTCAATAACAATCTTAGAAAATATATGTCGTCGTGAATAAAATCGATAAGCCCTCATTGATATAACCATCAGATCATGACAACGATACATTATACCAATAAATAACGATATTTCGGAGGAAATCGTAAATTAATAAGCCGAGATTAAGTTCCGGTTGTGATAAGTGTTTCGCTTGAAAATAGCGTTGAAATACTTGTGACATATATCAATGTGACACAATAACATAGCTTATGACTATTGCTTTTTGTGATATAAAGATTTTAATTTATCATACACTCAACATGTGAAAATTAGAGCGCATAAAAAGTATAACAAATTGTTATTTCAATAATCACGATAAAGCCATATTTGGATAAGGCAAAATCCAAAGAGATTAAGCTCAAGTCAATAACTGGCCAAAAAGAACGGTCGCAATTGAATGAATCTGAATCGACAGTCTTATTTGAGTGGAGGAGGATAAACTGGTTGCCGGCGAACATTCGTATGAGTTAGTGCGAGCCTTGAGGTTACTACTGGTTTGGTACAGCACTGAGCACATGTCCATTCAATATGTTCACATTCCTGTCGATGCCGGTCGGTTGTTTATGGCACGGTCTCGTTATCCTTGTCTGGACATTATCATTGCATTTTTTACACGGCAATGCTTATAATTTATAGAGTTAACACCGACAGCGAATCTGCATATATTTATATTATTTTTTTGTTTTATTTTTTGTACTACGTAACAGTCAAAAAAATTAATAAAATGGATTAATAATCCCATTTCCGCATGTTTATCTAAGTGTATCAGTAACACTGTATTTAATACACCTAACACCAACTATCTAAATGAAACTAAATTGTGTTTACAACAGTTACTGCAGATACAAAATTAAATAAAACCGAATGTTAGACTAACGATGAACAAATAATACCATAAAACAAAAATAAAGAGAACATAAAAAACCGTGTTATTTGTTTTTGTACTTTTTAATGTAAAACTAATTAAACTGACGTCGGACTCTCATATGTCGCCTACAACGTAAATGACCTTTAAACACTGTTACTTAATATTTAATGTCATAAAGTTTCAGATCCGGTTCCGTGTCGGTGTCAGGCGAGGCCTTTTCAAAGTTTCTACGACTAATAACAACGAGTGTACGACACGTGAGACAACAATGACATACTAAGAGAAGTGTCCACTCGAGATTACCACAACACACATACTATCTTGATCTCATTTTCACAAGAATTGTTGATTTAAATAATATCTATATCTGAATTGTGATAATGTACCCAGACGCTTTTATTTTGAGAAAGCTAATAAATAATCGATTAATATGAGCCAGCTTACATTTATTTTATATCATAACATACGGTCGTGTTGTGTTACAGATTCTTCGACAGTCGTAGTAATATTGCGTTACACACATTAATTACTCAAGAGCATGTAGAAATCCCCACTATGGTAATAATAAATGTATCAGTTGGTCATCTCTTCACGCATTAACTACTTGGGAAATACTATGATTGAGCACAGCAATAAGGCGTTGATAAACAAAAGGATAATTAAACAAATGCAAGGTTTATGACACATCACAACAATTTTGTGCATATTTTTATTTTGTATGGTACGACGCCTTAATTTAGAAAAAAAAACACATGTTGTATTCTTAGAGTATTTATATATAGAGGGAGCGCTGTCATACATTCGCGTTTTAAAAAACGTAGATATTTTCTTGTTCGTAATGTTGGTAGCGCTCCTATATTAGTGAAAATTGAATTATTTATTTAGCAATAAATTGCTGTAAATTCCTTTGATATCCGAAATTATATTTGACTATTATCCTTTTAAAACGAGTTTGAGTGAAATTAAATATACCTAAACTATTTACTTTTAATTTTTTTGTCAATTAATTTATGTATGTTGCACAACCTGTTCCAATATTAGCCAATAGGAAGGCAGAAAAAGGTGGCCCGGCACCACCATTTTTATCTACGTTTTTGAAGTACCAGCGCTCCCCCTATATATATATACTCTAAGGTTGTATTATTCCACCATTCGATAATGTTACTTTGGATTTGGACATCCACACCCACTTGACAAATGCACCCTGTATATTGTAACGTCAAAATTCAACTTCGTATCAAGAACTTCGTAAAAAACACATCATGATGTAGGTGAACGGTATTGCGTTTCATAACTAATGAATTAGACGAAAATATCTTATATATTACATATCTTTTTCCGGATGTAAACATAAATTTATTGGCAGGGCGCAGTGGTCATTAATTTCCTATTATAAAGGTAACAATCAATCTTCATAATATTTATTAATCATCATATCAGTATCATTTCATACATTACCGTTATTTTTTAACCGTCTTCAAAAAAGAAGGCGCAATTCAATCATATCTGACTTTTCGGAGTCATGTGTGTATTGACAGTCAATCACCACGCACTAAAACGGTGAAGGAAAACATCGTGAGGAAACCTGCATACCATAGCGATTTATAAGAATTTCTTTGGTATGTAAGTCTGCCAACCCGCACTAGGCCAGCGTGGTGGACTATATGGCCTAACCACTCTCAATCGTACTTTCGATTGTAGAGTAGGCCCGTGCCCTGCAGTGGGACGTATATGGGCTGATACAGATACAGATATATAAAATGCCCAAAGATGAAATTCATGAAACATGAATTAAATTTTCAAAGTCATGGATATCACTTTTTTTATTACAGACATGGTTGGATGAGATTGAGCCTAGTGCAGCAGGACTGGCCGAAGGAAATAATGCTGTAAAGCCATCGCTTAACGTCCGGTACAAACTACAGATAAAGCGAAGCTCCTGTCAAAATTCTGAAGTGAGGTATTATGGTATTTGCAATAAAATACCAAGTAACATTTACTATAACGATAACGTACAACAAGTAATATTTACTATATTGTTATTTATCAGTACGTTTCAGGTACGTTGTCAACACGATTGTCGAATCTCGCATATTTATATCGAAACCAGTTTCAGTTGTAGGTCGTGTCTCACTGTTCGGGTTCGGCTATTTTTATTGAAAACTACGAATATGTGACCGTAACATTGCGTTTATTTTTCTTGTTAATTTTTAATGGTAGGGTTTATTACAATGCAGGTTACAGTAAAATTTAATTCCGTTATTCTCATAGCTGAAGTAATTCTGTGAATAAATGAACTGGGCAAAGACCGCAGCTGGTTTCTCCAGTGATGCAGTACTTAGTAATAATTTTGATTCACGCGGAAAATGTTTATACGTATTTCTTTTCAGGGAATATCAGTTAATTGAACATCAATCCCTCTATCCATGCTTACATCTAGTCACTAGCGTTTTTACAACGAAAAAATGAACATGAATGATCAGACTGCCTCGGTGGCGTAGTTGTACTACAGTGCAGTTACAAAGTTGAGGTCTTGGGTTTGAATTCCGGTTCGGGCAGTGATATTGAATTATTCTATTCATCAGCCTGAAGTCAGGAATATGTGCCCAATATGGCGATAAGGTCACCTCCTATTGCATCATGGGACGGAACATACAAGGCGAATTGTGAGTGTCGTGGCATCTCTGCCCAACCCATCTGGGCAAAAAGGCGCGATTTTACGTATTTGTAAGTCACCACAAGGTATATCCATAATAAGGAAAGACGCGTCTAGCGTTTAAGTTAACAAATATAAATTTCACAGACAATAATATTGTTTTTGTTGCGATATATACCGTGATAATTGATAAACATGCTAATAGAGCAAGCACCACAGCTCCGAGAGCGGACGTCGCTGCTGCTGGCTGCCAGGTGACCCTAATGACTACAATGACCTTCAACTAAGCATATATGCATGCTGGGGGCTAACCCTATGAAACGATACGAACTTTCATATAGACAACACACAACCCCTGTTGTCACTTGTCGTACTGTTTATATATCATTGTTAACAAGTACTTTATGCAAAGTTAAGTTCACACCTAGTTTGATTACATGACCATGAACAGGGGTTGTGTGTGTGAACGGTCGTTCATTGAGATATATTCTTAGATCACGTAAGTTGCTCTTTAATATAAAAGCTTTGTAAACATAAATGTTAATTAACTATATAATTTCTACTAATTTTAAATATTTTATACATCTACTACATTTCCGAGGTAAATTTGCAAAACAAAAATATATTAAGAAGAACAAAGCAAAACACACTTTGTTTGCGTTTATTTTTGGACATCAGATGCAGTAAGAATTAGTCGTAGCAAGATAAAAAAAGACTGAATAATTAGTTGTGGGTGGCGTAAACTAATTGGTCTTCAGTTTTAAAGTCGCTGCAATACATTAATCGCAGCAGGAAATGCCCCCGCAACTGTCACGCATACGGTCAACGATTAACTCCTGCAATGGATGTGTTATTTTAATTGCCAATACTTTGCATAAAGCATTTAAAGTGACTGATACAAAACGAGGCAGGACGGCGGATTGCCGACATATTTGAAAATGGCGACTATTTGGCACGTTAGAAGTCCATTCGGATATTATATCCATTGCTAAGCGCTTATGTGAACGATATCTGCATTTCACGATCCAACTTTTCCGCTTTCCTCGCGTGCTATCGATCGCCGATTTATCTATCATTGTCTGTGACGAGATTCATTTCTGCATATCTAAAATATTCAAAAACTGAGGATAGGCCCTTCAGTATATTTACAGTTTCAGAAAGATGGACGTGAAAATAGCCCTAAAGTAAATATTAAATTAACTTAACGTAATAGATTTGGTCTCAACGGTGATAATAATTAGTATGTTTTTTTTACTAAAGTTTCTGTCATAATACCAGCAAGCATTTTGAAAATCGTTATGAGCGGCGACAAATTTCAGGAACGCTCCACTGTCGGTGCAATGGAGCGTCAGTGTCACCCTCTTCTCCCTGTCCATATATATTTACGTCAATGATATTTGGTCAGGGATGCTCCTATCTAGTGGTCATGGCCTGTCCTAGTATAGGTGCTACGAGTACGCGACCTCGGCCCCCGAGCTACTGCAGTGACCTTAACTTCCCGTCCGTGACTGCAGTATCCACTCCCTCAGGCCATACTCTCCTTTCCTATAACATCCTCTACGCACAAATCCTATTTCCTTTCCCCGGTTAATGGCGGGCAGCAGCGTCATTAACGTCAGTCCCCTACTGCGCTCGCCAACCCGCCTGCCAAGCGTGGCGAGTAACGGCAAATACCCCCACAATGGCGACACAAATAGAGACCAGGCCCCCAGTCCCCGGCAGCCCCACTATTCCTGGCTATGGTAGCGGTCATGGTTACGGTGGGGCAGGGGGTGCTAAGAATCCCCGGGTTGGCCCCGGCTACCACCCCCCCCGACGACGACTGGCCCTGGTAACACACAACGTACGCACATTGAGGACAGACGAGAAGATTGTCGAACTGGAAGAAGAATTGAGCAGGTTACACTGGGACATTCTGGGGTTATCGGAAGTCCGAAGAATCGGGGAGGATACGATAACCCTGAAGTCTGGTAACCTGCTCTTCTACCGGGGGGACGACCAACAGTCCCGAGGAGGTGTCGGATTTCTCGTCCACAAGTCTCTCATCAACAACATCGTATCCATCGAAAGTGTGTCGAGCAGGGTAGTATACCTTATACTCAGAATATCTAAAAGATATTCGTTGAAGGTCATACAGGTATACGCGCCGACCTCGACACACCCAGATGAAGAAGTAGAGGAAATGTATGAGGACATAAGTCGGGCCATACATACTTCCAAAACCTACTTCAATGTTGTTATGGGAGACTTCAACGCAAAGTTGGGCAAGGGAAGCGATGCAGAGTTGAAAGTGGGGCAATTTGGACATGGGCAACGGAACCCCAGGGGTCAGAGGCTGGCCGACTTTCTGGAGAAAGAGGGACTCTTTGCGATGAACTCTTTCTTCCAGAAGCCGCCTCACAGGAAATGGACCTGGTTGAGTCCTGACGGTTCTACGAGAAACGAGATAGATTTCATCTTGACGACGAATAGACGGATATTCAGAGATGTCTCTGTGATCAACAGGGTGAAAACCGGCAGTGATCACCGAATGGTTAGGGGCACCCTGAATATCAATGTCCAATCGGAAAGGCGTCGCTTGATGAAATCTACGCTCCGACCTACTCGCGCCCATATCCAAAACCCCGAGAGCTTTCAACTCGAGCTGACAAATCGCTTTGATTGTCTAGGAGAAAACCTTGCAGTGGACGAGCTAAACAGCGGTTTGGTAGAAGCTGTCCATACGGTGGGATCTAAGTATTTTAGACCTCGCCGTAGAGATAGACCACAAAAACTCTCGATCCACACTCTTGACCTCATGGCCGAACGTCGATCTTTGACGCTGCAGTCTTCCGTTGACGCCGAAGCATATCGGCGGCTCAATAGACAGATCTGGAAGTCCTTGCGACACGATGTCCGTGCTCACAATACTGTGAGCATTAAGGAGACAATCGAGCGGAACGGAGGCTCCAAAGTGTTTGCAAGAGACTTGTCTATTGGGCAAAGCCAGTTGTCTAGGCTGAAGACGGAGGACGGCCGCGTAGTATCGACGAGGGCAGAGGTATTAAGGGAGATCGAGAGGTTCTACGGACAGCTTTACACCTCGGTTTGCCAAACCTGCTGTTAGCTCGGCCGAAGACCCGAGAGCCGAGTTGATCCAACACTTTAGCGATGATATCCCGGACATCAGCCTGTGTGAGATTGAGATGGCCCTGAAGCAACTTAAAAACAACAAGGCGCCGGGCGAGGACGGAATAACTTCAGAGCTTCTGAAAGCGGGCGGAACGCCGATACTGAAAGTCCTTCAGAAGCTCTTCAATTCCGTTCTCCTCGAGGGCTCAACGCCAGAGGCATGGAGCAGGAGCGTGGTGGTACTGTTCTTCAAAAAAGGTGATAACACTTTGCTGAAGAATTACAGGCCCATCTCGCTCCTGAGCCATGTCTATAAGTTGTTTTCGAGGGTCATCACAAATCGTCTCGAACGCAGGTTTGATGACTTCCAGCCTCCCGAACAAGCCGGTTTTCGAAAAGGCTTTAGTACCATAGACCACATCCATACGCTTCGGCAAGTTATACAAAAAACCGAGGAATATAACTTGCCGCTTTGTTTAGCGTTTGTGGACTATGAGAAAGCCTTTGATTCGATCGAGACTTGGGCTGTGCTACAGTCTCTCCAGCGGTGCCATATCGACTATCGGTACATCGAAGCGTTGAAGTGTATATACAACAACGCCACCATGTCGGTCCGAGTACAGGATCAGAGTACGAAGGCTATTCCACTACAGAGAGGCGTGAGACAGGGAGATGTCATATCTCCGAAACTGTTCACTGCCGCGCTGGAAAACGCCTTCAAGCTCTTGCAATGGAAAGGATTCGGCATCAACATCAACGGCGAGTATATCACTCACCTTCGGTTTGCCGACGATATTGTAGTCTTGGCAGAATCGCTGGAAGACCTTAGCACTATGCTCGAAGACCTCAATCGAGTCTCCCAACAGGTGGGTCTTAAAATGAACATGGACAAAACGAAGATCATGTCGAATGTCCATGTTGTGCCCACTCCCATCGGTGTTGGGGGCTCGACTCTCGAAGTTGTTGACGAATATGTCTATTTAGGACAAGTGGTCCGGTTAGGCAGGTCCAACTTCGAGAGAGAGGTCAATCGTCGAATCCAACTCGGTTGGGCAGCGTTCGGGAAACTACGCGACGTCTTCTCGTCCAAAATACCTCAGTGCCTTAAATCGAAAGTCTTCGATAGTTGTGTGTTGCCAGTGATGACTTACGGCACCGAGACGTGGCCTCTCACTATGGGCCTTATTAGGAAGCTCAAAGTCACTCAACGAGCTATGGAGAGGGCTATGCTCGGGGTTTCCCTACGAGATCGAATCAGAAATGAGGAGATCCGTAGGAGAACTAAAGTAACCGACATAGCCCACCGGATTAGCAAGTTGAAGTGGCAATGGGCAGGGCACATAGCGCGGAGATCTGATGACCGATGGGGTCGGAAAGTGCTCGAATGGAGGCCGCGTAGCGGAAAGCGCAGCGTAGGACGTCCACCCACAAGATGGTCCGACGACCTGGTAAAGGTCGCGGGACGTCGCTGGACACAGGCTGCCTCCAACAGGTCTCTGTGGAAATCATTGGGGGAGGCCTATGTTCAGCAGTGGACTTCCTTTGGCTGATGGATGGATGGATGGAATGATATCACCAATAGAAAAAAAAAACACCCAATACCGACATGTATCAAAGAAAATATGCACTGTTCATCAGTTTGGAATGTCTAAATTAGACTGTACAACAATAATCTACATTCAATAAGGCGTGGTTGGCTTGTGACTTGTGAGCAAGCAGTTATGTCATCGTTTAACTATACGCTAGATTAGACAAATTATATGACAACTTTTAAATAATCAAAACATATTGTATTCGATTCATTGATTTATTCATTTGTCCATGAACTTGAATTAGCTTAGTATGGGAATATATCGTGTAATAACACTCTCCTACTACTGCCTCATCTATTATGAAGTAGTATAATTTCAAAATTCAGCAAGTCATATAGTGCTCACGTACCTTAAAAATAAAACATAAGAAAATAAAATAACAATGGCAATAATTATCTTCCTCGAATCATATTAGTGAGTTTCTTTAATGTATTTTATTTTAAATTTTCTTCAATTTCCTAAAGTCTAATCTCATTCGTAATGACTCGACTATAATATATTGTAAAAACACTTAAATTAAACTACCTACTCACATTGCATTTGCAAAATTCCTTTGATGAATCAAGGCAAATCGTTGACTAATATGGTTGGACATCAAGCACTTTGTTATCGCCCACAAAAAATGTCTTAATTTTATCCATTACTTACGAATTACGCTTTGTTTATTTGATCCCTCAACGAAAATTACTGTTATTGCACGTTCAGTTATTTTCGTGTTTTAATGATATACTTAATCCGCGGCTGAAAGTGGTGAGTAAGCAAACGATTTTTAAATTCTTTGTGTTTACCAGGATTTTAGCACTCAATGCCGATGATTGTTCCCTTGTCACAGCCTAAGACCTACGATCCAGCCGACGATTTTTAAGACGGATTTTCTTCTAAGTCAAGTATGTTTATGTTGTGCTTTGATATTATTATCAATCAAATTACCATTAAAACACCCCGGCGCGGCGGTCGGCCACAGCGCATCGGATCACCGCATCACACTTATCCACCGAATTGAGCTGTCTGCTGTTATTTAATACCTAATCTTATTATTTTACCTCTAATATATGTCTTGAACACTGTGATGATATCATTTGAAGGTTAAAGGCCAAAAATATTTTTTATTGCTAGATGAACTAAAATTTAAAATGTGAAAATGTTTTTAATCGCACCACTAATGTTATTTATATTATTTAAATTAACTAAATATAATATATATTTTATTATAGACGTTTCGCAAAGATTCAGCAACGCAAATTCCTTTCATGCAAATATGGTGTCAGTCATTTGTCCTCGTCTTTGCACAATTCGAAAGCTAAACAAAGGAACGATATTGTGGTGACTGCAAATTCCGACTCAGCTTAACAACTTCCACGGCAAAAGTTCTGCGCTAGATACTATCAACCGATATCTTAAGTTCGTGTCTTAGTTTTCAGAGTATCAGGAATAGAATTTAGCCTAATCACGACGAACATTTACGCGGGTTTAACATTTATAATATTGACATAAAACAACCTCTAGACCATGACTCTAAAACCTAGAATATTTATGTTGCATTAAAAACAATGTTCAATTAAATATGTTTCGTTCATGGCTTAGTAGTGTAGCGAGGTGCGCACTCGTTCATCAGTCTCGTTTGCTAATTGCGGGGCTTACAATTAGCAGAGTGCCGTCCGCAAACGAGCGCAATTGGCGCAATGGGGAGGAAACAGCCATACATCCTCGAACACCTATTTAAATACACGTAGTCATATCAACACGATGCACTCCAAGTCGCTCTACGTGCTCTAAACAATATCGTTGCACCCATCGATACGTTGATAAGGAACCAATGTTAATTAACGAGGAAACCAGGAGCGTGTTAATGTTATCGATTTGTGAGTACCTACGTGCTGTGATTGGAGAACGATACGTGGAAGATCATGTACCTTACGGTACATGATCTTCCACGGCTTACACACACATTGAAAGTGAGTAATATACACTAATTGGATGTCCCGATACATTTTCAGTATAACATGACCTTAGAGACGTGACTGTGAGTCTGACATCTTGATTAGCAAATGGACGCATGAGAATATTCCCTATACGTGAATGACGCAGATGCGATGCAATTATCTCTGTCATCAATTTATCCAATCGATATGAACGGTACTGTACGAGTGGAAAGAGTCACAATATCGATTTCGAGATAGGTAACTGTCGATCGGTATGAATGAGTCATTAAAACATATTGCATCACATGCGGCGTGTAGCGGTCTCAAAATGGCACGAGCGCACATGTCACGCACGAGGTTGTATGAATTATATGTGGACAAAAACGTGAGCATATTCATCGGCGGTGCACACCGAGGGATAACCGTGCTATGGAATAAATCCGATACGGTAAACAGTAGGCAAAGACAGTGGGAAGGCGGCGCGGCGTGCGGCGAGCGTCGCATGAATGCGACCGGCCTTGCGCGGCCAACATTGTCGCCGCGGCCGCAACACATCTGGGTCAGCGTCTTTCCGCACTGCGCTCGGAAGGAAGCGTAATTATACAAACGTAGTTACATTTGGACACCACCTCCACCACACAGATGGATTGTTTACCAATACACCTACTATCGATAATTAAATTTGCACGAGCAATTGTTAGGGGCGCATATGAATTACCGAAATGGTAAACAATACCGATAGCAAATAGAATATTCACGACTAACTAATGCATCTCGCTGTGTTAACTATAAACATCATAAATCGTAATGCGCATTGTGTTACTATCTCATTATGAAACCAGCAATAACATTTGCCTGCAAATGTCGAGTACTCGGCGGCGGTTAGTACGTTTTATCATAAAATATCGATAAATACGTGCTTTGCATGTCGGAGACAGATTTCGTAGTTGGGTCGGAGGACATATCTTACTAAATGCAAAAGACAATTTTATCAACATCTATTATAATATACATCATATGATAAAAGCCTGTAATGTTATGCTTAGAATAATTCGCGTCATTCCAGATTTTGTCCAGGGACCTCTTTTGCCCATATTATGTGTTTCCAAGCAAATTGAACAAATCATCCATCCATCCATCAGCCAAAGGAAGTCCACTGCTGAACATAGGCCTCCCCCAATGATTTCCACAGAGACCTGTTGGAGGCAGCCTGCATCCAGCGACATCCCGCGACCTTTACCAGGTCGTCGGACCATCAAATTGTCGGACCAAATTGAACAAAACTCAGTGAAAAAATAAAAAAAACCTTATCACCACAGTAAAAATCAAAATAAATAAACAATTGTAAATTACTGTGGAGGAAATAAAATATTTCTTTTTATTGCAGAAACCACAACAAATCTTTTTCTGGTACTTAACAGTTAAAATTACTTCAGGGCAAGAGTTGTCAACATTTTTTAAATGTAAATAAATAATAATAGTACAGAAACACATGTAAGCAGTTTACGACACTCGGATATTCGACGAAGCAGAACATGAAACGAATTAAACGTTTTGCTAGCACGAAATATACGCATATCCTGTTTTGCGAGAGGCGTCGTGATATTTAATACCAGCTTTTACTATAACCCTGTCAAACGGTTCAGTGACAATTGTTTCGACAGCCTCCATGGCGCAGTCGGTTAGACGCCGCCTGTGAAACGAGAGGCTGCGGGCTCGATCCCCGCACCGAGAGGAATGTTTGTGCGGCCACAAATATTTCTTTCGGGTCTGGGTGTTTGTGAGACCGAAAAGTCTCTCGTAGTTCCTGATACCCACGACACAAGACTCGATCTTAGTGTGGGGGTCAGGACTATGTATGTGACTGTTGGGTGTTATTAATTCCTAACTAATACGCCACTGCAAAATACTCATCACTAGACTTACGTCACACTATATCTTTGGCAACAAATTAAAAAGCAAAATAAACTGTAAAAATTATAAATACATCCTACGTCGCAAAAATATGTAGATGAGACAAATAGCTAAAATATAAACGTAATGATGAACTGTGAGACCGCGGAGACTAGCACAATAGTGAATAACTATAGTAAATAATGATACCTACAGACGGAACAAATACAACGCGAGACAGATGCTAGACGACATTCTTCACGTTTTATATGTTTTTGAGAAACTGGATGTGGTGGCCGGCCGCGACGCGCGCCGAAACACACCGAAGCTGGCCTAAAGCCAATATGGCTAAATAAATCACAATGTTTTTCAAGGTTTGTTTTTCGAAATAATTTAATAGTTACAAACGTCCGTTTCCAAACGTTACGACAATTTCGGTCCACGAACACGTGATAAAAAATATAGGCCACAATAATACTTATTTTCTCTAGAATAATACATATATTCAAAACTCTGTACCGTAAAATACGTTTTGTGTGTTAAGCAAATTTTAACACTCCGTCGTCAAATATTGCACAACACACAAGCGTTACATTATTTATTATGTATGAATTTAACTTCTTTTACAGACGACACGCGCAAAAAGATATACCTACTTGTGGTAGTGCGCACTATTAATTCAAACATTCGAAAATAATATCGATCAATGGTATGCGCTTGATCATCCTTTAATATCTCTCGCTTATATCCTGGAAGGATTCCATAAATACACAAATAACATATGGCCAAATGTGTGTAGGCGCTTGGCACACTTTCAATATTAAAGCGGGATTCGTGGCAATTAGATTGATGTGGCATAATCTAAACTAGATGATAAATATTTGTTAATATTCCCAAAAGCTACTAAACCCATTAGCACATTTCCGTGTGCATAAAAATTGTATAAATTAACCATAAATGCGCTTCCGTCCACGTCGGCGACAAGTGCCTATCTAGATGAAATATGGATAATCTTAAAGCGGGATCGACATCGGTAGGTATTAACCCAACTTCCTACATAATATATTTTGCCTTTTGTAGAAGAAACGGTATATAAAAGAAATATTAAGTTTTTCGGTAACTTATGACGTCAGTACACGACAAAACCATTACAGGATTCATGCTTCTGAACAGATAAACAAAATTTAGAAAGTTGTGACATGTGCAACGATGGACAAAATTCATCACATTTCTTGCAGACATATTGAAAATCTGTCTCAAATCCTTTCACGCGACTAAATATTTTTGGCACGTTGACGAACACTAGCATTAACATTATTTAAATAATTATTTTCATTGACTAAATTGAACAGACAAAAAGAGACGAAATATACATATAAGACGGAAATAAATCGGAACAATAAAGGAAATCGATTAATCGAAGGACTCAAAAAGTAAACAATAACATAAAAACCCATTGAAGGAGGCATTGATTTTAAAAAAGACAAAGGATTAAACGGCTCACAAATACAAAGGTGAACGAACGATTGCGGAAAGAAGTGAGTGGAGGCCGTGTGACGTAGCAATGATGAAACCATCGCTCTGTGACGTAGCAAGCACCACCGACACCGGCGTCGACCACATAGCACCACTAGCCGTGGCGCAACTCGCAAGAAACTCTTCATGCTACTAAAACTTTTTGCAGTTTTCCGCATGAATAAGACGCGCCACGAAAGGCAAACGCCCACATTTAAGGCTGGTGCCCCCGTACAAAAGTTGTTACCAACCGCATTTGGATTCTGCTAATGTTCGCGGAACATATTTATACGCGTGGGTCGACATTAAAGAATTATGCAAATTTTACACTGATATATGCCGAAGATGATTAGATTTTATGTTTATAAACACGTTTATCGGTTTTCATCAAAACGTATAACATAATGTCTAGAATATGTCTCGTTTGTCGCCACATACAAGTAAATGAAAGCGAAAGGCGAAATCGTAACACGTTTAAGGCGATACGACATACATACAAATTCAATTTTTACGCATTCGCGCCGGGCCTATACAGACGAAAATAGTTTCTTATATCAAATACTCAAGAGAATCAAATGGAAATTGCTGTGCTCCTAGGAATCGTAAATTATATAACTGTGTTCATTGGTGTTCACGTAATCCATGTTAAAAAAGAAAGACTAGGGAATTGTTTTATTGCTTTACAGATGTAAGGCTATACAATCGTACCTTGTAATTTGTAAGTAACATTTAGATAATGCAAGTCAAACCGGTTGAAATATGTATAAAAGCTTTGGTTGCTTTGCAAACATTTAACTCGCAACACAAAGTAATACGTATTCCAAACAGTTAGAGTGTATAAATGGAACGGCACGCCTTACAAGAGATTATCTAAAGAAATCGTGAACAAAATATAAACGCTAATGCATTGACTAAATGTTTAACGTAAAGTTAACGTCAAATCTTGCAAAAATATTAGCACTGTAAAAATATCGTCAAGGCCAGTAAAGAAATACACGTACCAGCTTTCCCAAATCCAATAGATTTATGTATTTTGAATTGCAGAGACGTATTGTCAGACTGCGCGCATGTTGCATTTCAGAGGAGCCATGCTACGTAATACAATAGTTAACACAAACGTTTAATCGTTAAAAATCTAATATAATAATAGTCTAATGTCACAAGAGCTTATTACCTGACTACGAGGGGAAGTTACATATCTTAGAAATGCCTTTTTCATTTCATCTCTCTCTCTCTTATCTCTACATCTCCTAAAAGTTGACTGGAAGAAAATGCCGACGGCATTAAGTCTGCATGTACAATTATTTTTCGTAAATAATAAATAAATAAATAACGATCGGAAAAGTATTAATGGAGCGCTCATGCTGTTGTTAAACTGTGTAATTAATATAGATCCGATGTTGTTAAGTTAATAATAATGTGGGTCTACATTGAAGGTCTTTTGTATTCAATCATAAATCAAAGCGAATTCAAAAAGAAGGTCACAAATGATTAATAACAATGAACAAACTGACACTTATTTAAGGTTTCATTTTTGTTGCGCGATCAACGCGGCGAGATTATATCAATATATCCTGTCTTACATCATTTTAATTTTATTGCAACACTCCTGTATTTCGTACGAGCAGTTTTTTTGAGAATTCTTTTAAAGTTCATGATTTAAGTTTTAAGAAGACACTTTACTCTATGACTGCTTGACCCATAACAAAATCATTAAATAAAACAATGTTTGGATTCGCGTTTGCTAGACCAGTTTCGAGTATGTATAAACACTTATGTTTATTGTCGGGTCTAGACGTTTGGGTTTGTGGACTATCAATTCCAGTTACAAACGAAAGTAAAACCCTAGTCTAGAAGAAGACACGGAACTTGATTAAAAAAAACCAGCCGCTGAATATAAATTAATCACATAATCATTTCTGAATATTAATAATAAAATACCATAATATTTCAAAGAAATTCAGATGATTTTTCTTCATACATAGTATTTGAATACTGTTATTATAGGGATTTTAACCTACCTCTATAAAAACAAAGTGACTAAACTCAGACATGCATATTATGGAAACTTATACTATGTGGCAATCCATGAGAGGTACCTATGTTCAGCAGTGGACTTCTTTAATCAGAAGAGAGAAAGATTTTCATGTAGCTGTAATGTGCTAGTAACTGCCTTGAATACTTAACACTTTGCGGTCACGTATCTAAGGAATTACAGCGCCATACATTACCCAACTAAACCAAGTATACAGTTTCAAAATTCTTTGTATCAACTGATAGAATATAAACTAACTACTGCTGGTTCATGAGTTCAATTTGTAGTGAAACTTTCCGTCACCCGTAGTGCGGTATTAATATCTTTCTATTTATCTAAACGTCAAGCACTACGTAGGCGCCGCTGATTAAATTGCGATAACGAAAACGAGTTTAGTTATAAATTAAGCAAATGTTTGGATTTCATTTTTAAGAAAAAAAAATATCCCCAAAGATAACAGCAATATACACGTAAATCTAGATAACGCCAAATGATTTATCAAAACCACATATAATAAATTTCTCACGTATCTATCTGTCTACGTACATATATACGTAGGTATATGCGCACGCAATATATTGCCACCAAAATATATAATAAGTAGTCTCGCTAAGAAAAGTTGAGATTAAAATTGTGACGTACTACCATCAATTAACAGTTGTTTTTCATTACAAGAAAAACGATCGCAAAATATACTCTGCGACGTAAGAAGGAAAATATCAGTTTTCAGAATCAATGAGCGCGATCAAGTGA
This sequence comes from Hyles vespertilio, assembly GCA_009982885.2. NCBI lineage: Eukaryota > Metazoa > Arthropoda > Insecta > Lepidoptera > Sphingidae > Hyles > Hyles vespertilio. Next base: position 16,499,695 of record CM042818.1, read on the forward strand.
CCCTGAAAGCAGCACACCCGTTTTACAAACATAAACACTTACACACTGATTACTGGGTCAAGGAGTTCTGGTGGCATAGTGCCGTGGTGCTGACTGCTGGAGACACACACGCACATTTTCATTCTAATCCCTTATACGGAGTGTAAATTGTACTAAACGTTAAATTAGTAGAATACACAACATATCTCGTTCGAATTCTTTATGAACACAATAACGTTCTACATGACGGACAAGGACCTATTAATATATACTGTATAATAATACCTGTGTTTCAGCATATTATCTGGGACGAACACATTCCACCAGGACGGGCGCTTCTGCCTGACGTAAATGGGAGAGTCGCCCTCCTCATCGGTATCGTTCCCTCCAGACTTCCGCCTCTTCTTGCGTTCGAGCTGTAAGCGCGCCGCCCAAGACCGCCTGCGACCTTTGTCAACCGGCTCGAACCCATCTACGGCGACCGGCACCGCCAAGGACGCACGCCTCGGCACTTCGGGCGGAGGTCCGTCAAAATCGTTAATCTTTCTGTATCGTTCAGCAAACGTAGCTTCGGATGCCCTTCGACCGTTGGACGTGGAGCGCGACGGCGGTGTTGATTCGACAAGCACGACGTTGCCGAAGGTTTCTTCATCATCAGTGTCGGGCGCGAAGGCTTCGTCGCTGTATCGGACGCGGGCTCTCGTCGGCGGACTCCTGCAGGCTGGCGAGCTGCAGGCTGGGGCGGTGCACTCGCGAGTATCGTCCGGGCCGGCCCTGCAGCCGCGCCAGCGCCAGCGGCACCGGTGACTCCGTCAGCGTCGGCTCACCACTCATTGTCACTAACGCACTTACACTTGATAACTGCTCGACACTTCACTCCTTTTATGGTACCGACACAACAATCACGGCTCCTTCATTTTCGAAATCGATCCGAAAACTGAGACCACAAACAGTACGAATGTCGTTTTTTATTTCTCTCGTAAACTCGATTATCTGCGAGGCAATTCGTATTTATGTCAAAACTGTAGTAGTTTTAAAACCATCCCATAAAATATTCGTGTGCCAGAGCCGTAAATTATTAAATTAATTGTTTTTGTTACATTTCAAGGCGCGTTGGTTTGCGAGAAAATTGTATTATTTTTCATTATGAAAAAGGTAAAAAGACTAAATTAAACACATGCGCGGAATTAAAGCCTCAAGGCATAATAATAACATAAAGTAAACATCAGAGAAAGCTCAGAAGTTTCTACTTCATTTTTACTGCGCGGCCCAAGGCCACCAGGCAGTGTGCTGTGTGGCTGGAGTTTATTAAAGTTATTTAAATATCTGCAGTCAAGGCACACACAGCGCGTACACTTAATATTTTACTCACAGTGATCCTGCTACCGTACTTGCGTAGTTGTATGTGTGATTAATTGTAAAGAAAATTATACTACAAAACTTTGTGACATATTATCAATATTCTTCATTAAATGATAATTAAGCAAAACAAAATTATTTTATGGTGTGTCTTCCGTTCGAACATCACGTGTCTATAAATAAACCTTTCACGATTGAATTGTGTTATTTACTTACGGCCGGTTTCTATAATCATTCTATCTTTAACAAGAGATTTCTCTCGAAATTTCGATACATTTTTTGCTTCAGTAAAGAAAGACAGAGATATTTAGATAAGGTGCATTTATTTATACATATCTAGGCAAGATAATATTGTATGACTATCTTTGTTTATTGAAGCATACAGTGGTATCGACATAGTAACGATATCCATTTTAACCTCTTGTTAAAGATAGATAGGATATAGAGAACGGCCGTTAGATGGTGATAATTGAATTGGTTGTAGAGATATTGCCATGTAATTATTATGAGGGGCAATAACAAGTGTCCGTGCTATGGTTACTGAGTAGTTGGCGGTCGGCGCTAGACCATGTACAGCGGTCGGCTGCAGCTTTCGTAACTGCATCGTCTGTCGGCGACTCACGCGGCGCGCGAGTCAGCCAACTACGGCGAAAGTTGCCGCCGACCACCATTATACCAAGCTATTTCGTTACTACCATCGATTATATTACCATCGTAATGCCAAACAACCTTTAATATAAACTTTTACAAGCTAATTTGGACAAACACCAAGAACTCTCGCATTTATTTATATTATAATACGGTTTTATAGTTCTCTCGGTTGACACGACGTGGCTCGTGGACGTTAGCAGTGGAAATTACGGCCGTGTAAATAGCATTGCAGCAGTTCTTTGTTTAAATTAAGCAGATAAGAACGTTTTTTAATATTAATATTTTTTTCCGGAAAAAATTGTCCGTATTTTAATGACCAAACTACCATTGTTATTTTTTTTTGTTACGAAGTACAAATATTACCTTCAAACATGATCGAACTATTTCGTATTATAATTACCGCTCTCAACCTGATCTCGCATAGGAAATTAAATCTATATTTCGCAACGCATATCTGGGTCAAGTAAATGCGTGTATCGAAATTGTTTGCACTAGGACCACGCAGCTGTTAAAAATACAGACAGGTTCATATCAATACTCCGTCGGCGACGTTGTAAAGGCCATCTTGAGCTAATAGCAGCAGTCAATAAAAGAAAAAACGAGATAAACACCGCATGGGATTAGCATAATGTGTTGTGATTTGTTATTGTAATGTATTTATCTAGCCTACACATGTCAAGTTCGCAATACGAGTGTCCTCCCAATGTCATGAGCGAGATTAACTTCCGAAAAGGGCTCGACATCTGACCTTTTCACTCTAGCAACGTGACATGGGAGGAATACGGCACCAACACAAGCACCGATAACGGTTTATTTGTAGAATTTTCAGAAAGAGTTTCGTAAGTGCACATGATTCAAATTTATGTGCCGTCCAAACATTTAATACGAGCAGCCGTTTGAGATTTACACATTGGCACTTCTGAACGGAGTCACACAGAATACTGTTTAGTGTTTACATTAGAGTTTAAACAAAAAGTAATAAACGCGTGTCTTTTTAAATGCTTCAACATTTGACGGACTTTTGATGTTTCATGGTGTTTACTTTACAATTGAAGTGCAAATGTAAATTACAAAAAGCTTGATTTTGTGACCCATTAAAGATTGTTATACTTTACAAGCGGAACTTATGAGAAGAGACGTAAAAAGGCATAAACAATGCCATAAAATAATCACAATTTAGACGTACACCAAAGACCAAAACGTATCGAGGGCGTAAAATGTAACGAATGTGCAGAGCACGGACAATAAGCGTGAAGATACTTTGACATTAATAGAAAAACCTTGGAAATAACAAATAGTTACAGAATTACAGCAGTACCCGTAATGGAAAACGTCTAGCTACTAAAACATTACGCGGTTTATGGTAATAACCCAAAGGGCGATAAAGCACGCACAAGAGCTCATAAATGTGTTGGCACCTATACTACGCTCTTTCACAGTTATCTCACGTCGCGACTGTTCTAAATATCGCGCCTGTATACCTAACTGCCGCTTTATCCCAATACACGCTTGCCACCAATCTTAATTAAACCAACCAGCAGCAAGTACTGGACCACCACCTAATGTCGACTAATTATATGATAACATCAAAATAGCGTGTAAAAACTACGAACCAAACTGCTTTAAAGATAAACAGGTTTAAAAATATTCAGAACAAATTAATAAAGTGACCATTACACAAACGTAATATTAATGAAACCAGAGATCGCTGTGATGTTTGCACAAATTTTAGAGTACTCGGTCGCGGCGCACTTTTATTATAGCGTCGTGAAAATTTTTGTGACCATAAAATTGTTGACGCCCACAGGCCTGTGACGACATGCGAGTTATTTCGATAAATTAGTTTGGTGTACCAACCCAAATAATTATGACGTGTATGATAAAAATCTAGGCTGAATGTAATCAAAAACAAATAAGATGTTTACCGGAGGATTTGGAATATTTTTCTTTTTAACTTATCACCTCCATGATTTATAATGTGGCGGTTTTCTTGCCTTTCCTTTCGTACAAGCGTATCTGCTTTATATGCGAGATACTAATTATTGTGAAGTGATCAATTAATATTTCGTCTGCTTACTGGTAAAAAGTAATAAATGCAGTCAGTGCCAATTCGAGTAAATGAGTTTTTAAAGTTTGAGTTGTAATTTGATCTATTTCAAATTAATTAATTAAAGAACTGTTAAAGCAAAAAGTAGGGCTAACTACCCCTCTTTTGAGATTTACTTTTATTTAATATTTGGTATTAATAAAAATTGAATAAAATTAAATTTAGGTCAAAGGAGGGCTGCATTTAACATGTTTTACCAGAACTTATCAAAGGTGTTATATCCTCTAAATTCAATGATTTCAAAAGCTTATTTTACTTTTGTGTGAAGACTTATTGTACTTTACACAAGATTTTTTTTGACCAAATTCGCTGAAATAATGATATTTTTGATACATTTAACCTGTTTTACTTGTATACTTTTAGTGTGAGCGTGTCACTTATTAAGTATTACATCATACAAAGGTGATTAATTTAATAAAAAGAAATTAACATAGGTAATCTATTAAACGATAATAAAAGAAACAATTTTTAATAGTCATTTGTATTTCTTCATCATCATCATCATCATCTCAGCTACAGGCAGTCTATTGCGGAACATAGGCCTCCCCCAAGGGTCTCCACATCGACCTGTTGGAAGCGGCTTGCATCCAGCGACTTCCTGCAACTTTAGCCAGGTCATCCGTCGACCTTGTAGGCGGGCGTCCGACATTTCGCTTGCCTGTACGTGGCCTCCACTATGGAACCTTTCGGTCCCAACGGCCATCGGTTTTATGCGCCATGTGTCCGGCCCACTGCGACTACAACTTACAACCAGACAACTTGTCCCAAATAGACGTATTCGTCCACAACTCCGAGTGTAGAGTTTTCAACTGCAATCCAGGTGGACACGACATAATCTTCGTCTTGTCCATGTTCATTTTAAGACCCACCTGTTGAGCAACTCCATTGAGATCCTTGAGCATATGGCGCAGGATTCCAGCGATTTCGCCAAGACTACGATGTCGTCGACAAATCGAAGGTGACTGATATACTCGCCATTGATGTTGATGCCGAATCCGAATGCCGAATAGCGCAGCAGTGAACATTTTTGGAGATATTATATCTCCATGTCTCATGACCCTCTGTAGTAGGGAATAGCATTCGTACTCTGATTTTGTACTCGGACTGACATGGTGACGTTTTTGTACAAACACTTTAACACTTCGATATACCTATAATCAATGTGGCACCGTTGAAGAGACTGCAGCACATCCCAAATCTCTATCAAATCGAAGGCTTTCTCATAGTCCACAAACGCTACGCAAAGTTTTTATGTAACTTGCCGGAGCGAATGAATGTGGTCTATGGTACTGTAGCCTTTTCAGAAACCAGCTTGTTCGGAAGGCTGGAAGTTATCAAACCTGCCTTCGAGACGATTTGTGATGACCCTTGAAAACACCTTATAAACATGGCTCAGGAGTGAGATGGGCCTGCAATTCTTCAAGAAGCTATTATCACCCTTTTTGAAGCACAGTACTACCTCACCTCTGCTCCATGCCTCTGACGTTGTGCCCTCAATATGGACGGAATCAAAGAGCCTCCGAAGGCCTTGCAGTATCAGCGTTCCACCCGCTTTCGGAAGCTCTGCTGTAATTCCGTCCTCGCCCGGCGCTTTGTTATTTTTAAGTCGATCAAAGGCCATCCGAATCTCATACTGACTGATGTCCGGGATGTCTTCGCTGTAGTGTCGGATCAACTCGGCTCTCGGGCAGCAGTTTTGTATTTCTTACCACGTAATTATGGCAATCAAACATCGATCCTTAATAAACAAAAATCAATAAATACAATGTAATAAATAACTTTAATATAGTGATGGTGTTTAAATTGTAAGATATATAATAATAAATGCGTTTAAGACCTTGTCACAACACAAAGTAAAAAACTTTAACCGTATTTATTGTTTTTTACCTGTTAAAATTGAAATACATTTAAGCTGTAAGAATATTTATTATGTTATACTTGTATATGTTTTCCAAAATGTAAGAAGTTATCACTTTTACAAACTTATTATCTCAGAAGATATTGGACTTTGCTTTTATTGGGTTTTACCAGTAGATAGAGAATAATAAATTCCATATAACTGCATTTTTAACTCGATTTTGTAAAAAAATGCATTTATCTTGTTTTACCAGTAAGCAGACGATTTGACATTTAAAAGGCTTTTCCAAAAAGGTATGTTAAATTCTACAACTTCAAAAGTAAACAAAAAAACAGACAAGGGATTTATACATGGAGAATATAGCAATGGAACTCTAAACAAAACTATCGAAGCAAAAGCACGTATCGGCTCAGAGTGGAAACGTCAAGTAAAGAGAGTTCAACGGTCGCGCGACGCCTGGCCGGGCTCATATCAGAAACATGCCTCAGACAATGGAAGAAAGCTCTCCGACGAAACACTTTCCACTGCGCGGTGAAATATTAAAACACGCTAGCTTAGCCTCATACACATATCTTAAAATTTGAAACCATAACAAACTATAAAACATTCCAATCATTTGGATCACCATTTTTTCAATTCGTACAAATATTTTTCCATGTGTTACGATTACGGACATTGTAAATATTAAGGCAACCACCGGACGTCCGTAATAACAAATAGATGAATTGTTTTTGCACATTCTTTGTAATTCGGCGAAAAGTACTTATTAGCTGTTGCAATTATGTACCTTATTATGGTGGTGGCTGATGATAAAGTAAGATGCCCTTTCATGTAAAAGTGTAAATATGAAAAACACGAAGTTCCATGATAAGCAATAATACGTGCATCGCCACTTATTGTAAATTCACGAATACTTTTAAAGCCAACAAACTGTTTTGATTTGATCATACGGTAAAAAACACAAAGAATAACGTTAAGATCATTTCACGTTTAGTTGTGGTTAATTCAGAGTTTGAACAATTACATGTGTTTTTCTAGTGTTCAAATATAGGTAAAAATTTGCATATCATTTCAAATTGAGATGCAATAGATGTTATTCTGATATTTATTCGGTAAAGAACCACCGTACACCATGGAGGAAAACCCGTCATATAGACCCATGCAAGTCTGTCTAGTTTTAGTTTTTTTCAACAACTCCGGCATCATTTTGTCTGTCTGTGACAGTTCATTTATTATTTCAAGGATGTAAATACTGTCTTATGATTACACTACTTTTAAGAAGATGTGCATTGTAGTCAATTTGTCTCGATAATATAAAAACTGTTTGTCATATTCCTTTATAATTAGCTCCATAGTTTCATAATCAATACGCGTCTATAATAACCTTTGCTCGCATTAATTTAATATTCTTTGTATCTGTCCAGACAATGGCCAAGAACCGCATACCAAGTTACACCACGTATGCGCGAAGGCACGATCTATGACAACAAGTACATAAACAACAACGGTCGTCAACACACAATAATCGACGCATAGTTAATGAGAGGCAACACGACGCGGAATACAGATTAATCAGGAGCGACACAAACAAACCCACAGACAATGAAAATCATCTACCAACGAATTTGTATTGGGACAAAACAAAGAATCTTCGACGCATTTGATTATTTCTGTAGAAAAAATTAGGTGAACGCGCCGAGCGTGTTAATTATCAATGTTAACTTTAATATGGTCAAAGGAAGTCAATGAATCCAGCCATATGATTGGAAAATAATGCAATGCTTTAATTTGAACGTCTCCATAAGATGTACCAATATTTTATATTTTTAACGGATATCAAAGTGATATCTCAATAGAATTAATTAGCTAAACGGTAAATGACTTCAATGTGAAGAACGAATAGGGTCGATAAATTGCAATAAAATATGAAGTAAATAAATATGAAAGCCCCGAGGGACGCTTGGATAATAAGAACAAATGACACAATTATGCAATTTATAAGCACTTATACAATTTATTGCGAGTGTTTTCTCGGTTATTGTACCTCAGACAAAACAGGAAGATGTCAGATATATCAGAGGGATACATTGTGTACCAATAAAATATAAATTATGTTCAATTAGAACTTATCAGTCCTATGAAAATCTGTCCAATTGGTGGGAAAACCCAAAGTTGCAAGTCGTTTATAAATAGTAAAAGAAGCTGGCACTATTTAACGCCGTCTAGGAATGTCATGAATCAAAACCAATTACTTCCAATGAAGAATAATTGCTAAATATATATACTTCGACATCATTTAATACAACAATGAATAGGAGCATTCTTAGCAAACGGAATAAATTAGAATGGAAGAAATTAAAATCATAGCAGTCATGGTTAAATCTACTATGTGGACAGTGCATGAGGCCATTTGCTTATTTTTGATAGAAATGAAAGATCATTTTCTGAATTATTTATGTTGCGCCAACATAAGACAGAATTAGACCAAAACAAAAACAAAACAGCTGTTACAATATGCTTCTGAGCAATATACTCAAACTTTCTAAATATCTGAGTATTGATATATGTAATTGAAAATATTGTTTATATTATTGCTGCGGCTGCATTCTGTTCGTAGCATTTGCACAGGTTGAATAATCTGTAGATAAAAAGATTTTAAATAATTGCATTTTATGTAAAGGGAAAACGTTTACGCATAATATGCAATAATAAACTTGAAAATAAAATTCAAGGATAATTTACCAAAATAAACATCGACCGAGTATATTGACAACATAATTGTGGTAATTTTAATACTTGGCGATGCTTTTGAGTGCAACATGCATATATCACAATCTGTAAGTAGACATAATCAATACGCTATTATTTTAAGTTATTTCATAGCGTTGACACTGAAAAAGCCTTACGCGAGCAAATTTCATTGAGCTTTATGAACTACAAGTTCATTAATTTTCAATACAAATATAGCTTTTTATTGGACGTCCACACAAAGACATGAACATTTCCGAAAACACTTTGCGTCGAAATGTATATAAAATACTGTTTTACTATAATCTCAGATTATTGACATCAATAAAGCGTTCAGTGAATGTCATCCGCGTCGTCAAAACTGAACATTTATGCGCACTAAAGAACACAAGAGGGTAATTTTGGAAAATACCCAAAACCGCACACATAATCCGCCATGTGTCATTATAAGTAGACGTGATGACCTGATTCTGAACCGAGAATGATACTCGAATATAAAAATGTGTAAAAATAATCATGGGACGCACAATTTCATAAGACTTCGATCGTGTATCTACGGATGGTTGGGCAACGGTCTTAACTGTACTTTATTTCCTTCATTTAACCATGCGATATGATGTTTCGTTAAGGCTTCTGTAGCAGCGCGGGTTTCTGAAATAGGAGCTAAAGCGAAAGTAAAGTGTTGTAGCGTCCGCTTCGCGATACAGCCTGCTCGGTCAGCGCTGAGCGTTGCACCGCATAATACAATACTCAAGTTACGTCTATTGCTAGAAAAATGTAGGTCGTGTCCGATTTCAAATCGTGGGACTTGCACAACCTGATTTAAACCGCCAATCTGCAAATTAGCACCCGACGTCCATCCACATAAGTTACCAAGTTTCGTCGCTTTATTTATTGTAAGCGCCGAGAAGATAAGATAAAACTAATCGCGCTCTGATTGAATTATTTATCGATTTTATTAGCAATAATTCATGGTCAAATTAACATTGGTTGATTATAAGAAATCAATATTAGTAATGTCCGGATTAAGGATGTTTACAACTTTCACATGAGTAATGAATAATTAATTTTTAGGAAGTACAAAAGTTATATCATTAACCAACATGATTTATCGACATAAAAGTTACATACATACAGGCTAAGTAGCAGTGTCGTGAATTATTTGTATTTTTATACTGAACTACCGTCAAAAAAAACGCAGTTGTAGAAACGAGCGAGCCGAATAAAAAGGAAATGTACCATAGCTAGAGAAAAGATAGACGGGGTCACGGACACACGCTCGTTTTCACTTCACCATTCAATGCAAGTTGTAAGTTAGTGAACCGCCGCGTAACCAACTGTTAAGTTAGCAAGTTATCGCAATGCTCCACGCAAGAAGCGAGTTGCACCGCACCGGGCCGCGCCGACCAGAAAACACACCAAGTTTCCGCAACCGCTTCACGCAAACACAACACACTAATATCTGCCACTCATATGCGCTTATGTTATTGTTTTTAATTTAAATCATCTGGACTTAAGCTATTTTTTTGTTATCCGTAAATACAAATTAATGCGAAAACTACCGATTTCTCTCGAGGAAGGAGGTAGTCCTTAATATATTTTATACTTCATTAAAATAATAACGCAATTATAATAAATAATATATGTAGTTATTGATAAATTTATGTATTTTATGTTTAGCGTTGCTACCGAAAATAAAGAAATTAATGATAATTTACGGCAAGGCTCACGAACGTAGGGATAGTTTTAAAACTCGGGGAGTCACAAATCACTTCGTTCTTACGGGCTGCAGACCAGCAGCGACCTCCTTTCCCCGCTGCACTGGCGCAACGAACAAACAGAATAACTAGACGAAGACGTCGGCGCACCAAATGTTAGCGGAACTTGCGCGCGCGCGACTTTCACTGCGGCGTGTGAGCGCTTCTCGTACGCGTGCGTGCTGCGCGCTCAGCGCTTTGATTCGGACTGATGGCGGCCGCTGCAGCCGAGCGCCTGGAGGGGCGCGCGCTACCTGTCTATCAAAATCATCTGACTGATAACACATCTGAAACCTGCCCCCTCGCACCACACTGCACAAAACCTACATTCAGTGGTCTCTAAAGCTTATCAAACTACGCCGAACATCAATATTGCTCTCCATTTCAAAAGGATAAACGAGATGAAGGCCTAATATCATGGATCACGTTTGAGGATAAACATTTTCTGATCCGACGTACCAATTGAAGATTAGTGATATCTATCGAGATCTCATTGTTTCGAACAAATAGACATGCCCAAATATGTCACGCGGACTAGATCTATTATCTTTTGAAGACAAGGCAATTGTCCCAACTCACGCAGGTCGCCGGAATGGTAAATGTGTATTGATTAGAACGTGTTGTGTTTTACCGTAAATAAATTCGTCAATCGAGAACAATGCATGTTAATAAATATGTTGACAACGAGAAGCAGTTTTACGAGTGGGTAGTCGCAACTCGCACACAGCCTACACGCACACAAACAACATTTGCGGTTATTGTATTCAAATTACATCTACTCCTATTTCTTTAGGTACACTCGACTAGCAAACTGGGCTATCCGCGATTGCATTAAATTATTGAACACTATCGATTTACTAACGACTACCAGTATTGATTCTTTCGTGCGCGAGCCTAATATAGAAACGATTACATGCAGTGGGCAGCTTCGTCAAATATGTATGCTAGTTGCATTTTAGAAATAGAAATGTTTATACTTTAGGCATTTCTGTGATGAATTGTGTTTCTTTTAGTTTAGCTGGTGGAATGAATTTGCTTATGCCACAACCATAGAAAATAACTTTAAAAGCTCAATTAACAATCAATACAAAACAAATAGTAATATTAGTTTACTGAGATCACCAAAAGATAAAATTTTACAAATATGTTAACTGTACAAAAATGTGAAGAACGTTTGCTTAAGAAAATTAATTTCTGTATCAGCCCATATACGTCCCACTGCAGGGCACGGGCCTCCTCTACAACCGACAGTACGATTGAGATAGGTTGGGCCATATAGTCCACCACGCTGGCTAGTGCGGGTTGGCGGACTTACATATCATAGAATTTTATAAATCGCTATGGTATGCAGGTTTCCTCACGATGTTTTCCTTTACCGTTTTAGTGCGTGGTGATTGACTATCAATACACACATGACTCCGTAAAGTCAGAGGTGTGCCCTGCGATTCGAACCCGCGACCACCGTGAACATGATGGCAGTCGCGTCTAGTCCGTTTACCAACAGGCCACAACGCACTTCAAGAAAATGAATTTACTAACATAATAATAAATTATCAGACATTAATAATTCTATTTCGTTATACTACGTAGCGAACTCCGAATTAGCCATATAGTTCTAATGTTTTATAGTTGGACTAGCTGTGCCCGCGACTTCGACTGCGTGGAATTTAACAAAAAAGTTAGTTAGTTTTTTTTTTTGGTTTTTGCATTTTTATTTTAATTATCAACCTTTGCAACGAAACCATACAGCGATCTAATTCTACGGTGGCGCCATCTCTTAGCGAGCGGCGGTAAACTCTCGTTACCCATTTATTTTCATTTTTGAAAAATTTCTTTATATACAATATTTTGTTAATGTGATATTGATTCGTGACGCCTGACGTGACGGCCCAGTGGTGGCATGCGCGTGAACTGCGCGCGGTACTGGACAGTACTACTGTATTTTTCTAAATTAAAGTTTTTTTCTAAAATAAATGTAGCCTAAGTTACTCCTTGTTATATCAGCTACCTGACAAAAAAGTCCCGTCAAAATCGGTCCAGCCATTTCAGAGATTAGCCGGAACAAACAGACAGACAGACAGACAGACAAAATTTTTTTAAATATCATTTTCGGCACAGGTATCGTGTATATAACGATATGCAGTTGTTTTTTTTTTATTTTCACTTTTAAAACAGACCTTCAATTTTATTTATATGTATAGATTATACCATGGGTTCAGTTACTTGGGCCCTACTATATTCATCCGAAACGAAGTTCGAAACTTCGGATGATCGAAGTTTGTATACGATAAGAATGTACCTACATATACTTATGGTCGTTATTGACTTATGGTCGTAACCATAGACTTATAGTTACGATGTACCTTATACAAATTCGAACTTTTACAGAGTAGATACATTTGTATCGTATAAAAAACTTCGATCGTCCGAAGTTTCGAACTTCGTTTCGGATGAATATAGTAGGGCCCCTTAACATTTACGTAACTGAAAATATTAGTATTTAATGATCTAAAAACGCATAAAGTGTAAAATATGAATGATGTGAATCATATCACATGCATCATATCACATCAATGCTAAAATTATGCAAAACGCATAATAACGTTATCAAACCGAGCGTAATATTATTGTAAACTTTTGCGAGGGATACGACATAATAGATAATATCCAGGTAGAAGTTGTACTACTACTTCATTAAACTGTGTAATCTCCACACTGGACATTTGACTTTTTAATAAATCCAAAAGGCAGTTTCGAATAAGACAATCACAACTAATATATTCGTAACCGATTCATCCAACATGATGCTACGCCCGTAACAAGTTTACTAAACAAACCGGCGTCGACCTAGCAAGTAGGAAATGTAACAAAGCGTTCTACTATCATCACTGCAATATGCAAGAGAGCCTTCACTAGAAAATCAACAACCCCTACATATTTCCTCAATACACAAGGAAAGAAAAAAAAACTCCACATCGTACTTTCGAGATAAAAGTAAAAAATAAATACATAAAACTTTAATGACCGCGCAACCCTGCCGCCTTACAGATTTGCAAATGTAAATGCAGAATACATTTCAGAGTTACATTAAAGTTTTATTTCGCATAATGATACGTTTTAGACATGTTATGAATAATGTTAGCATCATCCAGAGGCTGTTCAATGATTGGGATGTGCCGGACCCATTGCTCAACAACTGCCCTCGGATGCCCTTTAACACGACTTTGACATATTATTGTGATGCAACAACCTTGCATGTAATTCATTAATTACGTACTCCGAGTTTTATTGCCACGTCAAAATGAAGGGCTCCAGTAATAACCATATTCATTTTGTTATTCAATTAACGCATTCCGGCATTTTATTACACAACTTTTTATTACAGCGCAAAGTAATTATTAATGAAAATGTAATAAGTGTGGAAAATATTAAGATAAAGCTAAATTAAGCTAGTTTTAGTATTACGCCATTAAACTCTATAGTTTTGGCTGCGGATAAAATGTGAGAAAAATTGGCAGGAGTTGCACAAAAGCGTTGCGTTGGGGTTGCGTCATCTATTGGCATTCAAAACGTGCAACTAATCCTATAAGGTACTTAGTTTTGATTAAAAAGAGTTTACATTCATCCATGGACATTTAATAATCTATTTAGAAAAAAAACTTTATAACTCGTATTAGTAAGACGTCCTAGCATGAATAACCGATACGAATCTAAAGCAAAACTCATTATTTTTTACACTGTTTAGTTGATTACATGCATTGAAAGTACACAATACTGAAAACAGTACTTGCAATCATACTTTAATAAGTGTGTGGTGAAACGAACGGACTGATTTGTCATATAGAACAGTGGAGTAGTGCGGAGTGCGGACATAACGGTGTGATTTCGTAGCGGTCGATGGAAGAAAGTGCGACAGCCGGCAACGGTACTGCGATTGTTACGAAACTGTACTAATGAGGTCGTCACGGGCTATACAAATCTCCATAGTATTTATTATTTGTATTTCCGTGACGATGATAACATATCTGATTAAGTGCAAGGCTACATATAATTTATGTCTCGTCAAACGGAATTATATATGGTTGTGATTTGCATATCTTGCGCTATAAAGCAGCAATATTTATTTATGTGCTTGTTTGTTTCTTTACGCGTTTATATTTAACACTCAATTGTGTCAACTGAGATGATCCTTATGATAGCAGTAGTTACTTATGCAATGTTCTGTTTCACACAGCATTATCTATCTAAGTCCACGAAAATTTTAAATCTTTTCCAATCGTACTTTCTGATGCATTATTGTGTTAATAAATGTATTGAAATTCTCCTTTACCATTTCAGGGGCATTACTATCAAAATTTCAGACTACATTAAACAATAGACAAAATACCGAGAATGAACATTAAGGTAATGTAAACAACCATTTTACAGCAAAGCATTTTGTGATCTCACGATCAATGATGTGTAAATTGATTTTATTACAAATGGCCGTTCTGATAATATGAAACTTAAAATAACTTTTTCACATGAACAATAAACAAAAGATGATAACCGTTTACCAGGAAATCAATAGCAATAGCAATCCACGACGACGTGCAATAGGTAACGTGCAGTCCTCTATGATTCATACAGCCGTGTGAACTCGTGACGTCGCAGCCTAACTTTCTTTATAACACCTTCAGCAATAAATGCGTCAGAGGCGCAGCACGCAAATAAATACCTACACTCAATGACTCATAACAGCTGCTTGCTTGGGAGCACACACAAAGATCATTCGCGTCACTAGTTAGCCTCGAATTTTATAACATGTTTAATTAATTCAGAAGTTTGTTTAGGGAAATTATTTCAAAATAAATAGTCTGCGTTTCACCGATATACTGAAATATCAAGCTGATAAGTTTAAATACATTTGAAATAACGCGACAAAAGTTTGCAGCAAACATTGTATACCGACCTGTCTTCAACGTTCAGTTTTTGTTTTTATTCCTATAGGCCTAATCTCCATGCACCAAAGCTATTGCGCGTCAACGCGATGCACTATGACCTATAAAATTACAATGCAAGACTTGTTTGACTTCCATTACACACAATTCCCTAGTGGTCGATGCTTGGCTCGAGGCAGAAACTAGTTCATGACGTAGCTGTATTAAAACTGGACTCTAGAAAAAAAACAACTCGGACAGCCCGCCATCACTGAACATCGCAGTGCCTATACGTTTCACAAACAAACCTCCAAAAACGTTACGAATTTAAACATTCCCTAGAGGAAAAAACACATAGCAACCGCGGCAATGAAAAAAAAAAACATGGATATCCATACAATGCCGACATACCTATGGTATTTTTGTAAACGATGGCTGCGAAACATACCAAGCAGTTGGAAATTTGTCTATTAACTGAAAAATAAGCAAGACCATATTTCATTAGCGAGTAAAATTTCAGTCAATTCTGTTTAGATCAAATCCAACTCAACGGTATTCAGAGTTTACTATCTTATTTATTTATTCATTTCTTCATCTCGTTAACTGTGTAACATTATTACAGGATACATCACTGATATTTAAGTAATCGTACGCCCAAATACTGGAACGCCATTCAAATAATAAGTTGCTCTTAACAGCGCACGGCCCACTTAGCCAGTACATTTAATCGGGATTAAGGTAGTTAAGCGCCATTTATATTTAAGTTGCGTTCCAATATTTGGGTGGTAATCTATTTTAATAGATTACCGCCCAAATATTGGAACGCCATACAGCTATTTTAATAGCTGTATTCAATATAAAAGTAAATCATACGAGATTATATGTAATCACCATCGTAGACCATAAAGTATTAACATTTACGTGGGGACACACGGAGCAAAAAATAAATCATAACCATCGCAAAATAAATTAAACGGACTACAATCATATTTTCAAAAGAATAAATTCGTATCACCTCATGAACATGTCAAGTTAGTGAAACTAACAGGAAACGAATGAAATCTCGATCGTGACCAAGATATTGCGATGCATAAATCTGTTGCTGTTGTCGCTATGAAGCAGAACATTTAAAATGAGGATTAATTTTAATACTTTGAGCTCTTCATGTCCAACGGCAGATGTAAAAAAATGATCTGATATTTCCTTGAACTAAATCACGATACCAAATCAGCGTATGATAATAAAGTATACATACATATTATGATTACTAAATAATATATTACGAGCTTACTTGTAATTTGTTAATCAAATTGGCGTTAATGTTTTGAGTACACTGTAACAGTATTTAAACGGTATACGAATAACAAGTTAGCGAACTCTCTAATTAAGACACAGAATAAAACGGCACTCTTCATCAAAACTTGCGACGTATTTGGCAAATGCCCAAAAAGTTTAATCGGCGGCGGATATAAGTGCTTCAATGGACAATTTGAACCTTCCATATGGTTCTGCCATTAAGCTCTCATAACAAGGAGAATAAAACTAATTGCATGCATTTATCTGTTAATTGTTTCCATATTTAATGAGTATACATATTTATCACGGGGTGTGTTCATAATGCTATGTATGTCTTTAATAAATTAATATAGTTCATTTTCTAAGACAAATTGTATCGCAATTTATTGATGACAAACGCGACCGTTTTACTTATTAATAAATATAGTTAATTAATAACTGTCTCTTGGTACTGTTTCTAGAGAATAGCTAATGCAAACTGGATTTTCATCGCTTTGTATCTGTGTTGTTATAATTTCCTTGGATATGTGTTTGTGCAAGTTTTCGCTCTCCACATTAGTTAGAGGTGTTTTAAGCCACCAAACTAGCCAATAGCGACTGTGGATCCTCATGTTGGGGTAGATTTTTCAGTTTTCTAGACTTATCAAGAACAAAAAATAATAATTAAAAAGTCTAGTGCCAAAATTGACTAAATCCTTACGGGATGATAGGTGCTCTAGCCAAATTCTCTTACATAACATAGAAATAATTACAAATCCCTATAGTATGCAGGTTTCCTCACGGTGTTTTCCTTCACCTTTATAGGGCGTGATGAATGACTACCAATATACACATAACTCGGAAAAATCAGAAGTGTGCCTTGGGATTTGAACCCGCGACCATCATAAATATAGGCAGCCGCGTCTAGTCCCTTGTCATCAGTCCACAATTACTTTCGATGAAACTGGCGACTTTATTAATATAAATAAAAAATGATCAATTTAAATCAACGTTTCCACATATCGGTTCTATCCGGTATTAACCACGCGAGTTCCTACAACAGAATTATTTATATAGGTCATGTATCTGTCTGGATCAATACTCTCAACCTACTCCGGTGCACCGCTGGCAACATTACCGAGAGCGCGTTAAGACTTAAGCTACACTTACACTCATCCCTCTCGTCAGAAACCTCTTTACTTCTCTATAGGATAGGAAAAGATACTCCGCGGTTTGTTCCGATTTATATAACACACACTGCATCAGTTGAGAAGTTTTCTGCATTTAGAACTTGGCTCAGCTTATGAAAATTTGATTCAAATTAGAAATATTAAATTGGAAATATGTAACTCTTGAATTTGTGCCCGATATGGCGATAAGCTCGCCGCCTTTCACAACATGGGACGGATACATGGTTAAACGAGGGTGTCCTGGTTGCATCACTGTTTACCCCTACTGGAAATAAGGCGTGTATGCAAATATCGTTTGTTTAACCTCCGCAATCCTAATACAAAGGAATCAGGAGCCAAAGCATTAAAATAAATGTATTACAAAGGTAGACTACACTGGTATGTACCATTTCAATTTTATTTAAGATACACGAAAAGTAAACTGATATGTTGAGACACAAGAACAATATTATGTCTGAACATTGATGGCGTTTCTTTCATACAGGGGCCGTCCCTTACGACACCTGCATTGAGTCAACGTTTTATTCCACTGGAACACAAAAGGCTTAAGACGACAAACTATTGCAAGTTTATAATAATATTTGTTTCCTCTCGCATTGCTACTGCGCACGTTTAGATAATACCTTGTTGACAAACCTCACGGCAGTATCGGCTTTCATCAGAGATATGCGACGGGGCGCGTCACGTTCATAAGCTCAGCGGCTGTCAGACACGGCACGCTGGATCAACTGGAGATCACGTATCGGGTTCAATTAATCGTTGTCTTGTCGACATTACTCAAATAACGACTACACTGCTTTATATGTAGATGAGAGATGCCATTACAAATAGATATCATGAGAAATAAACAAATATAGAATGTCTTTTATGATGTTTATTATTTTTTATATGTGAGGATTGACTCAGCTCAGAGCTCAAAGTAATAAGCATAGTGGTAACTCAAGTATTCTAGAGGCATTGTCGCCTGAATTTGAAGAGGCGTTTAAGGACTACTAAGCAGATACGACAAAGAACCCATACTGCAAGTGATTGTAATTGCAGTTCTGTTTAAAAAAAATCATATCAGATAAAAACGATGATCTTGCACCGTTCGTCTCAATAATTCCGGTACACCGAAAAAAAATCTATCACTTCACGCAAGATTCGATTTATAATGGTAGTGTCTCGTTAGAAACGGATCATACAAACTGTAGCTATGGAATGTGAGCCCACCAATTGCAAGATTTGTAAGGCCATTTGAATGTAAATGAATTTAAATTCTTACATTACTATTGCCGCAACAAAATGTACATGTAAGGTCTTAATGTCCAAATAAAAGAGGACATACATAACTATCGCCATATACAACACGCATACCACTGCTTAAACCGACACTGGGGAAGGGCACAGAAAACTAACGGAAATTACTTACTACGGAGCAATACTAGCTAAATGGGCGCGTGGGACGGGCTTTTGTTACTCAATCATATTTAGACTTGACCAGCTGTTCTGTCAGTTGCAACGCTTTGTTCTTTACTAAGGCCGCCGGCCAAACAAAAGAATTTATACGATCTATCCTTAAAGTTCATCAATGGGACATCATATGACATCAGCGCGGGTCTCTATTACATATTCACGTATTTTGTATTCTAGAGCCCTGTGTAGTGCGCGCGTGTAGCAGGATTAATGTTTGTTAAACAGATTACAAGTGCGAGTCATCTGCACGCCTGCAACACATTTGTTTACCATTGGCCTACTATACACCAACCTTAACAGGCGATATACATACTTCATGCTAATACAACTCATTCGATACTCCAAATCACATTTTTGCTTAAAACAAATCCTAGTGCGGCGTATAAAATGACCGATACACGCGTATTTTATGCGCATAAAAAATTCCCCCGCAAAGAAAAACGCAACATTAAGTTCTAACTCAGTTAATCACGAATGAATATTCATGCACGTTGGGCGCAGTACGGGGTCTATAAATAATGCGTGATTTTTACTTGCATATTTTCGCGTACAACGGCGAATATTTGTCGCTTACCTATCCGCTTGGCAAGCTTGATGATATGAATATTCATGACAATGCGGCAGTAATGCGAACGTACGCTACGGAAGAGGAGCGGCGGAGCCACGCTGGCGAGGGCTGAGGCGTGGGCGGCGGCGACAGAGCTACGTCACTGAAATTTCAACAAACACGGATTTGGTATGGTGCGGGACAGGACTGACACTCGCTGCTACTTCAAATTCAATCGCAAAAACTGATCTCAATATCACATTGAGCGTACGTGACACACAAAAGAATAAGGGTCAACACCCTGTTCGTGGAAAACTATCGCGGCAAACACGAAAACATTGTGACACGTGAGCGATGAGCGGACGGCATGATTTACTCCACATTGATAAACGCTCGGGGCCCTATTGGGGGTTTCTTCTCATTGCAACTCAATCATGAGACACGGTACAAGGGCCTTAAATCTTGTATTGTAAATAGAAAAGACCACTACCAAAACTATCAGCTATATTATCAGATATGTAATTTTATATTTTCTTTTTTTATAAAAGCTATAATGAAGACGGCATGAGTAGACTTCACTCTCATCCTACAAAGACGCTGCGGTGTGTACATACAGCCCGTGTTATCTTGACAGGTTTGTTCACACCAACATAATGCTTGTACAAGGCGGTAAATATAGTTCGTAAGAAACCTGTTAGCACAACATTAAAATAGAGTACCATTTTCACATGATCTTTACTACGAATTGAAAAGAAAACAGATAGCGGTAGAGTAATCAGTAATCACTAAGACGAAGATTAATAAAATATTACGACCGAGTACTCACTCGATCTCGGCACTCCAAATGTCGTCGTCGTGCATTTGTTAAAATTTAACTGTCTTCTTGCCGCAAATTACGAGGTCGCTGCAAATCGGCATTCAACGTTACCTTAGCTTACCTAGAATCATTAATTGAGCACAGGTCGAAATCAACAAAACGAAATCATAGTACGTGTGAGGGCGACCCAACGCAGAGCGCATTCCACACGAGCGATGAAATTGAACCATGCGTAAGTAAATTAATGTCCACAACTAGGGGCAAATTATATCCATAAGTATAAACATACACGAGTATAAGAAAGCAATTTACGTCATAAGACTGATGGTTATGGATGGATCAAACACAAAGGCTTTTTCAACGTTGTCTGAAGACAAATTGCGTTCTTCCACGCGCCACGTCTGCATAGTTCTTGACAAAGTGAAATTTTAAACGGCTTCATCAATTATGGCATTCATTGCCGTGGACGATGAAACCTTCCGTCCAACACACGCGTTAACTAATTACACGGATATATTTCAAACTAGTAATTTTTGTTCAATAGCATGAATTGAATTTTGCATTCAACTTGGAACGTGTGCGAACGATGATAAATTATTGAAATTAACGTTGATATCCAGCAATATCAACGCGCGTCACAATAAATTATCACCAGTACAGACGCGCTTGTATTCACAGTGCATTTCTTAAAGTTAACGATACAATAATATATCGGAACATTAACGAAACCAACAACAAAACAACAAACTTTAATTTATACGTACCCAAAAAAAGAAAACAACTTCATGTAGACACTAACTCGCGCACCGAATGTTAATTAATGCACATTAAATTTTTAACTATTTTTTTATAATCGAGCTAAAACATTATTATACCAACAATGCAGTAAATTCGACTGCGGAACACAATCAAATAAGACATTTATCAAAGTTATCGGTGCCAATGTCGGTACAAAGATAAACTGATTAATTATGATATAATTTAGAGTTGTTTCGGATTTGTACAATTACATTTACAACGAAAACGTTTTATTCGAACATATTCATGCAATTAATTGTGTTGGTAAAGTGTGCCGCGGAATGTCAGGAGTTTTGGCCAGCAAGGGTTAAGGAATCCTTGACGTAAACAAGTTTAAGTACAGAAAGATGGACAGTAAACGAGATCCACTCGGTGCAAATTGCTCACGGCGTGATAGGTTGCAGCGCACGGATGCAGCTCTGCGCAGCATCATCTCAAGAGGTGTCCAACTGGCGCCGCCGCCAATCATTCAATTACGTGAGCAACTCGACGCATCGCATGAATGGAACTTCAATTGCACTCAGAATTTGCTCGAACAATGTTAAAATTGCTTGAACAAACGTTTGTGTGTCATTAGTGTCACTGTAGATGAACTGACGATCAAGGGAAGCTTGTAACTACCCATGACGGCCTGGGAACTTCGTATCGCAATTTTATTTATTCCGTTCGCATGTTGTTTAGAATTTACCACCGGTCATTAACAATCGATATCACTTTGGACTAGCAGATTGGACCGTAAGGATTCATCAGTCTCCAAATATGATTTTAAAAATCGGCAGCGGCATTTCAGTGGAAAACCCGTATATGGAATGTGACTGCGATTATTTGCGGGTGGTCGGTCAACTACGAATGAATGCATCTCCATTGTCCTCCAAATGGTGCTTTATGTCACGACCGAAGGCCAAACTATTTATATTCTGCTGTTGGAGCGCAATGGTGTATGTAAGAATTATTTCTTTTAAATTGTGTACCCAAGTCTTCCGTCTATCAAGATCAAAGTGATAAAAACTCATGATGTGAAAATATTTGTTAATACAGTGACAAGTGTCAGTTAAGTATGCTAAGCTGAAGTCAGTTGCAAAACAAAGCTATCTTATCCTCTTCGCTTGGTTATCAAACAAGAACAAGTCGAGAGACAAACACGGAGCCTGCCTGGGGGCTCGTCTATTCATTATCATGTACTGTCATAATTTTTTTTATCTCTGAGTAATGGCGCAGTAAGCATCCTATATAAAATTAATCTAATTAGGATTACATTAGAAACAAACAATGAGATAACGCAAGGACGTATAGGAGAGTTAGTTTTATCGATGCAAGTCACGGGTACATAATAAATACTCAGACAAAACATGAATGTTTCATTTATTTATATTAATCGTGGTGATTATATTATGTTTTTTTTATTGCAATGAATGAAGAGACGAGCAAGCCGTTCGCCTGATGGTAAGCGATACGACCGCTCATAAACAGTAGCAACATTCCACTGCGCTCGCCATCCTGAGACATAAGATGTTAAGTCTCAACATGTCCAGTAGTTACTCTGGCTACAATGTCCTTCAATCCGCAACACAACAGTGCAATTACGCAGTGTTGTTTCACGGGAGAAATAGACATTGCGGTGGTACCTACCCAGATGGCCTCTCACATATGAGAAACCTACCACCAGTAAACTATGTACACTATGTACACTGGATTGTATCGCTGTTGTAATTGTCAATGACAGAGAACTGGACTTAGGCTTTTCCTATGTGTTGTGCCGCAGATGCTTTATAGTCTACCAGGTCTACCTAACATTAGTGGAAGAATTCAATTTGGTGGACTAGTGTAGTTTAGTGTCAAAATTCAAACAATCAACAAGCTTTCAAACCGACTCATGAATTGCAAATATATCGAAACGACCAAGCCTGCAATAGACGCAGCAAAGTATTCTTCGAAAAAGGATTTTTTTACCTCTTGACGTTAAACCTGCTTATTCAGGATTCCAATTAAAGCTGATTAACAGTAGTACATAAAAAGTTCAATACGCCAACTGACCCAAAAACCTATGAATTCAGTTCAACGTTGAGTATGTACCTTAAAATGCTAATTACGCTTTATATTTTTAGTTTATAATATGTATACAAACTATGAATAAAAATAATGTACGTCGACTTTTCACCAAAATTGGGTTCAGAATGAGGTGAAATTGTTTTGGAAAAAAGTAAAACTAAGCCGGTCACTCCAACCAAACGCTTAAATAACTGAGACAATGAGCTATGAGTTATGAGTTATAATTGTGTGAAACAAGAC
This sequence comes from Hyles vespertilio, assembly GCA_009982885.2. Lineage (NCBI taxonomy): Eukaryota > Metazoa > Arthropoda > Insecta > Lepidoptera > Sphingidae > Hyles > Hyles vespertilio. Next base: position 16,523,444 of record CM042818.1, read on the forward strand.
CTACACCCAATGTGACCAAAGTATATTCCACACAATCATTCATCAGTACAACTAACAGTACAGTGGCTATATTTAAATGAAAAATTGAATCTATCAGATTTGTTCAAAAACCGTAAGTTTCATGAAGATATATTCAACGAACTTGGAACAATTAGGGTTCCAGTTACAGGTATCAATAAAGCTATACTAGATCTCATACTTGGAAAGTATGAAGATGAGTGAAACGACTCACAATCAGTGACAAAGATTGATGAAAAGAAAGATTCATCACCTATGGCCAAATGTTATGTATGTCATCAGCAAACAAATCAACATCTAAATGATAAACAGATAGCAAACGCATCAGGTATGGAAAATAGTCATTCAGTTCCTTGAAGCATGTCCGCTCGTAAAACAAAGACATCGCTATTGCATTACGGCATCCAATAAACTCACATTGAGATGTAAATGAAAAGAGAAAATAGACCCGAGTGGGATAATACTCAAGGCGTGAAATTGATTTGGACGCGCCAAGCAGGCTACAATGTGTGCCGTTGTGTGGTGTGTGATCCGCGCGTGACACCACTGTTACCTGCACAATGAGCCTCGACCTCGCCTCTCCACAGCATCACGACTCGACAACACCACCACGCTGCAACACCACACAATGGCCGGATGGAAATTGGCTTTATTGTTGCCATACAGTGGCATAATGGCCATGTGAGGCCAATAAAAGACGGAAATGAAACGAGATGTAGACTGCAATTTAAACGCAATAGAGCCGAATCGTTGATGGAGGCAAGTTTATGGACTATAATTTTCCGATATCGACAGCAGATGATCACGACAGTAAATAGCTAATATGAATTAAAATTTTAAATATAATATTACATAACAATTTTGCCTCTCAAAATTAACAAATTAAATTATATTTAAGAAATTCGTTATCGGAACGACCTTAAATAATCCACTGCAAAATGATATGATGGTTATTTTTTATCTACAAGTATGTCAAAAAATCTGAAAATATTAGGGAAAACCGCATTGATATCAGTGATTTAAAAAATCTGCTTACTCCCAAATATATGGGACACACCGTTTTTTTTTCTTGATACGCCTAAATCTATCGTCACATGTTAATTTCAAAGTATAGGTATTACTGTCTAAAAATAAATATTGAATTAACTACGGATCCCCCAACAACGGATTAGTAAGCTTATCAAGCAATTTGCAGATTGTCTTGATTAGGTACATAAACGTGTTGTGATTTACAGCGGAGATATATACGTACAGTATAGTCATTTTGCGACGCTGTTATTATTTTAAATTATTTTTTTCGGGCTTTTGTGTCAGTGTTTGTGCGAGCGAAAAGTCACTATACTGAAATACCACTTTTGCTTCCGTTGATGTGTAAAGAAAGGGTTCAAGACCCTTAAATAGGTACAACCTACATTACAGTGAAGTGCGTGGTGGCCTGTTGGTAAACGGACCAGACGCGGCTGCCAACATGCTCGGGGTGGTTGCAGTTTCAACTGGGTACACTGACTATTCGGAGTCATATTATGTGTATTGATAGTCAAGCACCACGCACTGTAATGGTGAAGGAAAATTAATGAGGAAACCTTGCATACTGTAGCATATTTGTAAGATGTCTATGGTATGTAAAGTCCGTCAACCCGCACTAGGTCTGTGTGGTGGACTATGAAATGGTCTAACCACTATTAATCGTGCTTTCGATAGTAAAATACAACTTTGAAGTTGTAAAGACTTAAATTACTTTAGAATAACAATGAGCCTAAGCCTTCTACTCGAAAGTTTAGTTTCCACGATGAGTTGCGATTAATTAATCTTAATTTTCTAATTATAAATGCATTAGCGGATGTATAAGCGCCACGATTTCAAGTTTGTACATTTATTTCAATCCTGCTTATGAAAAATTGCGACACAAAATTATCTCGCACAGATGTTGATGAGGAACATAAACAAATATTTATATAACACACATTGTGTCGAGGAAATGTTGCTTGATTGTAAACAGCAATCATTGTTTACATCTCTTTGTTTCACGTACACAATCTTTCCGAGGTTTTCTGTACTACTCATTAGGAAGCTCTTCTATTTCGCATTAAAATAAACGAAGCACTCGTTTTATTACAACTTTCGTATATGTAATATAAACTTAAGTGCATGGTGGCCTGTTGGTAAACGGACTAGACGCGAATGCCAACATGTTCACGGTGGTCGCGGGTTCAAATCCCAGGGCACACTTCTGACTTTTCGGTGTCATGTGTGTATTGATAGTCAATCACCACGCACTAAAACGGTGAAGGAAAACATCGTGAGGAAACCTGCATACCATAGCCAATTTATAAAAAAATCTATGGTATGCAAGTCCGCCAACCTGCACTAGGCCAGCGTGGTGGACTATATGGCCTAACCACTCTCAATCGTACGGTCGATTGTAGAGGAGGCCCGTGCCCTGCAGTGAGACGTATATGGGCTGATACAGAATATAAACTTATACATTTTGTTATCATATAATTTTATATGCATTTGGTTTAATTGAATTACAAAATTAAGAGAAAATTTCGAAATTAATCACAGCAATTTTATATTTACATATAAATAATGACATATTTTAATAATCTTATTGTTCGAGATCGACTTCACCGCGGCGAAATTTTTATTTTAAGACGTTTATGATAAAAACAATATTAGTATAAAATTTATCAAAATCTATACGACAGTTTACACGACAGGCTTAAACAGATATCTTTTTACTAGTTCACTTTCGACGATATCATTTCCTCTCTGGCACAATTCAGTATCTTACTTTAATACATTTCGAAATCTCAATTCGCATTTTTTTACTTATTCCAGTGGCGCTGTCACTCAGGCGAAATAAGAATCCGGAGATAATAAGGCCGTATTCAATGGATAACAGTTGCATGGCTGAGAACGTTCCGGAACTGGGGTTTGGGAAGGAAACAATGGCAGGGTGGGCAGCCGGCAGACTCCCTCCTCATTCCAGGCGCGCGGAGGGTCGGTGACGGCCGCCTCGCCGCGCCGCGCCGCGCCGCGCCGGCCGACAGCTAAACGCTTTATACCGGCCAAGGACGCGCTGAGTGTGCACAACGGAGATGCATAAACAGACATTGTTGTATACAGCGGGATCATCCGAACTCGAGTGGACTTTCGCGGAGCTCGTTAAACAGCCCTCCAAATTATGTGTTGCTAGGGTAAAATACGGTACAATACAGCATATTTAGAATATTGTAGAATAATATCCGAAAATGTTATTTTTGAAGGCATATGAGTAAAGTTATGCTCGTATAAATAATCGAAAAGTATAAAATGTTAACTAGGTGGTAGGCCTAGAAGGAGATGGCGGGACGAACTCGATTCATATCTTCCGAACTGGCGGCAATTGGCACCTGACCGCGACAAATGGAAGAAAAGGAGGGAGGCCTTTGCCCAGCAGTGGGAATTAAAGAGCTCATAATAATAATAAAATAAAATGTTAAGTTTGTCCTAAATGTCTCATAGAATTCACTATTAACTTTAAAAGACTATTTAAAATAAAAAATTATGATCGTAACATAAAGCTAGAAACAGAGTTGGGCAAAATTTATTCGAATGACGAATAACGAATAAATAAATTTTCTTATTCGTTATTCGAATAAAGAATAACGTAGGTTATTCGAACCAAAATTATTCGAATAACGAATAACTTTTTTTATTCGTTATTCGAATAAGAATAAAATAAACGAGTGAATAATTGGTATTAAAATCGGTACATATTTTATTTGAAAACGACTTTAAAAAACTAATAATCGCTACTGGACATGTATACACACACTGCATACACTATTTTTTTCTGTTATTCTTGGTGGGGAATTGTTTATAGTGAAATATTAAAATGTTTCTGTCACTAATTTATATTTGCCATTGACAGTGTGTGGTATAATTATACAAAGGGTAATGCCCATCGTGGGCTAAGCGGACAATAACAAACAGAAAAAAAATTCAATCAAATCATCATCCTAGTTATTAAAGATGAAATTAATAAATATTCATTACGGCGCCAATATTACCTTCGACAAATTCTAAAATTCCTCTACCAACGCAGGGAGGTCAGGTACTAAGAAACTGAAGAAAAATTTGAATTTTGCCTAAAATTACATCTTTCCTTTAATTTGACGTGTGTCATTACTTTCCAGAATTTGATCCCTATTAGCAACATTATCGAATGATGTAATAATACAGCATGTGCTTTTTTTTCCAAATCATTTGTTTCGATTCCTAGCTAGTCATATTGATTTATGAAAAATCTAAGTATGCAGTTTTAGTTTTCATCAAAATCGGGCTCGTAAGTCCTATGAGCATTTTTCGCTATTCCTCATAGTATCGGATTTGGCCATCCACGCCCACTTGAAAAACTCACCTGTATATTTCGTTAATAATATAACATCGTTTTTGACTAATCATTCGTAAAAGGCTTTTTAAATAAAAACAGACAAACAATAACATTATATTTTCATAATATCAACTAATCAATGGTAAGTTTACAATATTTTTATACATATAGACTAACAAAATGACACAGTTGACGTTTCATTGAATATTTTTGTTACCTTCGAGAATGATTTGTTTTATTGGATTGAATTTATTTCTTTCTGGTAACGTTAATTAATAAATGGACTCTGCTGATTACACACTGTGGCGGAGGAACATGGGAACAGTAAAATCCTAAACTAAAATAAGTATAAAGCAGCCATACATTAGCGGAGTAACTACTGGACATATTGCGATTTAACATCGTCAATCAATGTTTCGATCAATGTTCGTTATGCAATACAAAGCAATAAAAAAAATGTTTCATTGTCAAATTGTTAAAAAGATAAGTTTAAAATGTTGTGGATTTCTTATTTTTTCTTCCCTTAAAAAGACAATGGCATAATTTTTAATGTATTTTTCTGTTAACAGTTCTAACCTTCGCTTATTCTGAAATTAGTCCCAAAGAAGCCCATTGTAAGTTTTCGTTCTTAGACCAAGACACTATGAAAAATGGGCAACAAAAACATTATTCAGAATAACGAATAAATCATAAATAAATAATTCGTGAGGAAATTATTCACGAATAAATTATTCGCGAATGATTCATTCGTGAATAATTTTGGTGCGAATAAATTTTCATTCGAATAATTATCTAGATAACGATTCATTCGAATAATGCCCAACTCTGGCTAGAAATGCATGAGCTTGTTCCTACGTAATGTAGGTACTAAGTAAATTGTTTATCGCGCTGACCAAAATTGGTCCAAAGTGGACCTATGGATTTTATTACATTAACTAGTCTAGTAATTCTATTTTCTAGGTTAAGAGACACTGCGTACAAGTACTTATTTTTAACCGACTTCAAAAAAAGAAGGAGGCTCTCCATCCATCGACATCTTTATGTTTATTTATGTTTACCGATTACTCGAAGGCGCATGAACCAATTTAAAAAATCTAAATCTAAAAGTATAAAACAAATTAATGAAACAGAGAACGAAAAAATTAATGAAATGACAATCATATCAATGAAATTATTCAACTGGTTACACTTTTATATTCAGTCGTGGTGTATTTATTTGGTGTATTTTTACGATAAATATGATATTGTGAACAGTTTAATAAAAGTTGATTTAGTTGGGAAGGCCAGCGTCGGCGGAGGCTGGTGCGCGCCAGATAACGAGCCCACACTTTGTACGCGGCGCGGCGTGTACACAAGCGAGATAGGGAGTGTTCTGCGTTGCACAAGGCAAATATTTGTACGGCTTCCCATTCGCTGCTCGCTACTTGCAAACCTATACACAAACATGTAATTAACGGTGAAAATTATACTGTTTTTATATCGCTAAGTTCTCCCTGTATGAATAAATTTCAACATTTTTCACCCTCGAGTGGCGCGCTTATGAGTTTTCCGCGGCTTTGATATTTACATGCAAAGCTCTCAAGAGAAAATACAGGGTATATCAAGACTGCTACCGAAAACGAAGCCGGGTGGTAGTTTAAGCGACTTCAGACACAATGCAACAGAAAAAGTTGCAAAAAAAAAGCGACAATTTTTTTTTTGTTATTTTTTTCCTATGGCCATATTTGGGTGGTAAATACATTTTTTCCTAAAATAATAGTATATACCCTTTTATTTATAAATACTCTAAGGTATAAAAGAGTTTAAATTATTATTTTAGCAAAAACTATGGATTTACCACCCAAAAATGACGATATTTAAAAAAATCATAAAAAAAATTGTCGCGTTTCTAGGCGAAATTTTTAATTGCATTGTGTTTGTAGCCACTAAAACTACCACCCGGCTTCGTTTTCGGTAGCAGTCTTGAGATACCCGGTATAATTCTGTTTCGTTCGCTGTTCGTTCAATGCGGCGATGGTTTCAAACTTGAAGGGGTTACGGATGAGTGAAACCCAAATACAGCGGAGGGCATGAACGCTGTGCCAAAATACTCATATTAATCCAAATATACGTTATGAATGTTAAGTATAGAGATATCCGCACCGGGTGGAACGAAGCCAGGTTGCAAACTGAGAGTTGAAATAGCCATCCTTGTAAGGAGGTTTAAATATAGCAAGAACAACTGGATCACCACATAGTAGATGATCACCACGTTGCGTGTGTTGCCGTATTTAAGTTGTCGGGTCTCCGGTAAATATTATATGACACGATTGTACCACCACGTAAGGGTCGGTTTATTCATCCTAATATCATCACTGGCTACAATCTTGATCACCCACTCGCAAACAATAAAAGAGAAAAAATCCCATAATATAAAAAGGTCAAAAACTCCAAATGCACTCCGCACACGGTTAAATTAAGAGTTAATTGGCAATTCAAACGCATAATGAAAATGAAGGTCGTGTGGCAAATGATAAATTGCCTTAAATGGTATTATTCCACAGCGTGAGGGAGCATAATGTGACGGCAACAAGCAGCTAATCCGCAACACATCGGTACACGGCACAAATTGCGCATCCCGGGCCGTTCGTGGAGCGGAGAAGCGCGCGGCGCGGCCCGTGTCGGCAAATTGAATTCTGTGTGACGGGCCAACATTAGCGGAACGTCTCAGAGGCCGCAAATTGAATGCTGCGCACACTGCAAAGGCTTAACGTTCGGAAAACAATGTTTAACGTGACTACCATTTCGGAGCAAGAGCTCAGGTGGTGCAACGCATTTTCATAACACGCCCTGCCGTAGAATTGCGTTTTAATTCAAAATTGGGAATATCCACTTTCACTGGCATACAATTTAATTCAATCCTAGGTAAATATGCAAATCTCGGTTCCGTTTAATTATTGACATTTGGCAAAGGCAAGTCTTTCATGAGCGTCAGAAACCCTAAAAGTGTAACATGTGTGTGTCCAACTAGTGTAATGTTATTTATGTATGCCCGTAATAGACTACGGTTGGAACTTCCTTACATTACATGATGGGCGCAACAAATAAATCAAATGTATTTACCTGACTGAAGTATAATTATCTACATATTTTTAAATACATGTCTATCGATTGGGGCACTTATGTCCCCAATAGTAGTTGAAATTTCAGATAAAATAAAATAATTTAATTAAAAATTAAAAGACCGACTTCAATGTGCACTACAAAGTAATAAATAATATATATTTCATTGTGCTAGTACACATTGATTAATTTTCTTATTGACTAGACTAGCCAACAAATCTTAAATACGTAATATTTTGAAGGCGGGTCGCCAAGTGCCAAACGAGAACAAATTTAAGTAATGTAACACAGTTGAATATTACCTACTTGTAGATGTATCGTTAGCGCTCAGTTAGGTCCATATGTAAACTAGAAACAAATTAATTTAACATATTGATCCTACGTGTACATTTGTTGAAATTTTAATAGAATTAATATGTGTCATATGTGTGGTCTAATTTTAATGTATTGCATACGATCAAACATACAGTGGTCAAGGGTTTCAACTCCAGGGTACACCATTGACTTATTGGAGTCACTTGCATATTTATATACAATTACTTTAACAGTGATAGGAATCATAGTGAGGAAAGTATAAGAAAGGGAAGGGTTGTTAGGTTTGTATGTTTCCCTCGATTATAGATAAGTCCGATGCTCAACAATGTTGATGAAGAGCTGATATTAAGGACGGGCGATTTTTCTATTAGTTATCAGGACAGGGACTGGAATTTGCACCTGATATGACTATAGACTCTCGCCCCCAATCACGCCGAGGGACAAAACACGCAAGGCGTAACGTGGGTGTCCTGGTTGACACCAGGAGAATCTCTGCATACCCCTTCTGGAAAAATGGCTTGAGTTTATATAGATTAAGAAAAATTAATATTGCGTGTAAAATTGCGTGTTTTTCGCTAGGATGTTTTACACAAATTAAATTTAAGTGTAGGTCGTCGTGTTCGTCACTTGGCGACCCGCCTTCAAAATATTACGTATTTAAGATTTGTTGGCTAGTCTAGTCAATAAGAAAATTAATCAATGTGTGCTAGCACAATGAAATATATATTATTTATTACTTTGTAGTGCACATTGAAGTCGGTCTTTTAATTTTTAATTAAATTATTTTATTTATTAGTTTTTAGTTTTCATAAGCATTGTAATGATGCCAAAGGTAATCATATAATGAAAACTGGAACCAATGTATATAAAAAATGAACCATTGTGATCCTTTATAATTTCAAAAACGAAAATATAATATATAATAATATTTTATGATTTTTAAAGAAGCTACACTGTCATTTCGTTTTTATGATAAAGAAAATACTAAAATCGGCTCAACCTGCTAGAGATATTGAGTACACTTATGCGTGGTAATCATTCGTTACCCCCTCAACTCTACACCTTCTTCACTTCCTATGTTTAATAAAACACATATACTTAACCTAATTGATGAAAAATTATTGCGTTTCTGCAAAGTTTTGTGGAGGTCTGCTCTCCAGATATGTACGTACCTATTCATCAGATCATCACCATATTTTATGTGACCAACATTATGTATAATTCGTTCCGAAGACAAGTTATTTAAAATCATTTTTTTACTGTCGCAGATATTTAGTAATTATATTTGTATATATCTCCCCCCTTCACACACTCCTTTCTACTTTCCCCTTTCCACCCCCCCCCCCCTTGTAGTAATAAACTTATACTGAACCTAATGTAAAAAGAATTATTGCTGTACTGTTCAATTTGGGGAGTTCTGCCCTTCAGGTCCAAAGATATTCATCAGGTCTTCACAATATTTTTTTTGGTCTAACCTATCATATAATCCTCTTTGACAAATAAGTTATTTTTCAGTCGGTTAAGAACTGGCGGAGATATTGAGTATTAACAATTGTACCTATTTTCTACCCACTCACCCCCCGCCCCCACCTTTTTCCAATTTTCAGCCACCCTTTGTAATAATATACTTATACTTAATCTAACGCCTAAAGAATTAATGCTGGACCGTTTAATTTTGAGGAGTTCTGGTCGGCAGATCCTAAGATATTCATCAGGTCTTAACCAATTTTATATGGGCTAACCCTGTATATCATGCTTTCCGACAAAAAAGAAATTTTCAAAATCGGTTTACAATTGCCGGCGTAATCGCGTAACAAACATAAAAAAAAACAGTCGAATTGATTACCTCCTCTTTTGAAGTCGGTCAATAAAATTACGTTGTATAGTTGGAATGTAATCGAGGTAAATTTGGCAACATAGTACAAAATTTAGCTTAACAAGAATTTAATTTATTTCAATAATACAGCCTTACATTTCACAACTTATCCTTGAAAAAAATAACCATTACAATTTTAGACTTGAAAGTTTCTGCTGCGGCGTAGAAAAAGTAAGTATCTACAAATAGATATAGTTAATATTTGCCACAAAAATGCACACTAAGATATAAGTGTATATTTATCATTCTTCTTCATATAAATAGTACTATCTCTTTTACTTATATAACGATAACATATACAAATCAAAGGCTTTTTACATCAGAGCAATGAAGTATAGAACCAAATCAACAGTTTTTTGTTTGAAAGACGCAAGTCTTCAAAAACCGACGTGAAAAGAATAAGTCACTATGCTGACCGCTAGTAAAACTAGTATTATTCTATTCGTTACAATAAGCACGATTTGCAATTTCACAATTAACTTACAAGCTGAAATGTAAATAATTCCACAAATAATAATCTTTTGTTCTTAAAGAATTCATTGTTCAATAGTTAAAGAGGAAAATATCCGGACACTAAATTTGTTCAATTGTGATACACAAAAAGACGTATGTTAGATATTAACTTAGACAAAGAGATTCAAAGATCATTATATAATGCTCTTGGTAGTATTAATAGTAAAATACAATACAATTTACAAACTAATAATTTTTTTGGAGTATTTCTCTGGTAGAGCAGTCTACCAAACCGCACTGAACCAAATTCATTAACGAATGCTAGTACTGACTTAAATAAAAGCTCTGTGCCTAGCAACAATACGAATAAACATAGCACTGATATAATTGTCGTGCATGTCACAGTTGGTCATATGATCAATTGTATTTTATTCCTCGGTATAAATGTATTAATTTACAATGTGTCGTAGAAACTGCAATAACGCATGAAGCACCGTTTCCTCATGATATTGATATGAACTCGAGATAATAAACCGCGACCGAGTGTAATAAAGTTTATGGTGCCGCTAGCTCCTCGCCTCTCCACCTACTCCTCGTTATTGTACAATAACAGACCTTCAAACACTTGCTAAGCTGCGTTATTGCCTTTGTACTAACCCCAAGCAGGGCTGGTGACAAAGCTTTCACTTCTTTTAAATTAGTATAATTATTGTAATGCATCTAACTGAATGTAGAAGTAAACTTTTTTTTTATTGCTATGAATGGCGAGACGAGCATGCCACTCGCCTGATGGTAAGCGATGCGACCGCTCATGGACAGTAGCAATGCTTGGCATTCCACGGCGCTCGCCATCCTTGTCTCAATACGTCCATTAGTACTCTGGCTACAATGCTTTTCAAAGCGGAACACAAGAGTACGTTTACAGTGCTGTATGGTGGAAAAATAGACATTGCAGTGGTACCCAGGTGACCTCTCACATTTGAAAGGCTTACCACCTAAATGGAGTCTTCGCCGTTCAATGCAATTATGCTGTGCTGGTCGAGACGGAATTATACAGAATTTAAATAAATATTATTGTATTTAATTTTATTCAAATGTTTCTCATTACCCCAGGTAACATCAAACAAAATTAAAAAAAAATGAGCATGTCTTCCTCTCAAAAATCATGGTATTAGTTTATCTTATTTTACTGTTTTTTATCCACCCCGTTTAGATATAGTATTTTTACCGCATAGCTGAACTTTGAATAGGTTCAGGAACTTATCCGAGCGATAAAAAGACTCGTAGATGCCTATACGAATTGATCAAAAGCTTTGAAAACTAAAAGCGCGATTTTTGACAAAACTACCAGGCAATATTTTTTTCAGACTTGGTACAATGTTACCTTTGTACCAAGTCTGAAAAGGTAAAGGTTAGGGGCGCAGGAACAACTGACCTTCGCGACGTGGCACTCGAGGCTCTGCGAGGAGCCCCACGTGCACAAACGCGTTGTCGAGGCAATCTTGCCGGTCTTCGAAAGTTGGATGAGACGCAAGAGCGGACGACTCACATATAGAATTACTCAGATAATCACCGGGCATGGCGGGCAACGGCGATTTGCCACCATTGCAGTACTGGAGACCAGGATTCCGCATCGCACACCCTCATGCAGTGTTCTGCCTGGGAGGTGGAAAGGCGAGTGCTAACAAATGAGATTGGCCAAAACCTCTCTTTGCCAGCTGTCATTGTGGCAATGCTGGGGGGAGAACGCCACTGGAAAGCCGTAGCCTCCTTCTGTGAAACCGTAATGGCGAAGAAGGAGGCAGCAGAGCGGGATCGGGAGAGAGCCGATCCTGCTCGGAGACGAATTCGCCTAGGTGGTGCCAGACATCGCCCTGGCTAAAGATAAAAGCTAAGGAGAGTAAGAAACAACTTCTCTAAGTAGTGCTTCTAGAAGCTACGCACTGGAGGAACTTCGGCGTGTTCTTTGTGAGGTCCCGGAGTTTCTCCAAAGTGCCGATGGAGCAAGATGGGGTTTTTAGTCGGTAAAAATCCGGCATTCCCTCCTAGTGCGGGAATCCAAGAGGATTTTCCCCATGAAAAAAAATTAAATAAACATTGGTTAGGGGCATGTGGTTTATATTAATAACCAAATGTCAATACAGCCCGGTATACAATTTGAGCCTGAAACGTGACGCACTTGCGTGTCATGAGACGAATTTCATAGCATGCTGAATAGTGTTTGAAATCAGGGCGAATATCATATTATATTACCAACTGCTTTTGAAACCAGCAACGTTGTAGTGATTTTTAACATATCCCCGTACACTTAATAAGCTTATACGAGAATACAATATGTGTGTAATAGGCACACATATTAATATGTCAATAATTAATTGTCAATGCGAAACCTACAAAAATTTCCACGTCACTACGTTCTTACTAAGTACTTACGAAGCGTAAGTTCATATCCAATCGTTTTACGACTAAAACGGAACATTTCGCTTCAGTGTAGTCAAATTCGATAGACGCGACATCGAATATTTCCTTACAAATGAGAAATGTTTCATGAAAAGGGAATCATAAAATGTGTGTCCCGTGTCCCGTGAACGATTACCGACGAATTTACGAATACAAAGGGCGTCACACATGATTGGGCACTTTAATGTCGATCTTTTTATCAGGGCGCAATAAAACTTTAGTGTCACACGCACGGTTCTGTAGTCGATTCCGCACCGACGGCTCTAGAGGACAAAACATTCTTTTGTTCCAAAATTCTGATAAATATTATTCTCAAAGACTGACGTAGTAATTGGAATAGTCCAAAAGAACTTTTTATTCACGACTATCTTATGAGCACGTAACCAAGTAAGATTAGTAAGTTTTCAAATAAACACAGTTAACGTAGAACAGTGTTCAGTAGTAGTAACATTGATATGGCCGACACATTTTATAGCCAACTTCAAGTTCTTATTATATGTATTTCCATTTCAGTCATAAGTTTAACGATGACAATACAGAGCACTATTACCAGTGCTACTGAAATTTATTAAATAAGGCAATAAAGAGCCATTAAATCTTATATCCGAAAGCATAAACTTGTAAAATCCGACACAAAAATGCCATGAAACACCGCGCGTATGTAATAAAATATAATTATACAGCATGCAACAGTCTGCCTCAAACTTGCATACCACACTCCGCAATGTTGCAATAGAAGCCGCCACTTCCGTGCCAAAGCGTTCACATACAAGCGAATGTGGTACCGTGTGGTGTGCACACTACCAGTATAATTAAAAACTCACTGCCAATGGAAGGGTCCGGTTATGCCTTCTCTCAGTCGGTCCTTGAGGGAGCGCTGTCGAGAGGGCCCCGGGCCGGGCGGCAGAGCGCCCGCGCCCGCCGGCACCGCGGGCGGCGGCCGCACCGGCGACATCGCGCCACGAGCGCACTACCAGCCACCCAGCCAGCGCACCCACAATAACATCACACCACTGCACCGCCGACCACTACAAACGCGCGCTGAAACACAACAGAAACCACCAAAGCCACGTAAATAAACATAAAGCCAAGCGTTCCCAACACACCGCGTGGGCAAGCAGCATCGCAACACAACTCCAAATAAATAAACTATCGCAATACAACATAATATCAATAAACAAAATCTCATACAACATCGACATTTTTCAATTTACGTATTTATACATCGAAAGCACTTCCTTGCTGCTTTTAGCGATATTGCAACGTTAAAGTGTAATAAAAATAAACTAATCTTGTAATATGTATAGTAACAGCGCCTTTTAATTTTACTTTAGCAATAAGGAAACATGAAGGTGTATAACAAGATCACAAGGCGCGCGCGTAACAAATTAACAAGCAATACTAACATCGATAAGCGGCGGTATTTATCGTTGAAAATTAACCAAGTTGTGTTTTTATTTTAAACTCTTCGTCATCGTTGAGTCACGTTTATTCATTTACAAAGAAAACAAAACCGTATCGGCAAGTGCAACTAGTAGCTACTCGGTTCCGCAACAAACATGATGAGTTAAAATACATCTGTGTACTTTGTTTACATTTTCAAGATAAACGTGATTATAGACGACGTGCACGGAATATTTAATTATTTCCTAAAGCGAAACGTGCGAAGGAATATATACGGGGACAACAACGTGGGAAAAATAAATTATTTCTGTCCCTTCGTACGACCTGACCGACTCTTGGTACGAAATTAATATGTCACACGCCTTCTCACACCTGAAGTTCAACTCGTAGTCCGACTGACGAACTGATAATGGATACTAAACACCCCTCGCGACTTCCCCTAACTAGGGACTCAGTAATGTAATATCGTTGGGAGAATCTATCGGGAATACAGCTACAATTTTTTTCTTTGAATTATGTTATATAACTATTTTCTAAACCATATAACGATTGAATGTGTTTTCGTATAGAAACAAACGTCTATAAAACCGTCCAGCTAAATCGATAATATCTAAGATATCTTAAATTGCTATACAATAAACACATGACTGCAATGCAGCTACACTAATGGTTTCTGCGAAACACTGATTACCCTCTGCAAACTGCACGAATTCCACTTCAATCGTAATATTATATGCTTAAATAAAATAACATTTCAGCGAGCACTTGTAAAATGCGCTTTGAGTGGTGATTTTAGTTGAACCCGTCTCAATTACTCGTGGGACGCGAAGCGACCGCATGCACATTCTCAAACTCTGAATAAATGTGACGGAGCCGCAATGCATAGAACGACGCTACACTAAACAGTTCATCATTGATATTAATCATAAAGTCTTTATGCTCATTTTATATACCTATATTTTGTTTATATGCCAAGTATAGGGAAGAATGCCAAATGAAACCATTACTTCTACTAGAACCTGAAATATCCCAATGCTACGGAGCTAGATCATTAATTATAAGTTTTGTTGGATATCTGAGATAGGCTAGTTACTATGACACAAATTCACACAAAAATATTCCTAAGACCTAACTGAACCTACATTATTTAACATGACATGAAAGATCTGCTCTTTAGAGTTCTAGGGTTCTTAAGGATTCTTGATAACAAAAGAATCGGTTCCACTTGAAACTTATTTTCATACATATTTACATATTCTTATATGTATCTGTATCTCACGATGTATAATTAGGGAAAAATAACCCTATTATTTCCATATTTTTGTAAATAGACAAGGATTTCAGAGCTGTTTAAATAGTTTTTATTATTATAGAATAATCTGATGATACCGTATAGGAATTTAACTCATCTCTCAACTCAATTTAGTTTATGTTGCTGGTAACTACGCCTCACATTAACACACTCTAAACAACAAAGGAATTCTGAAAAAGAATGTTGAAGAAAAATCGATTTTGTTACTCATAATTATTAATTACCCTTGACTTAAATTTGTCTGGCCGTCTCAAAGGGTTCATGAAATATATTTTTTACCACCCAGCACTTTAAAACGCCTTGACCCAATTTAATTCATATTAGGGCAGAAAATTCCATCAGGATAATAATATAGGTATGACAATATAAGAAATCATTAGGAATGTATTATTGACATTGAAATTAATGTCTATGATTTATACAACAGGTCTGAGAAACATTGGTCTTAATATACTGGAGCTGGGCAAAAGCAAGAGGCGAAAGCGGGTATCGATCGGCCCTAACTGGCAGCCCCCGCGCGCCCTGCTCCACCGCCACGTCCCAGCTCACCTTACGTAAGTCCAGCTGATCACTACCATTCCGTAACCTTGGTGACGAGCCATGCCTATTGAGTTCGAAACATTCCGCTGACCAACCATTAACATAAACCTGATCACCCAATAAAAAATACCTTAAAGGCGCTAACTTATAGCTTTACAGCATCGGTCTATTTCTCCGTAATACAATATCCGGTGGAACATAGGTGTGAGTTCGGTTATAGGAACTGGCCTCGATATGTTTTCGGCGTGTAGACATGTTAATTTCCGCAGAGCCTTCACCCTACGCCACCTGAGCGATCTCAACCGTTGCATTGAAAGTAAATTCTGGATTTGTAAAACCGTTTAATAATATTAATATTTTTGATATAAAATATAAACATAGAGAGAACAGTTCTTTCGTTATTTGTTAGAATATTGTATCCTTTAATTTTCCATGTTTATTCAAGAAATGTTGACCGACATAGATTTCTGAAATAAAGGGGCACGTAATTAAAACTTTACGTCTAATACTACATATACGGCAAGACCATCATAATTATTATATTGTGGGAACGTAAAGTGGGATTCTAAAAGCATGAATGGAGCACGCCGTAAAACCTCGTGGTTTATGAAACGAGCGAGCCTTATTAAAATTAAGGTCGAGATGTTTACGTCTTAAGATTTGCAGAATTTTACAGATTTTTATGTCAATAATAGGTTTACAATTTAGATTTGTTATTACAAAATGTTGGAAAGAATAATTACTGCGAGATAAATATGAAAAATATCCATAAATTATATACACAATGACATCACGAACTATATTTAATTGTACGATCGTTCAATAACGGGAGCGCGAAAGTTATAAAATGAATCTGTAGCAATTAAGAGAGTGCGATTTGTTAATAATGGGGATGATGACAATAACAACGAATTAATGAAATTATGGTTTAATATAATAATGTATAATAGAAGGATTCTCAAAATAAACATTTGCTTTAGTTTTTAATTGAGATTAAATATATTTTTGCAAAAATAAAAGTACAAAACCTAAGCATCCGCCATGTTAGATGAAACGCCAATAAGAAGCGACTGACGTGTCACTTTCGTAAATATTACTTAGTCATAACGCGAACTTGGCTAGTTTTGGTCATTTCTATATTATTCACTATATTTATCTAATATTTAGTAATGCAATCAGTTTTGTGCTACCTACGAAAAATGAATATTACTCATGGAATAAGGATTCATCGCAAATAGCTCAAAATTTGGAACTATGCGATATTCCATATCACTGTTTAATTGGAACATTAATAACGTTTTTCAGTACTCATATACACAGCGATTGGCATGCTAATAATACCGAAAGGAAATAAATGAATCGTAGCTCCGATATTTATCTCTATTGTTATTTATAATAATTTTAAATTTTGATATGTTGTTTTCTGGACACGTCAAACATTATGAACATTGTAAATAAAGTCATTATTTCCGTCAAAATAGTGTTCACGGAAATTAATCATCGAATTTAAAGATCCTGGATCTTGCCTTTCCATTTTAGCCATATATTACTAACTTTTTTATCCATTGAAACATTAATAAACAAATTGCTCGGAGTTTGTATCGATGTATTATTACATTGCGGAACTACACATCATCGATCCACATTAAAACTCGGCATTACTATTAAAAATAATAAAATTAATATATCACAATATACACGTAAACATTGCACGAGCAAGCATTTACAAAAGCATGACGTCACACACGGACGCCATTACTATTACAGCGTTTTTGAGCAAAGATTAAAATGTGAAATTTAAAACGTAATTTTTCGCGCAAATCTTTACTTTTTTTCAAAAATTAAATTCATTTTAAGTATTGTTAATGTATAAGAACATCCTGAAGTAGTTTTTCAAAATCAGTCATCATGCCTATTCGAGCGGCGCCGTTCGATACGAGCGACCTTGCGACTACGATGCGCCTGCCCGCCACTGGTGCCCGACATGGGACCGACGATCAGCTGTTTTCGATCAAACCAATTTTATTATTATTATTATTTCCATGTTTACTATGTAAACAACCAATTTTGATTAATTATTAAATCACTAAATCAACTCGCTGAACAACATTATTCGTCCAAAAGCGAACCGGATTTTCAAAAAACACTATATGCTATAAAATAATTCTCGTCTAAACTGTTTAAACACTCACAGAGAAGTGGAAAATTCTCTTTAATTAACCAACTTTCGTTATTAAAAATCACTTGCGCGTAACTAAAATTTCCTACGTAACTAATTGAAAAAGCTTTTGAACATAAATTCTAAACCACCTTATGACAAGTTCTCCATAAACCGTCTAAGGTGTGAACAAGTTTTATGAACTTGTCATTTCCGTACATAAATAATAAACATGACAAATCTAAACGAGATGACATAATGGAATCTATGGTGACAATATCTGTGATTAGTGAATTATGAAGTGCAGACAAGCATCTATAGTGGTCCATGCATCAATGCAACGAACCGAAGAAGTACGAAATTCATGTGATGAGACGCTGGCGGGATATGCGGCATAACGCGGACGCGGTATACTATGAAGGCGGGCGCCGTGCGACTGATCCACCAGGGCGCGGCATGCGGGGGTGCGGGGGACCACGCGGGACGGGGCAGAGGGTGAACAAAATGGGCGGCGCACGTTACTGGCGCCCACCCTTACAACCAACGCCTCCTCCATATAATCACAGGAAGGTTCCGCAACACCTATCCTATAGTAACCAGTCGAAAACCCATACACACGACTATCGGTGCCAGGATATAAGATTGATGAGTGGAACTCTACGTTTCCTTTGTAGGTGAAGGCTTGATTTAAACGTACCATCCAAGATAATTATGTCTCGACTCTCGAGTAGTGGATTGATTTGTATCTCACCGGTGGATAAAGTGTGTTTAAGACTTAAGCCAACAATTCATCCTCCCTAATAACTTTTGTATTAAAAAGTACTTACACATCAGCTGACCAATTCTTTCCGACGGTAATTACATAATGGTGAACATTATATCATATGAGTTTCCACGCAAAGTTTTCCGTGACAGGCAAACAGCGTAATGTGTTTCCGCCGAGTTTATTAAAACCAATAACAAGGCATGTAACACAACCGAAAAATCTCTCGTGCGGAAACTTACTCTGGCAACTTATGTAAAATATTCCGGTAGTTACATTATTGTTTCGTCTATTGCATTCTCCCCAATTCGTCCCCCTTAACATATTCAACAGACATGTACATATATTTGTATAATAATGCACAAAATTAGAGGCCACAAAAAAGTGACAAAGGTTGCGTGCAATTTGTATAACAATTATATTTTACACTTAAGATACTACCTCCACTTCTAAGGTATCAACTGCACACTGCTAGAGGTCAAATAATGTAATATTAACCACTATTCAAATCTATTAAACTGTAATAAAATACAATCCACGTTTTTTCATGAAATAACAGTGGAATATGGGACCCTACTATTTATATCCGAAACGAAGTTCGAAACTTCGTGACGTTTTTGGTTTCGAAACCTACTCTGGGGCCCTACTATATAAATCCGAAATTCGAATCTTCGTGACGTTTTTCGTTTCGAAAACTACTCTGTAACACGAAATTCGAATCTTCAGATCGAAGAATGAATGATTCCGGCAATCCGAACATGTTCGAATCACACACATGTCTACATTGCGTGGATCAAACTCCCGTTTGTTTTACGGGTTAGGATTCGGGGAATAATACCGGCTCGCGCAGGACGTATTGATTTGTATTGACGTTGCTACAGCAAACCACATTCCACCCCTATGCAAAAGCTTTTCAAACAAATTATCCTCAAATTCATAACATTGTTATTTTGGTTTTAAAAAAAGTCGTTTAGCCCTAAACTAAGCGAAATATAGAGAGCACGCGAACCGACAATTTCATTGCACCGTGTACAAATATTTTTACTATTCATAATAGCACTATGAAAAAGAAATGTTACGGAAGGAAGATGTATACCAGAATAAGATATTCGAGAACATCTTCATCACGGGAAAATTTTAATAGGGATCAAGTAAGAGCCATATTTAGGCTATTGACTACCAGTGATAAAAAAATTGCTTTGTAAATCAGGTAATACTTTTCTTATTGCAAAGAATGGCTAGACGAGCGTGCCGATCGCCTGATGGTAAGCCATACACCCAATCATGGACAGTAGCAAAACCAAACAACACCATGAATTACAAAGCAACTCTTGGTATTCCACTGCGCTCGCCATCCTGATACCTAAGATGTTAAGTCTCATTATGTCCAGTAATTACTCTGGCTACGTCTTTCAAACCGGAACACAAGAGTGCATTTACGCTGCTACTTGGCGGGATCAATAGACATTGTGGTGGTATCTACCCAAGCAGCCTCTCACTTACGAGAGGCCTACCATCAGTAAAATCTCTCAAAATGTAATAATAGTTGCCTGAATGAACAAATGCGAATTGTATTTAACGATATCGTGTAGCGGTTTATCAACGCGGATTAATTTTCTGTATCAGAAAACGGTGCTGCCGCTTGCCAAATGTCAATTATTAAGGGATATCAGAAGGCTCATGCTTGATTTAACATAGCATTGGCTGCTGACCAAATGTCATTAACAACCAACATGTAATGACTATAATTGCTTAAAGCGCACCACTTCTATGAACATACCCAGAATTCAGGAAATACAATTTTCAACTTAAATTAGAAGCGGAATCGGAATCACAAAACTAGTTACTGATTCTGTATGAAATATACTAACGCATAACATACTGGATTGCACTTCAGATTCTCTAATATGGCTCCATAATCTATTTACAAATTAAGTGCAAAGGTAAAATTTTTACGGTATAATTAAGTTATACCAATAAGCCACTTTTCAGCAGCGACATGTTGAAATCGGGCGCAATACATACACTTTTTGTAAGAAACGATACTATATCAACGTCATATGTGACGCAATTCAATAATCTATCTTAATTTTAGTCAGTGGGTACTTTTTTCCACCGCTGACGTATTATCATTTATCGATAGTCCATTCGAGTGGATGATCGTCAAGATTATTTATTAGTACGAGAGATGACAACCAAAATTTTTGTCTCATAGCAATATGGCCACAACCGCATCAAATTAATAGATTTGATTATTTCGAACTCGAAAATACCAATTTCAGACATTTTTCGCGTAGCGTTTGACCGAACTAAATTTTGAAAAATGTCAACAAACTTTTACCGGACTGTATCATAGCAATCTGTCTGATTTTCTGACTGTATTTATATAATAGCTATAAGATACCGAAAACATATTTTTCAGAAGTTAATAGTGTAGCGCGAACCCAAAAAATAATTTAGAAAAATTAAAAATGAGACAAAAAAATATGATAATAGCAATCCGTCTGAAAATATTCTTTACGGGTAAATTAAGATAAGTTAATAGGAAAAAAGAAGATGGGCAGATGATATCAAGATGATTGGAGGGACAATCTGGTCAAGAAAAGCTACCAATAGAGAAGAATGGAAGCAGCTGGAAGAGGCCTATGTGTCACTGGACACGCTGACCACTAAACCAGGAAACCCGATGTACTAGATTTAAGTTAAAACAATTTGTTATTGTATGTAAAATCATTGTTTAGTATCAGCAATAAAGGCTAATAATAAAAAAAATAGGAAAAAAAAATATTTTCAGAAGGAAATTTGGATGCATCAAATTTTGAGACCATTCTAAATATGTTAAGGAATTTTACCGATCGTTATCATAGCAATCTGTCTGAAAATGGTTGAACTTGATGAAATTAATTAACCAGATGTAAAAAAAAAATTTTCAGAAGAATTCAGTGTAGCACCACCTTTATCAGACAACTTTTCGATATCGACCGTGTTGAAGCGTGACTGATTGCAAGTCGGGCAATCACCTTGCTTTTGTCTTGCCAAAATAGAGCGCGGACAACGTATCTATGCTATAAAAACGTCTATTATAGTTGATAATTTTGAATTTTTAAAAACCCCATCTCCGAAAACTTCGTCAATGGCAGATGAGCAAACATGCCTTATCATTGGGAATAGAAGAAAAAAACGTCCGCGAACCCTAGGACAACCAGCGACACACCCACGTCCGCCTGAGCAACTTATAGTTGGTTGTCACTTTAAGTGAGCGTCATTTCAACGGTTAGGACAGCTAGTGAGTATATGTATAGTAAGAGAGTGGCAGGAGCTTAATATGCAAAAAACTATTCATAAGAAGCGCTCAGGCATCGGCCAAGCGATTCCAAAACGTTCTTTTCTCTTTTGGCAGTACATGCGACATCTAAAATGTCTGAAAACATTTTGTTTGCAAACCTGCCTAATTTACTAACGGTAGAAAAAAATTCATTCGGATTGCTATAATACAGGCCGGCTAAATTTGTTGACATTTTCAAAAATTCGCTTCAGCTATATACTACGCGCAAAATATCTGAAAACCAACTTATTCGTCATAAAATGTTAAAATCTATGTAGATTTCCAATATCAGACATATTGCTATGATACCGACTGCCTTTTTTTTGACACAGCAGAAATAGCCTCACATGCAATTGCTACACTTTTGATCGTTACTACGGACTACCTACATAGTCGGGTTCAGAATCACATAATCTAAAGACTTTATACAGTTTCGACCGTATTGCTATGATACATGGTTTTGGTCATCTCTGGGACTATATGTGATAAGAGTGAGATGCCTCCGAGACCGTGAAATCATATGATAAAAAAGCAAGCCGTGGTCCGTGGAAATAAAATGCTAATGTGACGAGCGTGCCGGAGATTCTAAGTACCGCGTGATTATCTGAAACTAGGTACGAGCGACAAAGTCAGCCAGTGATTTGTGTCTCGCGAGCTCGTCTATTACGTTACCCGCACGTTACTTCGTTGTAAAACAAGCTATTCCAAGTAAAACTTATTATGTTCCAACTGGTACGGCGTCAAATGCACTGCATTTCTTATTCGCGGCGATGACTCATTTGGTTAAATATTTTAGAATATTTGACCCGCATGGTCTATACGTATTAAGGAGTGGCAAATATTTTGTCAATATTCTCGACACTTGAAGCCATTTGAATTGTGCATAAATTGAAATTGTTTCATATGCTGCCAATGGCTATTCATACTTCCTCATTCATTGTGTGACTGTTGCAATAGTTTTTTCCCCGATTTCACACCGATTTCTCATGCTATCGATACAAACATAGGAAAAATAGATTTCCGTGAATTATAGCTATATGATTTGCATATCCGTAACAAAAGTATGAAACTATTTCTTGCATTGAAGTACAAGCATTACAAAATACAAACTGTACGCTAGGTAGGTACAATAAAGAACATACAGCCTTAGTTACTGCGTAACGCATGTCATAAATATGATGAATTGAACTCAAATGAACATTGGCGTTTGGATAGGACGCGACTAGGCGATCGCTAAGGACGTCAAAAATGTAGGGAAGCCACAGACTTAGTTTTGATGAATTAGGCATAATTTTGGGCGCCGCGGCATTCCCACGAACGCCTCGCGTCGTAGTGTCCTCGCCCAGGTTACCGGTAATTCCAAACCCTCTGCTATAATAATTCGCAGTAATCATTCATTAGATGCTCTCTTGCACATCTTGCCTTTCGACTAATGAGCGTGGTCGTCCGTCATGTGCGAGTATTTATCGATTTCATTAGAGAAGGAGATAATTATAAAAGCAGTGACTTAACTGAACCACCAATATTTATTTCAAGCGCTAGATTGTACACGTAGAGGACAATAAAATTACGGTAAGTCCAACAAATAAATATCCCGTAACAAGATACCGGTGTCATCCCCAGAATGATATGCCATACGTTTAAGAAGCACGAGAGCACTAAAGGTTACAAAACATACCATTGAGGTCTCTTAGTATTTGCTATTTAACGTGTATTATTAGTATGTCACTTAAATAACGTGACCATTTGTTTTTACTTATAAGTTATTATTTTTCTGATGGCGGCACAATTTTTCTGTTATTGTATTTGGACACGACAGTGTTAAATTATTCTACCTAAGCAGATGGTTGAATTGCTTTGATTTTAAAATAAATCGAACGTTACATAGAGAACTACCTCATAAAAATGAGTTTGTACTGCATTGTATGCAGCAAAATAATTACTAACAGAATGTTTTTCAACATTAAACAAGTCTACAACATTCTTGAAATCAATGAGTCCACAAAGATCTTACAACGCTACTGGAAAAGTGACAACTCGATGTAAAAATTATATGGCGTAATTCGGTTTAATTCGTGAATTATAGTAAACAGGAAGTACTGTCAATGTGGTTACTTACCACAAAAAAAAAAACATGAAAAACTTGACCCTGCACTACATGCCTCAGTTTAATCACTTGATAATAATCACAGATTTTGATTGCGATTAAGTCAATTCTTTATGCAACTAAAGAATAATTGTATCATATGTATTGCTTTTTTTAATTTCCAGAGTTCGTATGCTCACCAATTTTTTGTATGGACTAAAATAAGAAATATTTTAGGTAGGAAGAAGACAGCAACATGAAGTTTTCATGAACAAGATTGTCTATAAATAATTATGTAGCTAGCAAAAACATAAACAGCAAAATATGTTATAATTTCAAACTTTTTTGTGAGTGTGAAATCGCTACACCATTTAGTACATTTAACCAAAGCTTGACAACAGGTCACAATAAAATATGTAATCATTGCAAAGTCAAAGCAAATTTCGAATTAATCGTTTAAGGTGTTAAAGTGGGCGTGTTAAAGTAAGAAGTGTTTAAGTAAGTTAAAGTAAGAAGCCAACGCAAATAACATCAATATGCTAATGGGTTTAACACATTTGCATTTAAGCATTTGAAGCTATCTCAATAGTATTATTTTAGACACAGTCGTTCCAAGTCTCAAACGCTTGAAAGTACAGAGGCATTAAGTCAGGATCAATTACATTTTACGAGTATTTAGAAGAGAAAATTTTGAGACACATTTAAATTATATTGCATTATGCAAGGTCTTATGGTACGGGAGCTAGCAACGTTTGAAAAGTAAGAATTTTAGGTCAGCTGATTTTGTGATATGTCGTCCTTCTTGCACTTTCGGTTAGAGTCTGTGCTATCTGGCTGGCGGTAGCGGTTGCGTTCATTAGTGCGCATCCTACCTGTCCAGGTAATAATCCTGGATTTTAAAAACATTTAGAAGGCGTAATTTTTGATTTTTGTTTCATAAATAAGTCTACCTGACATACTTTTTTTATTGCCAGACATTTTTGACAATGCTAACTATGCGCGATTTTTTATTTTTTTTTATAAAAAATTCGAACTATTTTATAATGTCTGTAATTTTAATATTATGTTATTTAAAGATAAGAAAAACTTAAAATAAATTTGCCAGACATTAATTCGATTGTTAAGACTTGAATTATAATGAAAAAGTCATGAAAAGTATTGCAGTATAATGCTAGTAGTCGGAGGGAGACAGTTGCAGAATAAGTCGAGAATGATACAGAGAACCATTACAAAAGTAAATTACTTGTCACTGTAAATGTAGTAAAAAAATATTTATTATAGTCATTTAAATAATTTAATTCATATAAATGATGATAAAAATTGTTTTATTTTCAGATTTAAGACGATTAATTTTCTGTATTAATTCTTCATTATTAAGTTTTTCCATCCACTCAATGATTTTATCATAAAGCTTCGCATCGTTTGAGGAATAAAGATTTTGTTGTTTACCCTTATTCTGTTTACGATCTTTATCACAAAAAAAGCAAACATTTTTGAGTTGCCGTTCTTTTCCAATATCTTCAATATTAGTGTCAGGAATTTCATTAAAAACGTAAGTTTCATTGATACTTAAATCACAAGTTGAGCTGGAAGCAACATCTTCTAACGTTGTCTGATTATCTAAATTTGAAGCAACATTTTCTGATGATATCTCACGGTTAAAATCTAAATCAGGATGTCTTGATATGCTCTGGTTATTTGAACTAGGAGCAACATCTTCTGGTGTTATTTTACTGTTCAAATTCAGTTCAAAATCTCCTGATTTTGTCTGAATATTTAAACTTGAAGAAGCAACCTCACTGTAGGAGCTTTGAGTTACGTTTCTTGGAACAGTTTCACTAATATCTACTGGAGTACTCGGTGACAAAGTGAGTGAAGTGGAGTTACTGGCATAATCTGTTTCTGATGATGAGAGCAGTAAAACTACTATAACATTGTCTATGATATCCATCTGTCTTATTTATTTGCGTGGGCAGCTCAATGTCACTGTACTTTAATTTATATTTCACACGTACACTTAAAACTTGCTGTCATTTTTTTAGTTTATCACCCACGAAAAGTATTATGTTATCGTTATGTCCTTTACAAAAAACACATTTTATTTTATCACTGGCCATTGTAACCAAATTAAAAAATAAACATTAAGAGCGTTTATACCCTGCACGCGCTTTTTGGCTTAAAAACAGGACTTTTCAAATGAGTTAATAGCCACCAATAAACAATTTCAAGGTAATATAATTAGTACTAATTTTAGAAAAGGTTGTCATCTAGGGATTTTGGTGGAAAACATTATAGATTGATGGATAATTTGTGAGTACTATAAGGATTACTGAACACAAGTTTCGTTATTTAGGCTTTAAATGGCAATTTAGAAGCTTAAGATATCCGACACCACTAAATATAAGATGAAAATAAAAATATTATCAGACTAATAAGACCCTTATGGAGGGATTTTGCTGAGAAAAATAATATTTTGTGTTTAGTTCCTGATAAATAAAATTTTAAACAATGCGAAATTATTCAGAAGCTCTCGTCAAGATCATATTTTTTTTCACCAACTTATCGTACATAATTTTTTATAGCAATTGCATATTATAATAGAAGAACATCTTATCAATAAATTACCATTTGTATATTTCAACAAAAGTAGTTTTCATGTTTTCTATAAATATTTTAAAAACCACTATAAAACACGCTGTCCGACGTGGATCAAATCAGACCGCCGCAAGGCCTTCTAGAGGAAGGACGTATCGCTCGTCGCTCCGGCCTGGCTGCAGTCGATTATGTCGCGCGTAGTAAAAAACTTTGGTAGTAAAATATTTAATTATTTTTATTACCTACAATGATTTTGTAGTGAGTATAAATTATGTTTCAGGTAATATAATGGGATGTAATTCCGAGGCTAAATTATGTTATATATTGTAATATAAAATTAAATGTATTTCGTAATTGTAAGGGGTTGTAAGGCGCCTAACACTATTTATGTGTTCGAACACGAAATGATTAATAAAACGTCCGTAGTGTCTACTGATTGAACAATGTAATAATAACGAAAATATGATTAGTATCCAAAATTTGTATTATTCTTTGCTTGCACAGTAATATTTGTGTACTTATAATGCAAATAAAATATTTTTATGATATTATATTACAGTTACATTTCAATTGAATATTTGAAGCGCACGGATCAAAGTTGTTTGAGCCGATTGTATAGCGAGCCGACGCGGCAGCTCTACGCACACAACTTTTGTCGCTTATGTGTGCGTGAAATTAATGAAGAAATACCTATAGTTGACTTTGCGCGCAAGGTGTATACGCTCTTAAAATCAAACCAAAAACAAACATGTGACATAAGACTGACGCCATCTTGCAAACTTGCCTGTCGCGCCACTGTCGTTGTCTATCTCTCTCGCATCTTCAGCTGTCTCTGTCGGACTACTAGCATCATACTACAATACTTTTCATGACTTTTTAATTTTAATTTAAGGCTTAACAATCGAATTAATGTCTGGCAAATTTATTTTAAGTTTTTCTTATCTTTAAATAACATAATATTAAAATTACAGACATTATAAAATACGTTGAAATTTTTATAAAAAAAAATAAAAAATCGCGTATGACACATAGTTAGCATTGTCAAAAATGTCTGGCAATAAAAAAAGTATGTCAGATAGACTTATTTAAAAACAAAAAATCAAAAATTACGCCGTCTAAAATGTTTTTAAAATCTAGGATTATTACCTGGACAGGTAGGATGCGCACTAATGAACGCAACCACTACCGCCAGCCAGATAGCCCAGACTCTAACCGAAAGTGCAAGAATGACGACATATCACAAAACCAGCTGACCTAAAATTCTTTCTCGAAAACGTTGCTAGCTCCTATACTATTACAAATGTAGTAATATAAGCGGTAATTTCTCGTTGACAGAAATCAATAATTATTATGAATGCCATAAATAAAACTGGTATGTAATATGCATATTTAATCAAATACCTGAGTCAAAAATACATCCTAATAGATTAAATTTACTTCCGAATCGGCACAAAAGGTACAGGGAAACCATTAGGTAAGCAACATAACTACGGTTAAACCTGCTAAAGCTTTACTAAGGTAAAAGCACTAATAGTACATTAAGGAAGGTAATATAGACACATAAGGACAAATCAAACTTGGATTCTTAAAATTCCAAAACGTATTTCTAAAAGTACAGTTACATTTTTCTTTTACTGTTAGAGGAACATTTAGAAATTAACTATTTCATATTAAAAAATTAAGACTGCTGTATTTTATATAAAAAAACTTGGCACTAATAGTAGACATGACTATAACATCACTTTAATATTACGTATTATCAAAAAATATATATTTAAAATCAAACCGAGCACAGATTGTGCTTTAAAATTATTAATTAAGTAACAAAATATATATGTATATAATCAAATCAAATACCATACTTGTGGATCTTCTTTCTCTCAGGGACTTAATAATTACATTATCATCAGGTGTGACCTTTTTTCTTTATAGTAATTTTCTTCACCTGCTAAGAATTACGCGCATAATGGCACGAAATCAATTTGTTTGTGGTCAATTGACAAAAAAATTGAAATTTACTTCTGACAATGCACACAAGCTTTTGGGCACGTATCATAAATGGCATGAGGTGGCTTTAAAATCAGGAGCAGTGTCATTTTAATATTTAGTTTTATAATTACAAAATATTTTTTGAAAGTGTCATCTATTGGTTCAGTGTCGGGCATTGGTGCTTTTACCTTAATTAATCCCTTTTATGCTCACTAGTTTTTCCAACATTTTAACAACATATAAAACAGAACAGAACAATGTACATATCATGTCTATTTATATAATATTGATTTTAGAAGCAAGCACGATTCTGATTTTCAATTTGACGTCAGCCTTAATAATCTGATGGATTATAAATGAATTATAATCATCCCTGATCAATATAAAATTCAAATAAGGCAAACGCCCCTGTATCGGGGTGTCGGGATCCTCTGATGTGGAATAACCGGATTGACGGCTCGACAGTCGTAGGAGGTCTCTCGAACCCACACATAGCTGAGGAAAATGAATCTTTCCATCAAATAATATAATCATCGCTATGATGTCACTAACAAATAAAGACATGTACAGGAAAACAAAAGCTTGCTACTTATAAAATTGTTTACGCTGGCGTCAACGGAGGTTGAAAATACACAAACCGCTCATGCTCACCCGTAAGGAGTAGGCAGGGATGATATTATTGCCGATTATGTATACATCCCAAATGGAGTAGGGACTGAGCTTATCGACATACAGTGCCCTCCCAAAAGTTTGTTGAAATGATCAAAAATTTAATAAATGTGAGAAAATTGTGATAAAACCAATTCAAATGATTGGTTCAAGAACTGTTTATTAAAATTTAATCAATTTAGAACATGTCTATCAATAAAAGAACCATTACAACTTTATTAATAATAATTAATGTAGAGAAATAGTAAAATTACGGTACCAAAAGTTAGTAGAAATTGTTGAAAAAATATTTTAAGGTTTGTGTATTTGCCACTGTCTTATCTTTTAATATTTTGTATGCCCGTCATTATTCTGTAGAACTGCTTTAAATCGTCTAGGCGTTGATTCTACACGATTTTGTAATGTTTTGACCGGTATAGTCGACCATGTTTCATGAATTCTATTTTTCAACCAATTCCTGTTGTCTTTTATTGGAAACAGGGATTCTCGGGTCCAATTCATCCCACAATTAATGTTTAATAGAGTTAGGTCGAGTGACATTGAAGGCCCTCCCAGTAAGTCCACTATGTTATCTTCAAGATATTATTTAGTTATTCTTGATGTATGCTTCAGATTGATGTATTGTTGGAACTTAAAAAATTGATTTTGCCCCATATGCCTCCATCATTCATCATCATTCATCAGTCTCCGTGGCGCAGTTGAATAGACGCCGCCTGTGAAACGAGAGGCCGCGGGTTCGATCCCCGCACCGAGAGAAATGTTTGTGCGGCCCACAAATATTTCATCATAAACATTTATTAAAAAAGAAAGCAAAATGAATTTTTGGAAATTCGATACTGTATGTATTAAAATATTGTATCTGAACATAAATAGTAAACGGTTCTTTTATAGAAACTGCGTATTTAAGAAATTACGTGACATCATTTTTAAGGTCAATTAAGAGCGTTTACACCTTGCGCGCAAAGTCAACTATAGGTATTTCTTCGTTAATTTCACGCACACATAAGCGACCAAAGCTGTGTGCGTAGAGCTGCCGCGTCGGCTCGCTATACAATCGGCTCAAACAACTTTGATCCGTGCGCTTCAAATATTCAATTGAAATGTAACTGTAATATAATATCATAAAAATATTTTATTTGCATTATAAGTAGACAAATATTACTGTGCAAGCAAAGAATAATACAAATTTGGATACTAATCATTTTCGTTATTATTACATTGTTAAGTTGCATTCAAATCAGTATACACTACGGACGTTTTATTAATCATTTCGTGTTCGAACACATAAATAGTGTTAGGCGCCTTACAACCCCTTACAATTACGAAATACATTTAATTTTATATTACAATATATAACATAATTTA
The DNA here is from genome assembly GCA_009982885.2 of Hyles vespertilio. Classification (NCBI taxonomy): domain Eukaryota; kingdom Metazoa; phylum Arthropoda; class Insecta; order Lepidoptera; family Sphingidae; genus Hyles; species Hyles vespertilio. Next base: position 16,554,252 of record CM042818.1, read on the forward strand.
GCCTCGGAATTACATCCCATTATATTACCTGAAACATAATTTATACTCACTACAAAATCATTGTAGGTAATAAAAATAATTAAATATTTTACTACCAAAGTTTTTTACTACGCGCGACATAATCGACTGCAGCCAGGCCGGAGCGACGAGCGATACGTCCTTCCTCTAGAAGGCCTTGCGGCGGTCTGATTTGATCCACGTCGGACAGCGTGTTTTATAGTGGTTTTTAAATATTTATAGAAAACATGAAAACTACTTTTGTTGAAATATAAAATAGTAATTTATTGATAAGATGTTCTTCTATTATAATATGCAATTGCTATAAAAAATTATGTACGATAAGTTGGTGAAAAAAATATGATCTTGACGAGAGCTTCTGAATAATTTCGCATTGTTTAAAATTTTATTTTTCAGGAACTAAACACAAAAATATTATTTTTCTCAGCAAAATCCCTCCATAAGGGTCTTATTAGTCTGATAATATTTTATTTTCATCTTATATTAAGTGGTTTTGGATATCTTAAGCTTCTAAATTGCCATTTAAAGCCTAAATAACGAAACTTGTGTTCAGTAATCCGTATAGTACTCACAAATTATCCATCAATCTATAATGTTTTCCACCAAAATCCCTAGATGACAACCTTTTCTAAAATTAGTACTAATTATTTTTCCTTTAAATTGTTTATTGGTGGCTATTAACTCATTTGAAAAGCCCTGTTTTTAAGCCAAAAAGCGCGTGCAGGGTATAAACGCTCTTAAGCCCGTGTCCAAATGCGGGCTAAATGTGCACATTTCCTTACCCCATATCTCCCAAACGGGACGGGTCGGGGTCAAGGTTACAACTTGTTTGACTTGGTGTGGGTCTAAGTTATAATCCCTGAAAGTTTCAGCTTTACATCTTTATATAAAAAAAGTAAGGACGAAAACAAAATCCGTTTTCATACATTTAAAATCTTTAAAGTCATTTTTTTCAATATTTGAGATAAGAATCGGTTCAAAACTCTAATATTAGTTAATTTTATGGTAATAAAAATAATATCTCATACTAGATTTGCGAAAAAAAAGTAAAAGAAAAACACATTAGCCCGTGTCAAAATGCGGACTAAATGTGCACATTTCCTTACCCCATAATATCTCCCAAACGGGACGGGGCAGAGTAAAGGTCAAAACTTGTGTCGCTTGGTGTGGGTCTAAGTTATAATTCCTGAAAGTTTCAGCTTTACATCTTGATATAAAAAAATTTAGGACGAAAACAAAATCCGTTTTCATACATTTAAAGTCTTTAAAGTCATTTTTTTTCAATATTTTTCATAAAAATCGATTCAAAACTCTAACATTAGTTAATTTTATGGTAATAAAAATAATACCTTATACTTAAATTTGCGAAAAAAGGTAAAAGGCAAACACATTAGCCCGTGTCAAAATGCGGGCTAAATGTGCACATTTCCTTACCCCATATCTCCTAAACAGGACCGGTCGAGGTCAAGGTCAAAATTTGTATGGCTTGGTGTGGGTTCAAGTTATAATCTTTAAAATTTCAGCTTTACATCTTGATATAAAAAAAAGTTAGGACGAAAACAAAATCCGTTTTCATACATTTAAAATCTTCAAAGTCATTTTTTTCAATATTTGAGATGCCAATCGGTTCAAAATTCTAATATTAGTTAATGTTATGGTAATAACAATAATACCTCGTACTTAGATTTGAGAAAAAAGGTAAAAAAAAATTGAAAAGTCCTATGTAAAGGAGCCTTGAAATCCGTCCCACTGTGCGGCGGTCTGATTTGATGCACGGCGGACAGCGTGTTTTATAGTGGTTTTTAAAATATATGTAGAAAACATGAAAACTAATTGTAATGAAATATAAAAATGGCAATTTATTGATAAGATGTTCTTCTATTATAATATGCAATTGCTATAAAAAATTATGTACGATAAGTTGGTGAAAAAAAATATGTTCTTGACGAGATTCTGAATAATTTCGCATTGTTTAAATTTTAATTTTTCGGGAACTAAACATAAAAAGATTATTTTTCTCAGCAAAATCCCTCCATGAGGGTCTTATTAGTCGGACAATATTTTTATTTTCATCTTATATTTAGTGATTTCGGATATCTTAAGCTTCTAAATTGCCACTTAAAGCCTAAATAACGAAACTAGTGTTCAGTAATCCTAATAGTACTCACAAATTATCCATCAATCTATAATGTTTTCCACCAAAATCCCTAGATGACAACCTTTTCTAAAATTAGTACTAATTATTTTTCGTTGAAATTGTTGGCTATTAACTCATTTGAAAAGTCCTGTTTTTTAGCCAAAAAGCGCGCAAAGGTATAAACGCTCTTAATTTCAACTAACTTTTGGAAGGCACTGTATCAGATTCTTATTATATATCACTTGTTCCACAGTTTTAGACAACGAATGAAATTCTCAAAATTAAAAATTACCACAAAACGAATTTTCCGAGCTGAGATTTGAACCCAGCCTTTCATATTCACCGTCGTATTTGATGACATGAATGAAGCGGTAATTGAATATACCTACATCATCTCGAGCAAATAAAAATATTTCTTTAAATTCTACTATAAAGTAGTTACAATCACTGACGTTAGATTTGATGGGTTACATGAATAACTTGCGAGAGTATCAAAGGGGGTTTCAATGTATGTATTTAGTGACAAATAACGCAGATGATTACGGCATCAGTCATTATCAATGACTTCTGCAATCCTATTCAGAGCAAGGTTTATAGCGTTTAATTATAGACCCGTAACATTGTTGTAGAGGATATCAGTAGTTTAGATTAAACTGCGTTTCTATTTGTATCGACATCTGACAAATAGCCAAGAAAATGATTACATTTTCAAATAACGTACGCGTAAGAATTCTTAGGAAGTAAAGAAATCAAAATCTTAATATTCACACACACATACATACTACACACATACATATTCACATAGGAGTATACTCTGCCCCTATCTGTCTGTGGACTATGAGAAGGCCTTTGATTCCATTGAGATCTGGTCTGTTCTGGCATCCTAACAACGTTGCCAAATTGACTGGCAATACATCCAAGTGTTGAAATCATTGTACAAAGCTGCTACTATGTCCGTCCAAGAACCGAATAAACAGTCTGAACATATCCCTCGGCATCGAAGCGTGAGACGAGGGGACGTAATTTCCCCCAAATTGTTCTCAAATGCATTGGAAGATATGTTCAAGACCTTAAACTGGAAAGGATGCGGCATCAACATCAATGGCGAATATATTTCACACTTGAGATTTGCGGACGGTATCATCATAATGATTAAAACCGTGCAAGATTTGCACCATATTACCATGTTGACCAGCTTAGCTAATTCTAGGGCACGCATCGGTCTCCGGATGAATTTGGATAAAATCAAAATAATGTGAAATAAACATATTGATCCGGACCCGATCGTTGTGCGCGGAGCTTCTCTTGAACTTGTTTCAGAATATATCTACCTCGGGCAGAAACTGCAATTAGGTAGAAACAACTTTGAGAGTGAAGCTCGAGGAAGAATCCAGCTGGGCTGGGCAGCATTTGGGAAACTTCGTCGGGTCTTCTCGTCGCCAATACCGCAAAGCCTGAAGACGAATGTCTTCAATGAGTGCGTCCTACCCGTAATGACATACGGTGCCGAGACGTGGACGGTGGGACGACTGGTTCACCAATTCAAAGTCGCTCAACGAGCAATGGAGCGGGCTATGCTCGGTATTTCCCTGAAGGATAGAAACAGGAATGAGGTTATCCGACAGAGAACTAAGGTGACCGACCAGCGGATCAGCAAGTTGAAGTGGCAGTGGGCTGGTCACATTTGTCGGAGAACCGACAACCGTTGGAGTAAACGTGTTCCCGAGTGAGGACCGCGCCTCGGCAAGCGTAGTGTAGGACGCTCTCCAACGAGGTGGAGTGATGATATCCGAAAGATGACTGGTAGCGGTTGGATATGTTGGGACTGAAGATGGAGCCCAGTGGCGTGCCATACTCTCCTATGGCTTATGTCCAGCAGTGGACGCGAATAGGCTGATGATGATGATAATGATGAATATTCACAAGTGTAATATTATGGCATCTTCTGCTAAAGCATACTTTTCGAGTTTTGTCAATTTCAATCAGTAGTCAGTACTACCAAAAATTAGTATTTTAAATGACAGAGTGGGAGTTTAGGGGGGCCATCCTGCCGTCTCTTTCACACTTTCACACTGTAATGCATGTTAAGTCTAGTGACGTCACTAGTTTTGTTTTGCATTCCTTTTCTTTTACTCCCACTACAAGATCTAGAACATTTGTAACCTGTTTAATTCTAAATGGATTTACAAAATTCTTTGTTAGATTTTGTATACGGATAACTTTTGGAAAATACAATAAAAAAAAATAAGCAAAATTCCCAATTCGTTGCATAAATTTACACCAATCTACTCATCCACGTCCAATATGGTTAATGGATGATGACATGCTCTCCAAAACCGAGAACGCAATATCATGCACGGACTGAATTACAAGGTAACATTGAGGTTAATGACAATTAGTATAATTATGAATGACTCGTAGCTCAGTTGATAGAATATACTTTCGTGCCACAACTATATGAACATATTAGATGGACAAGGAAATATTGCCGGTTTTTGCCAATTAGGAATGGCAACAATTATTAAGTCCCAGAAGAAACCCTACTACACGTAACTGCTTCCTTCAACAGAGTTGCCACCTATTCTAATTTGCCCTAAACTGTACTTAATTCGATGATAATGTCCCAGATCTTGGTGACCTCTCAATTTTATCAGAATTTTTGATGATACGATGATCACTCAATTTGTTCCGGAGGTTAAACTTGCGACATAGCGCAATAGCGATTGGATGACCTACTAATAATTAGGTTTTTACTTATCCTCTGCTGACATAACTCTGGTCATCCCCGAGATCTGACCTATTGTCTCCATTGTTTCAAAATGTCACGAGATGCAAAAAACATCACATTTCGTACAATGACTAAGACACATTATTCGTTCCAACGTCCTCAACCGTCGACCGATCCAAACGTTTGTATCGGTGCCGGGTCCGAGTGTCGTATTTAGTATAACAACCTGCTTTGGGTCGACTATGCCATGGAAAATAATTCAAATGTTCTAAGCTACCTGATAATTAATTCTGTTTATGTTACCTTTTCAGCTACATTCGAGGATAATTGAGCAATAAGTTCAACAAAGTGGAGAGCCTACATAAACACAATAATTTTTCAAATAACTGCTTAGTACTTGATAGTAAAAATATTTATAATCATGACGGTTGCCTTTGCTGCATGTTATTTCAGCACTTTCAATTAGGCACATCACATATGAACAAACATAAATATTGAATTACCTGTTTCATAATAAAAATTCGAGTGATATCGTTTATCTCGGCTTAATCAGTTGGATCATGTCTGGTGTGAATAAAAATAAACAAACACACTCGCAATTGATGTGAAATTACATTATGATTGCAGTTTATTGAATTGATTCTTTGATGAACGCTAACGGCCTTATCCATAAGCAGTTTTAAAATCTATTTCACTTTTCGAATGAATTTTGTCCCTTTCGAACTACTACTATTGCATTCAGTTTGAGCGAAAAAGACAAATATTTGATAACTAAAATAGTTTTTGAAACTACCTATGAGTAAAACCGTATTTGTTCTACAGCACGGGAAAATACGTGAGCGCTATCTCTGTCGTGGCTAAAGTTTTGTGAATTTCCTGATACAGAGTACATGTACTCTACTTTAAATATTCTACATGGTATATATTTAATGCAACATAGAACTTTAGCAAAATCTCCAATCTAAGATCCGGAAGAACTAACCAGAATAAAATACGAATAATTTTTGGGTTTAACACTATAATTAGTGCTGTTAGGATTTTCTGACTGCTGACATAAACTGAGGACATTTGAAAAAAATTATGTACATATTGTATTTGTCATAGTATGAATGTCCAAGGATGCTTAGAATGCCCAACGATTGTCTAAATATGTACATGCGCAATGTACATATATATTGCTATATCAGTCATAATTTTAATACCTATGAAATAAAATGTCTACTTTTATATTGTACTGCACAAATGCTTTTCTGCCTAAAACAAATATTTTCTGATTTACGTAAACAGTTCACTATAAAACATAAATAAATCGCCTTTGCCCACACCCTCTGGGAAAAGGCGTGATTTTATGTATGTATGAAAAAAATCACTATTCTTAATTTTGTTTTTTGCTATTGTTTAAGGTGAATCAGTTAATAGCTATGTACCATGGTAAACTAATTTTACCAAAATATATTTTAACTTATTAATGCCAAGATATAGCAAAATAAATAGTGGTTTCCAATATACCTTAAATTAATGTTGGCACATAATTTATACACAAAAACCTATATTTAACAAAATATAGCCACATCACAATATAAACACTTACATTTTTAAATGAGTCTTGATATTATTTTATTCACTATTGAAATAAGTAAACTGTCTGCACTGAGAAGAAAACACATACTGATAATATATCCAACAGATAACCTTTACCTTACACTGAGATAAGACCAAAATCTGTTTGTGATGTAAACAACTCTATTGACGCTTACTGTAAACAAATCACCAATTAGTTTACTTAGTTACTTAAACACATCTAGGATTTATCTCTAAAATGTAAATGAAATCCCCATAAGAACATACATGTAAAAAGGACAAGTTCACAAAAAAAATATATTCAAACACAATGATTTTGCCTACAAAATAGTTCAGGTCTAATTGGGTGCTACTACTTTGTGCCAACAAATGAAATTTGAATACTTGGTAATTTTTAAATGGTGTATATTTAACTAACAATGTAGTTTTATACAATTTAAATAAACACAGGAAAAATAACAAATAAACTCTAATAAGAAAATAACAAGTTTTATTGACACAATCAAGAAACATAAAACTATATGGCATCAAGTATTGTATTAACCAATTTATGAAATCTTATAGTAATCCTTTTCCTTAGACAAATGAGTTCACCCATCAGTCTAACATAAAATCTGGAGACCCACAATAAGACACCAAGCCTTGTGTTGTGATTTATGGATATCAAATCTGGAAGACTATGGTCTAACAATACCCACATCCTAGGGATGTTAGTGTTTTAATGCATGACCATACTTGTATTTCATTTCAGAAGTTGATTCTTATTAAGGAGTGCCCTGGGTTGGCTCACCAATATTAAACTGTTCCAGTGTTGAATATAGACCACCCAATATTTAAAATACTATAGGTTATTTTAAGTTCAAAATAGTACCTTAGAACATCAGATATGTTACAACTCACACACAATTTCGTTGCCAAAGATAAATCTCAAAGCTTCAGACGACTTTGGTCTTTTCTTATTGTGTCTTCATTAGACATTTCCAAAGAATATTCATATAGTCTTCATACTAACTGATCAAAAGATATCTATAAATTTACTTAGAAACAATCAAGAAGGCATAAATATTGAGGCCATGTTTTATGATAATGTCTATCTATCAAATGTGTATACATTTTAGAGCTTCTTTTAAACTAAATAATTTAAACCAGAATTTTCTTCCTTTTACTTGATTTTTTAGTTTGTGTGAACTGTAAATAACTAAATGTAAATAGGCATAGCTATCTAACAATTTCATGAACAGATCCTGGATTCCCATATAAATATTAATGTTTCATATTAGTGTTCCCTTAATTATTTTGGTGATATTATGTTAAGTAATAACTACTTAATAATAAATTAAATTAAGTTGAAGACAACTTTATGCAAAAAAATAGAGTTAATTACTTAAATGTGTTGGCTCTGTAATATTACTCATCATGAAGCCAGTAATTAGTGAACAATTTATAAACTTACTCCACATAAAAATATTCTAATTTATAAAAATCTAAGAACTAAATTAATATGTGATCTGTCTGTATCGAGGGTTTATAAAAAATCAGGAAAAACTAGATTCAGAAAACCTGTTTCCAGTCAACAAAAACCATTGTTTGTGCCAGGCAGACACATTCGTTATAATAAGATTATAGCAAATACATGTAGTTTGTTATTGTACTACCATGGCGACGAAACCTCTTTATTTTATTACAAAACGCAACGAGACAAACCTTTTACCATTACATATAGGATACAATTCCAACTAAATTATATATGCAGCCTTTGTTTAACAGTGATTCTATTGCTACAAAATACTCACATATTTCAATTCTTCAAAGCCAGCGTTGAGTAATTTGCGAACTCCCGAGGTTTATTTTTTCGTATAGTACATACAACGCCGCAACGACACAAATATCAAACAATAGGAATCATATGATAACAATTTAAAGATAAATTTTAAGATTCAAAGAAACCGTCTGCGATTGAACTAAAATCCAAACAAAATCCTCAATCAATACTAATCTTATCTTCGAAAAACTATACAGTTCAGATCCGACATGAGAAGTTAATGACTTCGATGTATTTTGTTTCTCCTTTCAATTCAATCAACTAATAGCACTTTAAAAAAGACGCACATAACAGTCACATTTCATTTATCAATAAATAGCATTTACCGGCGATTTATTTGTATTAAATAAAAATTTACGCATTTTATCTCACTTCTGCGCGAATCTCCCAAGTTTTTCTGCGCTTCAAATCAAAGTCAATCAAATCAAAACAATGTTGCACTCGCCATCTGTTGGGGATTTTATGAAACTTCATGTGTGTTGATGTGTGTTTACAGTTTTTTGCTATTGCCATTCGAAATAATATTTTCTTCTATGGAAAAAAATTCGTGAAAGAAATAAGTTGAAATCATCGTCGTTGAAATAAACATTTTCTGATTGATGATTAACGCCGTACTACTATATAATAGCTTTATCGTTTTTAGATTCTTTCTAATTAAAATATGTATCTTAATAATAATCAAAACCTGAAAGGTTTAAGTTGTAGACCATATTTGGCCTTTCTGAAGAGTGATATTTGTTTTTTGGGTCTGCACAATGCACATGCTACTGCTTCAATTATTTTAATGTGTTTATGTATTTATTTGAGTTGAATGTAAAACAAAATATTCAATTTAATGCTTTAAGATTAGTTCGCAATAGTACGTGCTTTATTAAACATTCTGTAATGATAAAGACTACGTCCATGGTAGAGGCACACAATTCACATATCAGGAACTAAATTGCGCAAATACCTGTTATAAAAGACAATAATAATACTGAATACCTATTTAGTTTATAATTCTTGTAATAAGAAACAGTAACAATGGCACCGAAATATTACTTCTTCTTCTTGCTAATCATCATCGCGGTAAGTAAATTATGATAATGTCATAAATAAGGTGCATTAATTCTATGTTCATATATTTTTGTTCTTTTTTTATTTAATAGGCTTGCTCGGTTCATTGTCAATATCCATACTGTGCGGTCCCCTACGGTTATGGATACAACCAACCTCCAGTGATTGTTACCAGAGGCAGAAGAGATAAAGTTGATAGGGACTTAATCTATCCCTTAATTCTGATGATGCTCTTAGGGGATGGATTTGGTTTTGGTTTTTAATTAACTAAAACTTACCTTAATAACTCTTTTTCCCTACGTGTCATTATTATATGTTTTTTACCTCGAGGTTTCCCCAAGCATTTACTAGACGGCTGAATAAGGAAACATAATATTATAGGACATGTGATGTTGACAGTCTATTTAATTTACCTAACACAACTTATATCCAGCGAAAACATTTTTTTTAATTATACATAAAACGACGTCTATAGATATGCTAAAAATATTATATTACAATTGTACACACTAAAAAGATTCTAAAAATAAATTGATTTTATTTTAATTTAGCTCTTTTTATTCCATAGTTATAGCTCTTATAAAGCAACCCACCAACATGTCTGTAGGTATCAACTTAAATCAAACTGCATCCAACTGCATCTTCGCACGGCAGATTGTGTTCAAGCTATACCTATCCCTATACTTAGAAAACATGGCACACTTAGAGAAAATAAACATAACGTTGTAATGGAACCTAGTAAAATTGTATATGATATTAAATGCCATATGAAAATAGAGCTCCATCAAGGATCGTCATCGACCTATAGGAAGCAGCCTACATCCGCAACTTAATGCAAACTTTATTAATATTATTAAAAATATATTATTGATTATTGTGTGTTTCCTGTTGTATTTGACTCAATTTCTGATAAGGTATTCATCAAAAGGTATCAATATCCAAAATCTAACAAAGAAATAATTTTTAAACACTTTCACAAATAAAACGAAATGTCATAGTCGAGGCACAAAAATCTTAGCACCGATACTAAGCTTCATATTAAAATAAGCAATAACCTTTCAATTCTGACTATAAATTTAGATTACTCGAACAAAGGATGCCTCAGACATCGATTTTGAGATTAATTGGATCAATAATAAAAAAGGTTCAAAATGGCAGCCACAAAATGCATACGAAAATTATTTTTTATCCTTAATTATAATAAAAGTTAATCAAATTGATTATTAAACAAGACGTCCAGTTAATTTATATTTTACTGAGTTTCGATTCACGCCGAGCCGCGTCGTATTTCAGTAAGGTATCATACACATATCAAGTATGGAATTTTGTGTGGAAAAATATCGGAAAATATTCAATTTTTCCGAAAAGATTCCAAATTTCATGACCCAACAGTAGGCATATACTTAACGTGTCCTTTACCTTAACCTTAACCTTTGTGTATGATTGCCTATATATTTTTTTTCTTTCTTTTTGGCTCCGTACTTTAAGTACATTTAGCCAATGTCGAGTTATTAGAAATTGGTTATCAGAGGACTGGGATTAAATGTAGGGAAACTGTTTATTTAAATAAAAAGAAAGCGGGAATTAATCATCTATCAGGAGAGTTGAAATGAAAAAGGAAAGAAAGCCACACGACAAACAAAATAAAACATAAAAATATAAAATAAGTAAAAAGTTAACACTCTAACTATAACGTATAAAATATTTACACCTTTATTTTGTTACTTATAAAAAATGAAGAAATACATTTATATACAGACATATCATTAGTACTAAGAAGAGTGGAAATAGAACAGGGTAAAGGAATATGAAGGAGAGTTAAAGAGTTGATAAAGGATGAATGATCATATTTTACACACGAAAAGAGTATGTGATTTAAATCGCCGACATTTGAACCACACAAACACAAGGAACTGTTTAGGATATGAAGCCTCGCGAGATGAGCAGGGGAACAAGTATGGCCAAGTCTACAGCGGATCAATATAGAAGTTTCCATCTTACCCAATGTCGTTCTACAGAACCATAGTTTCAATAGAATCTCTGATTGAATAGAAGAGTAATAGCGGCCCTTCAGTAGTTTACTAGAGGACCAAATTTCACTCCACGATTCCCCAAGATATATTTTCGGTAATGATAAAAGGTCAAGGCTATAATTTTTGAAAGGATATAAATCCCCACAGAACACCGCCTCCCTGGGATTGCCTATACAGGGTATACCAAGACTGCTACCGAAAACGAAGCCGGGTGGCGGTTTAAGAGACTTCAGACACAATGCAACAGAAAAAGTTGCAAAAAAAAGCGTCAATTTTTTTTTTTTTTCCCTGTACCATATTTGGGTGGTAAATACATTTTTTCCTAAAATAATAGTGTATACCCTTTTATTTATAAATAATCTAAGGTATAAAAGAGTTTAAATTATTATTTTAGCAAAAACTATGGATTTACCACCAAAAAATGACGATATTTAAAAAATCATAAAAAATAATTGTCGCGTTTCTTTGCGAAATTTTTAGTTGCATTGTGTTTGTAGTCACTAAAACTACCACCCGGCTTCGTTTTCGGTAGCAGTCTTGAGATACCCAGTATTCTAAAGAAATAAAATGTTTGATATCATTTTTGAATAAAAAAATAAACAAATATGTATCGACCAGTATCGACATTATTAGTGGATTGGTCATCTTTGCAATAATTTTCGCCAACTTGCAAACCACAAGAAAATCCACTAAGTTGGCAATACTAAATTTAATATTTACTTTGGCGCGATTTTCACAACCATCATTAGTTGATCATTAGCATAGAGTTAGTATTATAATTTATAATCATTATTACGTCCATGATTATAATTAACTCCATGATTCCCACCACCTGGAGGCGTACCGCTCCCGAACGGTACGTTTCCAGCGTTCTTTTCTACCACGTACGTGCAAACTCTAGAATGAACTCCCTGCATCGGTGTTTCCTCAGCGCTATGACCTGTCCTTCTTCAACCGAGGTTTAAGGAGAGTACTCTCCTCGAGGTAGGCAGCGCCTTTGTTGTGCTGGTCCCCTGGCACTACAAAGGTCCATGAGCAGCGGTAGCCACTTACCATCAGGCGGGCCGCTAGCTCGTCTGCCTACAAGGCAATAAAAAAAAATGATCATTAGTCATTTTGATTATTATTACTCGTCTATGATTTTGATACTCCAAATTACAAATGTGTATTAAGTACTGAAAGGCCCAGTGGCGTAACAATAGGGTGGCAGAGTGCGCAAAATGCCACGGGCCCCCGGCCTTAGGGGCCCCCGGCTCGGCTGGGCCCTGGTCCGACAAGGTCTCAGGCCCGACAGGGCCTCGGCTCGATAGGGCCCCGGCTCGATAGGGCTTCGGGCTTAAGCCCGACAGGGTGTAAGCAGAGAATAATGTAACAATCAATAACGAAATTAATTAATACAAATTAATAATTGGCTACATTTTAAACATGACAAACATTTCACTATAATATTTGATTTAAATGTTTTTATTTCGTTATAGTATAATCTTAGTTAGAAACCAATAAATTAAAATATAAAGAAACAAATCTTGTTATAGAAACTATTTAAGTGGTAGCGAAGACCGAAAGAGGAAGAAGTCTGAAGCAATAACCAACCAAGGGAACCAGCAATTTATTGATAAAAAGGCGAGGAAACAGAGTCCCAGAAATGAACGAATGGATGAAACTAAAAATGCCATAATAGCAAATCTTGACGATAATCAATATTCAGACTCAGAACAATCACAACCAAGTATGAACAAAAATAAAATTGAACCATATTAATAGGAGTAGAAAATATTAAAATCTGCATATTATGTTAAAGACAGGTGTGATTAAAAAAAAATTTGATGTGAAACTGTTTGTGATTGAGAAAAGTTACTGTAGGCCCAATGGCCCCTTTTTATGAGACAGTGACAATAAAAATAAAATAATAAACGATCGTAGAAGTGAACAGTTAGTTCAATAGATGCTGCACGGCCTGGCTTCAGGCTCACAGCGAATAGATCCATAAAATTAACTTCGACAAAACAAAGTAATGATCAACCACCACCTTAATCCAACCTGTCACTTTATGTGACTACCAGCTGGAAGTTGTTTCCGAATATTCCTACCTGTGGCCGACACTTTAACAAGATGGAAACAATTTTGAGAAAGACGCTACGAGGAGGTTCCAGCATTTGGTAAACTACGTTTCCTTGTCACCTTGACCACAAAGCTAACTTCTCTTTTGAACGTTCCAACGCACAGGAGTTGTGCCTAAATCTTGGACGCAGGCCAATGTGTAACCGAACCCCAGGAAGGGTCATCGGTCAGACCCTTCCAATTATCGCCCTATCGCTATTACCTCAGTGATTTGTAAGGTTATGGAGCGGATCATAAACGCTTAATTGATTCGCTACCTGGGGAATTTCTCGTTAATCAGTGACAGATAATACAGATTCCGTCAAAACCGATCTATGGGTGATCTTCTTGCATTTGTCTTGCAACGCCGGGATAGGATCTGGCACCGTGGTCTTCTTTCCAAACTTTCAGCATATGGTCTGCCCGACAACCTGTTTTAATGGATTTCCGGCTTTCTGCATGGACGTACAATACATGTCATCGTCGATAAACACGCTTAGGCGCTCATGTCGGTAAATGCCAGAGTTCCACAGGGCTTGGTACTGTCGCCCACCTTGTTTATTCTGCATATCAATGACATGTTTTCGCTTGGCAACATTCATTGCTATGCAGATGACAGCTCGGTTCATAAGCGATACCACTGCGGGCCTTCGGGTTACCGAGTCGAAACTGTGAGTGGACGTGCAAATCTTGTCATTGAGCTCAACCGGACCTTGGATCTCATTTCTACATGGGGTTCCAGGAATATGGTTGAGTTCAATGCCAAGAATACCCAGGTGTGTGCATTCATGCGCAAGAAATCCCCGTTCTCTCCCCTCCTCTTATTTCAGGGTGCTCCCCTCTCAACGGGGAATGACCTGAATATCCTTGGTGTGAATATCCGCTGTCCTCTTAATCCAAGGAATCAAATCAAGGGTGTAATATCTGTCATAGCATGCAGGATTCATAAAAACGAAATTATAATCTTTTTTTTTACATATACAGGGTATATCAAGACTGCTACCGAAAACGAAGCCGGGTGGTAGTCTAAGCGACTTCAGACACAATGCAACAGAAAAAGTTGCAAAAAAAAGCGACAATTTTTTTTTTGTTATTTTTTTCCTATGGCCATATTTGGGTGGTAAATACATTTTTTCCTAAAATAATAGTGTATACCCTTTTATTTATAAATACTCTAAGGTATAAAAGAGTTTAAATTATTATTTAGCAAAAACTATGGATTTACCACCCAAAAATGACGATATTTAAAAAATCATAAAAAATAATTGTCGCGTTTCTATGTGAAATTTTTAATTGCATTGTGTTTGTAGCCACTAAAACTACCACCCGGCTTCGTTTTCGGTAGCAGTCTTGAGATACCCGGTATACGAAGGGGCCCCATTTGATGAACTTTGCCACGGGCCCCCGATGGGGTAGTTACGCCACTGGAAAGGCCTGTCCTTACTTTTTAAATCAATGATTACAAGTTTGTACAAGGTTTGTTAAAGCGGTTAGAATATGGGTTGAAATGTTAAGTGGAAAATCGTAACAACTGGAGATATTTCTATGGAAATTTAAACTTTTGTATTTATAAATTGCCTTATGAATATTAGTCGTATTTTTTCTAACTGAAAGCTATCCAGCGTTCATTAGACGGTAGCATCACCTACTTTATGCATTCGTGATTAGTATCATTAAAATTTAAATCAATAATTTTCCTTACAGATTACACGTACGGACTATAAATTCAAATTTCTTTTTTTATATTGATTTTAAGGCATTTCTCATAGAAAGTTTCGTTTAATTGATCTGTGATATCTATAGCATTGTCGTAGTGCGAAAGCGAGATAGCAAATTCACATTGCTGGGTGAAAAAACAAGTTGACAGCATATCGGTTGTCTGCGTTTAGTGAATGTAAAGAACACTTCGATCAAGATTGGAACAATTTATAAATTGACAATGGGTATAGATACGCATATTTTTTCATACAACAAATAAAATAATTTACGTGTGTATGAATAAATATTACTATGATCTCAAAAATAATCATGTCTCAATAAAAAATCGATCTGCTAACGCTCATAGTGATTGGAATAAAATCAAATAAGCGGTATGTTCCCTTAAACTGTAATCTTATCATATTGATTAGATTATTCAAAATTGTTTCCGTGCTGAGTTTAGTTTATTTACTATCAGTTATGGTTTAGAAGTGTTAGAACGTTCAAAATGTCCTGTTCCAATAGTTGTAACGAAGAAGAGTTGTTGTTCCCTCTGCACGAATGTGTGTTCCTTGGCGATGTTCGCAAACTGTCATCGTTGTTGAGGAACAACGATGTGGCCCTCAAAGATATACACGGTAACACCGCGCTACACCTGGCCGTCATGCTGGGCCGCAAGGAGTGTGTACAACTGCTGCTAGCACACGGCGCGCCCGTCAAAGTCAAGAACCTTCTCGGCTGGTCGCCGCTAGCCGAGGCCATCAGCTACGGAGATCGACAAACTATCTCCTCACTCGTACGTAAATTAAAACAGCAGGCTCGTGAGCAGATGGAACATAGAAGACCTGATTTAATAAGAGCTCTCACGCAAATACAAGACTTCTATTTGGAACTAAGGTGGGATTTCCATTCGTGGGTACCTCTGGTCTCTAGAATATTACCATCGGATGTGTGTAAAATCTATAAAAGTGGATCTAAGATCAGGCTGGACACAACTTTGGTAGATTTTTCAGACATGAAGTGGGAGAGAGGAGACATATCCTTTATTTTCCAAGGTGAGAAGGTTCCTAGTGAGTCCCTTACTGTAATAGACAACAAAGCCAAAGTTTACCAGAAAGTTCGCTATGAAGAGACAGAAACTGAAATAGAGGATGAAGTTGACATCCTCATGTCTAGTGACATAATGGCAGCTCAGATGTCTACAAAAAAAATATCTTTTGCAAGAGCACAGTCTGGCTGGATATTTCGTGAAGACAGGAAGGAAACTGTGGCAGGCTTGTACAAAAGTGACATATACACCATAACAGGACTTGTGCTAGAGTCCAGAAAAAGACGGGAACACCTCTCTAATGATGATCTCCAAAAGAATAAAGCAATTATTGAAAGTTTGACCAAAGGTAATACACACAGCTTGGATACAAATGGTGAACCAACTCGAAGAGCATCATTAAATCCTCCACCTGAAACAAATGTAGACTATGAAACTTATATACGATCTGCACCCGGATTATATCCTAGCCTGGGTCGAGAGTTAGTCTACAAAGAGTCGTCAAGAAGCTTCAGAGCAACTATTGCTATGAGTGATGATTTCCCACTTAGTGTGGAGATGCTATTAAATGTTCTGGAAGTGATAGCACCATTCAAGCACTTTGCCAAATTGCGACAGTTTGTGGAAATGAAGTTGCCTAGTGGTTTTCCAGTGAAAGTTGAGTTACCTATTCTACCTACAGTGACAGCAAAAATCACTTTTCAGAAGTTTGAGTTTCGTGATGACATTCAGTCTGATTTATTTGTTATACCTGAAAACTTTACAGAAGACCCATTGAGGTTTCCTGACTTATGACGCTTTGATTTCCCACCAATGTTTGCATATCGTGAGGGTCCTAAGTGGCGGCGTTTGTATAGGCGAAGTGATGGCGCAATTAGACCATTTAAAATAACACCACCATTGCTCTATATAGAATTTCCCATAATTGATGATATGGGAAATTCTGTATACAATTTAACTTTTTTCTTGAATAGTTAAATTTTGTAAGTAGATTTATGTTTGTAGCAAATTGTCACATGTAGTAGTGTTTCAACCGTGTTAGAAGAATATTAAATATAAGTATGAGAGCTCTCATTTACTTGTAACTACTATTTAAAAAAATATCAAATGGCACTTTTGTTATTAATATATTTTACTTATTTTGTTTTTCTAATATTTTTTACGATTGTCCATGTTACTTGTAAAGACGGATTGAATTAATTTAAACCTTTTTTAATCAGTGTTGTAGATATTAGTGTAGTGTACAAATTGCTCATTCACTGATTACGTCCAGAATGAATTTAAAAGTTATACTTGTGTGTGTACTAAAATTATTTATTTCGTGACTGTGTACATGTGTATTTAAATTTGTATCCATTGCGATTTGCAAATATAAAAAATGAATATTTTAGCATCCAGTTCCTATCTTTTGCGTGTTATTATATTTATTGTTCTGTAATACCCGAAAATGGCCTGAATGAGGTATACAGTTTGGATAGATGTGGCCTGATTCAGCTACTTAACTTTTTTCATTCCAAGGCCTAATTTATATGTGTGGGGCGGTGTCTTTTTTCCTGCGTTATTTCAATTAGTTAGTTAGTTAGTCAATTTCTTGATAATATAAATTTAATGTATTTAATAATTTTGTGATATGTCATCGTGTACAAACGATTACTAAAACTTTTAAGCATATCAGTAAGGACACCTACTTACGAACTTTTCCTTATACACTGAGTCTGTTCTCAGACAATCTTTTTGTAATCTTTCTTCATAGAAAATTATATTTTGTTGACAAATATGCCTTGTGAGCCCTCTGAGTGCATTGTATTTAAGCCTTTGATTCCACTTACTACCCATGTATCTTTGTTCCTACTCTTTTACATCATTGTGCCTTCTGGAAAACTTCTGTAGTTTCCAGTAAAACATAGAATTGGTCTTAAGTCTGTAACTTATCAAATATCATTTTATGTAAATGTAATCCTGGATGTAACAATAAATAGAATAAATGTTGTGATATTCAACATGTATGTCAAAGTAGATAGAGTACAAGTCAGTCATAAATGTTAGTATTCAAAAATATGGATTAAAATAAGTCATACCATGAGTTGCAATTTATAAGCACTAAATGTACTTATTTTGATTCCCGCACATAGTGCATAGCCAAAGTAGTGTTTAGCGTACCCTGCAATAGTGATTATTAGTTAAACGTAGGACACTCGACATTTGCATTATATCCCACCTGAGAATATTTTGTTTAATTTTTTTTCTTGCCAGCTGCCATCCGACTTAGTTGTCATTGTAATGAATGTATGGATATGAATGTACACACAGAAAAATAAAATTTTAAAATGTTGTAATATAAATATAAAAACATGGTTTTCTTTAAGTTCCCATTTCTTGTGGTAAAAATGCTGATAGGCTTGAGACTTATTACGAAAGGGGAAAAGAAATAAACATAGAAAACTATCATGTAAAACGTTTAATTTTATTCGAAGTTTATAAAATGTAAAATAAATGGTTTTAATGTATAACTAATAAATGTATTTAGAAAATTTAAGCCTGATGGTACAGAAATTGTCGATGATGGTAAACTTGTCACTAATTTCTACTTTTATGTTTTTTAAATTATAAACATAATAATGAAGTGATGATGTTTATCGTAGAGACTTCCGTGAGCGAGTACTCGTGGTTGACATCATTACAGGTATGGTGTCTTCAATGCCCAGCGTCACTACACGCAGTGACACAGTAGAACGACGGGCTGCAAACATTTGTTAAAATAATATTTTTTTAATGATAATTTATGGAACCTTAATGACTTAAAGTAGAAGCCCCAAAATAGAAAAGAGATACTGCTGGGCGAATAAAAATTACTTAACTAATACGCATTAAATTTTTTCTACACGTAAATTACTTTCATCAACTGTTCCGCAAAAACTTAATTCAACACTGTAATAGCATCGTTACGAAATTATTATTTTGTAATCTCTTGCGAAATTGTACAACGGCATATTGCTACTAATCGGACAACTTGTTACTTTATTACATACTAGCGGCCCGGCCCAGCTTCGCCCGGGTACCAATAGATTTCTGTACAATAATATTTACGTATAATACATATAAACCTTCCTCTTGAATCACTATCTATTAAAAAAACCGCATCAAAATCCGTTGCGTAGTTTTAAAGATTTAAGCATACAAGGGGAGATAGGGACAGAGAAAGCGACTTTGTTTTATACTATGTAGTGATTTACTTAGATGTCTTTACAGGATATATTGTCTGCAACACTTCATTGTTTTGTTAACCGTCTCTTCCGAGCCGTATTCATAAAATGTATGATAAAAATACATTTATCTATTGTATTTCTCGTTTATTATATTTTTAGGAGCAGTGTGTATCATACAGATCACTTTGGTAATCCTTAAGGAAGGCCTGTGCTCAATGTGGCTGAAGGTGAATGTACTGAATAAAATCATAATTTAACACATATTGCATCAGACTAATAAGAGCTAATGTAACTCGGTTGCATATAAGGGTCTCAGACTTTTCTGTTATAGTTAGAGCGAAATGCTACTTTAATCAGACAATTAATTATGTAAGTGGGCTTGACTACTACAGAAATAATAAAACAAGCATGAAATTACATCTATGTTCTATGAGAGTATAGAAAATAGGAAAAAAGGACCGTTGATTTACTTAATAATGTTAAGGATTTCGTGTGTTATTCTTAATCAAGGAAATAAAATTATATCTCTTTATTACCTTGTTCCGGAATGTCTTCCATCAGCTGAAAATGGAAAAAAAATATTAAAATTATTACACTAAAACAAAAATGAAACGATGAGATTATCTTTTGGCGAAAGAGGATTAAGATATCGACCCCGCGTCTCATACCGATGGAAATCATTGTTATTTAGTCATGATTCATCATTCAATAATTTTGTTATAATAAATGGTTTTGGACAACCGCCAATCTATAGAATAATATTTTTGTATTTGTCTCTTTCAACCCGTATACGCCCCACTACAGGGCATAAAATGGGATGCCTATACGAAAGTCGAAAGTACGGTGGAGAGTGGTTAGACTATATTAGGGCGGGTTGGCGGAATTTACATACCATAGAGGTTCTTACAAAATCGCTATGGTATGCCGGTCGCAAAAAGGTGAAGTGAGAAGTGCTACAGTTATTATTGAACAATATGATCAATTACAAACTTAGGTATCTGATAATATGTTGTATTTTTAAACCGAAATACTCATTAAAATTGTTTAGGCCAACCTAGATATCGAACCTAACACCTCATGTTTTACAGTCTGTACACACTGTTAATAAACCAATCAGGCTATTTATGATAAAATAATGAAATGCAGGGTTTAAAATAAATCATCTACATAGTAATTATGTTTTAACTAAATAGTGACACATACCAATACATAAAATAATATTTTAGTTTGCTTAAAGGAGAAGGGGCATCCCAGCCTATCTACCAATAACGACAAGCCATATATCAATGGAAAGGTCTTTTCGGGTGCTACAACTTCTATGGAAACAAAATCGATATCGCTGTATTTTAGAAAATATAGCTACTTAAAGACTGCAGGAAAATCACGCGAAAGAGCCACGCCATAGTGAGCAATAACAATAAGCGATGCGTCATTAGAAAGGTCTTCTGAAATACTATAACTTCTTCTACGGCGGCCAGTATCAAATCTCTGCGTGGAAAAAAATATCGCTGCGTAAAGGTAATGCAAGAATGAAAATATGTATATGGACTCATAGCCTGTTGACCAATAGCGACGAGCGATATATCATTCGAAAGCTCTCTTTATTTTCAATAACTTCTTTTTTGCCAAGAAATCCCGATTCGCTGTATGAAAAGAAGTATATCGACATAAAGATGCAACATAAAGGCTCATATGTATGGACTCAAGCTTATCGACCAATAACGACAAGCCATATATCAATGGAAAGGTCTTTTCGGATGCCACCACTTCTTCTATGGCAACAAAATCAAAATCGCTGTATTTTAGAAAATATAGCTACTTAAAGACTGCAGGAAAATCACGCGAAAGAGCCTCGCCATAGTGAGCAATAACAACAAGCGATGTGTCATTGGAAAGGTCTTCTGAAATTCTAAACTTCTTCTACAGCGGCAAGTATGAAATCTCTGCGTGGAAAAAAAATATCGGTGCGTAAAGGTAACGCAAGGATGAAAATATGCATATGGACTCATAGCCATTTGACCAATAACGACGAGCGATATATCATTCGAAAGCTCTCACTTGGACCCCACACGGGATTTGAACCAGAGGCCTCCGCTCTGCAATCATACCGTAGTACAACTACCACCGAAGCAGTTCATACCTACCTAATGTCCACATATTATTTGTTTTTCTATTTCAAATTGTGTTTCTATTTTATTAAGAGTTCTCCGGATTGGTTTATTAAGAACTTTGACAATAATGGACGTCACTGGCAAATGAACACATATCAGTACAAAAATATCTTATCACAAAACTTAAACTGGACTCATTTCACACACATAACAGTTTACATTAACGTTATGTAGAACGCATCGTTTGTTATTATTGCTCACTATGCCGAGGCCCTTTCGCGTGATTTTCCTGCAGTCTTTAAGTAGCTATATACCGGGTATCTCAAGACTGCTACCGAAAACGAAGCCGGGTGGTAGTTTTAGTGGCTACAAACACAATGCAACTAAAATTTTCGCATAGAAACGTGACAATTATTTTTTATGATTTTTTAAATATCGTCATTTTTGGGTGGTAAATCCATAGTTTTGGCTAAAATAATAATTTAAACTCTCTTATATCTTAGAGTATTTATAAATTAAAGGGTATACACTATTATTTTAGGAAAAAAATTATTTACCACCAAAATATGGCAAAAGGAAAAAAATTTCAAAAAAAAATTGTCGCTTATTTTTGCAACTTTTTCTGTTGCATTGTGTCTGAAGTCGCTTAAACTACCACCCGGCTTCGTTTTCGGTAGCAGTCTTGATATACCCTGTATATAGTAATATAGTTAATATAAGTATATATATATACCGGGTATCTCAAGACTGCTACCGAAAACGAAGCCGGGTGGTAGTTTTAGTGGCTACAAACACAACGCAATTAAAAATTTCGCATAGAAACGCGACAATTATTTTTTATGATTTTTTAAATATCGTCATTTTTGGGTGGTAAATCCATAGTTTTTGCTAAAATAATAATTTAAACTCTCTTATATCTTAGAGAATTTATAAATTAAAGGGTATACACTATTATTTTAGGAAAAAATGTATTTACCACCAAAATAGGCAATAGGAAAAAAATTACAAAAAAAAAATTGTCGCTTTTTTTTGCAACTTTTTCTGTTGCATTGTGTCTGAAGTCGCTTAAACTACCACCCGGCTTCGTTTTCGGTAGCAGTCTTGATATACCCTGTATAGTAAAAAAAATAAAAATAAATAAAAATGTTTGCTAAAATACAGCGATTTCGATTTTGTTGCCATAGAAGAAGTGGTATAGGTCTACCAGAACCTCATGGCATTTTGGAAATTTTGAATTTGCGCATTGCAACACTGGGTTAATTGGATGAACATATTTTGATACTTTCAATAATTGTAATTAATTATTATTAAAAATTAACGTGATTTTTTTCGTAAAACTTTGTCAATAAAGTATATGTTTTAAGTATGGGTTATATATAGGTTGTTTCAAATTCAAAATTGTACTTTTAGATTAATAGATTTTTTCAGTTCTAAATTATAAAATTCATACATGCATTACGAGTATTTATAATATAGAGGGAGCGCTGGTACTAAGTAGATAATAATGGTGGTACCGAGCCACCAGTTTCGTTTTAATTCTCTTATTAGTTCTCACTTAATCAAACAAATTTCAATTTACAAATGTAAGTAGTTATATAGATTATGAGACGGTTTTATTTAAATAATTATAAGATTCCAAAAATATTATACGAAAGATACAAGATTGTACAATAAAAAACTTATAATTTTATTTTCAGTCTTCTTTATTTAATTAACACTTTAGTCAGAGCTTACTCCTAATATACTCTCCCTGTACATGTTCTGATGAAGACGATGAATATGAAGGATGAATAATAAACCGTTCCTTATTTAAAATCTTTGGAAATTCCTGTAAATAGGTATTTAATGCATTACTGTTTAGTATCCAAAAATGACATTACAAATTTAAAAAAATGATATTTAGAAGTATATACGATAAAATACATGTACTTATCCAACACAAACAAAAATATTAAGTATCAAAACTATTCACTCCGACTGCTTTGTTAAAACGACGTCGAATTTAAAACCGACGATTTTGTTTAAATTTGACCAAATTATTCACGGGTCTGATGATAAACCTTGTAAACAATTTGTCGCGCTTGTGATCGTAGAACTAATTTGTATATTTTCGCTAAGGAAGTACAGAAATCTTAAAATATTCACATCGAATGACATAACTCAAGTTTTGAATCAGCTGTTGACCGATGGTATTGCCACATAAAAATCATTGTTTGTTTTTAATGTTATGCCATGAGATTCTGGTAGACCTATAGCACCCGAAAAGACCTTTCCATTGATATATGGCTTGTCGTTATTGGTCGATAGGTTTGACTCCATACATATGAGCCTCGCGATATCTTTATGTCGATATACTTCTTTTCATACAGCGAATCGGGATTTCTTGGCAAAGAAAGAAAAAAAGTTATTGAAAATAAAGAGAGCTTTCGAATGATATATCGCTCGTCATTATTGGTCAAATGGCTATGAGTCCATATACATATTTTCATTCTTGCATTACCTTTACGCAGCAATATTTTTTTCCACGCAGAGATTTGATACTGGCCGCCATAGAAGAAGTTATAGTATTTCAGAAGACCTTTCTAATGACGCATCGCTTGTTGTTATTGCTCACTATGGCAAGGCCCTTTCGCGTGATTTTCCTGCAGTCTTTAAGTAGCTATATTTTCTAAAATACAGAGATTTCGGTTTTGTTGCCATAGAAAAAGTTGTAGCATCTGAAAAGACCTTTCGATTGACATATCGCTTGTCGTTATTGGTCGATAGGCTGGAGTCTATACATGTTTGCCCCTTCTCCTTTAAAAATCATTGTGTTTAGAAATCGCTAACAATACATTTTACGAGAGTTATGAAAAAAGAAAAGAAAACTGACTTGATAAATTGGAGAATTGTTAAAAGTAGGGAGTCTAATGCCGAATGGCAACAACGAGGTGTGTGTGCATTGTGGACACGTGTGCGGGCGTCAAAGCCGCGACAAATGCAGGCGGACGCCGCTTATCAACCCCAATAAACTTAAGTGTCCACATAATCTGCTTGCATAACAAAACGTGCGCTCTGCACTCGTCTTACAATGAAAATTTAAAAATATGCTACGATAAATGGAGTAAAAAACCCACTGACCTCTGTTAGGACATAATATGTATAAAGACGTACCCAAGCGTGAAATTTGTATACATGACTTAAAAAAACGAGCAGAGGTTGTTCAACCGACAATCTACTTCCTTGCAAAATGCTATAAATAGTTTCAAACGCAAGTATGATCGATAGATCGATGTTGGTCAACTTTTTGCTGAGGCATGTAGATTTGTATAGCTGTTGCATTCAGCCTACGAGTCAATGGTTTTTGCAGAGGCAATCAAACCACAGTAATATTATAGGTAATATAAAAATATTTCAATGCCTCCGCTTGCAGTTTATTGAGAGCCGGCTGGGAAGCGAGCGACCACGGGTTCGATTCCGCCATTGACACAATTATTTATTTCAGGTCTGCCAGTTGTAAGATCAAAAAATCCTTAAAATAGTTTAATCATAGTGTGGGTATAGTGTGACTAACTTACATCACTGTAAGTTTGTGACTGTTACGCGATTTTATTTATTATTTCTATGCTCTAGTTTTCTAGTGCGTTCTTTATAATCGTATATCGATTAAGATAACGCAATTAACACGGTCACTGTGTTTTATTTACCTATCGTATAAACACCGAAATAATTATACATATCTAGATAGATGGCTACATCCTACTCATACGTCATGCATACCGCCCATGCGTGGGATCCTGAAAGTTATTAATTTGTTAAAGCAAATACCAAATAAGTGGGTCATCTGATGTTAAGTGGTATTTGCCGCACATTGACATTTTAATAATACATAATAGGGATGTTGCAGATGCCAATTTTTTCACATCCGCGGATGTGAATGCGGATGCGGATGTTTAAGATCCTATAGACACATAGTATGTGAATGAATATAGAAATAAAACTATTATTTACGGATTTTATCGCGGATTTGGTAAAAAAAATTAACTTCGACGCACAGTGGGACGGATTTCGGGGCTCCCTTTCATAGGATTTTTCAATATTTTTTTTACCTTTTTTCCCAAATCTAAGTATGAGGTATTATTGTTATTACCATAAAATTAACTAATATTAGAATTTTGAACCGACTGGCATCTCAAATATTTAAATAAATGACTTTGAAGATTTTAAATGTATGAAAACGGATTTTGTTTTCGTCCTAACTTTTTTTTATATCAAGATGTAAAGCTGAAACTTTTAGAGATTATAACTTGAACCCACACCAAGCCATACAAATTTTGACCTTGACCCCGACCGGTCCCGTTTAGGAGATATGGGGTAAGGAAATGTGCACATTTAGCCCGCATTTTGACACGGGCTAATGTGTTTGCTTTTACCTTTTTTCGCAGATTTAAGTATAAGGTATTATTTTTATTACCATAAAATTAACTAATATTAGAGTTTTGAACCGATTCTTATCTAAAATATTGAAAAAAAAAATGACTTTAAAGATTTTCAATGTCTGAAAACGGATTTTGTTTTCGTCCAACTTTTTTTTATATCAAGATGTAAAGCTGAAACTTTCAGGAATTATAACTTAGACCCACACCAAGCGACACAAGTTTTGTTCTTGACCGAGCCCCGTCCCGTTTGGGAGATATTATGGGGTAAGGAAATGTGCACATTTAGCCCGCATTTTGACACGGGCTTAAAGTGTTTAAATAAATTAAATTCTTACATTTGTCTATGTAATAATATCATATGATATCTAAGAAACACCTGCAACTCATAACCTTGACCTTGAACGACCCCGTTCCACAGATATGAATAATTTAAAAGTGCATTTTCGGAATATGTTGTTACACGGATATGGGGTTTCGTAACTAGCTTGTATCTGAAATTTGCTATCCAAAATAACAGGATTTT
This sequence comes from Hyles vespertilio, assembly GCA_009982885.2. Classification (NCBI taxonomy): domain Eukaryota; kingdom Metazoa; phylum Arthropoda; class Insecta; order Lepidoptera; family Sphingidae; genus Hyles; species Hyles vespertilio. Next base: position 16,580,731 of record CM042818.1, read on the forward strand.
TGTAACATGTTAGCTTTAGGCCCTAAATTATTACTTTTGACCTTAATCTTGAAGAATTCCATTCAAAAGGTACATACGAATAAAAAAAAATCAGCAATATGAAAAATATAGAATAGAATTATTGACCGAGAAATACATAGCCTAAACTAGTTGTCTGGTTTGAAGTAGTCATATTTTGTATAAAGTTTATGTAAATAGTGGATGAATGGGTGCTTGAAAAAACATTACTCTATGATAGAAAGGTAAAATCCATTATTTAAGCCATCACTTTCTTCGTCATTAACAAATACTCCACATGGAATTACTTGGATGATGACTTTTAAACTGGCTTATTAATTATACATCTACACCTGTGATGCACACAGTAGTTTCGGGATCGGCAAAAAATATCTTGCAGTATTCCCATCATTAGAGAGAGAAGTCCCATTTCATCTTAAATTGATCTTGGATTGCTTTTTTCTTACTTGCCAATAGTTGTTTTAAGTCGTCACCTTTAGCCTGTCATTTTTTAAAGTCGAGGCCATAAGCTATGTGCAATATGCATTCCATGCATCTTATAAGTGTATGGAGAGAAGACGAACCAAAGCATATCTACGGGATGACTTCTTTGTGAAAGCATGTTGATATTATTCATCGCTGTGGGTTTTGCTTTGCAAATATCACATGTTGCCGTAAACTTATCGCTCAGTTTCAAGGATATCTAGCCGTCAATCATGTGAAATTTGTGGCTAACGCTTACATTTTCAAACAAAGTTGGCTGTAGAGCAGCAATTTCTCTCTCTACTGAAGCCATTTCTTCCTTAATATTCAAATCATTTTCTTTAGCAAACTTAAAATTTTACTGTCGACCAATATGGCCGACAGTAAAACGTTGAAGAAGCTTTCGGATTTTCTCATACCGCTTCAGCAGTGTCATTTCTTGTTAACTTCAACGGAACAAATGAACACATAAATACGTTGGAATCGTCACTGCCCATTTTTTTCATAGTTGCTATATCCAGAAGCACCGACAAATCCCCATTTAGTGGTAAGAGTCAAATTGCATCTCGTAGAATAAGTTTCTACTGTTTTAAATAATCTTTTAATAGTAATATCTAATATTGACTGCAGCTTAAGTTTTACTTCAGATTTGGTTATTGTCATATCTTCTTTTTCTGGGTAACACTCCTGTTTCTCATTTATCACACAATTATAGGATGGGAAAATATCACATCCTAAATCCTTTGTTTCTTTCCTCAATGTCATATATTGCCACTAAGATAACTTTAAAGAACTTGTGCAATACCTAATGCCTTGTCAGCGGAGCTAGCCCACTGATTGGAGTTCAAACAAGCTCAGAGCATCAGAGCATCTTCGGGATGTTTAATTAGAAAAATGTAAGAATTTAATTTATTTAAACGCATTAAGCCCGTATCAAAATGCGGGCTAAATGTGCACATTTCCTTATCTCCCAAACGGGACGGGTCGGGGTCAAGGTCAAAACTTGTGTTGCTTGGTGTGGGTCTAAGTTATAATTCCTGAAAGTTTCAGCTTTACATCTTTGATATAAAAAAAAGTAAGGACGAAAACAAAATCCGTTTTCATACATTTCAAATCTTTAAAGTTTTTTTTTTCAATATTTCAGATAAGAATCGGTTCAAAACTCTAATATTAGTTAATTTTATGGTAATAAAAATAATAACTTAAACTTAGATCTGCGAAAAAAGGTAAAAGCAAACACATTAGCCCTTGTCAAAATGCGGGCTAAATGTGCACATTTCCTTACCCCATATCTCCTAAACGGGACCGGTCGGGGTCAAGGTCAAAATTTGTATGGCTTGGTGTGGGTTCAAATTATAATCCCTAAAAGTTTCAGCTTTACATCTTGATATGAAAAAAAGTTAGGACGAAAACAAAATCCGTTTTCATCATTTAAAATCTCAAAGTCATTTATTTAAATATTTGAGATGCCAATCGGTTCAAAATTCTAATATTAGTTAATTTTATGGTAATAACAATAATACCTCATACTTAGATTTGGGAAAAAAGGTAAAAAAAAATATTGAAAAATCCTATGAAAGGGAGCCCCGAAATCCGTCCCACTGTGCGACGTATCAATTACTTTACAGGATTCATGGTCACGGGCAGACTGAGTTATCCGCTCAGTGACTGTTACAATTTAACTACCCTTAATTTACAATGATTATAAAGCTAATCTGTTTTTGCGTTCCTATCTACGCAGAAGAAGCTGTGTCTTGATGTCTGGCAGTTGGTCTTTTGGGTTCCGATTTAATTAAGTGTAGGATTGGGTTCCATGCTTGTGTAAGCTTCAAACCATCTTCTCTATTGAAATTTGGATGCATTACCTTCGTTTTGACCAGCCTCAAGTCCTCGCAAAAGAACACCGTTTCCTGCCCAGGATGATTCGCGAGGCTATGGCTAGACTAGGCTAAGAACCATAGAAATTCTACTCAATTTTGAGGAGTTCTCCTATCTACGTTCAAAGATATTTATCAGATCTTCACTATTGACCTAATGACAAGCATTAGCTTTCAACCAAAGAATAATCAAAATCGGTTTACTCAGTACAGAGTTATGAGGTCACAAACTTAAAAAAAACATACAGTAGAATTGAGAACCTTCTCCTTTTTTGAAGTCGGTTAATTAGTACTTATTAAGTATAACGTGCATTTTCTGATTCAAGGCGGTTACGAAGATGTTTGTTAATTAAAACCACGCTGCTAAATAATTTTTCGCTAGGAACACTGCTTAATGGAGTAGATAAAAATCTACGTGCTTAATTTCTTCTCGATGAACACCACTTAAGAGGATTTTTATCCAAATGGACTCTTATTTTTAGTGCGGTAAGAAAATAATTCTCTTTTGAGTACAGCTTCAGTGCTATCTATCATTTTCGAGTCGCTGCAGTCTCATCTTCACTAGATGAATCTAACATCATAGCAACAACAAACGCGTTGGATCCTATCACTATTCCTTTCACTCCCTTTGGTCAATGTCACGTGCGAACGGCACGCGCCATTTGCCAGCACCGCTAAATTTCTGTCTTGTCTCATCTTGCAGGGATGTTGCGAATGTTCGCATCCGCATCCGCAAATGCGGAACTTCCACATAGATTTGGACATCTGCATCCGCATCCGCATCCGCAATAATCGATGCGGATATTTATGCGGATGCGGATGTAATACAAGATGAGACAAGACAGAAATTTGGCGGTACTGGCGAATGGCGCGTGCCGTTCACACATGACATTGACCAATGGGAGCGAAAGAAAGAATGACATGATCCGACGCATTTGTTGTTGCTATGATGTTAGATTCTTCTAGTGAAGATGAGAGTCGAGAAATACCAGAAAGTGGTAGCACTGAAGCTGTACTCAACTTTCTTAACTTTCAAATTTTCTTACCGCATTAAAAAAGAGCCTATGTGGATGAAAATCCTCTTAAGTGGTGTTCATCGAGAGGAATTTAAGATATTATTGCAGATAGCACGAAGATTTTTATCCACTCCACTAATTAGTGATCCTAGCGAACAATTATTTGCAGCGTGGGTTTAATTTACGAACCTCTTCCTAACCGCCTTGTATTAGAAAAGGCGACGTTATACTTAATAAATAAAATGGTGTTCTTTTGCGAGCACTTGGGGCTACTCAAATCGAAGGTGATATTTAATTATCAATAGAAAAATGGCTAGAACCTTGCACAAGCATGGATCGAATTCTACAAATAAATAAATCGGAACCCAAAAGACCAACTGCCAGACATCAAGACACAGCTTCTTCTGCGTAGATAGGAACGCAAAAACAGATTAACTTTTTAATTTAATAATTGTAAATTAAGGGTAGTTAAATTGTAACGGTCACTGAGCGGGTAACTCAGTCTGCCCGTGACCATGAATCCTGTAAAGTAATTGATACGTCGGGAAGTTAATTTTTTTTACCAAATCCGCGATAAAATCCGTAAATAATAGTTTTATTTCTATATTCATTCACATACTATGTGTCTATAGGATCTTAAACATCCGCATCCGCGGATGTGAGCCTTTAAAAATCCATACCCTTTTATTTATAAATAATCTAAGGTATAAAAGTGTTTAAATTATTATTTTAGCAAAAACTATGGAATTACCACCCAAAAATGACGATAATTAAAAAATCATAAAAAATAATTGTCGCGTTTCATTGCGAAATTTCACTAAAACTACCACCCGGCTTCGTTTTCGGTAGCAGTCTTGAGATACTCGGTATGTATATTATTTTTTTATTGCAATGAATGGTGCGTTTAACATGCCGTTTGCCTGATGGTAAGCGATGCGACCGCTCATGAACAGTAGCAACACCAAACAACACCTTGAATTAAAAAGCAATGCTTGCCATTCCACTGCGCTCACCATCCTGAGACGTAAGATGTTAAGCCTCAATATGTCCAGTAGTAACTCTGGCTACAATGTCCTTCAATCCGAAACACAACAGTGCCTTTAAACTGCTGTTTGACGGGAGAAATAGACATTGCGATGGTACTCACCCAGGCAGCCTCTCACATATGAGACACCTATCACCAGTAACCTAAGTAGAGTGAGGGATTGATAGACCAATTTGAGAATCATTGTAAAGTTCGTAAAGTTCAAGTAAGTTCATGAGTAAAAATCGTAAAGTTCCAGTAAGATAGTTACGTACCGCCGGTTCGTGCACTTTGGGCGCGAGGCTCCTGCGGAACGCAGAGAAGCGCTTGGTGTAGCCGCTGGCGACGCTCACGCCGCTCTTTATAGACTCCGATGATGTTGAAAATACTGACTCTGATGGTATAAAAATACTATTATAGCAGACAATATATTCGTGCATATAGACGAAAATGAATTGAGGAATTAACTGATGGTAAGACCACCGCTGCCCATGAAAACAGCTTAAGAGTCAATATTGTGAGTGGCAGATTTAACATTATTTTTTTAAATATTGTTATGAGATGAGAGAAGACAGTCTTCGAAACGGTTCCCTCTAAACAAATAAATGAATTTATTAATTACTCGATTTTTTTATTATTTTAATCAATTTAGTAGTCTAATATTTATTATCGTTCTTATCTTCATAATCGACCTGACAGAACTAACATATGCTGTATTCAACCAACAAATCTGCAAAGATGGTCACTTCGCTTAGCTTGAGGATTTCCTTTAACCATCTGAATGAATCACATCAAGGGCGTCGCGAAGGGGGGGCAGGTAGGGACAGCTGCTCACCCCCCCCCCCTTGAGATTAAAAAAAAATTGCCAAATATAAAGCAACCCAAATCTTTTACTTGGCTTGCCTACTATACGGTATTTTTTTTGTATATACCATACTATTGTACAATAACATTGACCGTCTGGGGGCCACCGTTAAAATTATGTAAATTGCAATGACATTTTTCTGATTCTCCATATTATTTGCCCCTCCCTAGGCCATCGGCTGGCGACGCCCCTGAATCACATTAACAGAAGAGAAATATTACCTTCCAGTTCCAAACACGACTCTTTAAATGGAGCAGCTTCGGCATCGCTTAATAATCTGCAAAAATATTTGAAAATGTTGAATATATATAGGGATAATGTTCATACGCTATATACTTTTAGCCTTAAACCCAACAAGCTTAAAATAAATGCTTTTCACATAACTAACCATATACAAATTCAACTGAAATGAAATAAAATCCAAGGACTGTTTCTATAATACCATAATAGTTTAGTAGCCGATATCAGGGTTTTTTTTTATTTTATTTACATCTTTTTATAGGTTTATTTTTATAGGTTGTAACATCCACCCATATACGTCCCACTGCAGAGCACGGGCCTTCTTTACAATCGACAGTACGATTGAGAGTGGTTAGGCCATATATTCCACCACGCTGCACTGGCCTAGTGCGGGTTGGCGGACTTCCATACCATAGAATTTTTATACATCGCTATGATATGCAGGTTTCCTTACGATGTATCATAACAATTTTGCAAGTGTCGTCTAAATGGTACAATATGTTAACTTGTATACATCGATTCCTATAGTATGCGACAGGTCAATATGGCAATCGGGGTATGAGATGACGCGCGGGGGAGGGGACGCCCCGCACACCCGCACATCACAGATTTGCATACATCGATCAGTTATAAATTGTAGATAAAATATCGACATATTGCATATAGTAAACTAGACTTAATTATTTTACTTATCAAAAATTATCGATATAAGCTACTCGGACGTACTTACTACATCACTAAAACACTGCGATGTCTACCTGTCGCGTGCGTCTAGTAAACCCATAGTAGTGACATAAATAAATCAATTTAAGCTTATTGATTTAAATACAGGAACTGCAGTGGCAGTTGTGAGGGCGGGACAGTATTCAGCTGGCAGTGTAGTAGCATAATAATAAAAGGAAAAAACAGGTTCCTACCAGGTGAATAAATAACATGTTTAAGATTGACAGGCCACTTCCAATAAGTCGATATTATTGATTGACCTATGTGTATATGGTACGAAATCAAACTCCAAGCAGTTGGCTCCGACAATCACTATTCTATGTGATACAATTATATCCCTCTTGGCGTGGTTTCCCGTAAGAACGGTATATTTTATGGCGCGTAGCTATAACATTATACCCACTTTAGGTGACATTTGTTTGTTTCCAATTGTTGGTTATGTTATTTATTTGCACACGCCGCGCTCACTCTGCAACTTGCGCCTGCGACGGCTTGTACATCGCAACTAAATAAATTATAACGACGCAGTTGTGTGCACGTGCAAACGTCGATTGCGAAACGGATGTTATTGTAATTTTATAATATTGTGCATTTTATTAGTTATTTTTTTTATTACTGTTATTTTCGTTTCTTTTTTTATTTTGTATATAAATTTGAGTAATTGGTTTGACGTCCGTACGTCACTTAAGGTGGCCACTGAAAATCAGCGTTGTGATGTGGTTTGCACCACTTCATAACATAAAGCTGAGTGGCCACCTACCGGTCACAGACGCGATCAGCCATTTTTTATTATAAAGTTTTATAATACTGTGTGTTTTATGTACGTTGCGTCTGTGTATCAATAAATAGTTTTTCTTTCTTTCTTTCGATATACAGATCCTTGAAGGAGACCACCAGTATTCAGTTGCCAGTGGTTAAATAGATAAAGAGACAGAAATTGAGAGAGTGTGTGTGTGAGAGAGAGTAGGCGTGCGTAGCTCATACTTGTGCACGAGCATTTGCAGCCTGCGCTGGTGCTTGTGCAGATGTCGCTGCAGATGCGTGGCGGCCAGCAGCGCGCCGAGCCGCGCCGCGCCGCCCGCCGCCGCGCTCCACTCCGCCAGCGCCGACAACGCGCTCTGCGCAGACTCAGAGTAGTCGCGCACCCACAGGGCGATCTGCAATGTATAACTCTACTGTATCACTCCGTAAGTTCTCCCTACTATAGACAAGAACACAAGCGAAAAGTTTTATTTATCGAAATGCTATGATCTTTTCTACATAAAAACATTTTTAAAGTAAAATTTATTTACGGACATTTGATTTGGGGAGTAAAGTGATGAGAGAAATGCGTGACGAGAGCATTAAAAAAGTATAATTAAGCGAGGTGAATGGTTAAGAGGGAGATATAATGTGGTGAAAATAGAAAAAGAAGAGTTACATTTCGTATATTACTGTCGGGACAAGAGAGAGAGAGAGATTGCGATCACGCCTCAGAACAATGAATAGCATAAAAGGAGTACTATTGATATTTTAACGTACACTCTAATTTTGACAACAAGACATAATTGTGCTGTGATCTCTTCTGATAGTTTATCGATATCGATACATGAACTTTATTTATAGCAAATTCGTAGACACAGTGGTAGATATTCATACATGAATCATTATTATTTATTTCATTTTTTTATTTATTAAAAACTTGTGTCTTATCTTTGTAGCTACAGAACAAAAGTATAATATGACGATCTACTTTTTGAAAAGGTGTCCTCTGGTGTCTTCAGTTGTTACTAAGATAAAAACTAGCAAAAATATAAGATAACTCCCATGAAAACCCATTTTGAATTAGCAGTTTTATCTTTCGCATATAAACGTAAAAAAAAACATTACATGTGTGATTGCGTTACTCTGCTAGTATGCAAAGCCTCTAAACAGTAAATTTTTGCCATGAACATGATGACATCGAAAATTATTAAGAGTAAGGTCGGAACTTCTTTATTTACACAAATTTTAATAATTAATAACGGATTTCGGTGAATTCTCTATCCAGCATGAAGGGTACCATTTCACATGTTTGTGGGTTTTTCTGACGAAAACTGTAAATTTGGCAAAAAATACGAATTCTCGATATACTGTAAAATCAAGTGTACAGATGAATAGAGAACCATCTGATCATGAATTTTGGGGAAGGAAAGGTAGTATCTTGAAGGAATGTTTTGAAATAATTAATGCAGAAAAAAGAGTCGTTCAGACAAATGAGAAAAGCTCAAGCAAACGAGCTAAAAAAATGCCATTAGGTCGTTGAAGAAATGTGTGAAAATAAATGTGTGTTTTTTTTTTAATTATGTCGTATTTATTAAGAGTGATAAAAAAAAACTATTGAAAGAAAAATAAAGAATATAATATGCAGTCTATTTGATTGTTAAAACTATATGGCGTACTTTTATGTTTATTTGGGATATGATTATCTCTCTTTCTTTCTCTCTTTTCAATCTTAAGCAAATACGCTGTAGTTTTTCCCATTGGAAATTTGTACCCGCAACACCATGAATCCAATTTTGCCTAATATCGTCATCTGTAGAGAATCTGCAATGAAGGCATTTTAATATGAAACACAAAGTTTCTATCATACGGCATCCTAGACCACAGCCCTCGCGCAGTAGCAGATTGCTTTTTACCACTACACTACCGGGTAGGTATTTTAAAGTACAAGCCAATTTATGTAACATGGCTAGTAAACTAAAAAATATATTATTTATATTATCGATAAAATGTGCCGCACATCACTATTGAATATGTCGTAACTAAATGGTGTCGGCGCTTTGGCCGTTTGTAACATTTGACATAACTGCACTTTCGGTCGCGTAATTATACCCAACATAGCAATTTGACGTTTCATCAGTGAACATGAGCCGTCCTTAGCACATATTATTTGTCTCATTCTCTCCCATGATGTTGGCCCATTGGAAAAAACAGGATAAGTATATGAGTAGTAGTCACACATTTTCATTCTCTCTTCTTCTCATAGCCAGTGCAACGTACAAAATCTAGTCAACGGAATCACGTCATTACAACATACATACATATTCAATTTTAGTTTTTTTATTGAACTCTTTTTAGTATCAATAATAAAGAATATACCACGTTTTTATTATCACTTTACTACTCTGTCATTTATTGTGGCAGTAATAAATATTCTTTTTTTTTTCTAACATTTTCTCTCTACAGAACATAGTAATCCAGCTACTCAGTATTAAAGTGGTGTGTACTTGGAATATGCGCCACTGGTCCTCTCCGTCGACTAGTTTCCGCGCGCGCTTGGCGTTGTGCGCGACCAGGTCCCGCGCGTTGTGCAGCCGACTCTCCTGTCTCTGCACTCGCTCGCGGGCGCCTTCCAACTCGCTCTCTGCCTCCGACCTGCAGACGACACATATACATATTATATACTGCATACATTCTAATCAATCTAATGTGCCCTTTCTTTCGCCTAACTAAATATCCATCCGAGGATTGCCTGCAAGAAAGTAGTGTGATTAGGTCGCCACTTGTACTATTATTATGTGATTTCTTTATTATTTCCATATACGGTGCAAAAAAGGATTAAATAAATAAATAATCATATAACTAGGTTGACAGCAGCTCAGTTGGTTGGACGCCGGCTGTGAATCGAGGGGCTGCGGGTTCGATCCCCACACCAAGACACAGAAAAGTTTCTGTGCGTTAGTTTCGGGTCTGGGTGTTTAAGGCCGAAAAGTTTCTCGTAGTTCATGATATCCACGACACAAGATTCGATCTTAGTGTGGGGTGAGGACTATATATATATATGACTGTTTGGTGTATTAGGTTATACTTATAGTCAAGTGCGGATTGTAGTTCAATCTAACACATTTACTACAATCTCATAAAATAGGGACGTTGACTCCCACACATCACAAATTCGCGTAAACTACTACTGAACATATTGAGACTTAACATCTTATATCTCAGAATGGCGAGCGCAGTGTAATGCAAAGCATTGTTTTGTAATTCAAAGTGGAGTGGTTTTACGCTTTGTAATTCAAGGCAATGTTTGGTTTTGCTACTGTCCATAAACGGTCGTATCGCTTACCATCAGGCAAATTGCATGATCGTCACACCATTCATTGCAATAAAAAATAAATTAAAAAAACTCATATATACTGGTATATCAAGACTGCTACCGAAAACCAAGCCCGGTGGTAGTTTTAGTGACTTCAGACACATTGCAACAGAAAATGTTGAAAAAAAACCGACACATTTTTTTTCTATGGTCTTATTTGCATGGCAAATTCATTTTTTTCCTAAAATAATAGTCTATATCCTTTTATTTATAAGGACTCTAAGGTATAAAAGAGTTTATATTATTATTTTAGCAAAAACTATAGATTTACCACCCTAAAATTACGTTATTTAAAAAATCATAAAAAAAAATGTCGCGATATTTTCGGAAAATTTTAGTTGCATTGTGTTTGTACTCACTAATAGTACCACCCGGCTTCGCTTTCGGTAGCAATCTTGATATACCCAGTATATAAGTACATATTTATATACTGACTGTCTGGCAGTAAGCTGGTTGCACTTATCTGTGAGGAGCGTGAGTTGCGAGCTTGTGTCGGACATGTTCTGCTCCATCTTGCTGATGGTATTGTTCAGAGCCTTCAGCTGGTCGCTCATCTCGTAGTACTTCTTACTTAAGCTGTTCAACTCTTCTATCTCGGGAGCTGTGGAATTCATTGTATTGGTTTGAAATATAGGTGATACTTTCAATGATATTGCTGAATCACCAATATAAAGCTGAATGGGGGTACCTGTTGTTGGCACAATTAGCATAATAATAGTTATTTATTTAATTATTATTTGTCATTGTATCTCAATAATATTATTTTTTAAATGTAATACTTAATTAATAAAAGTTAAATGGTTGTTATGAATGAACGTCAGAAGCTTCACTCGGTACGGAGCTTTGTAGTATGGTATACGTATCTTGGAGACGTAAAATTGGTAAAACTAAATTATATGGTGATGATGGTGATCAATCTTTTCATTGACTCCTGGCGTTGTATTTCCTTGAACTAGGTCATATAGCATGGAAATATCTAGTACGTGATATCAATGGTGATTTATTCAAGTGATGATGATGGTGATGTGTATGGCATAATGTTAGTTTCAGCCGTGTGACAGGGGCAAGATACAGTGCCTTCTTTAATTCGGTCGAACGATATAAAAAATTATAAATATATAACAATTGACGGACTAATTCATAAACAGTTTTAAATCCTATTTTGGTTCATAAGATAACTTTTTTTTCCTGTCGAACGCATTTTGAATTCAGTTTGAGCGAAGACGATAAAAAATTCAATGACTAAATTAGTTTTAAAAATTGTCTATGAATAAGGTCATTAATGTTTAATACTCTACTTGGTTATGTAGTGATAACGGTGATTTTATTTCATTTCATTAATATTGTGGTGTGTTGTTTATAGTCGTGTGAGATGGACTTTACTGGTGGTAGGTCTCTCATATGTGAGAGGCCACCTTGGTAGGTACTACGCAAGCAGCAGTGAGCGGTCGTATAGCTTACTATCAGGCGAACGGCATGCTCGTCTCGCCATTTACAGCAATAAAAAAGACCGAATTGCAACTATTTTTATGCAATTTAATATGATATAAAAAAAAATATTTTCAAAAAATGTGATGTTATAAAGCTTTGGACTCCTGCAGCTCCTTGTCACACTTCGTCGACCACCTCCTTCTCTCTTAACGTGTGACGTAATTTATGGATGGCCCCTAATAACGCATGAGATGATGAGGGTGACGTGTATAGTGGTATAGTTGTGACGTAATTTAAGGATAGCTCCTAATGACGCATGAGATGATGAGGGTGACGTGTATAGTGGTATAGTTGTGACGTAATTTAAGGATAGCTCCTAATGACGCATGAGATGATGAGGGTGACGTGTATAGTGGTATAGTTGTGACGTAATTTAAGGATAGCTCCTAATGACGCATGAGATGATGAGGGTGACGTGTATAGTGGTATAGTTGTGACGTAATTTAAGGATGGCTCCTAATGACGCATGAGATGATGAGGGTGACGTGTATAGTGGTATAGTTGTGACGTAATTTAAGGATAGCTCCTAATGACGCATGAGATGATGAGGGTGACGTGTATAGTGGTATAGTTGTGACGTAATTTAAGGATGGCTCCTAATGACGCATGAGATGATGAGGGTGACGTGTATAGTGGTATAGTTGTGACGTAATTTAAGGATAGCTCCTAATGACGCATGAGATGATGAGGGTGACGTGTATAGTGGTATAGTTGTGACGTAATTAAGGATAGCTTCTAATGACGCATGAGATGATGAGGGTGACGTGTATAGTGGTATAGTTGTGACGTAATTTAAGGATAGCTTCTAATGACGCATAAGGTGATGAGGGTGATATATGGTATTTATTTTTATTTATTTATTTTATTTATTTGTGTATATACAGGGTATATCAAGACTGCTACCAAAACGAAGTTGGGTGGTAGTTTAAGCGACTTCAGACACAAAGCAACAGAAAAAATTGCAAAAAAAAGAGTCAATTTTTTTTTTGTTATTTTTTCCTATGATCATATTTGGGTGGTAAATGTATTTTTTCCTAAAATAATAGTGTATACCCCTTTATTTATAAATAATCTAAGGTATAAAAGAGTTTAAATTATTATTTTAGCAAAAACTATGGATTTACCACCCAAAAATGACGATATTTAAAAAATCATAAAAAATAATTGTTGGGTTTCCTTGCGAAATTTTTAGTTTGTTGTGTTTGTAGTCACTAAAACTACCACCCGGCTTCGTTTTCGGTAGCAGTCTTGGTAGTTTTAGTGGCTACAAACACAATGCAATTAAAAATTTCACCTAGAAACGCGACAATTTTTTTTTATGATTTTTTAAATATCGTCATTTTTGGGTGGTAAATCCATAGTTTTTGCTAAAATAATAATTTAAACTCTTTTATACCTTAGAGTATTTATAAATAAAAGGGTATATACTATTATTTTAGGAAAAAAATGTATTTACAACCCAAATATGGCCATAGGAAAAAAATAACAAAAAAAAAATTGACTCTTTTTTTTGCAAATTTTTCTGTTGCATTGTGTCTGAAGTCGCTTAAACTACCACCCGGCTTCGTTTTCGGTAGCAGTCTTGATATACCCTGTATACTTAGTCCTGATACGATAAGATCAAATCTTGTATCGCGGGTATCAGGAACTACGAGAGACTTTTTACCCTCACAATCACCCAGACCCGATAGAAATATTTGTGGGCCTCACAAACATATCTCTCGGTGCGTGGATCGAACCCGGATGTGCCACAGAGTATAGCATAGTGGTAGTTACAGTGTTCCTGCAGCGGCTGTATGTGGTGCATGAAGTGATGGTGCGCGGCGTGCAGTACCCGCAGCGTGGCCTCGAGCGCGGCCACGTCGGCCTCGCGCCGCGCGATGTCGCCGTCCAGCGCCGCGCCGCGACTGCGCAGCTCCGCGCGCTCCGCCGCGAACTGACGCGAACATACATATTGCCATGGCAACTGGCTTACATACCAGAGATGTATGGAGGCAAAATAACAACATTTCAACAAACTCTTCAGAATGAATTAATAATAAAGCTAAGAATAAAGGATCGAGGCAAAATAATAAACTAGAACAAAACTCCAAGCCAGTATCTGACGCACCACATCATTATTGTTACGTCATCTACTGGTGGTAGGTCTCTCATGTGTGAGAGGCTGCCTGGGTGGGTACCATCGCATTGTATATTTCTCCCGTCAAACAACAATGTAGAAGCACTGTTGTGTTTCGGAATGAAGGACATTGTAGCCAGAGTAACGACTGGATATATTGAGACTTAACATCTTATGTCTTAGGATGGCGAGCACTGTGGTATGACAAACATCGCTTCGTGATTCGAGGTGTTGTTTGGTTCTGCCACTGTTTATGAGCTGTCGTATCGCTTACCATCAGGCAAACGGCTTGCTCGTCTCGCCATTCATTGGAATAAAAAAAATAGTATCGAGGTAATAGTAATAAACGAACATAAATCTCCAAGCTAGTAACTGTCGCACCACATCAATATTGTTACGTAATCTGACTTTTATCCCATACAAGAATTGAAGCAATAGTACTATAATCACGCGAACTGTCGCACGACATAATTACTTCCATATCAGCCTTGCACCCCACGAGGATTGAGGCAACAGTAATAATCATTAATAATAATAAGCTTACTTTATGAACTACATAAATTTGTATTTTCAAGTTTTATGAACCTACAAATGATTTGTTATTTTTATATTCCAGTAAAACTATCTTGATTCCAAAGATTTTTCTAAATTATTTAAACGTATTAAATCATTGGTACAAACTGAGTAAGTTACGTAAATAAAATACCTTTATTTTGAAGAATGTCACTGACAACTGTTGTCCAGATTCATCTTTGCCCAGTGATCCAATAAATATATCATATCTGAAAATTGCATAAACCGTTAATTTTACCGCTATAATTAATTTCTCAGTATATCTATAGAAACATTAGGATACGACATGCATGTATGTGCATGTAGTCGTTTGTACAAGCATATACGCGCATATTTTTAAACTGACCATTCCAAGCAGAGGATCTAAAGGTGACAGATAATTATCTGCACAATCAAACCTAGTTGAAACCGTATATATGTTATGAGCCAAGTGATTAATGAGGGCATGCCCGGGCAGTATGAATATTGCCGAGCCATATCGGGCCAAGTGATTAATTACAATCTAAACTCACCTATTTATCACATTGCCCGGGCATTATGAATATGGCTACATGATGAGCGGGCAATGTGATTAATAGGTGATTTTTTACTTGGTGCGCTGCCACATTGTCGCATCTGCGATAGACCCATAAATTAGAAAGGTTGAATTGATCTGCTTATGTTTAGTTGTTTTTTAACGTCCGAAACATTATCTTCAGAAAAAAATTAGTGTAGCCACTTTATGGATCAGTTAGGTCGACTGTGCCCCAAAACCGACTCGGAACACCCCGACTTCACGTAGTCTTTTGGCTACCGACCCTAGAGTGTATATAAAAAGCCGGAGGCGCGGAGGGAGAGCAGCCCCCGCCCGCTGTAACGAAGGATAGGCAACCGTGCGAGCCGAAGCGGCTGAGGCTGCAGCAAGCCGAAGCTGCGGAGGTGAGCATGGGTCCACGTGAACTTTTAAAAGTTGACAGATTATTTAAACCGCTTTCAGTAGTATATAGCGAACTATTAGATGAATGGCAAAATAGATGGGAGGTATCTTTGAAGGGACGTCATTTATATCAATATTTTCCTTGCGTGCGTGATCGTTTGACAAAGACTTGGCTATATGTCGATTATTGCGTATCACAGTTCCTTACGGGCCATGGTAACTTTAAGTCTAAACTGTACTCTTTTAAGCTCGTTGATTCGCCTGCATGCCCATGTTCAACACCTAATTGCGAGTATGAACAGTCCGCGCATCATATACTTTGGGAGTGTAGTATTTGGCAAAATGAGCGTAAAATCATGTTTGATAATATGCAGATATTATCCGGAGTCGTATACTACATGGACCTAGTGGAGACTAGGACGAATTTCCGTGCTTTCCGGCGTTTTTGCCATACCTATTACTGGAATCAAGTATAACAGCTCACACAATAGGTCCCATTTAAATGTAATAATGAATTCCGTGGTGCTTTACAGCTGGCTTCTCCGGCTGTAAAAGTCTTTTTGTGAGGTTATTTACCTCTTTAGTTCAATATTTTGTCACCCGCTTTGCACGGAGGGAAGTGGACATTATTAATTTCCAACTCCTCCTATTAATTTAACTTTCTGATTAATTTCGTTGCGGGTTAAAGACAAGTTAGACATTCCCGGAGACTCGCCGAGCTTCAATGCTTGGTGTCATTACATTGCGTGCCACTGTTGATCCTGGCTTACAGGAGTTGCAGTGGCGGGTGTGAGGGCGGGACAGTCTCCTAAGTCGTACCAGGGGAGGTGCGAAACTCCCCCCTCCCCCTCCACTCCTCCCAACCCACCCCCTCGTGCTGCCCTATTCTAAATTCTACCACTCATTTCTATTTTCACTCTACGGCTCATTGTTTTGATTTTGATTCGCTTTATATCACTTTGCCCAATATGGCACTTGGCATTATTCATAATGCCGGGCAATGTGATAAATTGATTGGTTATAATCATATTGCCCGTTTTTATTGGGCATTATTCATATTGGCCGGGCGTTATGAATAATGCCAGATTAATCACTTGGCCCATAACATATACACATAAGGCTCATTATGAGGATTTTTTCAACCACTTTTTGAGCACATTTACGTGCGTATCTGCGTACGCATTCGTACGTGTACGTACGCGTGCGTGCACGTACCTCTTCTTGAGTTGTTCGATGCGCTGCTCCCTCTCGCGTATGTCGCTGCGCAGCTTGCCGCAGTCCTCGAGGATGGCGCGGCGCTGCACCTCCAGCACGTCGCGCCGAGCCTTTATCTCGATCATGCGCTCCTCCATCGCCTGACAAATATTTAAGAGGAGATATAGACATATTCGTGACAATTAACATGAAAAGAAACTATCGATACATATTTTTACATTTTAAATTAGAAATAGCTACGTATAAAGCTCAACTGTATCAGTTTCCAGCTGATTATGTGAGTTGATGGAGCGTTGACACGAGCGTAGACATTCAATTTTATCCGTTTTCAATAAGGCTCATTATTTAGGTTACATTATCAGAAATAATTATGCATAGTTGACTTCGATAATCTCGATTCTAGTTGGAAGCTACACTCACGGCGTCAAGATTCAGCCTCCTCTGATCTAGCGAATACGCCTGGTCTGTGAGACTGCGCAGCGTGTTGTCCGTGGCGGCGGCGCGCAGGCGCAGCAGCGCCAGGTTCACGCGCGCCGCTCGCCACGCGTCCTGGGACGCGCGCAACTCCTTGTCACCGCCCTCTACTTCTAGCAACGATGTCTTTAGACGACTTTGCTGTAATTTAAAATATTAATTTAGTGAAGCGAAGGAACCTATACATTCACGCAAAACTGGCATCATTTTGTTTAATACTACATTTCATTTAAAAAAATAGTGTAATATAGAAGGTGGGAATATTTATTTAACATTACAATATAAATAAAACATTCTTAAACAATAAAACTCAAACCAAATATACAGATTTTTATAGAAGTTACAAACGTAATATTAAGAAGTGTAATATTACGTACAGAAGTGAGAAGGAAAAATCAAGTGGCAATTTAAATGCAAACATGTCTTATTCTATTTATAATAATGTTAATTCTAAATATTTAAATCCAAATATTAAATTAAGTGTGGACATATTTGTACAATTAATATTACTATACTTTTTGCACGTAAGCTTACGTATCTATTGGAATGGATACGAGCGAAATCCACGTATCTAGCAATCGGCCAATAATATAGACTCTACACTTCTACAACCGCCCACCTGCACTAGGTCAGTGTGGTGGTCTATACTGTCTAACCAGTCCCAATCGCCGTTTCGATTCTAAAATAGACCCGTGCTTTTCGGGACGTATATGTGCTGATACACTACTGTACAGTACATTATAATGACGTAGATGTTCAACATGTCCTATTGCTTCCTACGTCCCTAGTCCAATGGCCCCACATAATATTGTAGTGGTGGATGTGTTGGTATACCAGTCGCTGGTGGTCGGCGGTGGTGCGCTCGAGGTCCCTGGCGAGGCGGCGCATGTCGTCGTGCAGGCGCGCCGAGTGCCGCTCCAGCAGCAGCACGCGCGCGCCCTCGCGAGCGCACACCGAACGCAGTCTGATTACATACATATTGCATACATACATACATAAACTTCACGCCTTTTTTCACAGAAAAGGGGGAGGCGAGTAGGCAGAGGTGCCTAGACACCCACATTTCACCTCGTATATTCCGTCCCAGGATGTGATAGGGGGCGAGTGTATCGCCATATCAGTCTGAATAATCAATCACATTACGCCTGTATTGTACTAAACACATGTACCCGACAGAGTGTTTGAAGAAGTGGCAACTTCTATATAAATACAGGCAGTGGCGTGCCTAGGGTTGTGGACTAGGGCAAGCCCAATATTTTTTTAGTAACAATATGTATTGGTTCAAGAGCAAAATGGTATTAAGAAAGAAGAACGTGTTCATCATGCGATAGAGGGCGAGCCTATGCGACGTAATTAAATAAAAATAGACCCCAGATTCGAATCCGAGACATCAACTTTGCGCCATCGAGACAGTCCCAGACCTACCACACGATCTATATAAGATTAGGATAAAAACCAATAAAAGAATAACTATCTTTATCACCGTTATGAAAAAATCTATTACAACAAGTTGTTTCGAAAAAATCTAATAGATGGCGCGAATTCCACGGCCATCTATTTAATATTGCCAAAATACTGAAGGGCCCATCATTAGTTTTAAATAGATGAATAAAACAAATGTGTAAGTTAAATTACTTTTGGGCATGCATACGTAACTTTATATTGTAATTATTTTGTAAATTAATAAACGGCACTACAATAGCACAAGTACGGCATCGTGTTTAACTTCGCGGCCACAAATTATTGTTAATATATTCATGTTATGTTTTTGTGTATGCATGTGATTTTTTGATTCATCATGAGCTCTGAAAGAAAGCTAAGGAATATCTGAAAAAAACTACGATTACTGTCTACGCGAGCATGTTTTGAAATCTCATCACATATTATGTATATGACGCATAAAGAGGTTTCTATACGCTGTTTACCGGAATTAAGAATATATATTAATGCATTCACATGTTTTTGTCAATTACTATAAAAGTACCAGTTATATTATTTAAATCACTATAGCCGGAACAATTCCAAAAATTTAAGTACATCGTTGGAAAAAAATATACAACACCGACAGTATAACTTATTAGTATGAGAACATCCAGCAATCTATGTAGTTATGTGCACTGATCTATAAAATTGGTGGTAGGTCTCTCATATGTGAGAGGCCATCTGGGTAGATACCACCGCAATGTCTATTTCTCCCGAGAAACAACACTGCTTAAATGCACTGTTGTGTTTCGGATTGAAGGACATTGTAGCCAGAGCAACTACTGGACATATTGAGACTTAACATCTTATGTCTCAGGATGGCGAGCGCAGTGGAATATTGCTACTGTTCATGAGCGGTCGTATCGCTTACCATCAGGCGAACGGCTTGCTAGTCTCGCCATTCAATGCAATAAAAAAAAAAATTGTATTCTATAGTTTTCACTACTTTCGAGAAATACACAACAAATCAGGCGTAGGTTTTCGACCAGATACGAGTAGTTGTTTGTCTACGAAATGTAATGAATTTACCTTTTCCTCGCCGATCAACACTTGCACACACTTCAAACCATCACAAGGCACATTTTCACCCATTATTATACATAATAAACGTAAAATACTATAATGAAACAAAAACTAAACGTATATGTTCAGTTGTTACTGGTTAATCGTCCGCTCGAAAGACATAATAATAAGCGTGAAGCTAGCCACAGGTCCTAAACTAAGGACAATTCCAAATTAAGTATTCTAATTCTAATATATTCATAAAAATATTTAAAACATCATAATACGGTCTCAAAAAATATCTATTTATTTTATATATTATCCAATATAACTTGTAGCAAAACATAAATATTTTTCGATAAATTTGGATCTTAATATGACATGTCAAGTGCACAACTTCACTCCGCGAAGCCGGGCATTTTGCTTGGTACAAATTGCATAAAAAATAGCTATATGTATAGGTACGTAGTGTCATGGTATACTGTTTCCATTCGTTTATTTTATTTTTGACAGTTCACGCCTATAAAGTACGACATTACAGTAGAACAATATTTTGAAATAAAAGTAGATACTTTCTTGACGGGTAACGCCCACTTAGAGTTGTGCCATTCGTAACGAATGACCACAGATAACAAAAACGATTTTGAATAGAATCAATCAATCGGAATCATTTGAAATAAAATTACATTAAAATGCTAATGAAAACAGTTAAACGTAATATAGTACCCAATATTAGGATCGAATGTATTTGCTGCAAATTAATTAATATGAATAAAGGTATACGTATTGAAGTGACTTTTAATAAGAGTTTAATTTAAAATAATTACAATGATTACAACGAAAATAAATGTTTAGTACCTACTTGTAATAAACAGTTAAACCATGTTGGAATTCATAGTACTTTAAGGATTAAATAATTAAAACAACTAAAAGGTAATTTGTTAATATTTTTATTTATAAACAATCGTCTGTTTCGTCGGAATCGGCGTCGTCGTCACTTGTATCCCCAGTAACACTAATTATTAATGAGTGCATGGGTAAGTTGTCAAATGCGACATCGCGATCCCAATCAGACATTATTTCTTTCTTCGTCTTATCTACGACACTCGCCCAGTTATGAGGCGTCACATTTTCACACGCATTTTTAAGCAACTCCAGCATTTTGTTTGCGGTGAAAGGAGGAGTTGTATTTATTCTCGCAGCATATCCTTTCACTTGCGCCCATATTAGCTCTATGGCATTATACTGGCAATGATATGGAGGAATTCTAAGGACGGTGTGCCCATGTTCTGCAGCCATTTCATCTATAACGTATCGTTTAGGCTGCTTCCTCATTTTTAATATTTTAAGTAACTCTACTTTTAATAGGGACTCGTCCACCTCCTCGCCATTGTTACGGAGCCAGTTTATTATTTCATTTTTTTTACTGGCTTGCGTTGGCATTTTGTTAATTTGCCGAGAGTGATAGGACGCATTATCTATAAATATTGTTGATGGCTGTTCGAGTGACGATAACATTTCCCGAAACCATTTTTCATATACTTTGGAATTCATTTCTTCGTGGTAATCCCCTGTTTTCTTTGATTTAATAGCTAACATAGCATCTTGCACAAATCCTTTTGCGGTTCCTGCATGACAAATTATAATTCTTTCACCTTTTCCCATTGGCACTGCGGTCGAGGAGCTAGCAGTGTTGTCAGTCCAAGTTTTTGATACCGTGTGATTCGCATTGAGCCAAGTTTCATCGGTGAAAACAACATTCGACCAGTCTTCTATTTTTTTAGCTTGTCTTAAAAATTCGCATCGATACAAAGCAACATCATTGCGTTCCATCAATATTTTTCTTTTGTCACATTTTTTGTATTGGAATCCAATCCTATTCAATACCTTCGCCAAAGAAAGTTTTGACCACGGAACAAGCCACTAGTTTTCAGAGATTGTACTAGGTTATGTAAAGTAGGAATCTCTTTTCTTTGGTAATAATCGTATATATGACGGCGAATAGCATCACCATCAAAACTGTCAATTGCTGTCACTTTAAAGGGCTGACGTTTTTTCTTAGGTGTAGATGGCTTGTTTTGTTCCATGCCACTACTGCCGTAGCCTTCTTTAATTATTTTTGAAACTGTTGGAGCAGTAATACCTAATGCTGCTGAAACACGGTCTCTGATTTGAGTCACTGGTATAAGAGGTCCACCATTACGGCTTTCCCTTTCAAAGTACTCATGAAGTCGCAACACAAACTCCCTTGTTTGTCCTTTAAGCACCTTTCCTTTAGGCATTTTGAAAGTGATGAAGGCAGGTACGATGTTCTCAATTCAACCAAATGTAGGAATTCACGGGTAAAACAATACGGAGGAATATAAATACTCAACTCGACGTATGAAAAATGTGAATTAAAATTCAGCGAACGGAAAACACTAGCACGGGCGCGGGCGTCTCGTTGTGAGTGACCACAAAATGGCGGCGCGCGTCACCTGTCTGCCCAGTGTTGCCGTTTCACAATTTGTTTTTAACAACATTACTATTGCCGACGGAAGTGATAAGAATATTAACTTAACATGAGTAAATGGTTTATTTTAATATAATTATTAAATCAAGTAACTTAAATATCCCTGAAGTTTTATAAAACAATGCATGGAGCAAAAAATAAAATATGTATTAAATCGATTAAAACTTGTTCAAAAATAAAATCGTTTGTTATAAAAAATTGATTCGATAACGCATCAGGCCATCACTATTTGATTCAGTACTCGATGTGTCAAAAATAAAATAAACGAATGGAAACAGTATAATAGCATTTCACCCAGAGGTGCGACTGAGAGGGCAATATACGCCAGAAGCCAGGTAAAAGCACACGAGAGAGAAAAAGATAGATAATACTTTGGTGTGTTCCATCTTTTTAAGATATTGCGTCACGAGTTGATTTTGAATGAAATAATTTTATATTAGTTTTAGACCGCGGCGCGGCGCTCGCTTAGGCGAGTTGCCGGGCGGGGCGCGGGTGCTTCGTCGCAGGCGCGGGGTCCATTATAGCGCGGTAAATTTAAAAATGATAGACGTTTTGCATTAAACGAATATATTTTATTTAAAGTACTGATTTGTCTTTAGGATTGAGTATATGCGTATTAAGTAAGGCAAGCCGGGCTTTTGGGCTTGTATGGAAGTACCGCCACTGAATACAGGGTATTTCAAGACTGCTACCGAAAACGAAGCCGGGTGGTAGTTTTAGTGACTATAAACATAATGCAATTAAAAATATCGCAAAGAACCGTTACAATTATTTTAACTAGCTGTGCCCGCGACTTCGTCCGCGTGGAATTTAACAAAAACTTTATTTTTCTAAAATAAAATATTTTTTCTAAATTAAATGTAGCCTAAGTTACTCCTTGTTATATCAGCTACCTGACAAAGTGCGCGCGGAAATCCCATCGACTGTCGAGGAGCGCACTTTGAGGAGTTATAGCCGAAGCTGGTGAGGGCGGCGGGCGCACTGGGGCGCCTGCTGCCCAACACTGATGGTCTGTGGCATCCCTTGCCGAAACCTATATGCTGGAGTCGTGCGGTCCATGGCCCTCTACGGGTGTCCCGTTTGGGCCGGGTCCCTGGGCGATCGCTGCGTCCGCCTGCTGCATCGTCCGCAGCGCATGGTGGCGCAGCGAATAATCAGGGGCTACCGCACGGTCTCGCACGAGGCGGCCTGCGTATTGGCGGGAACTCTGCCCTGGGTGCTGGACGCCAAGACCCTCTCGTCGGCTTTCTTCCGGCGAGAGGCGTCCGGGCGTGGGCAGAGGTTGGTTACCCAAGAAGTCGAGGCCATGTTGGCCTCCCTCCGCAGGTCTGCTGTGGAGGAGTGGCGTTCCAGACTGGAGAACCCTAGTGCTGGTACGAGGACCGTCACGGCAGTGCGACCTGTCCTCGAGCAGTGGCTGGACAGGCGCCACGGCGCGCCGACATACCGGCTGACGCAGGTGCTCACCGGGCACGGCTGCTTCGGTGCGTACCTGTGTCGCATAGCCGGAGCGGAGGAATCCGCCGTGTGCCACCATTGTGGCAACTGCCGTGAGGACACGGCCCAGCACACGCTGGAGGAGTGCCCAGCCTGGGACGAGGAGCGCAGCGCTCTCATCGCGGTCATGGGAAGCGACCTTTCGCTGCCGGCCGTGGTCGCCGCCATGGTCGGCAGCCGGAGTTTGTGGCGGGCCATGCTCTCCTTCTGCGAACGTGTCATGTCGCAGAAGGAGAGCGCCGAGCGGGATCGGGAGCAGACCCATCCCGCTCGTCGCCACAGGAGACGTAGGAGGCGCCGGGACAACATCTAACCCGGCGCCGCAGAGGCCACATGGGGTCGCCGTCCCTATCTTGGCGGCCCCCGAGACGTGACGCAACACGCGTCCAAAGCTGCGTCGCTAAGCGGCAGTGCACAAGGAGGCGGTCCTGGCGCGTCTGTTGAGCGGTATCCCGGGGCCGTCTCCAAAGTGCACCGATGGTGGCCAACGCGGGGTTTTTAGTCGGTATTTCGGTGCGCAGACTACGATAGGGACCCGGCCCAACTCCACGTCTCGCTGGGCCGGAAGGCGCACCGGTGAGTCCGACACACCCCCGCCCCTTAGGGGGTGAGATGGTCCGTAAAGGGATTTTCACCGCGAGAAAAAAAAAAAAAAAAGCTACCTGAAAAAAAAAGTCCCGTCAAAATCGGTCCAGCCATTTCAGAGATTAGCCGGAACAAACAGACAGACAGTGTGTTTACACAGTTTACTGGTGGTAGGTCTCTCATATGTGCGAGGCCATCTGGGTAGGTACCACCGCAATGTCTATTTCTCCCGTGAAACAACACTACTTAAATGCACTGTTGTGTTTCGGATTGAAGGACATTGTAGCCAGAGCATTCACAGCAATAAAAAAAAAACACGCAGACAGACAAAAAAAATTCTAAGGTCATTTTCGTTATAGGTATCGTGTATATAACGATATGTACTTGGACATTTTTATTTATTTTCACTTTACAAACACACTTAAATTTTATTTGTATGTATAGATGTATTATATTACATAACTAGCTGTGCCCGCGACTTCGTCTGCGTGGAATTTAACAAAAAAGTTAATTATTATTTTTTTTGGTTTTTGCATTTTTATTTTAATTATCGACCTTTGTAACGAAACCATACCGCGATTTAATTCTACGGTGGCGCCATCTCTTAGCGAGCGGCGGTAAACTCCCGTTACACATTTATTTTCAGTTTTTTGTATTAGCTTTGTACGGGCTAGCACGTACAATATTGTTTTGTCAGCAGTTTACGCTACCATGCATAATTTTATAACAGTCGACAGTACGCAAATACAGTACAAAGCAATCGGTAGCGCGTGCTCATACCATTCTATCATTTTATCATTTATAATTAATCTATCAAATAAACATTTATTTCCACGCCGGACTTTTACTATCAATCCAAGCTGTACGGGTATCGTCTCAGCCCGTACAAGCTTTATTGAAAAATTTCTTTTCATACAATATTTTATAAATGTGATATTGATTCGTTGGTGGGAGAAGTGGTGGGAGGCGCCCGACGTGAGGGCCCAGTGGTGGCATGCGCGTGACTTGCGCGCGGGCATTGCAAAGTAATGTTGCAATGCAAAAATATTTTTCTAAAATAAAAGAATTTTTCTAAAATAAATGTAGCTTAAGTTACTCCTTGTTATATCAGCTACCTGACAAAAAAAAGTCCCGTCAAAATCGGTCCAGCCATTTCAGAGATTAGCCGGAACAAACAGACAGACAGACAGAAAAAAAAAATATCATTTTCGGCACAGGTATCGTGTATATAACGATATGTAGTTGGACATTTTTTTTTATTTTCACTTTTAAAACAGACACTCGATGGGCAATCGACAACCTCGCACGAGTTGCACATACTATTTTTTGCACTCAAAAAAAAACTGAAAAAGTTAAAAAATTATGAATTTTTGTGAAAAATTGTGAAAAAAAGTCAATTTATTTAAAACAATCAAACACAACACATTAACACAAATTGCAAACCGTAAAATATAAAGTAAACAGAATTAATATGTTAAAAACACCTCTTCAGAGAGACTTGTAATCCGTTTTGCTGCTCGCCACTGCATGAAATGTTTATATGCCGATTCATATTTAGACCGTGATGTTGCAGGAGTAAGATTATTAATCACTTCATTTGCTCTTTTAAGAATTTCAGGCGGAATAGACTCATCATTTGGTCTTTCATGAATTTCAGGCGATATGAACTCATCATTATTACTTTCATCACTTTCCGGAATCCAGTCGGGATTATTGCTCATGTTTCTTTCTTTTAATTTTTAATGTTGGTTTATTAAAACGCGGGTATTAATTATGTTTATTCAAATGTCAACCTCACTTCTTTATTTTATCTTTTATTTTTTCTTTTATGACACATTTTTTCTTGTTATTTGTTTTATATTTTATAAGTTTTTTTCGTCAATTTGCGAGTTTGCGTGTGCCAATGAAAATTTGGGTGCGAGAAGTTTACTTGTCGCACTCAAATCGACATTAAATTTACTCGAAACTCGTGTCGTAATTGTGACGTGGGCAATTAGCATCTTTTCAACCCCAAAAGCAAGCGCAAAGATAGTAGGAAAAAATAACAAAAAAAATGGTCGCTTTTTTTGTAACATTTTCTGTTGCATTGTATCTGAAGTCGCTTCCCGGCTTCGTTTTCGTTTTTCATAGAGGGGGGGGGGGGGTGTAGGCAAAGGTGCCTGGGCACCAACATTCCACTTTGTATATTCCGTCCCGCAATGTGGTAGGTGGCGAGCCTAATAAGCTAAATCTTGCGATCGGCTAATATTTTGACATTTTAGCCAGAGTAACTATTGGACATAAAATGTAAAGGCATTTTATGTCTCAGGATGGCGAGCGTAGTGGAATGCCAAGCATTGCTTTGTAATTCAAGACGCTGTTTGGTTTTGCTACTGTTCATGAGCGGCCGTACCGCTTACCATAAGGCGCACGAAATGCTCGTCTCAACATTCAATGCTATAATAAAAAGTGTTCAACACATTAACGGTTACCTGTTTTCCTTCTCCACCAGTTCGGCGGAACATTCCCGCTCGGCCTGCGCGCCTTCCATGTGAGACACTCGGGATCCAATTGTCTCCACTTGGTAACTCTGAACATAAAAAGAGATCAGTCAGAATTTTCCACATATCTATACAGCCCTTAGAGTATTAAAATTAGAGGAGGCCTGTAAAACATTAAAAAAGTAGATATTTTCTAGATCGTAATGTTGTGTAAATTGAACGAATTATTCAACAATTTGCTATAAATTCCTTTGATTACTAAAACTATATCTAGCAACTTTCCTTTTAAAACGAGTTTGACTGAAATTAAATAGAACATAACTACTTATTTTTATTTCTCGTTTCTGAGCCAATAGGAAAGTAGAAAAAGGTGTCCAGGCACCACCATTTTTATCTACGTTTTTGATGTAACAGCATTCCCTTTATATTATAAATACTCTAAGCGTCAGCCGTAGGCAGTCCATGGCTGATCATAGGCCTTCGCTAAGAATTTCCATAACGACCTATTGAAACCATTCTACATACGACAGTTAAAACTATTTTAGATTAGTAAAGATTAGATGAGAATACTTTGCGAAATAATCTATACAAAAAATCTATACAAAAACTCATGCTCACTGCATCTACTTGTAGTATTATTGAAGCAGTATCTAAGAGTAACTAGAAGGATCGAAGTACTTACGATGGCGTAAAGTGATTCCTTTTGACTTTGTAGTTCCCTCTGAAGGCCGCGCTGCTTGGTGTCTAGTTTACTCATGATTGCTTTCGATGCTATAAATAATATTGATATAAACATATATGTTTAACGATATATACCGGGTATCTCAAGACTGCTACCGAAAACGAAGCCGGGTGGTAGTTTTAGTGACTACAAACACAATGCAATTAAAAATTTCGCCTAGAAACGCGACAATTTTTTTTATGATTTTTTAAATATCGTCATTTTTGGGTGGTAAATCCATAGTTTTTGCTAAAATAATAATTTAAAATGGCCATATTTGGGTGGTAAATACATTTTTTCCTAAAATAATAGTATATACCCTTTTATTTATAAATACTCTAAGGTATAAAATAGTTTAAATTATTATTTTAGCAAAAACTATGGATTTACCACCCAAAAATGACGATATTTAAAAAATCATAAAAAATAATTGTCGCGTTTCTATGTGAAATTTTTAATTGCATTGTGTTTGTAGCCACTAAAACTACCACCCGGCTTCGTTTTCGGTAGCAGTCTTGAGATACCCGGTATATATTATTCATGACGTTCTTTGGTTTTGCAACTGCCCATGAACGTCCGAATCGCCTACCATCACGCGAATGGCATGCTCGTCTCGCCATTCATAGCAAGAAATATAATTAAAAAAGAAAGTTACCATGTTGGTGTAATGCGGAACAGCACAGGGGTGAATTTCGTTAATATTGAAAATAGATTAAAATAATTGTTTATTTCTATCTATAAAATAAAGATTACACTACAGTCTGGCGAATTTGACTATTCACTGCAACGCGTGTATTGATTAAAAGAAATTGACAAAATCCACAAGCAATAACAAAGACTTTTAATACGTACAGGTACGTAACCGTGTACGCTCACGCACGCACTTGAGAATGTTAACCTTCGTGAACTAATTACCTATATTTAATAAGAAGTAAATAATATTGAAATAAAACTATTATTTACGAATGAATTTTATCGCGAATTTAGTTAAATTTTTTACATTTTTGACTTCCCGATGTTTCGATTATTTTACAACTTTCGTGGTCACGGGGCGGACAAGTAAATTATAATAAACCTGCTGTATATTATGAAGAAACATACCTTTAAGCTGCATGTGAAAGAGTTTCTCTTCGTTCTTGAGCGCGAGCAGTTTCTGTTGCTCCACGAAGGAGCAGTGCATGGCGCGCTGCTGGTTCATAGTCAACTGGCTCGCGTAGCGCTCCTCTTCCTACCAGTATACATGCTATATTATGTACTTAGCGATGTGATATGACGGTCAATACCCTTTCTATTGAGGATGCCGAAGATCGGGCGAAATGGAGATGAATTTGCCGGAAGGAAGAAACGAAGATAATGTATTTAGTGATAAAAGCGGTCGAGCTAGGTAAGAGCTGAATAGGTGAACGATCTCGAACAATAACTAATCAAGAAAAGTTAGACGTGAAGTGTGTCTATACTGGGTATATCAAGACTGCTACCGAAAACGAAGCTGGGTGGTAGTTTTAGTGACTACAAACACAATGCAACTAAAAATTTCGCATAGAAACGAGACAATTGTTTTTAATGATTTTTTAAAATCATCATTTTTGGGTGGTAAATCCATAGATTTTGCTAAAATAATAATTTAAACTCTTTTATACCTTAGAATATTTATAAATAAAAGGATATACACTATTTTTTTGGAAAAAAAAATGTATATACCACCCAAATATAGCCATAAGAAAAAAATAACAAAAAAAAAGACGTGTGGCACTCGGAGACTGCCGCGGTAAAGCTATTGCATAGCATTTTTTATCAACTTATGTAATTATAATTATTTATTTATTTATTTGATTTATGCAGTATTTTTTTTCCTTTGTTTTTCTTTGATATTAATTGTACAGATATTCACTGTTGTACGTGCGAGCTTCGTAGAGTTGTACCATGAAGTAAATACAAAGAGGAGGTGCCCTAACGCCGCAACTCTAAGCAGGCATGAGTCACCAGATTGCGGGGCGAAGAGGGGGATTACGCATGCGCAGTAACGCCGATATAACCAATGCCACCTAGAGGCGAGTTGCTGAACTAAAGAGACAAGCGTGATATTTCAAAAAGTCATTAAAAGTTCTGCTATTCATCGATAGATGGCAAAACTAAATATCGAAATAGGTTAGATTACAATTAATCACGCAATAGCTTTGCAATTCTCATTTAAAAGTACTGGCATATATTTGAATCAAAATGAAAATATTAAATTTAAATTTCGGTCGGACTTAGGTTATTTTCGTTACGGAATTTCTGGATTCGGTCTCCACGCTCAAGGCCCGCGATAGAAGCTATGCAATAGGTTAAAAGATGTGGCTTTTTTTTGCGACTTTTCTGTTGCATTGTGTCTGAAGTCGCTTAAACTACCACCCGGCTTCGTTTTCGGTAGCAGTCTTGATATACCCTGTATATCTTTGATCCTATAAATCTCATTTAAAAGTCCGTCAACTCGCAGTAGGCCAGCGTGGTGGACTACATGGCCTAACTAGTTTCAATCAAACTCTCGATTGTAGAGGAGGCCCGGAGCCTGCAGTGGGACGTATATGGGCTAATACAATACAAGTTTCTTTTGATATCATTACACAGAGCGTGTATTCATTTAATTTGAAACACACATATCATTCCGCTATCACGTAAAATACCGTTAAATTAATTATTTACATACATGAGTTGATATAAGTTGTATCAAGGTGTTAAAATGAGCCTTTATTAAAATATAAGGCACTAAGCAATAACCACAAAATAATACTAACATTGAGCATGTCCTCGAGTTCTTTAGCCCTCTTCTCAGAGGACTTTGACTTGTCCAGTGATTCTGTCAGCTTATCTTTCAGCTCCTTGATCTGAAAATAAACAGATGTTAACAATTTAGTGAAAACATTCTCTCAAATGGCTAAGGTTGCAATATGTTGCTGGATGCAGACCGGTTCCAACAGGTCGATGTGGAGATCCTTGGGGAAGGCCTATGTTCAGCAGTGGACTTCCTGTGGCTGAGATGATTATGATGATGATGATGATAATTGTCTCGAAATCGTGTATACAGAGGCTAAACTAAGAAAGCAATCCATACGCTTGTCACTGTGGCAGATTTTATACACTAAGTTGAAAAATCAGAGGTAAATTTTAGAGAGCCTTAAGATTCTATACAGCGACTACAGTCTTGATGGCTACGTTTTTTTTATTTATTTTTTTAAGTACTACGAATGGCGAGACGAGCCTGCCATTCACATTGCAGCATACCATTTCTATGGTAAGCGATACGACTGCTCATGGACAGTAGCAAAACCAACCAACACTTTGCACACATTGCGTTGTAACAATGCTTGGCATTCTACTGCGCTCTCCATCCATACGAAGTTAAGTCTCAATATGTACAGTAATTACTGTGGGGCTCTACTCTGAAAATCCGAAACGCAGTTCGAATCTTTGGACGATCGAAGTTTATTACGATATGAATGTACCTACTCTGTAAATATTCGGATTCGTATAACGTACATATTCGAACTTCGTTTCGGATTTTCAGAGTAGGGCCCCTGGCTACAATGTCCTTCAAACCGCAATACTATGCTGTCCATATAGAGCATCGAATGGCATCAGACAGTGGTCTCATGCCATTCGACACTTCTATGATGACTCGGTAGTATTAAGTTGAAGTGGCAATAGGCGGGGCACATAGTGGGGAGAACTGATGGCCGATGGGGCCAAAAGATTCTCGAATGGAGGCCATGTAGCGAAAAGCGTAGCGTAGGACGCCCACTCACAAGGTGATTAGACGACCTGGTAAAAGTCGCGGGACGTCGCTGGATGCATTCTGCCTCCAACAGGTCCCTTTGGAAATCATTGAAAGAGGCCTATGTTCAGCAATGGACTTCCTTTGGCTGATGGATCAGTGAGCTGGTTCATTCTTCCGTCTTTATCTGCAGGTAATGTACTATGCAGCTAAATAAAAGTTTGTTGAGTACCTTGTTGTTGATGGTCTGCAGCATGATGTCCTTGCGATGCTGCTCGTCCATGATCTGCTTGTTGTCCATGTGCAGCTTCTCCAGAGTACTGCGCAGGTTGTGCAGCTCGCGCTGGAGACTTTGAGCCTAAAAACATAGCATGTTTTTTCGTCTTTTATTTTATTGCAAAGAATAGTTAGATGAGCATGCCGTTCGCCTGATGGTAAGCCATACGACGGCTCATGAACAGTAGCAAAACCGTACAACACTTTGCATTCCAAAGCAATGCTTGGCATTCCACTGCGCTCGCCATCCTTTGACATAAGATGTGAAATCTCAATACGTTCAGTAGTTGCTCTGGATACATTGTTCTTCAAATCGGAACACAACAGTGCATTTACGCTGCTGCTTGGCGGTAGGAACAGACATTGCGGTGGTACCTACCCAAGCGGCCTCTCACACATGAGAGAATCAGTAAAAGCTCTAATGAAATGAAATGAAATGTATTTGAAATGAAATGAAATGTATTTATTGGTCACGTAGGCAATTTAAGAGTTCTTATGACAAGTCAATACACATAGAACTTAAGAGCGTTTATACCTTCCGCGCGCTTTTTGCCTTAAAAACAGGACTTTTCAAACGAGTTAATAGCCACCAATAAACAATTTAAAGAAAAAATAATTAGTATTAATTTTAGAAAAGTTTGTCATCTAGGGATTTTGGTGGAAAACATTATAGTTTACTGAACACAGGTTTCGTTTTTTAGGCTTTAAATGGCAATTTAGAAGCTTAAGATATCCGAAATCACTAAATATAAGATGAAAATAAAAATATTATCAGACTAATAAGACCCTTATGGAGGGATTTTGCTGAGAAAAATAATCTTTTTGTGTTTAGTTCCTGAAACATAAAAATTTAAACAATGCGAAATTATTCAGAAACTCTCGTCAAGAACATAATTTCTTTCACCAACTTATCGTACATAATTTTTTATAGCAATTATATTATAATAGAAGAACATCTTATCAATAAATTGCCATTTTTATATTTCAACAAAATTTGTTTTCATGTTTTCTACAAATATTTAAAAAAACCACTATAAAACACCCTGTCCGACGTGCGTCAAATCAGACCGCCGCGCCGCAAGGCCTTCCAGAGGGAGGACGTATCGCTCGTCGCTCCGGCCTGGCTGCAGTCGATTTTTACCGTGCTTAGTAAAAATAGCCACGCATGGACTGCGAATGTCACTTCTTAGTATTTTGGTAGTAAATTTTTTTTTTTTTTATTACCTATAATGATTTTGTAGTGAGTATAAATTATATTTCACATATTATATTGGGATGTAATTCCGAGGCTAAATTATGTTATGTATTGTAATATAAATTAAATATATTTCGTAATTGTAAGGGATTGTAAGGCCCCTAACTCTATTCATGTGTTCGAACACGAAATGATACTGATTGAACACTGATTTGAATGCAACTTAACAATGTAATAAGAACGAAAATATGATCAGTATCTAAATTTGTATTGTTCATTGCTTGCACAGTAATATTTGTCTACTTATAATGCAAATAAAATATTTTTATGATATTATATTACCAATATATAAATTATAAGTTATATTTCAATTGAATATTAGAATTTTGAAGCGCACGGATCAAAGTTGGTTGAGCTGACTGTATAGCGAGCCGACGCGGCAGCTCTACGCACACAGCTTTGGTCGCTTATGAGTGTGTGAAATTAACGAAGAAATACCTATAGTTGACTTTGCGCGCAAGGTGTAAACGCTCTTAATCTCTACATACAATATATTTTCTATACTTATTATTACTTATTTTAATTTCTTGCTTTAATTAATTTATTTATTTATTTTATTTATTTATGTAATTTATTTATTTTTAAATTATTTTTAGTTTTATTTATACATACATACATACATAATCGTCACGCCTGTATCCCATAGGGGTAGGCAGAGACTATAGACCGCCACTTTGCTCGATCCTGACATACTACTTTCGCTTCATCCACTTTCATCAACGTCTTCATGCATTCTCGTCGGTTTTTTTTTTTTTTTTTTTTTTTTATTGCAAGGAATGGCGAGGCGAGCAAGCCGTTCGCCTGATGGTAAGCGATACGACCGCTCATAAACAGTAGCAACATTCCACTGTGCTCGCCATCCTGAGACATAAGATGTTAAGTCTCAATATGTCCAGTAGTTACTCTGGCTACAATGTCCTTCAATCCGAAACACAACAGTGCATTTACGCAGTGTTGTTTCACGGGAGAAATAGACATTGCGGTTCAGGGTACTTTTAACCTGACCCTTGTTGAGGGTATCACCGATTTGGATGGTGTATGTTCGGTGAGGTCGACCCCTACCGACTCTTCCATCCACACTCGCATTATGTATTTGTTTCGTAATTCTCCTTTCATACATCCTCTCTACATGACCAAACCATCGTAACATTCCTTTCTCAATTCTCGTCACTACATCCTCTTTCACTCCACAAGTTTTCATCACCACGCTATTTCGCACTCTGTCACACAAGCTTACACCACACATTCCCCTTAACGATCTCATCTCTACTGCTCTAATTTTACTTTCATGCTTCTTTTGCCATACCCAACTTTCACTACCATACATAAGCGTTGGAATTAACACTCCTCCATGGACAGCCAATTGTGCCTTTTTGGAGACCTTCCGACTACTCATAAAGGAGTGTAGCGCACCATTCACTCGATTTCCTGCATTCACTCTTCTTTCAATATCGCTATCATGCTTTCCATCACTTGTGAAAACACAGCCCAAATATACGAATTCATTCACTTGTTCTACTTGCTCATTACCTATCATAATATCGCACTTTGTCATATTCTCTTCCCTTTCAAATACCATAACTTTCGTCTTATTCACATTTATTTTCATTCCTTTTCTCTCAAACGCTTCATGCATAATTGTCACCATATTTTGTAGCTCCTCCTCTGATGATGCAAGAATAACCTGATCATCAGCATAAAGGAGACATTTTAGTGACAAATTCATTCTTATCCCATATTCACTATCTTTCAGATCTTTGAGGCAACCGTCCATGAAAAGGTTGAACAACCACGGGGACGCTACACATCCCTGTCTCACACCCTTATCAATGCGAAACCAATCAGTGTATGCTCCGTTTATCCTAACACAAGCACTAGAGTTCTTATACAGAGACTGTAGTGCTCGAATTAGGTTGCTGCTCAACCCGAACTTGGACAGTGCTGCCCATAACTCATTCCTCATCACTCTATCATAGACCTTTTCTAAATCTACGAAGTCGCAGAAGACTTTTCGACCTTTAGCTAAGGTCTTCTCAGCAACACTTCGTAGAGAAAATACCTGATCCGTGCATCCCATACCCTTCCTAAATCCTGCTTGCACGTCCCATATCTTGTCATTCGTCTCTTTTACAACTCGCTCAATCAATACCTTAGCATACAATTTGCCGACAACACTTAGGAGGCTTATACCACGGTAATTCTGACACTCCTGCTTTGATCCCTTGCCCTTGGATAGTGGAACAATAACGGCGTTACACCAATCTGTTGGCATAACACCACTTTTCCAGCACAAATTCAAGAGATGACAAAGCAGGCGTGCCACCACACCCTGTCCAGCCTTCAGCATTTCGACTGTTACTCTGTCATACCCAGCAGCCTTACCCATTTTCATACTTTTCAACGCTTTCACTACTTCCATCACATCAATCTTGTCTTCATTTTGTTCACTTTCATCCGTCACTGTACACTGCTGTTTCCTCTTTTTCAAACAACCCTTCAAAGTATTCCTTCCATCTTTTCAGCACACATTCTTCTTCATCCACTAATAGTCCATGCTTATCCCTTACAGTACTAAGCTCCGAGGTACTTAACTTACCCCGGACACTTTTGATTGCTTTCCAGAAAAACTTGATGTTTTTTTTTTTGAAAATTCTCATTCAATCTTTCGTCAAACATATCTTTTTCTTCATGCTTCTTCTTTTGTACTACTATTTTCACTACATCTTTTATATTCTTATATTCCAATTTTGCCTTGTATACATGTTCTTCACTTGCCTTTAGCATTCTTTGATCAGCTCTAATAGCTAACCAATCTCTCCACGCTTTCTTCTTTTCACTAACTACTTTTTGCACATCCTTGTCCCACCAAACATTCTTCATCTCTTTATACTTTTTCCTTTTACTCACTCCACATGTTTCAATTGCGCCATTAACAACTACCTTTTTAAACTTATTCCATACTTCTTCTACCTCATAAACCTCATCCAAACCTTCAAAATTTTCACTCAGAATACTTACATACTTCTCTCTTACATCTCCTTGCAAATTTTCCACTTTTATCCTTTCTAACATACTAGACTGTTCGGGGATGCGGCTACGCCACTTTTTAAATTATAATTGTTTTATTTATTAATTTAGTTTTTATTCATATTTTATTTAAAGTTTTAGTTATTACTTTATGGTAATTTATTTTTCATAGAAATAAAATATGTACGTTAGTCAAATTAAATTTATTAGTGGACCATGAATATTATTACATTATTATTGTTACCACTGGATCTAACGTGGCCCTTCCTGAGAAGACCCGGCGAAACAAACTCAGTGGGCTTACACTACCACTGGAACCATGCTACGCGACCCTGTCCTGAGTATATCCAGCAAATAAGACTCAGTGGGCTTGTTTTGGGTCCAACTTAAGACAACGACCATAAGTATTTCCGAAACGTCCCGTATGTTTAGGCTTACTGCCGGATCCAACGCGGCCCTGACTGAGAAGACCCGGCGAACAAACTCAGCGGGCTTTACTTTACCACTGGATACTACGCGGCGCGACCCATTTCTGAGTATATCCAGCGAGTCAAACTCAGTGGGCTTGGTTTTGGTCAATTTACTAAAATAAGTATTTGTGACTTGTCTTTCAAAGATTTGCCATATTTATTATTATTTTTATTTGTTTTCTCGATCGGTCGTCATATGATTTTAATTGGCGTTAGTTAATCATTATATATTTAGTTATAATTTAATTGATTAATTTAATTGTATATTGGTTAATTTTTAAGTTTACAATTTTTAATATTTTTAATTATTTAAATTAGGGGATGTAATGAGTGAATAGTTCAGGGCCCCAGGAGGTCGCAATGTGCAGGAGAACACCTAATCCCAGGTGTGCAGGACGAAGACTAATTATAGTAAATAATTATAAGCCTATGTACTTGTGTAATTAATGTAACGTGTAAATAAAGTAAACCAATCTCCTTCAATAGTAAGCTTATTTATAAGTCGTTTCGAGTTGTAAATCTCATAATTTGATTGTGTAAATTATTATGTGCAATATTGTATGTTATATACTAGAAATTATATACTTTGAGTAGTTAGGATAAAAATGTCAGAACCTAGTATTTATATAGATTTAAGCCTTATGTCGGGTGCGAGGTCCGCCGAAATTAGGTGCCTCCCACAATTCGGGTGCGGAGTTACACCAGCGGCCCCGCACTCCCCGCACGACCGAGCTACCGCCCCGCAAGTCGCTACAGCGACACCTCGCAGCGCGCGCTCCCATTGGCCGAGCGCGCCTGTAACGATCGCGGACCCGACCCTAGGGATTAGTCTGAAATTTGCAATAAAGATCGGCACCCTGGGTCGGGTAAATCAGTTCGGTTCCGGCCTACAGTGAAGAAAACATCAAGAAGTCAGCAAGTCAGCAAGCATTCAAGAAACAAGCAGAATCGCCGCCGGGAGACCCCAGTACGCCGCTCTGCAGCTACATCGCCACGGTGCCGCAATTACGTCACTGTATAAAAACGTACTTCTCAATGAGAATAAACTGTTCCTACTATCTAACCACTGGTATTATTTACCACGCAGCCAGCACCCCGAACACACTATTTTCAACGAGGCTGTTCGAAGGCGGTCTCTTTCACCAGGATTTTTTATCCTCAATATATTCCTTAATATTATAATAACCCCTAGAAAATATAATAGCATAGGTGGTTGGATGGACAATGCGTATTGTGTTGAACGAAATCGTGTAGCGGTTTATCAATCATCAACAGTGCATTGACACTACATATCGGGTATATCAAGACTAGCTAATCTAAAATTTAGATGCATTGTGTCTGAAGTCACTAAAACTACCACCCAGTTTCGTTTTCGGTAGCAGTCTTAATATACCCTGTATATGTATATACTGACCTCGCTATCCAGTGTAACATTCTCTTCAGCGAGTTTCTGTTGCGCGAGTCTCGTGTTGCTGAGTTGCGTGGCGAGCGCCATGTTGTCGCGCCGCGCGTCGTCGTTGTTGCTGCGCTGTTGCTCGCAGAACGCTTGTTGCTCGCGACACTGCTCCGCTAACTTGTTCGCTTCATCGGTTAGTACTGCGTAGTCCTGCAAGATAATGTTTATGGGTTTTGGTAAAAACTAAAACTAAATAAGTTTAATTTTTCTAATTTAGATCATAATAATTTTTTTTCTGTTTAGTGTATGTAAATTTATGTTAAACGAGTTTGTGCGTTGTCGTCATAAGTGACCAATAAATGTGTTTTCTTTCTTTCTTTCTAATATATTCAATTATTTTTTAATTATAGATTAAGTACTATGTATTGACTTGTCATAAGAGCTATTAATTGCCTACATGACGAATAAACCAATTTCATTTTATTCCATTGCCTGGTACCTGTAGGGGCGAAGGGTGGATAGTCATGCCGTCAAATTAACGAAAATATGATGGTTAAAATGAAAATATTTTCAAATCCACATATTGAAGGGAAGCCGTAAAGAATCGAGTTATACAAATACTTGACATAATTACCGCAGTGACCCGGCTACTAATAAGGCGCCCCATGTTACGGAAGAACCGGTTAAAACTCATAAAGATATTTGTCCAACCGCTTCCGACATTAACGCCAGTAAAGCTACAATCAGTATATACTGGGTATATCAAGAGTTCTACCGGAAACGGAGCCGGGTAGTAGTTTTACTGACTACTAACACAATGCAACTAAAAATTTCGCTTAGAAACGCGACATTTTTTTTTATTTATTTTTTAAATATCGTCGTGTTTAGTTGGTAACTTTGATTATATACTCGTCTAGATGACACATCATACCTCACCGCACGGCTCAAATATAGTCTACCAAATTTGGTAGACTCGCTTCTCACGTACGTCAGTGTCAATTGAACTACACATGGATAACGTGCTCCCGAAAAATAATTATTGATTATGCCGGTTTGTGCTGTCGAATTGTATCGCAATTATGTGGGAAAACTGTATAATTATACCAATATCACTTTCTATAGGTAACGTTATTGTTAAACCACTATTTTTTGAACAAAACATGAACTTTTAATTCGTTATTTTGAAGACGAGTTTCATTGGCCAGTGTTGTCAATTTATTACTAGGAAGATTTGTTGAAACTATGGGAGATAAAACACAAATATCATTACATCATATTTCAATCAGAAGAACAACAAGAAGAATGGCATTATTTATTTAATGAGTACCTACACAATATGAATGAAACCCATGACGTCATGCACTTTATAGTAATTTTGTTAATTCGTTCTAATATTTTGTAGACTTCCTACGGATTCCGTATTAGCAAATTGCTGGAGAGACATTACACAGCGGAAACGAAAAGAAGACCAGCCTCACAAGACTTCAGTCATGTGTTCCGAACATTTTACTTATGATGATTTATATTTTACATAAATACAGAAATCAGATAACAGCCCAGGCAATAAATCCAAAGAGTTAATTCTACTCGGAAACAAACACTAGGAGATGGATTTGGATCTTTATTGTTTTTACTAAAATGCGTTATAAATATAATTCATAGTATGATTACTTTAAATAAAGAAAAAATATTTTATTTAACCTATTTTGTATATCAAATAATGGGGAAAAGTTAAGTTAATAATCTGGAGTAGGCATCCCTAAACACACACACCTTGACAGTTGGATTACAATAATTACACGACCGGTACTCACACATATCAAAGAAAGTGAGGACAATTTTAGCGCATCGTTTGTTGGCATTGCTCAATCTAGACGAATATATAATCTAAGGTTGGTAAATCCATAGTTTCTGCTAAAATGATAATTTAAAGTCTTGCACATCATAGCGTCTTTAAAAATTAAAGGGTGTACATTATTATTAAAGAAAAAACTATGTATTTACCATCCTAATACGACGATAGAAAAAAAAATAACAAAAAAAAAATCATCACAATTTTTTGCACAAAATTTAGTTGCATTGTGTCTGAAGTCACTAAAACTACCACCCAGCTTCGTTTTTGGTAGCAGTC
This sequence comes from Hyles vespertilio, assembly GCA_009982885.2. Taxonomy (NCBI): domain Eukaryota; kingdom Metazoa; phylum Arthropoda; class Insecta; order Lepidoptera; family Sphingidae; genus Hyles; species Hyles vespertilio. The sequence continues at coordinate 16,620,449 of CM042818.1, forward strand.
TTGATATACTCTGTATTTTTTCTATGTTTCAATAAATGTTTTCAATATTACAACCCTAAAATTATGTGTCTTTTTGATTTACTATAAATTAAATATGATTCTCAACAAGCCGTGTACTTCTCTAGTGTGCCTGATGTCGGTGTCTCTCTGCCGCAGGTTATCCACGGCGCTGGTCCACATCATCATCATCTGCTTGCGCTGCTCCATGCCTTCCACCACCTACACAAACATAACTTCAAATAAAATAATTAATAAATACACCCAAAAGTCCCATACATAGTCCTGACCCCACACTAAGATTAAGTCTTGTGTCGTGGGTATCAGGAACTACGAGAGATTTTTCGGTCTCACAAACACCCAGACCCGAGAGAAATATTTGTGGGCCGCACAAACATTTCTCTCGGTGTGGGGTTCAAACCCGCGGTCTCTCGTTTCACAGGCGGCGTCTAACCACCTGCGCCACGGAGGCTGTTAAACTTTATACAAATATTCCTGAATTCTATATAAATAATAAGTGCGTGGTGACCTATTGGTAACGAACCAGACGCGGCTGCAAACACGTTCCGAAGCGGGTATCACCTGTGACTTTTCAGAGTCATGTGTGTATTGATAGTCAAGCACCACGCACTGTAAAGGTGAAAGGCGAAGGAAACATCGTGAGGAAACCTGCATACCATAACGATTCGAAAGTACTATGGTATGTAAGTCCGCCAACCCTCACTAGACCAATGTGGTGGACTGGATGGAATAAACACTCTCAATCGCACTTTCGATTGTAGAGAAAGCCCGTACACTGCTGGGACGTATTTGGGCCAATAAAAAAAATACAAATAATATAATCAACAAACAAGGAAATAAAGGTTTTGGTAGTTGGTTTATGGACGAAAATTATAAAGTTTTTTTTTTTTGCAGTGAATGGCGTGACGAGCAATCCGTTCGCCTGATGGTAGGCGATCCGACCGCTCATAAACAGTAGCAACATTCCACTGCGCTCGCCATCCTGAGACATAAGATATTAAGTCTCAATATGTCCAGTAGTTACTCTGGCTACAATGTCCTTCAATCCGAAACACAACAGTGCATTTAAGCACTGTTGTTTCACGGGAGAAATAGACATTGCGGTGGTACCTACCCAGATGGCCTCTCACATATGAGAGACCTACCACCAGTGATTAGATATCATTCCATCGAAACAAAATCTTTATCCACAGTGAATCAAGTGTGCCTCTCCAAATTATTTCCACCAACAATCTATCGGAATCATCATAGGCTGCGATTTTCCGCAACTCTTACTAGACCATCTGTCCTCATCATGTGTAGTCCTCACACAGTGGCTGACAAATTGATTGAAAACTAAACGGTCTGATTTAACATTTGATTTTAACGAGAAAAGTGACCTGAACGGATATTCTGTCGCAGGCCCTCTCCTCGGCGTTGAGGTTGGACACGAGCTGGTTGATGCGCTCCTGCATGTGGTCGTGCTCCACCTTCAACTTCTGCCTTTTCGTCTCCAACGCCTGTAACAAATTGTGTTGCATTGTCTCACTCATTTGTTTATTTTCTAAGATTATAAAGAATAAAATAGCTCACCTAGTATACATTAACTATAAAAGATGTAAAGTCTGACTCCAATCTCCATGCTTTTCATTTAAATATGCATTTCTATTTCTTATACTGAAATCTAAGAGCTGCTCTCCACTAAAGTGGAGAAAAGTAGAAGTAGAGCAGAGCAGAGAGATGCAGAGTTTGTGAGTGCAGCAGAGAGCAGAGTTTAAAGATATGTAAATATCTATATTTACATCTTTCCTCTCTGCTCAGGTCATCACAGGTTCAGTGGTAATACAATTTAATAATTACATAATATATAAATGATCAACTCATGCCTTTTTCTCAGAAGGAGTAGGCAGAGTCCCCACAATATGATAGGGGGCGAGCCTATCGCCATATCGGTCACAAATTCCTGACTCCAGAATGATAATGAAAAGAAAAATCTAATATCACTTTGCCCAACCCAGGATTCGAACACGAGACGTTGTAACCATACCGTAGTACAACTATGCCACCAAGACAGTTTAATGTTAAATAATATAATAAAGCCTACTTTAGCCCTGGACAAGTCCTGCTTGGTAAACTGCTCGATGGCGGTGATGTCTCCGGCGCTCCTCTCGAGTGCGGCGCGCCACTCCTGCAGCGCGCCGCGCTCGCCGCACACCTCCGACTTCATGCCGTCCGCCTTCTTTAGCAGGCGAGCGATGTTCACTACACAATATAACTTCAGACTATTTTACTACAGTACAAAAATTACGCTTAAACACTAACAAGTGTTCACTTTCGCCCTTTCGCTTTATTTTCGCTTGTAATTTCAATTACCCACATGAATATATTTTCCTATTCAAGTAGGTTCTTTTATTTACAATTTAAATTTCAACTAGAGAATTAATATATTTTTTTAAAGTGATAATTGCCTGATGAATTCTTTTGGAGAATACAGTTTGAATATGGTTGGTTGACTAATTTGTACCATTGCCTCACATACATCAATATAAGTTGTTTACTGATGCACTATGATGGATGAGATAAAGTCAGAAACCAAAAAAACCTTGAGTTCTCAATTACTAGCATTAACAAATTAAAAATATTCTTTATCAGCAGGATTGATTTAATTTCAGTAAATCTATAGTTGCCAATACTTTCAATAGTGGTAGGTCTCTCATATGTGTGTGGGTACCACCGCAATGTCTATTTCTTCCCGTCAAACAGAAGTTTAAATGCACTGTTGTGTTTCGGATTGAAGGACATTGTAGCCAGAGTAACTACTGGACATATTGAGACTTAACATCTTATGTCTCAGGATGGCGAGCACAGTGGAATGCCAAGCATTGCTTTATAGTTCAAGATGTTGTTTGGTTTTGCTACTGTTCATGAGCGGTCGCATCGCTTACCATCAGGCGAATGGCATGCTTGTCTCGCCATTCACTGCAATTAAAAAAAAAAACTTTAAGCAAACACCAAAAAGTCTGAAATCTAAATAACAACTTACCCTGTAGTCTATCAATTCTTGTAGTGATGTCCTTGCTTTGCTTGCCGCAGTCAATAATGTCTCTGTCCAGTCTCTCTGCTTCATTGCAGGAGAGTTGTCGCAGCTTCACCTCTTGCTCCAGTTGTTGTTTGTGGGCAAATAGGAGACGCTAGAAATTTAAAGCAGGAAATACAGATATATTTTCAACTTGATTTAACAGTTTTGATGTTTAAGCCACCAGCAGACTCCTTAATTATCATCAGTAACAAGATATCAGCAGATTTTGGAATTCATACATGTTACAAAAGCCATTACATATATCTTTTTGAAACTATAATCAAATTTGTTATCTATTATATTCAATTTTGGATAATTTCAGATCTTCAGAGTGCCTGTTGCAGCCTGTATCCAGTAATGATCTATAAACTTTACCAAGTTCTCAGTTAATTTGCTATGTGGATGTGCATTGGTACTTGTAGTGGTAATTAAAGTCTCAATTCTTATTATGATAAAAACCAATCATTTGTAGATAATAGATTATCTTCATATTTCACCTTCTTATTGAGGTAGTTAAAGATCAAAATACTCACAGTATTCTCCTGGTATTCAGAATGGACATAAGATTTGTAATTGGCAAGATCATCGCTTTTCTGATTTTGAGCAATGAGAGCCTCCTTCAAACGCTGCAACTCATTTTGTCTGCAATAATTAAGTTATAGTTATTTGCTTCAAGTTTATATTGAAGTTTAGTGGCAAAATGATATTGGTATTCATTTATATAAATAATAATTTAATAAAAATCTTACTACATATCTCACTCTTCAAGAAAAGGCAACAACATCTAAATATAAAATGATATTTTTAAGCATAATAATGATGATTTTTCCACTTCTTAGTAGAGGTTTTAATTTATGTACTTTGTACAAATAAATAAAATATCGTATAGGATTTAAACTACGAGACACCGTATATATGTATGAAAAATTATATGTTATACAGTAATAATAAAGTTAGATTTATAATAACAATATGATTATGAACTTATGTTAATGTATAGACATATATG